>OY728145.1:1265631968-1266316343 GCA_963277665.1 Viscum album | reverse complement strand
TGGTTCCAGTGGATGCCCATTAACAATCGGTGGTAAGTCTTTCTCTTCTTCTTGGTTGTTTTTATTCCATTCGTCTCCTAGGGAATCCATCGCAATGGTGTAGTTTTAGTTTGGGGTGAGAGTATGAGATTCTTTTTTGATAACCCTTGATGCGGTGTAGGTTGATCTGTGAGTTTTGTGTGCGGTTGTGGTTTTTAGGTGTTTTTTCTTTTCCTTGAGATGTGTAGCAAGATTTAAAATCTTTTTTGAGGTAGGTAATCCCTTGTTTCTAACTTTTGAGTATCATGTGAGAGGGTATTACTATTTTTTACATATGGCAGATGGTTTTTACTGGCTTAATCAAGATAAATTAATTGTCTAATTGAAATTTAAGGGGAAAAGCAGAAAGATTCACATGTTTTTATATTTTTGATATTATTGTGATTTTGTAATTATATAGGCTGAATGCCCACTGAAAATCATTACCATTGGGGGATTTGTTTGTGCTGGTTTTTAATGTTTTGTAGAGACCTTGTTGTTCAGTTATTGTGATATCACCCTAAAATGGAAATTGGCTAACCACTTATATTTGGTTAATAAATTTTTTTCCCTTGGATTCATGGATTGTGTGATAAAACCCCTAAAATAAATTGAAATGTGATAAAATCCCCTTTGTTAAATCTGTAAAATAATCATTGATGTGATGTGATGTGTAGACATGCTTTGGGGTGGTGATGTGTGGTTGTGATGCAATGTGGGGTGATGAATGGTTTGTTTGGACATTATTTTTGGAGTGGAAAGGTGATGGTTGTTTGGATATGCTTTTGGTGTAGTGAAGTGATGATTGTTTGGCTGTTCTTTTGGGGGCATTGAGGTGATGATTTTTTTGGCCACACTTTTGGGGTAGTGAGGTAAGGGTTTGTTTGGACATGATTTTGGGGCGGTGAGGTGATGATATGATGGGGATGATGAACTGATTGTGATGTGTGGTTGTGTTGTTCTAGTATCCCAGGTAGTGATAGAATAATTATTTAATAATGATCAAAATGATCAGGGTTTGTTTTGGTTAATGGGATGAAAATGAATAATGATAAAATAAATTATGGGTTATGTGGTTAAATGTGGTTGATGCTTAATAATAAAAAAATGGGATGAAAAATCGAATTGGTTGATGGAGTGAGACGTGTCTTGTGGTTTGTGTGTAGTTATGCATTTAGAGGTGGAAGCAAAAGTGGGGATGTTTAGAGTTGGTTAGTATTTTATTGTGAACCCATAGGTTGGGCTTGTGTGTGGCTATATGTATATATTTTTATATTCCTTTTGATTTCTATACACACCCCACCCACGTAGAGAACTATGTGTCGATAACCATATATTTATATGGGAGGTGTTTTTCCCAACATTTTGGTGATGAGGATGGCTAGCTATCTACCCGATCTCTCTTCCAGGTGAGTTGATATGCATAATTTGTGATATCCAGAGGTCTGTTAGTGCACTAGGTGATGGACTAGGCGTCTTTGGGTGATATTTGATGTGATCATGCTATGGGGAGGTGACCCAAGTGTTTTTGGGTGATAAGTGACATGTTCATGCTGTGGGGTGGCTTGTGGTGGGGGTTGTGCATGGTAGGAGAGAACGAGGTCTATGTCCTTCATATCCATGACACCCTACTACTATGGTTATGACAGTGGTTGTGATGTGATGAACTAGGTGTCTACAGGCGAGATGAGATGTGACTGTGTTGTGGGGCAGTGACCCAGGTGTCTGTGAGCATGATGTGATGCAACTATTCTATGGGGTGGTGGTATATGTTATTCAGAAGAGATGGGAGCACTATGACATATAATTTTGGGGTGTGAGAGTAATAAATCAGTGGAAAAGTGGTGCGGGGTACCCTTTATCAATATGATTCATTATGTTATTATAATTGAATTGTATTATTTGATGATAATGCCTTGGTGAGGTTGGGATGGATAGTTTACCTATTTAGGTACTATTGGTTCTAATGTTTTCTCATGGGTTCATTATTATGATTCTTTCACATATGAATGAGAGACTTTGGTTTCTTACTAAGTATACATGTATGCTCACCCTACATATATAAACTGATTTCCAATTTTCTAGGAAGACTGTGTGGATCATGTTGGACATTAATAGCTCAGACGTTTGGATAGTTGTTGCATCATTGATTTAGATTTTCTTTTGAGTATTTAATTTTGGAGACTTTTATTTGTATCAGTTTCATTTATACATGCATGTGGGATGGTTTTGGTTTCTTTTTATATTATCTCATGGAGTCCCTTGTGGATGATTTATCTTATCTCCCGATCATATATTATTATAGAGGGTAATGACTCTCATTTCATGAAATTTTGATACCCTCTATGCTGGTCACCAACCTAGGGCCCACTGGAGGTGGTAATCAGGGTTCATTATTTCTCTCCCCTCATTGCAATATCTTTGGAAGTAGGGGGTTGTGAAAAATAACTTTATAGAGAAGAATATCTATCTATTCCATATTCTTATTCTTCTTTATTTGTAATATGATTTGTTCATGTGTTTTTATTATGATTGAAAATATATTCTATGGTTATAAAAGCGAGGGGATGAATATTTTTATACTTATTAGTTCATTTTATGTGCTTGAATTATTCTTTTGTGACTGCAATTTGTCCTTCATGGACTTATTTATTTTAAATTTAGTTATTAAAATTGATCAATTAATCAATGGATTAAAAACAATATCAAGGTTATTTTGAAATCACTTTATCCTCTAAAATAAACTAATTGATCAATTTAATGGAATTAGTAGAACAATCATTTTCAAATGAACAATCGTTTATTTTGTAAATGACTCATTGATCACTTAAATTTTTCTCTTCGGTACAAAATATATTTATGAAAAATATTGAATTTTAATGTTGTAATAATTATAATTCTCAATAGAGTTTATAAAAAATTTTAATGATTAGGTTTATAAGTGATGATGGAAATTTTCGCAAGGACATCATTCTTTTTAACAAGCTACGTCAGTTAAACTAACCATCAATCATATTTTTGGTTAATTATTTTCTCTATCTCACTCATTAATAAATTTTCAGGTGTTTAGCTCATTCACTATTAACTTTTAATTCATTTTACATCATTAAACACTATTCTTTTTTACTTCATGATTTTATTTCTTTTTTATAGAATTTGTAATAATCTAGTAAATACATAGTCCTTATCAGTGGGATTGACCATACTTTTCTTCTATATTAGCTTAGTGTAGGTTAAAATAATATATTTTTATTGTCAACAACCTGTCATCCAACTCACCCCAATTAATAACATAGGAGTCATTAGGAAGATATATTTATATTTGAGATGCATGGAAGACATCGTTAACTCTTTCTAACTAGTATAGAAGTGCCAACCTATATAACACTTCAATAATCTTCTCCATCACCTCAAAAGGTCTAATAAACTATTGAGAAAGTTATCCACCTTTACCAAAAGTCTATTTCCCATGAAGTAAAGAAACCTTTAGAAACACAAGATCACTAACCAAAAACTCTAAGGGTATCCTCCTATGAACCATATATGATTTTCTACAATCCTTAGAAACATTCATCCACCCCCTAATTATATAAAATTTTTATATCATTCTCTATAATAATTTCGGACCAATAGCCACTGCCTCTCTTACCCAAGCATAAAGGTGATATGCAATGTTTTTTGTATAATTACTTTAAAATATCCATGATAAAAGATGAATGAAATTTTTTATCATATGAAAACTAAATTAAAGGTAAATGATTTACCCAAAACCCTCCAAATTCAAGGATACATGCATGAATAATGTCCTCCAATATCTAAATATCTATATTTATCTACTCATATTTTTGTGGATATAATTATGTGATAAGGAACAACTTAGATCCAAAGGAATTATACAATCTCTTTCAAACTTATGAGGTGAAATAGGGATTTCATCCATAAATAAACATCCTTAGAACTTCGTGAAGCCTTACCACATCTTATACATATCACTTTACCAACACATCCACCACATGAGACTCAAATTATTAGAAAATGAGATGATTTCATAAATATACCCATAAAAATATAGATTTCATCATATCCTCTTGATGCTTTTGGAAATACTATCACAAAATCTATAGAGATTCCCTCTCACTTCTATTAGGTAACCTCCATAGGTTCGATCAATCCAGCTAGAACACAAAGCTCAACTATAACCCTACGAATAAGACATTGAGATATGAAGTCTGCCACTAACCTATTTATAAAATCCTACCAAAGATACTCCTTAAAAACATCATATATATTATAATGACAAGAATGCATAACTAGGGGTGATTTATTAAACTCTAATAATACCACCACTCACAAGAATTGGGGTATGAAAATCTTCCCTTGAAATAATACTTGCTGTTAATTATCCTCTAGCTATACCTTAGGTGCGTCACTTCGAATCATATTACCTATCTAAACCTCTACCCTAGGGTTTCTCAATAGGGATTACACAACTTTCTAAAAAATAACGTATCATCATCTGGTATAAATACCCTCCATCATTGACTTCATCTAAATCCAAGTGAAAAGCTACGAGTTACTCCATCTTCTTCCATTCATCTTCTACTTTCCAAAATAAATATTTATAATACTTTGCAATCAAAGTATTATCCACTATATTTCCTTTTTTGGGAGCATATGAAATAAAAAAATCATAGTCTTTAAGAAACTATACCCCACAATATCTAATAAAGGTTTAAATCTCTCTATGATAATATTTAGATCAAACTATTATTATCAATAAAGACCACAAAGAAATATCCAAGTAGGTAATGTCTCTATATATTTAGAGAAAAAATCTTGATTGATAACTCAATATTATGAGTATCATAGTTGCATTCATGAGGTTACAATTTCCTAAAATCATAGGATATAACTTCTCTCTCTTACATCAACACACACCCCAATCCATGATGCGAAACATTATAGTAAAACTCAAACATTACTCCCTCCTATAGTATGTTAATGATAGGTGTTCTAGTCAACTTCTCTTATAAGAATTGTAAAGATGATTGACACTACAATGTCCAAATGAAATCTTGAACCTTCTTTATCAAATTTTATAAAGGAGTTGAAATCCAAGATAAAAAGGGGTATAGACCTCCTTTAATATCTAACTAAGCTAAGAAAAAACCACAAATTAGGGAAATTCTTCATAACCTTCTAAGAAAAATCCATATCATTCATTGATGGGTCCAAAACTCTTCCATTATGAGAAATTAAATATCCAAGGAAATGAACTTATCATACTCATAACTTATTCTTTGACATCTTTCCATACACTTGATGTCAATGAAGAAGTTCCAAAGATATCAAAAAATCCTCAGTATGCTCCTCCTCGATCATCAATTAACCCAAAATTTCTTTAATAAAAACCATAAAAAAATGATCAATTTAGGGTCTAAACACGAAAAGTATTAGTCCCACAAACACCACTAGTGAATTAGTGACTCATAAAAATCACAAAAAACTCAATATTTCTATATAGACATAAAAAATTATTCTATATATTCCTCATTAAACCTTATTTTGTGGTACCTTAATAAAAAATATATCATTTAGAAACAATAGGTTTTCTTCAATTGGTCAAACCAATAATAAATCCCCAGTAAGAAGTACCAATTATTTACCATTAATTCAATTAATCAATAATAATTTATACACAACCAAAAAATCCCATTATCCATTTTAGTAAAAATCATTAGGGAACTCCATGGAGAAATACCTATGTGAATAAAACCCCTTTAAAACATACTATTGATCAAAATCCACAATTTCTGAATCTCAATAGACATTATTTTATAAACAACCAATAATATAAAAAATGTACCTGGATATAATTATATGATAAATTTGATCTCTTACCTTAGTGGAAAATCATAATCTCATTTGAAAACACATAAATGAAATTATTCATCACTCAGTGAAATTATTTCCCATCTACCTCAGTTGCACAATGCATTATGCTAATAAATTAGAAAGTAATTATTCTTTTTTAAAAGGCCACCACCCATTCCTTCGATCCCTCTCCCTGACAATCACCACATGATCTCCATTTACATAAAATATGTTACAATCCTTCGATTATAATCAATACAGGACCACATTACATATAACTAATCCATACCAAGTATAAAATCATATGAATGCATTTTCAATAAGACTAGGTCACATCACATAGATCTTCCTTCAGCCACCAATTCAATTCCACAGTTTACTTTAACCAAATTATAATGACCCTCCACTAAGGTATAAAACATATGTGGTTAACTAAGCCTATCAATGAATAGATCCAACCCTCTCACTAACTCAAGACCTTCTAGATCATCAACTCTAACCACATGAAGTTGACTAAGAAAAAATCCTCTATCATATTGCCCAAGTTGCCTGCCACCTTACCACTAGTCATTCCCCTAACCTATAGTAGGAGGAATATTTATGATCCAACCTATAATACCACCCTCCTACACTAGTAGTATTTTTTATTACTGGTGTTATTATATATTGAAAGGACCAATCAAGATCTACGTGATCACTAAAAGTGGTGAGGGTGGGGGGGGGGGTGAATCAGTGATCATATATTTTATGTATTCTTTCTCAGGAAACAATCTTCACCTCCAGTTAGTGAGAAATGAACATGCTAAAAAATAACCAAGCACAACCATAAGAGCATAGGTATTTACAAGGTTCACTACTCAATAAGAGTTTCTAGTCCTTGGTATCGTTTGGAAGTAATCCAATACTATGAAAACCACTATAAAATAATCCGTTTGGTGGTTAAAACAAGTAGGGAATTTCCTTTCACTTTCATAGCACTATAGTCAATTGATATTGCATGTGCTCCTCACATAGATAAATGATATAATAATGTTTTGTAATAATAATAAGAACCTTCACCAATAGGTTTCAAAATTCTCACTGCACTTCTTAAACCTTATTCACACTTACCTTTCTAGATAATAATTTTCCTCTTCAATTTATTGCACAAAAAAAAAAAAGAAAGAACTTCTTCCTTGACTTCTATATGAAATTTTTAGTCCAATAACCACTTTATTTGGTACCCTTGGTCTAATGAAACTTGATTTGACGCCCTATTCGTCTGATCACTTCTATCTGACCGATCAATTCTGATTGATTGATTGCTTATTCAAAATGTTCTTTTGATACCTCACTAACCTTTTCATCTGAAAATATTTGTAAACTATTTATCTAATACCTAATAATATGGAATTTTTTAGTATTATTCAAATTGATGCCTCTTAACACTATTCAGCTGTTCAACTCTTCTCTTTTGCAACACTGTTCCTAGTTACTAGAAATTGACACACATGTCTTAGAACACCAACCCCCTTTATATAGAAAACACATCTCTGAAATTTCTAGGAGAATTATGAACTTGAAATCCAAATATCCAGTTAAAAATATCTTCATTTGACTGAATTCAAACTTCCTAAAAGATAGGAAATTTCCTTAACACTCAACATCAATGAACTCCTTCAAATATTCCTTAGATATCAGTGTGACTAATAGTTTTTTCCTTTGTGATTATAGAAACATTGAAAAACCAGCTCAACATCACCATACTTATGATTTTACAAAAACTTCATAAAATATCTTTGAATATTCTATCCAGTAAAACTTCATAACACCTCTTCCATATGGTGAAACAACATATGATATTCCCTCACAACTTCATAGGAATACCTTCAACTCTTTCACAATATTGTTCCTTCATTCGGTGAATTTATTCTGAAATATTAACTCATTGCCTTTATTAGTCATCCTCCAACCAATGAACTGCATTCAATAACATTTGAATGATGAATTAAAACAAACTTTTATGTCTGATCATTATCTAACATTGTCACTTTGAATCTTTATAAAAGTCTGGTCAATATAATTCATATAAAATAAAAAATTCTTTTTTTGATGATCATATAAAAGATCATTTGGTGAAATCACAACCACTTTCTTGTCTGATGAACTTTTCAACCTAGATTTTACTTGTAGACTCTATCCAATGACATTTCCCAATGACTTTTTTTCAATACAACTATAAGACTTCATCCATTTGATCATATAGAAACTTCCACCTAATGAATGTTCTTGGAAACATCTATTCGATAATACTTTATACCACAAAAAACACAAAACTTTATAAAAATTAAACATTGAATTGTGGAAATTTATTACTTCATATATTGAGATTTTTCACACCCACACCATTGTCTGATAGCATCAGTCCATTGTACTTCATAAAATTTCATATCATGAACTTTGTAAAACCTTAACTCAATATCCCCTTTGTACTTAAGCTTATACCATGTGATCATTGAGTACTCATGATGTTTGTAAATTTAGGAATATCAAAGCATCATCTAGTTTAAAACATTATCGAACATTCTGTCTGATGGATATTGTAAGTATACTTGGATAAACATTATGTTCCACACTATATCCATTGACTTCAGTTCGATGGACTCCATATGTTATCCTTGAGCCTTTGGACTTTGTTCAATCACTTTTTTAACTCAATAATTTTAAGTTATTTGTGTTATCAATAATGTTAATTGTTTTACATTAAACAACAAAAGACAACACTTTAAGAAATATTTCTTCAATCCATCTTATTCTTAACACCTCAATAAAGTATTATCCTCAATAGTCTCCCAATTTGGATTTTGTTATCAAGTAAGGAACATAAATCACTAAAAAAATTAACTCAAGAAATTCATTACTTATCAAATAATTCTAATCCTAAATGAGTGAAATAGGTGTAGGAAACATGAAAAATTGGATAACAATACCATGGAATCCTTAAGCAGTGATTTAAGAAACATTTCTTTAAACTTCTTAAATTCCATCATCTTCATAAGAAATTGTTCAAACATCTCTTTTTTCACATATAAATTTTAACCTGTAGAAATAACTTCCTTCACCCATGTAGAGACCCAAAGATTGACGTACATGGACATTACATTAATTTTGTAGAATACTTAATACATAACAAAAATAGACACCAATGGAACGTAATAGTTTAGTGTCTTTGGAAACTCGGAATATAATCTTCTAATCTTGGTGAAAGATCTTCAACATCTCCCATAAAGATCTTCCCCTATTACTTTCTTACCTAAACCTTTCTTTATATCCCGGGGAAAAGAAAACATATAAAGGTTGAGCTTAAATTCTCAATAAGGGTAAGCATGGAGAAAATAAAACAAACCATATACATTTGAACTTCAAAACATGAACATAAAATCTAAACATCAAAATCTTGAGCAAAGACATGAATCTTGGAAGTACGTAAGGTATATATCATAAGGGAACATCAATCATGATAAAATAGCATGGGAATAAAACATGAAATTGTGGAAAACCATTAAGCACATGATATGATTTCCATATTAGCCAAGGCATTGCTGCCAAGACCATCTTAGTGGACAAAGTCCCTTTCTGAATCGAGTTCACTCCTCGTTTCAGTCCTATAACACTGAACCAGATTAACTTACCGTTTCCAGCCATGTCTATCTCATGAGATATAAATCTTTACCCAATGCATTGGAGGGAGATATAGGCCCCACCCATCTCATAATGAAATCATTCTTACTTTTTCACAACATAAACATAAATCATTCATCATAACCCAAAGAATAAAAATGGGTTTTATAAACATCATCCCATCATAACATAATCCATATAAAACAAATGCATATCATTTCATTATAATAAAAGTTAAACCATGTAAATCATAGAGATATTATACTTGAAACATACACATATGAAATAATGTCATCTTAGATGGAAAATGGTTTTGATAAAACACTTGAAAAAAATTCTTGAGGAAAATATCCTTTCTTCTTAAAAATAATTTTCTTTTCACAAAATGACACACAATTTTAAAATAAAAGGATTTTGTTGAAAATAGTCATGAAATATTGTAGAGTAAACTTCATAAAAATAAAGCATTATAAAACTGTAAAAATCCGTTCGTGCCGTATAAGTTAAAAAAACATTCTTCTCGTACTTTTGCCGGAACAGTCAAAAAGTACCTCGTATGGTAAAGAAAAGAAAGATTCCTTAAAAACCATGTAGTAAAAGTCAAAAAAATGGGTAAAAATGACTTTAAACATACATGAAACCATTTTTAGAAAACAAGGACGTGGATGATAAATATAACCCCAGTAAATACTTACGAATAAACAATCTCGGATAAGAACGAGATTGGAATAATTATCCCTTACCTTAGGTCCGATATGATTCGTACGTATACAAACCTCCTGTATAATGATTTAAATAATGTCATTGACTTATTATAGAATCATATTCATTGTTATTATATCATATATGGTTCAATTATGACTTTATATTGCCCGTTCTTTTGTAAATTCCATGTTAAAGCAGCGTTTTGGGTAAAATTGTTTTATTTATCGTACGTGTTTGGACTTGTTGTTCTTGATATTATTATTACTTATATCATGATTTAATTACTTAAATAATGTAAAGCATGATTTATATATCATATATATTCAGTATATATATATATATAATATAGATAAATGAAATGAAATACACCGTTCATGGAGACGGTAGGCCGTACGTACGCATGAACGCTGCTTTCGTTTCCTTATTGAATTGAATGAAATCAAGTAGATGACATACATATATACATAAATACAGTAACATTATTATGTCATATATTTCATCATTACTTATTATATATATTTTATAATCATTCTTGAATTGTTAACATGGAAAATGAATCTCATCGCGTCGTGGAGACGGTAATCCATACGTACGCACAAGCGATGATATCATTCCCATATTTATTGAATGGAATTGGAGTGGATGATATAATATCTCAGAATTAGTATGATGTTATAATAACCATATATAGTTATTATTTACACCATTATAACCATCCAAGTAAGGTGGTGGTGGAAAAACTAATTACACCACTGCGTGGAGACGGTATTCCGTACATACGCACGCTCAGTGATTTCGTTTTCTGTAGGATGGATAGAAGGTGAAATAGGGTTGTTTCATATTTATAATAATATATCAGTATATTAGTGATACTGATGTTATTAATTTATGATGAAACAAATAAATAACAATAAGTTGAAGAAGAAAGAAACATGAAAGAATCGGTAGATGAGATTACCTCTTTCTCGATGCACCTCCTTTAAACTTCTTCTTAGGGCACTAGAGTTGGTATTTTGAGAAGAACAGAACCTATATGATATAACTATAGAGGTTTAGAAGAGTAATTTGTAGGTTTTGGAGGAGCTTCAAGGCTAAAAAGGGTGTGAAGAGAAGAGGGAAGGGGTGCCCTTTTTATAAGGGAGGAGAGGGGCACCTTAGAAAAACTTAAAATATTATTTTATAATAAAGTCATATTCGGTTTTTAATAGATCCAAATTGATTTATTTAGAAGCTAAGGTGGGTATGGGTCTAAATCCTCTCAATCAATAGGTTTTAGATAACTTTAGGTTACTATTTTATCCTTATCATTTAGATTTAACTCTAAGTTAAATAATTTAACTTTTACCGTGTCTTTTTGTTTTCTGACACTATATGGTTAATAAACTTACTATAACAAGACAAAAGAACCCAAAGTGGTTAATTATTAATATATATATCCTTATATAAGTCATTTTTCCAAACCTTAGATTTTTAGGAATAAAATAACAATTAATAATATAATATTTGTTTTAAAAACTATTTTATGTCAATTTTGACACTATTTGGTACTTGATTTTTGTGAAAATCATAACAGCATGATTAGTTCGAAAAAAGTTAATTAAATCAATACTAACATGTCATAATTACCTAGGAAATTAGTTTAATTGATAAAAAGTCTAAAATTACATTTATTTGGGTATTTATAACATCAATTATGTTAATAATTCATTAATAAGGTAATTACTACATCATCATTGTGTCATAAATAAATTAAGTTATTTAATATCTAAAAATTAAAAATAAAATACCATTATGTAGGAAATATTTTTATATTTCTAATGAATATTTATATTCAAATTTATCTTCTGTATAACTCTATATTAAAAATGTTTTAGTTATTAAACTTTGATTTTAACTATTTTAATTCTTCTTTAAATAAAATAATAATAAATGTCCTAATCTAATCCAAGTGTACCTAAAGGGTAATATTTTATCCCTAAGGTTGTTTTTGGATGAACTACACTTATCCAATAGAATTAGGACATGTGTTAGGGTAATAATAATATCATTTTTACCCTTAATTACCATATTTACTTTTAACCGTGGTAAATAAAAGTAAAAAGTTACTATTCACCAAAAATTATTTTTATCTTATTGAACCACATTTTACTCCTTGATATTAACTGTGTCTCTCGTATTTTCGAAATTCCACTCACAGAAGTGATAAAATTAAGTTTTATGTAAATTTTCAAATTCTCCTAGGAGGTGGGTAAAAGATGGTGAAAAGTTCAATAAAATTTTCATATATCTAAAATTATTATAAAATGACTAAAATGAATTACATTGAACTTATATAGGTATTATGTATCAATTTTGACCTAAAATAAATTTAAATAAAATAAATAATTATTTAAATAAAAAGTCGGTTTTTAAATAGTAACCCAGTGTTTTCACTATTCATCAAAAATTGAAAGTTTTCAGAAAAATACCAAAAATTCACCCTAGGCTAATTTTGATATTCCGAATCCAAAAATGAAGTCCATTTTGAAAAATAAAATAAGTGGGTATTACTATTCATAACGGCTAGTTCATAATAATATTATAGTAATATCTCGTTTAGTGAAACTCGATATTGCGTACAACACATGCTATCATGGAAGGTCATGATTACGTGTAATGCAAGCCAAGTCAGGGATGCGTGTAGTAAAATATCCTTTTGGTGTAGCGTACAACAGAAGAAATCAATGAAATTAAAAAGAATATTTTTCATAAAATCTCGGGGTGTTACATTCTACCCCCCTTAAAATGAATTTCACCCTCAAAATTCGTCGGGGTTATAAATGGTTTACTACTTGAAAGTTTCTTTCATAGAAACCCACATCGTAAAAAGGAATACTAAAACTTATCTTTAAAAACTAAAGTATGAAACGTAATGGTTACCCAAATTAACTAATCACTGGGTTTCCACATAGGAGAACATAGGTGAAAATATGGATATGGAAGAGAAATCTAACCATCAAGTTCTGATGGAGAGTGGTAGAGAACATGGCTATGAAAAAGCCAACAATCACAAATCCATAAATTTGTGATGATCTAAGGTACCATCTAATTCATCAGATATAAGGGCACTAGGACAACATTTTTGGTTTTCCAGATCATTTCCCTAAAGTTGAAGAAATTGGAATTAGAAGAAATAATTTCTTGATTTTGGTACAATCTCACCGTTGGTCGTTCCTTGTACAATTTCCACTTCATCTCTTAAATAAATGAAGTTGAATTTTTCATTCATGAAGTGTTAGAAGATCATGTGATAGAATGATGGGTTATTCTATCTGTCTCAAACAAAAGGTTAGAAAAAGTTATCAAAAATACATAAGTCCATCTATAGTGAGATTAGTTATATATGGTTCCTAAAATGGACTTATACTTCATATATCATACTACTTAATATAATAAAACTAGTTTCTACTAACCAAGGACTTCCTTTAGGCCAGTGGTAGGAGATACTGGCCTGTCGCACTTCGGTTGTGGGTTCGATTCCCACAACCTTGTCTGACGCGACGGGTTGTCGCCCGTCCTGCAGGTTGTCCTTTTTCTAAAACTACATTATTATAACATTCCATAAATAATATCAAAAAAAGTTCTAGCCTTAAACAATACTAACTTATGTACAACATAATCCATTCCAATCTTTAGGCTTATCCAAAATACTTCTGTCCAAGCTCATAGTATAAAGAAAACAATTACTAGAAAGGTCACATAATAAGCACGTGAATACCATCTTGTTGATCGCATTCCAAACATGTGAATACCTTAATCATGTATTATCTTGAAACATAAATTACCATAGAACCTTAGTGAAAACATGAATGCTGTCAAAAGTTAACTCCTTCCACATACTAAAATCACAAAGTTTCTATATACTCAAACCATGATATCATATTGTCCTTATATCAGTCATGAGATCATTAATACCATCAAACATCTCATTATCTTCTTATCCCTTCATTGTGCGCATATCATCTACTTTCCAAAAATATCTGAATAACCTTTAATGGTTACCTGTACCATTCAACATATACTTTCAAATACTTTAGGAAAAACAATAGTGTAACAATCCTTAGATGTGTCTTTATTCCATAGTACCATTACCTATACAACATAACTCTTGATAAACATAAATCATTACACTACCTTCTTAAACCATTGACTGAGCTTCAACAATTATTTCATCTCACATATCATTTATAGTCTCTTCATCATCATCAACATAAATACTACCCATATGACCATGCTGATTCTCTTCATGAGTCTTTCCCTTAGGGCATTGGTTTGCATAATGCCCATACATTCCACATTGAAAAAATTTAATCATTGTTGATGTAGTAGCAATACCATTATCCTTGTCCATGGTGTTAACTGAACCTTTTCCTATGTACTTACTGGCTTTGTTTCCTTCTTTTCCACACCCAAAGCATCTTCCAGTTCTTTTGAAACATTCTCTCTGATTCCTCTTCCCACACGATTTACATGAGGGAAATTGAACTTTCTTTCCTCTATGATCATCATGAAACTCCATCTTTCTCTTATTAGATGAGTCAGGATACTTACCAAAGTTGAGATTATTGATCATATTATGAGATTGTTTATTAGGCATAATAACGATGTTTGGACTTCCAAATCCCATTTCATTTGGTTTCTCATGAAGAATATCATTCCATTGTCCATCATATCCTCCATTATCGTGAATCTTCCTGTTTCCATCCATTTTCTAAAACCCAAAAAGAATAGTGTGAGAGGTAAAAATCATAATCAAGGGGGAGTACCTTCAATATCTAACATCTTAGGTTTAATTCTAATATCTTTTCTGTAATTCTAGGACTATAACCTATACTTATACTTAACCTTAGGGATATCCCTAGACATACCTTAGAAATATCTCTAGGGATCTCACTAAAGTTCTCACATCCTAGTTTCCAAAGGTTAACTAAACCGAACCTCTAATACCAACTGTAGAGACCCAAAGATTGACGTACATGGACATTACATTAATTTTACAGAATACTTAATACATAACAAAAACAGACACCAAAGGACCGTAATAATTTAGTGTCTTTGGAAACTCGGAATATAATCTTCTAATCTTGGTGAAAGATCTTCAACATCTCCCATAAAGATCTTTCCCTTTTATTTTCTTACCTAAAACCTTTCTTTATATCTTGGGGAAAAGAAAACATATAAAGGGTGAGCTCAAATTCTAAATAAGGGTAAGCATGGAGAAAATAAAACAAACCATATACATTTGAACTTAAAAACATGAACATAAAATCTAAACATCAAAATCTTGATCAAAGACATGAATCTTGGAAGTATGTAAGGCATATATCATAAGGGAACATCAATCATGATAAAATAGAATGGGAATAAAACATGTAATTGTGGAAAACCATTAAGCACATGATATGATTTCCATAGTAGCCAAGACATTGCTGTCAAGACCATCTTAGTGGACAAAGTCCCTTTCTGAATCGAGTTCACTCCTCGTTTTAGTCCTGTAACACTAAACCAGATTAACTTACCATTTCCAGCCATGTATATCTCATGAGATATAAATCTTTATCCAATGCATTGGAGGGAGTTATAGGTCCCACCCATCTCATAATGAAATCATTCTTACGTTTTCCACAACATAAACATAAATCATTTATCATAACCCAAAGAATAAAAATGGGTTTCATACACATCATCCCATCATAACATAATCCATATAAAACAAATGGATATCATTTAAACATAAGAAAAGTTAAACCATGTAAATCATAGAGATATTATACTTGAAACATACACATATGAAATAATGTCATCTTAGATGGAAAATGGTTTTAATAAAACACTTGAAAAGAATTCTTGAGAAAAATATACTTTTTTCTTAAAAATCATTTTCTTTTCACAAAATGCCACACAATTTTAAAAGAAAAGGATTTTGTTGAAAATAGGGATGAAATATTGTAGAGTAAAATTCATAAAAATAAAGCGTTATAAAACCGTAAAAATCCGTTCATGCCATATAAGTTAAAAAAAACATTCTTCTCGTACTTTTGTTGGAAAAGTCAAAAAGTACCTCGTATGGTAAAGAAAAGAAAGATTCATTACATACCATGTAGTAAAAGTCAAAAAAATGGGTAAAAATTACTTTAAACATACATGAAACCATTTTTAGAAAACAGGGACATAGATGATAAATATAACCCCAGTAAATACTTACAAATATACAATCTCGGATAAGAATGAGATTGGAATAATTATTCCTTACCTTAGGTCCAATATGCTTCGTACGTATCCGAAACTCCTGTATAATGATTTAAATAATGTCATTGACTTATTAAAAAATCATATTCATTGTTATGATATCATATATGGTTCACTTATGACTTTATATTACCCGTTCTTTTGTAAATTCCGTGTTAAAGCTGCGTTTTGGGTAAAATCGTTTTATTTATCGTACGTGTTTAGACTTGTTGTTCTTGATATTATTATTACTTATATCATGATTTAATTACTTCCAGAATGTAAATCATGATTTATATATCATATATATTCAGTATATATATATATATATATAATAGATAGATAAATGAAATGAAATACACCGTTCATGGAGATGGTAGGCCGTACGTATGCATGAACGCTGTTTTCATTTCCTTATTGAATTGAATGAAATTAAGTAGATGACATACATATATACATAAATATAGTAGCATTATTATGTCATATATTTCATGATTACTTATTATATATACTTTATAATCATTATTGAATTGTTAACATGGAAAATGAATCTCATCGCGTCGTAGAGATGGTAATCCGTACGTACGCACGAGCGATGATATCATTCCCATATTTATTGAATGGAATTGGAGTGGATGATATAATATCTCAGAATTAGTATGATGTTATAATAACCATATATAGTTATTATTTACACCATTATACCCACCCAGTAAGGTGGTGGTGGAAAAACTAATTACACCACGGCGTGGAGACGGTATTCCGTACGTACGCACGCGCGGTGATTTCATTTTCTGTAGGATGGATAGAAGGTGAAATAGGGTTGTTTCATATTTATAATAACATATCAGTATATTAGTGATACTACTGTTATTAATTTATTATTAAACAAATAAATAATAAGAAGTTGAAGAAGAAAGAAACATGAAAGAATTGGTAGATGTCACGAACCAGGCCGGGTCGCTATCCGACCCGGCGCCCGACCCAGTCCGCGGCAAGGCCCGATGGGCGTTCCCGATCCCCACGGGCTGGCACAAGTGCCCGGGTATCAAACTAGCACGTGGGAACGATTTACCCGAAATAATAAATAGAAAACCCCTGATAAGTTGAAGAAAATAAAACTATGAACTGACCACCAAACATAACCTTTAACTAAAACCAACTTTAAAGGATTACAACATGAGCCAACATCCAAAAGAAAACAACAACAAAAGAAATTCAACTCAAACTCAAACCTCCAAGCAACAGGAGAAGTGCGTCATCCACACGTCACAAACGTTAACCTGCACGAGAAGGCCGCCAACGACCAACCACCATCACTGATCACGACGCACAACCTGGAATACACAAGAAACAAGAAACTACATACACCCAAGGGTGTATGTAGGGTGTGAGCTAAAAGCCCAGTAGGACGTCACCCATTTAAAAGGTTCCATACCACAACATCAAAAAGGCAATTTAATATGTTTATTCATAATTTTAATTTAAAAAAGTTTTTAAATAAAACATTTACAAGCTAAATGCTAAAAGAAAAACATTAAAAGAACTCATTTTACAAACACGATTTTAAAGGGGAAGAGAAATGTTCAATATGGGAACACACACACACATACTCACACACACACGCACATACTCACACACACACACATACTCACACACACACACACACACACATACTCACAAACACACACGCACATACTCAAGTGGTCTTCCATATGCCGACGGAATGCACCACGCAAAAGATGGTAGAGCACTACGGGTAAATCCCCTAAGGTTCATCTAGCTCGAGTGGGACCCTAGAAACCTCGTGTCTCGGTGAAACGTGGCTTAGAAGGCCACGACCCTCAGAAAACGTGGCTTAGAAGGCCACGACCCTCAGAACACGTGGCTTAGAAGGCCACGACCCTCAGATAGTATGTTTAGTTAGTGTTGCAATCGTCAATCCAGCTAAGTGAAACAGGGACGACACCCATCCGGTTCACTAGCGCACTAGTTCTAGTCTGCCCACCTAGATACCCAGGGTTTTTCCCATGTGCTCAAACAAGTCTCACATTCACATAGTATATTTCTTCCTCATGTTGCAGGCCAAACAAGATATTGCACACAAAAGTCACCATTTTCACACCCAAACAACATTTCAAAAACTCACACACACCAAAAATACCTTTCTAAAAATATATTTGTCGTTACCTAATCATTTTGCAAAAACCCCATTTGGAAACACTCAAGCAAGAACATAAACAATTTCACACAACTTAAAAAACATTATTTTTTTAATAACACAACAAGGGCTGACACAAATAGACACATCCAATTACAAGAAGGGAGTCGTTCAAAACACCTGCTTAATAATTTGTCCTTAAAACTAGTTTCACACCAACTAAACATCACCTAGAACCCAAATTGAAAACATTGCACCAAAACAACACATATTTTTAGGTTCAAAGACCACTTTAAACTCAATTTCACACACAATTATTCTAAAACCACATTTGCACCATATAGACAATTGATTAAACAATGTTGGACTTACCCCAATAATAAAAAAAAAAACATGATCATTTATAAAGGTAGTGAGATTTTCATTACGCACACATGTCAAACAAATTTTTTAAAAAAAATGCCTTTCGCACAACCTATTAAACCCAACAAATCATTTATACAACAACACGCATGTAGACATCAAATGCATACTATTTCGGAAACCCAATTTTCATCAAACAAACACGCCAACACATTATAAACATAGATCGCCCATGCAACTAATTCATAGAACATATTAAATTAAACTAAATAAACAAATTAAATTATCTAAGTGATGCAAAGGCATGAAACCACCTACCTCAACAGGTGCGTGAAACGACACGGCGCAAAAATCCCGTTGCACAACGATCGCACCGCATCGAGCCGTCAAAAAGGTCATAAAACAACAGGCCGTTAAACTGGTTCAATAAAAATGTTAACATAATAATAATTATAATATCAGAATAATAATTGCATAACATAATAATAATAATATAATGATAGAAATAATAATATAATAATCATTAATATAATAATTATAATAATAATAACATAAGAATATTAACATAATAATAGTAATAATAATAACAATATTGTAATAATAATAATAACATAATAATAATTATAGTGATGATATAATAATTAACATATTAATGATAATAGCAAAAGAAAACATTAATATCTTATTAGATAAGTTAAAATAATAAAATAAAATGATAAAAAAAAACAAAAAAAAAAGAACAAACCGGCTGACAGGGGTGCAGGAGCGGTGAGCCGCTGGAGGGGAGATGCGGCCTAGCGGGGAGGCGGCGCACTGGCTGGGCAGAGGAGGAAGGAGTGCTGCAGGGTCGCCGGCTGGGCGGAGGGCGGATCCGGTGCGATCTCTGGCGAGAGGAGGGTGGCTGAGCGGGGAGGCGCTGCGAAAGGAAGGCGTGGCGAACAGGGAGGGGGCGCAGCAGCGTAGTCCAACAAAACAGAGGAGGAGGAAAGGGAAAAAAAGGAAGAAGAAGAAGAGAAGAAGGGAAAGAAGGGAGAGGGAGGGACAACACTATGAGAGGATGAGAAAGAAGATAAAAAAAACTGGCAAGGAGGCAGGAGGTGCGGTGCGTACGGGCAGTAGCAGGGGTGCGACGAGCCGAAGGGGAGGTCGGCCGGGAGGAAGGTTGCCGGCTTGGAGGGTCACCGGGAAGGATTTTTGGCTGGTCGAACATGTGGGTGGCAACAGCTGGTCCGGGGAGCAAAACAGGTGGTGCGATGGGGTGCTCAATGGAGAGGCGGTGGCGGACTTCAGCGCACAGCAGGGGAAGGCGGCGGTGCGACGAGGTGTGCCCAGGAGAGAGCTGCGCGCTGGAGAAGGACGAGCCGGTATGGTGGAGGCGCGACAGATTGGTGGGGTGTAGTGCGATGTAAATGGCTCCAGGGGGGAAGGTGAGATGGTGAAAAAGAATAAGGAAAGAAGAAATGGGGGAGGAGGAGTGCGACGCACAGGAGCCACGGGAGAAGAAAGAAAAAAAAGAGAGAGCTGGCCAAACCCTAGGCAAGAGAGAGGGAAAAAATAATAATAAATAGAAAAAGAAAATATAATAAAAAGGAAATGAAATAAAGTAAAATAAAATAAAATAAAATAAAATAAAACTAATAATAATAATTATAACCTAAATAAATTATTATCTTTAAAACTAACAATAATAACGATAATAACATCCCTCAAAATTAAAACAAACCACTAAATTTTATCACGTTTCTTATTTAATTTTTATTTACATTTTATCCCTCTTTTAAATTTTATTTTTTTTATTGATAAATTCTTTATTTAATTGGTTGCACGTCAAGCAGGCGTGCGGAGAGCCGAGCGAAGTCGTGCGGCGAACCAAGCGAGGTCGCACGGCTTCGACAGCTATGCGCTGAATGCCGAAAAGGCCCAAAAAAATGTTTTTCAAAATAAAACTCGGAAATTTAAGTTCGGCCTTGACTTTGTCACCTGATTCCCAATAAAAACAGTAAAATAAATAATATAAAAAGGATAGGTGTGACAATTCTCCCCACCATAAAGCTTTCCGTCCCCGGAAAGCCACAACTAAGGCTGAGAGTCCAAGTAAGAACGACACCTCCTCATGGTTCAAAGGGGATCCCCACAAATATCAAGCAAAAGGAGGCAAAAGTGTCGTGCTTAGAGAAAGTGACTCAAAAGACAACCTCGAGAACTCATAAAAAGACTTTATGATGAGTGTCGCCCACCCCAAAGAGCTAAAACACCTCCAGTTAACTGATCAAGGAAGGGAAACCCTCACACCCACTGAATCTAACTTCACAAGCCAAAACATTCCAAGCTCCATTGAAAGAAAAACCACGTCCACAGATCACTCTATCCACTTATTACCAAGCTGTATTTAGAAATAGAAGCAAAAGATCAACATGGGGAGGCCCGAGGGGCTCCCCACCATTAAGAACTTACTCACGCTCGAAACGGGACTAGAAAGACAACACAAGGAGGTTCGAGTGGACCCCCCGCCATTAAAGAAAAAAAACCATCACTTGTTCATTCTAGAGACATTCCTACGAGACCCAATGTGGGTCTCCCCACCATTAAGAGCCTACCAACGCCCAGGACGAGACTGGAAGACCAATATGGGGAGGTCTGGGCGGACTCCCCACCCTTAAGGAAAGGCCAACGCTGATTTATTCTAGCGACCTTTGTGAGAGACCCATCGTGGGTCTTTCCGGCACTAGAACTAACAGAGGATATTGAACATTGAAAAATCCTCGATGGTGACCAAACACCCCACCACAAGGGGCGGGGAGGGAGGGGCCCGACTACCGGGCGTCAAAAACATGACCCAAGACAAACTGGCATCTCCACATCCCTGGATGAGCCCCATTCAACTTTGATACTGACTTAACCAACATAGCCCATAAAGACCCCTAAAGCGATTACATCCAGTGGGACGCAACCCCCAAGACTTTAAGGCAACATGACGAACACGCCTCCACCTAGTCATGGAAACCTTACACAACCAGATGGTTCGTTTGGAACGGAACAACCATAGAAACAATATAAACTGCCTCTAATTTCCACATCGATGACAAAAATAAGATCGGGGTCTCATATACTCTTGGGGTTCCTGACCACGCGCCAGCTTCACTCCGAAGCCTATGGCTGGAGCCCTGATGTTTGAAGCATCTCCTGCCTCATAGTCAGGTATTGGAGACTCTTGAACGGAGCTTCTCCTTTTGGTGTCACACGCAATAATATTGCACCCGAGGCAACACCATCAAACACGACACATTACAGCATCTGACTGATCATACGAGGAACATTCACCAACACCAGAGTTGAAATGGTGCATGCACATCACCCATTTTCACACTGGATGAGAACACGACACCACAAATCATCACCTGAACATGATCATTGCTGTTGAGAGGAACATTACGCTGAGAAAGACCTTAAACCGCGTCGTGAACAACACATGATTCCTGCGAATGACCATAGAAGCCTCATACGACTGGGTCTGCCAAACTAGTATCCTAACACGAACCTTTCCTTAAATGGAACAAACCAAAGACCAGATATCATTTAGAACGATAGACCGCACCAACAACTTCGAGTTGCTTCCACCTTTTTCCCACTGGAGTCTCCTTTACTGCTTCCACACCACCGTTGACTATCAAAGGGACCTTACGCTGCAAGACGTCACCGAACATGACCCTCTCAGCCGATGTAAATACTACAAAGCCCTTCAAGACACTGGTCAACACTGGAAAATTCTGAACCGCCTTCACCCTTCCTCGCTAGATTTCCTTTCGATGTTTCCAGGGGAAACCTTCAAATATGACGACATCAAGACTCATACCCAATGAATCGAACAACTCAAATGACCAAAACTCCCTTCAACTCCCCTCGCATCTGTCATCCCACTGCGAGAGGATCCACTTAGTTGCAAAAAGGAGAGGTGAGTTCCATTCTAGATTTCAAGAAGATTTTCCTCTGATCAACTGGAGGGTCGGCCAATGGCGAATTTCCCGTGGCCACACTTTAATCACATGTCAAAACTTTATGGAGGGGGCGAACACTAGTCAAGGTAGAAAAACATGGACCCAAATCAAACTTGTCCAATGATCAACACATACTACAGGCGAACACCAAACGTACAAGGGAAACCACTGCAAGGGCTCCCCAATGCACTTTTCAAAGGAAAAAAAAACTAGCTACCCGCTTGCAAACCAACTTACAAATAGGAATTCAAACATGGAACAAAAATCATTCAGAATGGATCCTCAGCTCAAAATGCATCACATCCGACATTTCCAAAACACATGGACATGCCACCCAAACACTTTTAACAAAACCTTTTTGAAAATAAGCAAAGCAGGTGGGTTGCACAAACACCAATGGCGTCTCATGAGCCTCGCACATGCATGTTCTCATGCCGCACCGGTACGCACCTTATGTCCATCCAGGCACTCATCCGCTCGTGCCATTAACCATTTCCCTTTTCGCATACACCCATGCATGTGGTTTCCCATGATAGCGCCAAGGATCAAAACCAAAACATTCCATTTTTTTTTCAAAACCAAAACATCCAACCCACACTTTTCAAACCTCAAACCTCATTTTATTTTTAAAGCGCTTCATTTAAAAAATCATTTTTCAAGTCCAAATAAAATTTTTACTTAAAAACAAAATTCCCAAGAATCCAAAACAAGGAGACGAGAAACAGTGCAGGAGGAAACTATGGTCAGCCGATGATTGGAACATATGGTTGGCGGCCATATGCCGATCACGCCACTAGCCACAGAGAGTATTTTAGGACAGTGTCCCCGGCTCCACAAGGCTTGCCAGACCCTGCGAGCTCACTAAGACCACTGACCTTACTGCCTTTTCATTTCCCTTAGACACGATCATCTGCAAGGACCAAAAACTCAGACAAATCTCAACATACTTTGGTAACTCGAGTCCCGCCACGAGGTGTGCTGGCCAGACACCTTACTCGTAGCCAGAACGTCGAGTCCCGACAAATTTAACTCAAGTCTACCGTGACTCTATCCCAAAAGAAAACGACCCAAGAGAGCAAACCTGCCCTCTGATACCATTTTGTCACGAACCAGGCCGGGTCGCTATCCGACCCGGCACCCGACCCAGTCCGCGGCAAGGCCCGATGGGCGTTCCCGATCCCCACGGGCTGGCACAAGTGCCCGGGTATCAAACTAGCACGTGGGAACGATTTACCCGAAATAATAAATAGAAAACCCCTGATAAGTTGAAGAAAATAAAACTATGAACTGACCACCAAACATAACCTTTAACTAAAACCAACTTTAAAGGATTACAACATGAGCCAACATCCAAAAGAAAACAACAACAAAAGAAATTCAACTCAAACTCAAATCTCCAAGCAAAAGGAGAAGTGCGTCATCCACACGTCACAAACGTTAACCTGCACGAGAAGGCCGCCAACGACCAACCACCATCACTAAGCACGACGCACAACCTGGAATACACAAGAAACAAGAAACTACATACACCCAAGGGTGTATGTAGGGTGTGAGCTAAAAGCCCAGTAGGACGTCACCCATTTAAAAGGTTCCATGCCACAACATCAAAAAGGCAATTTAATGTGTTTATTCATAATTTTAATTTAAAAAAGTTTTTAAATAAAACATTTACAAGCTAAATGCTAAAAGAAAAACATTAAAAGAACTCATTTTACAAACACGATTTTAAAGGGGAAGAGAAATGTTCAATATGGGAACACACACACATACTCACACACACACGCACATACTCACACACACACACATACTCACACACACACACACACACACACACTCACAAACACACACGCACATACTCAAGTGGTCTTCCATATGCCGACGGAAGGCACCACGCAAAAGATGGTAGAGCACTACGGGTAAATCCCCTAAGGTTCATCTAGCTCGAGTGGGACCCTAGAAACCTCGTGTCTCGGTGAAACGTGGCTTAGAAGGCCACGACCCTCAGAAAACGTGGCTTAGAAGGCCACGACCCTCAGAACACGTGGCTTAGAAGGCCACGACCCTCAGATAGTATGTTTAGTTAGTGTTGCAATCGTCAATCCAGCTAAGTGAAACAGGGACGACACCCATCCGGTTCACTAGCGCACTAGTTCTAGTCTGCCCACCTAGATACCCAGGGTTTTTCCCATGTGCTCAAACAAGTCTCACATTCACATAGTATATTTCTTCCTCATGTTGCAGGCCAAACAAGATATTGCACACAAAAGTCACCATTTTCACACCCAAACAACATTTCAAAAACTCACACACACCAAAAATACCTTTCTAAAAATATATTTGTCGTTACCTAATCATTTTGAAAAAACCCCATTTGGAAACACTCAAGCAAGAACATAAACAATTTCACACAACTTAAAAAACATTATTTTTTTAATAACACAACAAGGGCTGACACAAATAGACACATCCAATTACAAGAAGGGAGTCGTTCAAAACACCTGCTTAATAATTTGTCCTTAAAACTAGTTTCACACCAACTAAACATCACCTAGAACCCAAATTGAAAACATTGCACCAAAACAACACATATTTTTAGGTTCAAAGACCACTTTAAACTCAATTTCACACACAATTATTCTAAAACCACATTTGCACCATATAGACAATTGATTAAACAATGTTGGACTTACCCCAATAATAAAAAAAAACATGATCATTTATAAAGGTAGTGAGATTTTCATTACGCACACATGTCAAACAAATTTTTAAAAAAAATGCCTTTCGCACAACCTATTAAACCCAACAAATCATTTATACAACAACACGCATGTAGACATCAAATGCATACTATTTCGGAAACCCAATTTTCATCAAACAAACACGCCAACACATTATAAACATAGATCGCCCATGAAACTAATTCATAGAACATATTAAATTAAACTAAATAAACAAATTAAATTATCTAAGTGATGCAAAGGCATGGAACCACCTACCTCAACAGGTGCGTGAAACGACACGGCGCAAAAATCCCGTTGCACAACGATCGCACCGCATCGAGCCGTCAAACAGGTTATAAAACAGCAGGCCGTTAAACTGGTTCAATAAAAATGTTAACATAATAATAATTATAATATCAGAATAATAATTGCATAACATAATAATAATAATATAATGATAGAAATAATAATATAATAATCATTAATATAATAATTATAATAATAATAACATAAGAATATTAACATAATAATAGTAATAATAATAACAATATTGTAATAATAATAATAACATAATAATAATTATAGTGATGATATAATAATTAACATATTAATGATAATAGCAAAAGAAAACATTAATATCTTATTAGATAAGTTAAAATAATAAAATAAAATGATAAAAAAAAAACAAAAAAAAAAGAACAAACCGGCTGACAGGGGTGCAGGAGCGGTGAGCCGCTGGAGGGGAGATGCGGCCTAGCGGGGAGGCGGCGCACCGGCTGGGCAGAGGAGGAAGGAGTGCTGCAGGGTCGCCGGCTGGGCGGAGGGCGGATCCGGTGCGATCTCTGGCGAGAGGAGGGTGGCTGAGCGGGGAGGCGCTGCGAAAGGAAGGCGTGGCGAACAGGGAGGGGGCGCAGCAGCGTAGTCCAGCAAAACAGAGGAGGAGGAAAGGGAAAAAAAGGAAGAAGAAGAAGAGAAGAAGGGAAAGAAGGGAGAGGGAGGGACAACACTATGAGCGGATGAGAAAGAAGATAAAAAAAAACTGGCAAGGAGGCAGGAGGTGCGGTGCGTACGGGCAGTAGCAGGGGTGCGACGAGCCGAAGGGGAGGTCGGCCGGGAGGAAGGTTGCCGGCTTGGAGGGTCACCGGGAAGGATTTTTGGCTGGTCGAACATGTGGGTGGCAGCAGCTGGTCCGGGGAGCAAAACAGGTGGTGCGATGGGGTGCTCAATGGAGAGACGGTGGCGGACTTCAGCGCACAGCAGGGGAAGGCGGCGGTGCGACGGGGTGTGCCCAGGAGAGAGCTGCGCGCTGGAGAAGGACGAGCCGGTATGGTGGAGGCGCGACGGATTGGTGGGGTGTAGTGCGATGTAAATGGCTCCAGGGGGGAAGGTGAGATGGTGAAAAAGAATAAGGAAAGAAGAAATGGGGGAGGAGGAGTGCGGCGCACAGGAGCCACGGGAGAAGAAAGAAAAAAAAAGAGAGAGCTGGCCAAACCCTAGGCAAGAGAGAGGGAAAAAAAATAATAAATAGAAAAAGAAAATATAATAAAAAGGAAATGAAATAAAGTAAAATAAAATAAAATAAAATAAAATAAAACTAATAATAATAATTATAACCTAAATAAATTATTATCTTTAAAACTAACAATAATAATGATAATAACATCCCTCAAAATTAAAACAAACCACTAAATTTTATCACGTTTCTTATTTAATTTTTATTTACATTTTATCCCTCTTTTAATTTTTTTTATTGATAAATTCTTTATTTAATTGGTTGCACGTCAAGCAGGCGTGCGGAGAGCCGAGCGAAGTCGTGCGGCGAACCAAGCGAGGTCGCACGGCTTCGACAGCTATGCGCTGAATGCCGAAAAGGCCCAAAAAAATGTGTTTCAAAATAAAACTCGGAAATTTAAGTTCGGCCTTGACTTTGTCACCTGATTCCCAATAAAAACAGTAAAATAAATAATATAAAAAGGATAGGTGTGACAGTAGAAGAGATTACCTCTTCCTCGATGCACCTCCTTTAAAATTATTCTTAGGGAACTAGAGTTGGTATTTTGA
This sequence comes from Viscum album, assembly GCA_963277665.1. Lineage (NCBI taxonomy): Eukaryota > Viridiplantae > Streptophyta > Magnoliopsida > Santalales > Viscaceae > Viscum > Viscum album. Next base: position 1,266,288,519 of record OY728145.1, on the reverse strand, counting down.
GAAGACCAGAATCTCTATGATAAAACTAGAGAGGTTGATAAGAGTAATTGTCAGGGGTTGGCTGAGCTTCAAGGCTCAAAAGGGTGTGAAGAGAAGAGGGAAGGGGTTCCCTTTTTATAAGGGAGGAGAGGGGCACCTTAGGAAAACTTAAAATATTATTTTATAATAAAGTCATATTCGGTTTTTAATAGCATAAAATTGATTTATTTATAAGATAAGGTGGGGATGGGTCGAAATAATCTCAATAAATAGGTTTTAGACAAGTTTATGTTACTATTTTATCCTTATCATTTAGATTTAACTCTAAATTAAATAATTTAACTTTTACAGTGTCTTTTTGTTTTCTTACACTATATGGTTAATAAACTTACTATAACAACTCAAACGAACCCCAAGTGGTTCATTATTAATATATATATCCTTATTTAAGTCATTTGGATGAACCTGAGATTTTTAGGAATAAAATAACAATTAATAATATAATATTTGTTTTAAAAACTATTTTATGTCAATTTTGACACTATTTGGTACTTGATTTTTGTGAAAATCATAACAACATGATTAGTTCAAAAAAATTTAATTAAATATAACATTTCATAATAACCTAGGAAATTAGTAGAATTCATAAAAAGTATAAAATTACATTTATTTTAGTATTTATAACATCAATTATGTTAATATTTCATTAATAAGGTAATTACTGCATAATCATTATGTCATAAATAAATTAAGTTATTTAATGTCTAAAAATTATAAATAAAATAACATTATGTAGGAAATATTTTTAGATTTATAATGAATATTTATAGTGGAATTTATCTTATGTATAACCCTATATTAAAAATGTTTTAGTTATTAAACTTTTATTTTAACTATTTTAATTCTTCTTTAAATAAAATAATAATAAATGTCCTAATCTAATCCAAGTGGACCTAAAGGGTAATATTTTATCCCTAAGGTTGTTTTTGGTTGAACTACACTTATACAATAGAATTAGGACACATGTTAGGTTAATAATAATACCATTTTTACCCTTAATTACCCTATTTACTTTTAACCGTGGTAAATAAAAGTAAAAAGTTACCATTCAACAAAAATTATTTTTATCTTATTGAACCACATTTTAATCCTTGATATTAACTGTGTCTCTCAGATTTTCTAAATTCCACTCACAGAAGTGGTAAAATTAAATTTTATGTAAATTTTCAAATTCTCCTAGGAGGTGGGTAAAAGACGGTGAAAAGTTCAATAAAATTTTCATATATCTAAAATTATTTTAAAATGACTCCAATGAATTAAATTGAAATTATATAGGTATTATGTATCAATTTTGACCTAAAATAAATTTAAATAAAATAAATAATTATTTAAATAAAAAGTCGGTTTTTAAATAGTAACCCAGTGTTTTCACTATTCATCAAAAAATTGAAAGTTTTCAGAAAAATACCAAAAATTAACCCTAGGCTAATTTCGATATTCCAAATCCAAAAATGAAGTCCATTTTGAAAAATAAAATCTCAATAAGTGGGTATTACTATTCATAATGGCTAGTTCATAATAATATTATAGTAATATCTCGTTTAGTGAAACTCGGTATTGCGTACAACACACACTATCGTGGAAGGTCGCGATTGCGTGTAATGAAAGCCGAGTCAGGGATACATGTAGTGAAAGCTCCTTTTGGTGTAGAATACAATAGAAGAAATCAATGAAATTAAAAAAGAATATTTTTCATAAAATCTCAGGGTTTTACAACCCACTTCAAAAAATTGTTAAAACAATTTACACATGATGAAATCACAACCTACCCCTTTATAAACCCCCTAAATATATTCTCTTTCCTAAAATTTTAAGGGTATACTAATGGGTTGATTTATGTCACACCTTTTCTCCCCCTTTGACATCACTATCTAAAGATAAGATGAGATAGGGGATGAGAATCACATACCTTATACTTAAAGAGAGTGAAGTTGTAAAACCATGGTCAAGATCAATTTCTGAAATGTTTTTTTAGTAATGGTTTAGTGAAGATATCGAAAAATTTCTATGTTGTATGAAAAAAATCCAAATTTATTTCATTTTTTTCCATATTCCCTTTGATGAAGTGATACCTAATATCAATTTTCTTAGATCAAGAATGTTTTACAATATTCTTAGTGTGATTTATAGAGCTTTGATTATCACAACCCAAGAGAATGGGAAACATCATATCAACTAACAAATATTCCAACTGAGTCTTCATCCACATAAAATGTGTTATAGCTTGATTGTCTGCTAAATACTAAGCTTTAGTCATGCTAAAGAGACACTTAATTTTTCTTTTTAGTATGTCAACTCAGAAATATTTCTCCTAGGAAAAAAAATCTACCAGATGTGGATATTTTTTTATCAACACAACCTTCCCAATCTACATCTGTGTAACCGACCAAATCAATATTTCTAAATCTATCATGTTTTATTCTAAAACCAATCACGTCTTTGATATATATGAGAATTATTTTTCCTTCCATAACTTGAGATTTTTTGGAGAACTTTTATACCTGACACACAATGTAACATTATACACTATATTTTTCCTTGAAGCTGTTAGATATAGAAAGATTCCAACCAAATTTCTAAACTCAGATCAAACTCATTTCCTTTCCCATCTATTTACAACTTTATTCCCATTGAAATAAGTATGGAAATAAGAATTTAATATTCCATAATGTATTTATTTTTATGATCCTTAGAATAATTCTCTTTATATTGAAAAATTTACTTCTTAATTTGAGTGATTTTTAAGCTATGAAAGTATTTAATTACACCTAGCATTGAAATTTCAAATAGAATCTTCATCTCCTCAATAAATTTTACCACATTTCTTCATCATTCCCTACAAATATTATATAACATAAACACTCAAAATGAGGTAAACCTCTTGATTTTATTTTATATATAGGTTTCTATCAACTCTTACTTTCTTGAAATTCAACTTCCTTAATCAAGTATTCAATTTATAATTATAATCTCTCAGAGCTTACTTCAACCCATAAAAATATTTCTTTAACTTGAACACATGACTTTCATCATGACCCAACATGAAACCACATGGTTTTAAAATATAGAATTATTTATAAAGCTCCCTATTAATAAATTTTTACTTGACATCTATATGGAATATCTTATATCTTCATTTTGTGGTGATATAAGGAAAAATTATGATAGTTTCAAGCCTTTCTACTGGGGAAAATGTCTCATCAAAATCAATACCTTTAATTTGTGAGTAACCTATACAAACCAGTCATTCATTTTTTATTATCAATTCTCCCTTTTCATTAAACAAGTTTTGAAAAACCAATTTTATTCTATTCACATTATTATTTTCTGGTATAGGTACAAGTTCCCATGTATCATTTGAAGGTACCCAAGCTCTCATAAGAAGCCGATGGTTTGGGGATTTATATATTTTTATCACTGGGATGATAGAACTTGTTGTATCTAGTGATCCATGCCCTAGTAAATCACAAGGATCTTATGTGAGTTAAACAGATCATAAAAATTAAATATAATATGCACCTCATTTTGAATCAGACTACGCTCGACTGCAGCTCGTCGCCGATGACCATTTTTAGAAGGATCTGAATCCAAATCCCTCTATATCATCCACACATGCTCTAAGAATCAGTGTGCACATCATTCATCAAATTATGGGTGTTAGCGTGTGACTCCAATGATCTCTTCGATGTCACGACAATCACCACAATCCATTGCCTTCGATCTATTGAAGGTGCCTTGGATCAATTTATCAGAGAGAGACTCTCTCTCTCTAAAAAGCAAGAGGAGAGAGAAGCTTCATCTGTTGGAATGACCAACCCCCAATGAGCTTATCCTCTCTTACTTATATAGTGAGTTGAAAAAATATTTGGATAGGGTTCTCCGCTCCCAGAACTAAAACATCCACTAAATAAGAAATAAATAATTTTGACGAACTAAACTATGTCATAAATATTATTTATATTTTATTACATATCTCTAATATATAGTAAATATATTACATGATAAAAATGAGTTATTTAACTCAAATCTTAATTATTTATAATATTAAATGAACCTGAAATATTAAAATAATATTTGTTTGAATAATATTATTCCTCATATTTACTTAAACACTTGTAAATAATTTTAATAACTAAAACCAACTGAATTATTTATTGCTTGAAAAATAATGAATTTATTTATTTATCAGTGATCAATAAAACTTATAAAACACTTGGAATTTGTGGTGGGGCTGACCATGTCCTATATACCTATTCACCTAAATAGGGAAGATTTCTGAATACACTATTGGGTGTGACCCTCTAGGCCCTTATCTCGATACCAATGAATAGTATTCATAGACCAATAGTGGAGTCCAGCAACCCATCAAGGACCCTAAAGAGATAAAGAGTAGTCAATGAAGTGACAACCGACCTACTAACATATACCATGTAATATTATCTCTTTCACTTTAGATATCTCATGAATCATGATTCACACCAATATCATCATCCTTTTTTGATTTATTATTTTTTGATCTAACTATATGGACTTACCTCCAACTACCTTGGACAAAGATTTATCAAGGTAATATCATCCTTATCAACTAGAACTAAGATATATTACTTACTCAACTCAGAAGCAACAAATTCTATCTTGACCATTTAATCAATGCCATACCACCAATGATTCACCCAACACAAGATACATTACCACAATTTTAATATCACAGTTTTTACCTTGAATAAAATTATGTGATCAAATGGAATACATTGATAATGAACTCAATCCAGGATAAAAATACAAATGTATATTGATAGGAACATCAAATGACACCTGAAACATGTGGTGATCCTATTAGTGGGTCTATCCTCATGATCTCAACTATTAAAGATCACCATATACGAACTTCATGAGAAGAAGTATCAATGATTATGAACCCCCAACACCTGATAGTCAGAAATCAACCATGTCCAGTCAGTATGACACATCTAGACCAGATAACATATATTTAATATTAATTTTATAGTATCTAAAGTTTCTCATTATATCCTATAATATCCTATAACCTTTTGATACGATAATTAATCATTGTACATTACTATTTAATAGTGGACGTAGAAATTTCTACACTATAATGGTAGGTGTACATCATGAATATCTCACTTCATACATGAAATGATAATATAAAAGTACTATATAGTTGGGTCTAGGGAAACTACTATTACAACACTACCACTTGTACTAGATCCAACTTGATAAATAACCTTGTTAGCTCTCACATGATTAAGATCATGTTTCTACTGAGTCACAAATTTAGTTTCTTGGTCTTCTATGTATCCATTTCATGGCTATTCGATTACATGTGACCTTATCTCCTTGAGTAAAACTCCTCAAGAGATGTAAACCCCGAGTACATTCTCTTTTTTCCACTATCAAAACTTGACATCTTGGATAATATGTGTATCATAATTTACATTATGATCACCCTTTATTTACTAGGTGTGATTTCAAGAAATGGAATAAATCATTGCATATTTTACACTGCTTATTCAGCTACCTCATAAGCTACAATATATTTGGTATTTGTAGGTATGGATACCATTGGATTTTATGAGCTTGTCTCACTTATTAAACTAGTCTAACTATGATATTAGATATCATTAATCTAAGGAATACTAGTTTTCATCCTCTCAAAACTAGTATCCCTTCTTATCTACATTCTAGGTACATATGAATAGTGGTCTTGACATCCAATTATCAATAATATGATCATAGATATTAGATATGACAAGTAAAATTTTAATGGATTTAGGAATAACAACTTGGTATTACTAATCTAGACTTATTGGTACCAAACTTGTACCAACCATTTATCGTCTCACTTGAATACCCACCATAGTATCCAAAATAATAAGCCCATACACTTTGTAACATGGAATCCATTATTGAATTTCAATTGATCCTGTCAATCTTAGTTAATTTCCATATATTGCTTACTTATAGGATTTATTATTCTTAATGAATAATGTATCATCAGAAATTGTGAATATAAAACCATTACTATGGTTTTATCCTTCCTACACAGTATGTGTCTCTAGAATATTCTCTTCCACACCTCTTGTGGAACTTGTTCCTATGCCAACTACTTATGCATTTCAAGCATTGACTAAATCCAAGTCAATCTTGATCCCGCTATCTTGAATAGATATGTGCACCCTTTTATATAAATATAGTCAATAACTTGGATATATATTTTCTATCATAGGGATTTCTGTAATATCCTAGGAAAAATTTATGATAATTACTTTATATGGACAATGTTTTTTACTTAATGAAATTTTGTTTATATCCTAACAAACTCTTTTAATCTAAACACATGGTCTTATGAAAATGGATTTCCATTATAATACAATTGATATGATATCCATTTCTCATTATATTTTTCATATGGTTATGGGAAAACACTGTTATTTTCGAAGCACATCTTGAAATATAATATAAGTCTCTACAATGCTTATTAGTCTCAACATTGATACTCCTTTTACTAACATCACATCTATGATGTGTATAAAGAAATGTTCATTTTAGAATTACTCCATGATACATTTTTTTGATCAATGTTAACATGTAAGACTTATCATAGATCCTATTTATTAGCATCATATCCCTGATGTGGATAAGGTAATGTGTGTTTTGGAATTTCTCCATGCTACATTATATTGATCAATGAATTCTTGGTCAATATATTTTTTGGCAGACTAGCCCGAATCATATTATATATTCTGACCATGAATATACCATACTTCACTTTCAAATTCCTTAATAAAAATTTAAAGGAATCTAATGAAGTATATTTACCACTATCTTACCCTTGGAATAGTTCACGCTCTTCTGCTGAACTAATTTTGAAAGGTTTGTGGCATACCTTTATTTCTAAATATTTCTTTATCCAAACTAAATAACTATATATTTCAATAATACCTATGGTGTTATCTTTAATGATTCTAAATACCATACCGGGTATATCCTTGACATTCATTTTTATTTTTAATTGACAAAGAATTATCTTTCCACAATTGGGTAAATAAGTAATACATTTTATATTCATCAGGTATTGCCTATGATTCAAGTATCACTAAACTATTGATTGAGTATAAGACACCACAAACAACATTCGTTCTTGAACTTGGAATAACGTATCCTTGTGTCTAAAGGAAACATGAGATAAATGTTTTGGTAATAATCAATAAAAATTTGACTATAATCATTAAACTTGGCAATTAGAAGTTGTATGCTTCTCACCGCTGAGTTAGGAACCACACTTTCTCAGCCATCGGGAGAATACACCTTACCTCTTATAATGTTTCTATTACTTACTTGGTTACAGAATTTCAATACATATATGTGATAATTATATCATATGTAATACCCAAAAAATTATTAAATAAACATTACAAATAATTGATGAATATACCTTAATAAGAAGCATTTACTTGCTTCTTCGATTCAGTTCATTGAATTTAAACATCTATAGATTTATTTATTGATATGTGAAGAAAATAACATCTAATTTGATAATAAACCACTTTATTTAAAGGATGTTGTGAATTTTCCTTTTGCGTTACACCTTCCATTATCATTTTTAAATTTTCTTCCAACTTGTTCACCATAATAATTAAATATTATACTTTCTTTAAGTTCTTATTTGTTTGGTGAACCTTACTCAAAAGATAATGAAACGGTTGTTGGAGTTCGTGTCCTAGGACTAACTATTTGTACACTGATTACATGTATATTCGGTGTATTTAATATTAATAAAACTTCTTATTACATATTGTTTATTGTTCTATATGACTCTAATGTAATAATGTCCTAGATTATACATCACATTGATAAGGTCATAACAGTTCCCCCTGCTATGATGAGAACCTTGATCTGCTATAACGATATTCCTAAATAATGTTTTGTGGTTGGATAACGCACTAAGATGGAGAACATAGTACATAGACTATCAGGTGTGAGTACTCATAATAAAATGAGGCTTCTTGTTATTAAATTCGCAGATGATAATATCAAAGATAAGAGATTATGAGAATAGACCCACCAGTAGGAATTCCATATGTTTTAATGTCATCAGATATTCCTATGTACAAGCATGTGAGATGGTCCTTATACTTTATTATTATTATTAATTCATGTTACAACATGCGTACTTAGATGTATTTCTTAAACCACGATGACAACAGTTCATGGTGAAGTTGGATATGTTGGGTGCATCACGAGTGACATGCATTAATGAATAATTCAAAGAAGGATTTGTTCCTTCTATCTTTATGGAAGCTGATATCCCAACCCTTTTATTGGAATAGAATGGTCACATTAAATTCCATGGTCATGGTGTAATAACATGTTTATTTCAGATAGTCAAAGAAATACATATTGAGCATATAGGTTGGTGACATGGATGTGAAACCAGATTGATGAGATATTTTGACAAAGGGATTATATTACGTAGTAGGCATTTTTATGTGGTTTTTGATGTTGCAACATTAAGTTCTTTCTCCTAGGTTCCTTGACCTGTTGCTAGACAGTAATCTTATACTTTAGGCAAGACCACCTAATTCCAATGAGAAAGAATCCTAGAGGGTCACACATTAAGTGTTTTTGTTGATATCAACTAAATTCTATTTGAGTTTAATTAATGGAATAAATATTATTCTCAATCCTGAGGAATAATTTTATTCAAGTTATATTGATCGCATAAATTAAATAAATATTTATTCACTGACTTGTGAATAAAATATTTATTTTATTTATTGGATATTTTAAAAAAATATTTATTTTCTGGAGCGGTGAAATCTTTGAGGTTCTGGGATGTGTGGTTCAGCGGCTGTTGGTGCTCCAGACGCATCATGTGGTGGTATTTTCTTATGAAGTCAATTTTTGCTTGTTATTTTTTATTTTTGTTTCTTCCTCAATGAAATAAATAAATATTTTCTATGATTTTATGTGTGAGATCTTTCTATTTGATGATCATTCTATGTTGAAGTCAGATTGAGTTTCTATTTTCGGTGATGTTTTTTTCTAGGCGGTGCAGGATGTTGGTGCCGAAAGTGAAAACGAAGATGAAAAGGTGGTGAACAACAACAGTAATGTCGACTATAGTTATTCTTATGAAGATGGTTCTATCATTTTATGTTTCTACGATGATGGTTTCCTTTCGAAGCCGACGGTTTCTAGTGGGTCTCTCTAGTGAGGTTGGCGCGACGTGCGTTGATGGTGGTGATGTAGGTGACGAGTTGTTGATGATTGTGGAGACTGTATCAAGTTGATTAGTTTGGTGATATTTCAATGGAGTTGGAGAGTGGTTCGAAGTGGTTTGGTCCCATGGTGGTTTGATAGTTTTCCTCCTTTTGAATTTCAAAATTTGAATCGGTTTTTTTTTGTGGCGGCAATGTGGAATGGTCGACCCTGTTTGGTTGGTGCACGTGATGGTGGAATCATCTTTTAATTTTGGTTGTTGATTGTGGTATGTTGTGTTTGAAAGTATTTATGGGAATGTGCTGGTGATAATGTGAAACTTTCTATAAGGTCCCCACTTACCCATAAAGTGGTTTTTTAATAATATAAAAAATGGATTGTGGTGGTAAAGGGTCTTTTCGAAAAATCAACATTCACCAATGAAGAAATTTCCTAAGCCTAGGTATATATTTCTTCAAATATTAAATAAAATAATTATAAATTTGACATGAAAGATCCTTGCTCTTGGTTTCAAACAATGATTGTTAAAAGAAATTTTAATATATTTCCCACCTTTTCACGCTTGCGCTGCACCCAGAACCATCAAGTGGTATTAAAGCAGTCACATTTAAATTTATAATTATTCATTTGATTTTTGATCTATGCGCAATTTTTTTTAGATTTTCATTTCAAGTTATTCGATCTTTAATCTGATTTGAATTAATATGTTATTGGAATATTAATAATGTTTTTTTAGTGTTTCATTTTCATAAAGGTTTAATAAAAAATGAATAAATATCGTAGATGCTATTATGAAGTGCCAAAGCATTGGCTAGTAAAACTGGGTTACACAGCGTGCAGTTGGAGAACACACCATATACCTATGTGCATTTCACCTAGATGTATCAAGAAATTAATTACACACAATACTTTTATTGCACATCTCATGTTGACTGGGAAAACCTAGCACATGGAAAGAAAAAACAGGGTGCGTAGTTGGTATGTATACACAGTGTAGTCCAACCGAGTTAACATGCCAATGCCCCAGGCTTGTGACTTGGATATACGACAACTGAGGTACATGGAATGTAGCTACATGTACACACCGTGTAGTCTCCCATTAAAAGAAAAAAAATTAAAATTACATTAAATTTTAAAATTTAATAATAGTTTTAATGAATTATAAATTCTCAATTAATTTATTGTAATTAATATATAATTATTGATTCTACCATTTATTTTTTACGAATTCCATTAATGATGAGTATCTCCAAATAAGACCAGATGATCATTAAAGATGAAAGGGAATTAATTAATTAATTAATGCAAGTGTATTTATCTTAAATCATAAAAAAATGAATAAAGAAATGAATGCTATCCATTTACTTTTACATATTTGTTGCATGTATGACCATTCATGAGCTTGAACAAAACCTTTTTATGTGTTTGATGTTTCAATTTAATTTATTATATGAGTTTTCAATTATTTAATATTAAATTAAATGATGGCCAATGAGTCATCCCTCTCTCCATTATTATGTAGGTCCTACGTGTCCAAGGATATTTATGTAATCCTATTTAACTAATCCTTTGGTTCCACTCACCTGCATGTGAGTAATAAATATTTTTAATTAATGAAGCATCCCAAGACATGTGGAGGTAATTCAAGACAGAACCATAATGATGCCAACCTAGGTGATACATAGGTGGATAGGTGGAATGCTGTAACTCATGCCATGACTGGCTATAATAGTTATTTCCCCTAGGTCAAAGGTTGATTTAATGTCCGCTCATTAAATCAACCATTGAATAAAGCTCATGAATGACTCATTTAATTAATTAATTAATTATATCTATGAAATTATTTATTTTATGGATGCAAATAAGAGATCAAATAAATAAATAAATTAATGTGGAAATATTGAAATTAAAGAAATGAATTATGCTTAAATGTTCTATCCAATATGGTTAATTAATTAAGTAATATAAACTTAATATTAACAAGACGTGTAAAGGATAAAACAAGATAAAATTTATGAATAATAAATTAAAATCCCTCAATTAAATATTAAGTTAGACTAATCCTTCCATTACTTGATTGGGAATGAAACCATAAAACTAAGTGTAGTACATGGCCAAAGTCTGGACATTTAATTTTATTATGGAGTTATTTTGAGAGTTTTGGGTAGACTTAATCAAAATTTTATTGAGTTTAATGACCAAATTCTGTTAAATAAAATTTTTGAGGAAAGTGTTGAGGAAATCCAAGTTAGGATTTCAGGATAGGGGAATCCACTCAACAGATTAAGGAGATGAAAGTCTTTAGTTGGAAAGACTGACTACCTAATTACTATATTATGGTTTTCATGGCCAATGTCTGGATCATTAAGAAAAGTAATGGGGATCCTTGCCACTAGAATTTTAAATCAACTAGACATTCCGAGTTCAATGGTGAGGTATATTGATACTTGATAAAATAGTGGTAGATTTAATAAATAAATAAATAACATTTAATTTATTATATATCACTTATTTTTTAATCAAGAAAAGTACTAATAATCTGTTCTTTTTAATTATATAATAAAATGAAAATTTCATCATCCACACTATCCCTACGATCAATATTGGAGGAAGATAACCTCCTAACTGGAAATAACTTCTAGGAGTGGTTTAGATGCCTTTGGGTTGTGCTATGCCATGAATGGAAATATTACATGATATAATCCTCAATGTATGATCCACCTGATAAAGAGGAAAGTGATGAAGATTTCATTGTCTATGAAAAATATTTGAGTGATGTGGTTCGCATTGAATTTTTGATTCTTTAATCTATGTCTAGTGAACTAATGAAGTCTCATGAAAACATAGATGTATATAGCATTCTTGAGAACCTCTATGGTCTTTACTAGGAGAGAGCTTTATAGGAATGGTTTGTGATTTACAAGGTGCTATTTCAGAGCAATATTGGAGAGGGTGCCCTATTTTTCCTCAATTAGTCAATATCATTGGCTATATTGAGCACTTAGAGGTTCTAGGGTTTAAACTCCCCAAATAACTAGGCACCAAACTCATTTTGGCATCACTCCCTTAGAGATTCTCTAGATTTTTTTGTGAATTTTAATATAAAAAACATTGAGAATTCTCTGCTAGATCCTCTTACTCTTCTTCTCCAAGTAGATATGAATACGAGGTGTGAAAATAATTTCATCCTTATGGTGAACAAATGGAAAGGTAAATCAAAGATATTTAATCCAAAAGATCCTTCATTCCCTTCAAAGAAGAAAAAGATCTAGGGGAAATCAAGGGAACATGATGCTGCCTATTTTTCATGTGACAAGAAGGGCCACTAGAATAAAAACTACACCTAGACAAAGAATCAAGGGGAAGATTCAGGCATGTTTGTTATTGAGTTTAATTTATCTAATTCTAAAAATTGGGTATTAGACACATATTTTGGTTCTCAGATATATATTAAAATATAGGAACCAAGTAGATTAAGGAAGATTAACTAAGGATAGGTAGATCTTTGAGCAGCCAACAGAGCTAAAATTTATACTATAGCTATCGGGGAGTGCCACCTCACTTTGCTGATTGGAATGATCTTAGTTTCAAAGGGTTTTTAATATGTTCCTTCAATTACCAAAAACATTATTTCTATATCCAGACTTGATATGCTTAGATATTTTTTCAAATTTGGGAATAAATTTTTCTTCTTTTATAAAGATAACATTTTTTATGGTAAGGAACATTTAAATAACAGTATTTATGTGTTGGATTACACAAACCAAATAATGGAAATTGATAATGAAGTTACTTCGCATGAATCACACCACACCAAACTTTGGTACCACCGACTAGGTTATGTAATTGAAAATCTCTTGACTAAATTGCATCAAGATGGATATTTAGATTATTTTGAACTAAAACAACTTGGTTTATGTCATGCATGTTTACAAGGAAAAATAACCAAACTCCCATCTAGTGGGAAAGGTGAAAGGGATACAAAGCTTATTGAATAAGTCCATACTGATGTGTGTCGACCATTTTCTATTGAAGCAAGGGGTGGGTACCCATACTTCATAACTTTTATAGATTATTTTAGTAGATATGGATATGTTTACTTAATGAGCTATAAAAAAAACTCTTTTAACAAATTCAGGGAATATAATAATGAAGTTGAGAACTAACTTGGTAATATGATTAAGAAACTTCACTTAGATCATGGCGGGGAATATCTTAAACAAGACTTAATTAATTATTTATAGGAGTTTGGGATTTTATCTCATCTTTCTTTTTATAACACTCAATGGAATGGTGTAATAGAAAATGGGAACCACACCTTTTTGGACATTGTGAGATCAATGATGAGTCATGTGATTCTTCTGTTATACTTTTAGGGATATGCATTACAAACAGAAGTATACATACTAACCTAAGTTCTAACTAAAGAAACATATGTTATACCATAAAAATTATGGAATATAAATAAACCAGTGTTGTATTAATTATATGTGTGGGGTTGTGAAGCATTTTATAAGGCCTCTTCAGGTAACAAGTTTTCACCTCGAGGTACAAAGTGTATATTTATAGGATACCCCAAAGAAAAAATGGGATACTACCTATAAAATCCTTTAGAAAAAAAGGTTTTGGATGACATAAGTCCCAAATTTCTTGAGGGGTAACTTATGTCTAAAAGAGATAGTGGGAGTGAGATGGACTTCAATGAATTCTAGTCTCAATATATACAAGAGTTATCACATGAACAAATTCCACAAATCCCCATGGGAGAAGAAATTGTTCTTGATAAATAATTAATATATAGGACTACTTATGAGGTTAGATAACCAGAACGATATGGTTTTCTATTCACTAATGATTATGACTCATTATTAGTTGATAATAATGATCCTCTAACCTACAAGGAAGCACTAAGTGGTATAGATGTTTCTAAGTGGAAAGAAGACATGAATTCTGAAATGGATTCCATGTACCAAAACCAAGTCTAGATTTTGGTAGATACTCTAGTAGATGTAAATATCATTGGTTAAAAATGGGTATTCAAGAAGAAATTGGACATGAAAGAACAAGTTAGTACCTATAATGTGTGACTGGTTGAAAATGGGTTTAAATAACGTCAAGGCATTAATTATGAAGAAACATTTTCACTAGTTGCAATGTTGAAATCCATTAGAATTATACTTGAAATTGTGGCATTCCATGATTATGAGATCTAGAAAATGGATTTCAAAATATTTTCCTTAATGGGAAACTTTAGGAAGATGTATATATGACACATCCTGAAGGGTTTATAACTCCAAAGGATGAAAACAAGGTATGAGAGTTGCAAAGATCCATTTATGGATTAAAGAAAGAATATAGGTCATGGAATATTCATTTTTATGTGGCCATAATGGAATTTGGTTTCATAAAGAATGATTACGAGCCATGTGTCTATAAACAATTTAGTGGAAGAGTATTCATTTTCTTAATAGTATATGTTGATACCATATTACTCATTGGAAATGAAATACCAGTCTTATAGTCTGTTAATACATGGTTGAATAAATTCTTCTCTATGAAAGACTTGGGTGAGGTAGCATATATTCTTGGGATCAAGATCCATCATGATAGATCTACGAGGTTTCTCATCATAATTCAAGGTACGTACATTGACAATATACTGAAGAGATTCAATATGAAAAAAATCCAAGAGGGGATTGTTTCTAACATTACATGTCATTCAACTTTCTAGGAAAATGTGTGCTCATGCATGCCTCCCCATACGTCAAAGGATGTCGACTAATAGTGAGGGTCAATTATCAATAATGGGGAGACTATACCCTCTTTATCAAAGTATCACAACATTGGAAATAAATAAGAATAACCAAATTATATAAAAAATAAGAAAACCAAACTATTGGGACGGAGAGTGATGGAAAGAGGGGGGGGGGGTGAATTGCCTTTTAAAAAAGTTTAACAATTTAAGAAAAAGTTAAAGCGCAGCGGAAATAAAAGAGGCAAGACACAAAATTGATAACGGAGTTTGGCCTAAATCCCAAGCCTACGTCTCCGCTCCCAACTCAACCGTTGAGAGATTTATACGACAGCTTGCTTTTTAATGGTTGTAGAAAGAAACCCACTAGACTTTAAGGCATCCTAGAAACCTATTACAGCCTGCTTTTTATTGGTTGTAGCAAGAAACCCACTAGCCTTCTTACAGGTGAAGGCTAGCTCACCTATGACTCAAGTCTTTTACAGGGAAGGCTTGACTAACCTATTCACACCTTGAAGGTGGTGTGAAAACCCAAACAAAGGGAGGATGAGAGAAAGAAGGGTTTGTATGCACAAACTCAAAATAATGCTCAAAATGATAAAACAATAAAAACCGTAAAGAGGATAAGTCTTGGGCACCAATGGATTGATTGGTGATGATGAAGAGCGCTCCCAAGCTTCTATGGTGGTGCTCCTTGGTTGTGGAAGTGAGTTGGAGCAGGTGGGGATCCTTGAAGGAATGCGCCAGAGGTTCGCCAAATGATCGAAAAATGTTCCCGTGGGCTACTATATATTTCCGGGGCTTCCTAGTCCTCTATTTATAGAAGAGAAATACCCAAATGGCCGTTGGGGGTCTTCGGAGCCGTTGGAGAGGCCTTCAGAGCCGTTGGGAGTCAAAAGTACAGGTCTGGTCAAAGCCCAACGACTAGTTTGACTGGGCACACCGGCGGGCCGGTGGTCCACCGGCTAGCCGGTCCTGAGCCACCGGCTGGCCGGTGCTCCAGACAGAGCAAGCTCTCTGCCCAGGTTGTACCGGCTGGCCGGGGAGCTCACACCGGCTGACCGGTGGCTCTGGACAGAAACCATTGCTACTGCCAGAGACCACCGGCTGGCCGGTGGGAATACACCGGTTGGCCGGTAGACTCAGAGAGTCTACTTTCTGTCCTTCTTGGCCCAACTCCTTGGCAACCTTTTGCCTATCAACAAAAACACTTGAAAACAAGTTAGAACAAAATAAGAGTGATTGTGATCATTAAAATCCAAGAGAGAGGGGTACAACAATCTCCCCCTATTTTGATGATCACAATCACCAAAACAAGCAATGTAAAAGACTAAAATGAAAGGCATTCTTTAAAGGATAAATTGAAAAGTAAAGCAAAGTATGAGAGAAATATTTCTCCCCCAATCAACCAAGGAAATCTCCCCCTTTGTGATTATCAAAATAGCACGGGGCATAAAATTTGATTGAAGGAAAGGATTGAAAAACAAGATAGAGTTTTTAAACCAATTGAAATTTCTGAAATTTGAATTGAAAGTTTTAAATTGAAAGTTTTGAATTGAATGTTTTGAATTGAAAGTTTTGAAAGAAAAACGCAAAAAGGCTTAAACGATCCTAACTCCCCCTAAATAAAAACAACAAATCACCAGGGAGAGGATTTTAGAACCGAGACAAATTTTGGTCCGGAGAGACTCGCTAAAAGGGATTTTTCAATCCAAACTTGTCTTGTGGCGGGTCTTCTCCTATGAAATTCATTGTTAAAGGAAATGGTTTTGGGCCTTCCATACCGGGCATTTTTGCAGTCGCACTCATAAATTAAGTGCCCGATCTTTTTGCAATAGTTGCAAAATTTATATTGGGAGCTCCCCCTTACAAAAATAGTAGGAGCATGGGAAGAGGAAGCTTGCTTAGAATAGCCAAGCCCTTGGGTGGTTCTAGATATGCATTGGGAACCAAGGAGCTTTGAAAGGTTATGTTCACCTTCGGTGAACTTAGCTAGGGATTTCCTTAAATCCTTGATTATTGATTCCATAGAGTCAACATCGGGAAGGTTTTGGATCTTGAGGGATAGGTCTTCCTTCTCTTTGAGAAGTTGATCCTTTTCGAAAGAAAGAATTTTGAATTTCTTTTTTAAAGCAATAAATTTGGAAGAAAGTTCATGAAAACCTTCCTCCAATTGATCTCTCGCATGTTGGAGATCCTCGTAAGATAAATGATTGAAAGAATTGGAAGAACAAGAGGAAGAGGAGTTGGAAGAGGTTACCTCATGAAATGCCATTAGACATTTTTTACCGTTGTCTTTTGAGGAGGAGGAGGATGAGGAGCTATCACTCCAAGTGGCCTTGAATGCATTTTTCTTTTCCTTTTGCTTGGCCCTTGTCTTGTGGAGTGGGCAATCGGGCTTATAATGGACTTTCTTGCCGCACCCATAGCATATTACCTCGGGCTCGGATTTTTCGTCGAGTTCTTCCTTTCAAGCCTTGCGAGATTTCTTCTTTTTGTTCTTC
Source organism: Viscum album (assembly GCA_963277665.1). Classification (NCBI taxonomy): domain Eukaryota; kingdom Viridiplantae; phylum Streptophyta; class Magnoliopsida; order Santalales; family Viscaceae; genus Viscum; species Viscum album. Next base: position 1,266,270,981 of record OY728145.1, on the reverse strand, counting down.
TTCATGAATTTTTGCATCTTGCGGGCAAGGTTCTCGATTTCTGAATCGCCGCTTGAATAGGAAGAAGATGAGGAGGAGGAGATTTCTTCTTTTTGAACTTTGAAGGTGATGTTCTTTGGAGTTTTGATGAGTTTGTCTTCCTTTTCAGCTTGCCTCCTCATGGTGATCTCGTAGGTCATGAGGGATCCGATGAGCTCTTCGACCGGCATTTCTTTTAAATTCTTCGCTTCTTGAATTGCCGTGACTTTCGGTGCCCATGAAATTGGTAAGATCCAAAGGATCTTCTTGACCATCATCTCTGCAGAAACATCATCTCTAAGAGACTTTCTCCCATTACAAACATCAGTAAAGCGAGTAAACATATCAGTAATATTTTCAGATGGATGCATGGTAAAAGACTCAAAATCTTGACGGTACATATCCAATCGAGTATCCTTAACTTTGTTGGTCCCCTCATGGGTAACCTCCAAAAGTTTCCAGATTTCATGAGATGAAGTGCATGTGGAAACTCGATTGAATTCATTACGATCAAGGCCGCAATGAAGAGCGTTCACGGCTTTGCCATCAAGCTCAAAATTTTTAATATCATCTTGAGTCCATTTGGATTCATCGGGAGAAGAGAGAGAGAGTAACCATGCATGACAATTCTATAAATAGGATAAACTATACTTCTAAGAAAAGTAGACATGCAGGTTTTCCAATAGGTATAGTCGGTTCCGTCAAAAAAAGGAGCACGGCCCAATGAATAACCTTCGGGGGCGAAAGAAGATGAAGCCATCACAATGGATCTTGAATTTGAAACCGGTTAAGGTATTACACAAACACTTCCTATGATACCAATTGTTGGGACGAAGAGTGATGGAAAGAGGGGGGGTGAATTGCCTTTTAAAAAAGTTTAACAATTTAAGAAAAAGTTAAAGCGCAGCGGAAATAAAAGAGGCAAGACACAAAATTGATAACGGAGTTCGGCCTAAATCCCAAGCCTATGTCTCCGCTCCCAACTCAACCGTTGAGAGATTTATACGACAGCTTGCTTTTTAATAGTTGTAGCAAGAAACCCACTAGACTTTAAGGCATCCTAGAAACCTATTACAACTTGCTTTTTATTGGTTGTAGCAAGAAACCCACTAGCCTTCTTACAGGTGAATGCTAGCTCACCTATAACTCAAGTCTTTTATAGGGAAGACTTGACTAACCTCTTCACACCTTGAAGGTGGTGTGAAAACCCAAACAAAGGGAGGATGAGAGAAATAAGGGTTTGTATGCACAAACTCAAAATAATGCTCAAAATGATAAAACAATAAAAACCATAAAGAGGAGAAGTCTTGGGCGCCAATGGATTGATTGGTGATGATGAAGAGAGCTCCCAGGCTTCTATGGTGGTGCTCCTTGGTTGTGGAAGTGAGTTGGAGCAGGTGGGGATCCTTGAAGGAATGCGCCGGAGGTTCGCCAAATGATCAAAAAATGTTCCCGTGGGCTACTATATATTTCCGGGGCTTCCTAGTCCTCTATTTATAGAAGAGGAACACCCAAATGGCCGTTGGGGGTCTTCGGAGCCGTTGGAGAGGCCTTCGGAGCCGTTGGGAGTCAAAAGTACAGGTCTGGTCAAAGCCCAACGGCTAGTTTGACTGGGCACACCGGCTGGCCGGTGGTGTCTCACCAGCTGGCCGGTGGTCCACCGGCTAGCCGGTCCTGAGCCACCGGCTGGCCGGTGCTCCAGACAGAGCAAGCTCTCTGCCCAGGTTCTACCGGCTGGCCGGGGAGCTCACACCGGCTGACCGGTGGCTCTGGACAGAAACCATTGCTACTGCCAGAGACCACCGGCTGGCCGGTGGGAATACACCGGTTGGCCGGTAGACTCAGAGAGTCTACTTTCAGTCCTTCTTGGCCCAACTCCTTGGAAACCTTTTTCCTATCAACAAAAACACTTGAAAACAAGTTAGAACAAAATAAGAGTGATTGTGATCATTAAAATCCAAGAGAGAGGGGTACAACACAAACCAGTACTACAAGGTGACCAAAACTAGAAATACAATATCAAATTTGAAAAATAGATATGTCATGCCAAAGTACGTGCTAAGTGTCAAAATGAAACTCAAAGGTAAATAAACTAACAACTTACAAGAAGGTCCCTAACCACATCCAGTTCCCCCATCCATGTTCTATCCCAAATAATCCACCTAACACAAGGCCTTTTACCTTATCCTCTACTGCAATCTTGAAATCTATTTGGGTACCAATCACACAACCTGAGTAGGGTGGGAGTACAAATCAATAGGGCACCACCAATAAATTCTAAAATAATATCCATTCAATAATAGTGTATGCAGTTGTATAAATAAATAATTTCAATTAATAAGTAAAATTTTATCACATTATCAATTAATCTTTACTTAACCACATAAACCCCTGGGTTCCCTGAGGACACCTGAATCTCAATACCTGCTTTGGCATGTGCTAGAGTCTGAATCGTTTCATATTTTCAACTCACAAATCATCATCTCAAATGGGCTCTCATTATGATTTTCATTTCAATTCATAATACATCTAATTGGAACCATAGTCCAACACCACTATTTTGGGCATAGATCATCATGTCTAGAACTCCATGAGTATTTGGAGCATCAGTCCCCATCTCATACATCATGGGTATTTGGAGTATTAGTCCCTATCCCACACATCATGGGTATCTCAAGCATAATTCCCCTTCACATACAATTTTCATGCATTCCTTGGGTCCTAGAACATCATGGCTAGGACCTTGTGAGTATTTAGAGAGTCAGTTTATGTCCCACACCCCATTTCACCATCAATCACATATGAATTCTATTATTACCATTCATAATTTCAATCTACACATGAATTCCATTGTCACCATTCATGATTTATTTAATTAGTTAAACAATTAATTAATCACATCAATTCCATTAGTTAATTAAATAATCAACTATTCACATCAATAACATTAATTAGTTCAACAATTAATTAATCAAATCAATTCCATTAGTTAATTCAAAAATTAACTAATAACATAAATTCCATTAGTTAGTTCAACAAAATAATCACACCAATAACATTAATTAATTCAATAATTAATTAATCACATCAATTCATCTAGTTAACTCAACAATTAACAAATCACATCAATAACATTAATTAATTCTACAATTAATTAATCACATTAATTAATTCAAAAATTAATTTATCACATAAATAACATTAATTAATTAATTGTTCCATTTTTTAGTTAATTAAACAATTAAATAATTACATAAATAAAATTAATTAATTTGATAATTAATTAATCACATCAATTAAATTAATTAATTCAAAAATTAATTAATCACACCAATATCATTAATTAATTCAACAATTAATTAATCACATTAATTTATTTAGTTAATTGAACTATTAACTAATGAAATAAATATCATTAATTAATTAAATAATTAACTAATCACATCAATAATTTTAATTAATTTAAAAATCAATTAATCATGTTAATAACATTAATTAATTCAACAATTAATTAACCGTGTCAATTCCTTTGGTTAATTCAATAATTAACCAATCACATCACTAACATCAATTAATTCAACAATTAATTAATTGCATCAATACCATTAATTAATTAAATAATTAATTAATAACATTAATAAAATTAACCAATTCAACAATTAATTAATCACATCAATCCCATCAATTAAATCAGTAATTAATTATTCATGTTAATTCTATTAATTAATTCCATAATTAATTAATCACATTGAATCCCTTCAATTAATTCATCAATTACTTTTTTCACATCAATTCCATTAATTAATTCCATAATTAATTAATCACATTCAATCACTTCAATTAATTCACTAATTAATTGTTCACGTCAAATCCATTAATCAATTCCAAAATTAATTAATCACATTTAATCGCTTCAATTAATTCACCAATTAATTTTTCACATCAATTTAATTAATTAATTCCATAATTAGTTAATCGTATTAAATCCCTTCAATTAATTCACTAATTAAACATACATGTCAAATTCCATTAATTAATTCACAATTAATTAATCACATTCAATCTCATCAATTAATTCACCAATTAATTGTCCATGTCAATCTCATTAATTAATTAAATTAATTAATCATATTCAATCCCTTCAACTAATTCATCAATTAATTTCCCATGTGATTACCATCAATTAATTCAATTAATTAATCCCATCAATCTCATTATTTAATTAAACAATTAAATAATCACATTACTATATTAATTAATTCATAAATTAATTAATTCCATCAATCCCATTATTTAATTAAACAATTAAATAATCACATTACTCTATTAATTAATTCACCAATTAATTAATCCCATAAATCCCATTATTTAATTCAATAATTAAATAACCACTTTACTCCATTAATTACTTCATTAATTGACTAATCCCATCAATCCCTTTATTTAATTCAAAAATTAAATAATCACATTACTCTATTAATTAATTCATCAATTAATTAATTCATTAATCCCATTATTTAATTAAAAACTTAAATAATCACATTACTCCATTAATTAATTCACTAACTAATTAATCTTATCAATCCCATTATTTAATTCAACAATTTAATTATCACATTACTCCCATTAATTAATTCATCAATTTATTAATCCCATCTATCCCATTATTTAAATAAATAATTAAATAATCACGTTACTCCTGTAATTAATTAATATCATAAATCCCATTATTTAATTAAACAATTAAATAATCACATTACTTCATTAATTAATTCATCAATTAATTAATCCCATTATTTAATTCAACAATTAAATAATCACATTACACCATTAATTAATTCATCAATTAATTACTACCATCAATCTCATTATTTAATTCAACAAATGAATAATCATGTTACTCCATTAATTAATTCGTCAATTAATTAATCCCATAAACCCCATTATTTAATTCAATAATTAAATAATCACATTATTCCATTAATTAATTCATCAATTAATAAACCCATTCAATCCCATTATTTAATTCAAAAGTTAAATAATTACTTTACTCCATTAATTAATTAATCAATTAATTAAACATATTACTTATATTAATTAATTCAACAATTAATTAATCAGATCCACAATCAATAAAATTCCCATAATTAATTCATCAATTAATTAATCCAACTTAAAAAATTCAATAACCCCAATTAATTCATCAATTAATTGTTCCATATTAATCAATTAAATATCCCAATTAATTTCTTAATTATTTTTTCTATCTTAAACAATTAAATATCCCCCAATTAATTCCTCAATTAACTGTTCTATCTCATTCATTTCAATATCCCCACTTTTAAAAATCCCTTAATTAATTAATCTACCCAATTAATTAATTTAAAGTAGGAAAACTCAATTTCTAATAAACCAATATCAATTCTATAATTACGTACAGATAATCAAAACCAAGACATTATGATTTGAATTATAGACCACCCACCTCAAGATTGATGAAGGATGCCCGTCAATAGAAATCCCCAAATTTAGCGGAACAACGATGAAGAACATGATCTTGATTAAATCCCTAGATCCATGATTTAAATGAATCAAGATCTAAAAAACCTAGATCTAAATTTAGTTTTAACAGTGGATAAACATCGCTCTTTTATCCGGGAAGATGAGCGAGAGAGACAGAGAGATCTAAATGGGAAGAAACCACTTACCTGGGGAGGTGCAGATCTTCAATCCGCCCTTCAATTTGCCAAGAAAGGAGGTTGGGAACCCTAGGAAATAGTTTATAAGCCTCCAAAATTGAGGGGAATCATTAGGGGATGAGTGGGGGTTGATTTGGGGTTAATATAGAGGTTTATGTATTTTAAAATCTAAATTTAAAGTTAAGTAAAATCCCATGCATGGTTTGCCAAGAAGAAGCACACGATTTCCCCTAACTATGATCCTTAACTATGTGCATCTTCTGGGGGGGTGGAAGGTTTGAAAAACCGTGCACTAAACATGAAATTACTCTCTCTCTAGGATTGAATGGTTTTCTGGGATAGGTCGCATGGTTTGGGCAAATTGTGCACCAACCGTTCAGTGCCCAAACTTCTTCCAAAATTCTCAATTTTCCCCTAACACACCCCAAGGTAAAACCCAAATGAAAATTACTCAATACATTGAAAAATATTACCTATAAAAAATCCAAAGACATCTTTAGAAAATTTCAGGTTCTTAAAATGTCCCCACCTTATAACAGCTCATCCTTAAACTATACTACCAAAAATCTCTAAGATTCCGAGCCAAAAAGACCAGGCCACTAAGCCCTCATATATGTTTATATCTCCCATGTTTCTTCCTTCACACAACCATGTTTCCAAAATATATGAATTATCAGCACAACCTTTCCCCACAAATCTCTCTCACTATGATCCAACACACATATCAGATTCTACTCAAAGGATATATCTATTATTGACACATTGTCCCCTGACTTAGGTGTATTGTTTTCATCACTTTTCATAATAAATTACCAAATAATGCAGCTCATTCCCCTCCCTTACAGATCTTAAGAAGTGGGCGTGGCTGTTACATCCTCAATCGTGCGTCAAAATTTAAACGTTAATCATATCCAATTTCTAGGTTCCAAGAACAGAACCCTTAAAATTTATCGACACACAACCTCCATATGACCCTCACTCAGGTACTACCGGTGGTTCACCACCCACAAAAAAATTTCACCCTTAACTTAATCTAGGGGCGCAACCTTCAATAATTCTCTTTTTATCCCACAAGAAAATTTTATTAAGTAGCTTGGTGTATAACCAATACTCTCTTGGTGTACCTAGGATGATGTCAAGGTATAGGGAATGATCATCTCAAGTATCAAAGTACACTAAGATTTTCACTAATTAACACTAGCCTTTCACACAATAATCCCAACCAAGTGACCACCCCATCCCAGGTGTCACTTCCCCCATACTCTACCACACGATCAAAACCGAGGTGCTAGCTCTACCCTTAACCATCCTATGTCTAAGTAATGGTTAACAAGGGTTAACACATTATTATTATTCAATTATTAACATTAGACACCAATTTATTCACATATTGCATCATTTTACAATTCTCAAATTTATATAGGCACCATTTTCCATTTAATTCATACAAGCAAGGAAAAATAGTTCAAGTTCAACAACTTATCTAAAATCTTTTTCCCATGAATTCCTAAAGTGATGCATGTCACAATAATCCAGAGTTCCAAGAATGATGCCTAAAACTCAAATCTCATTCCATAATAAGCCATGAGACAAATCTAATTTTTTTTAGAAGCAATAATCACATCACACAACAAGTGTGTCACCCCAGGGTGAAATAATATCAACAATAACAACACACATCAATAACAACAATCCCACTATGGGTACTTGGCATTTACCCTCATACATGGGTTAGATACACCCATGTATGAGCTCTTAACCAAGGCCAAAATCATCATATTCTACTATCTAGATTTCCCAAATAGTAATACATAAGAAAAAAAAAAGAAAATAAAACTTCTTTGATACCACTTTGTAACATCTTGATTCAGGTGCCACACACCAGTGCCCCGAGCCAATTCTCTAGGTGACCTCAGGCATACCATCCCGTATGCAAGAGGTTTTCAACTGGAAACAAGGGTCTATTATTGATCATGTGGTGAATATACCATATTTATAAAAGTAGGTCAATAGCTAAAACAAATAAGAATAACCAAATGATATAACCGATAATAAAACCAAACTAGTACCATAAAGTGACCAAAACTGGAAATACAATATCATAACTGAAAAGTAGATAATCCATGCCAAAGTACGTGTTAGGTGTCAAAATGAAACTCAAAGGTAAAGACCCTAAAAACTCCCAAGCAAGTCCCAAACCACATCCAGTTCCCTCATCCATTCTATATCCCAAATCAACCACCTAACACAAGGCATTTTCCCTTATCTTGTCCTGCTATCATGAAATCTATTCAGGTACCAATTAGGCAGCCCAAGTAGGATGTGAGTATAACTCAGTAGGCCACTACCAATGGTGTCTAAAATAATAGCCTTCCAATAATAGTGTATGAATTTTTATAAATAAATAACTACAATGAATAAGTAAATAGTTATCACATTATCTATTAATCTTTATTGAACTACATAAACCCCTAGGTTCCCGAGGACACCCAAATCTCAATACCCACTTCGGCGCATGCTCGAGTCTGAACCATTTCAGAATTTCAATTCACAATTCATCATCTCAAATGGGATTTCATTATCCATTTTATTTCAATTCATAATAAGGATAACTATAACCAATGTCCAATGCCACTATTTTGGGTGTAGATCGTCAGCTATAACACCCCGTGAGTATTTGGAGCATCAGTACATGTCTCACACATCATGGGTATTTGGAGAATTAGCCTTTCTCCCACACATCATGGGTATTTTGAGCATCATCCCTTGTCCCATACAATTTTCATGCATGCCTTGGGCCCTAGAACGTCATTGCTAAGACCCCATGGGTATTTGGAGCGTTAGTCCATGTCCCACACCCCATTTCACAATCAATCACATATGAATTCCATTGTTACCATTCATCATTTAAATCCACATATGAATGAAATTTTTACGATTCATCATTTCTTTAACTAATTCAATAATTAATTAATCACATGAATTACAATATTTAATTCAACAATCAACTATTAACATCAATAACATTAATTAATTCAACAATTAATTAATCATATCAATTCAATAAGTTAATCCCACAATTAATTAATCACATCAATTCCATTAGTTAATTAAAAAATCAACTAATCACATCAATAACATTAATTAATTTAATAATTAATTAATCACATCAATTCCTATAGTTAACTGAGTAATTAAAAAATCGCATCAATAACATTAATTAATTCAACAATTAATTAATCACATCAATTACATTAATTAATTCAATATTTAATTTATCAAGTCAATAACATTAATTAATTCAAAAATTAATTAATCATGTCAATTTTTTTAGTTAATTCAACAATTAACTAATCAAATCAATAACATTAATTAATTTGATAATTAATTAATCACATCAATTACATTAATTAATTTGAAAATTAATTAATCACATCAATAACATTAATTAATCCAAAAATTAATTAATCATATAAATTTATTTATTTAATTCAACAATTAACTAACCATATCAATATCATTAATTATTTCAATAATTAACTAATCACGTTAATAACATTAATTAATTAATCACTTCAATAACATTAATTAATTCAAAAATTAATTAATCACATCAATTTATGAAGTCAATTCAACAATTAACTAATCAAATCAATAACATTAATTAATTAAATAATTAATTAATCATATCAATAACATTAATTAATTCAAAAATTAATTAATCACGTCAATAAAATTAATTAATTTAACAATTAATTAATCACGTCAATCCCATAAATTAATTCACCAATTAATTATTCACGTTAATTACATTAATTAATTCCAAAATTAATTAATCACATTAAATCCCTTCAATTAATTCATCAATTAATTGTTTACATTAATTCTATTAATTAATTCCATAATTAATTAATCACATTCAATCACTTCAATTAATTCACCAATTAATTGTTCATGTCAAATTCATTAATTAATTCTAAAATTAATTAATCACATTCAATCACTTCAATTAATTAACTAATAATTTGTTTACATCGATTCCATTGATTAATTCCACAATTAATTAATCACATTCAATCGCTTTAATTAATTCTACAATTAATTGTCCATGTCAAATTCTATTAATTAATTCACAATTAATTAATCATATTCAATCCCTTTAATTAATTCACTAATTAATTTTCCATTTCAATCCCATTAATTAATCAAATAATTAATCATATTCAATCTCTTCAATTAATTTTCCAATTAATTTTCCATGTCAATCTCATTAATTAATTTAATTAATTAATCCCATCAATCCCATTATTTAATTCAATAATTAAATAATCATATTACTCACATTAATTAATTAACTAACTAATTAATTAATTAATCCCATAAATCCCATTATTTAATTCAATAATTAAATAATAACATTATTCCATTAATTAATTCATCAATTAATTAATCCCATCAATATCATTATTTAATTAAACAATTAAATAATCACATTAATCCATTAATTAATTCATCAATTAATTAGTCACACCAATTCCATTATTTAATTAAATAATTAAATAATCACATTACTCCATTAATTAATTCATCAATTAATTAATCCCATCAATCCCATCATTTAATTCAACAATTAAATAATTACATTACTCCATTAATTAATTCATAAATTAATTAATCCCATCAATCCCATCATTTAATTCAATAATTAAATAATTACATTACTCCAATAATTAATTCATTCATTAATTAGTCCCATCAATCCCATCAATCTCATTATTTAATTCAATAATTGTATAATCACATTACTCTATTAATTAATTCACCAATTAATTAATCCCATAAATTTCATTATTTAATTCAATAATTAAATAATCACGTTACTCAATTAATTAATTCACCAGTTAAGTAATCTCATCAATCCCATTATTTAATTCAACAATTAAATAATCACATTACTCTATTAATTAATTCATCAATTAATTAATCCTATCAACCCCATTATTTAATTCAATAATTAATTAATCACACTACTGTACTAATTAATTCATCAATTATTAATTCCATCAATTCCATTATATAATTCAATAATTAAATAATCACATTACTCTATTAATTAATTCATCAATTAATTAATCCAATCAATCCCATTATTTAATTCAACAATTAAATAATCACTTTACTCTATTAATTAATTCATCAATTAATTAATCCCATCAATCCAATTATTTAATTCAAAAAATAAATAATCATGTCACTCCATTAATTAATTCATCAATTAATTAATCCCATCAATCCCATTATTAAATTCAATAATTAAATAATCACATTTCTCTATTAATTAATTCATCAATTAATTAATCCCATCAATCCCATTATTTAATTCAATAATTAAATAACCAATTTAATCCATTAATTAATTCATAAAATAATTAAACATATCACTTCCATTAATTTTTGAAAATTAATTAATTAGATCCACAATCATAAAAATTCCCATAATTAGTTCATCAATTAGGTATTCCGAATTAAATGATTTAATAACTCTAATCAATTCATCAATTAATTGTTCCATCTCTATCAATTCAATATCTCCAATTAATTCCTCCATTAATTATTCTACCTTAATCAATTAAATATCCCCTAATTAGTTTCTCAATTAATTGTTCTATCTCAATCAAATTCAATACCCCCAATTTCACAAATCCCTTAATTAATTAATCTACCCAATTAATTAATTTAATGTAGGAAAACTCAATTTATAATCAACCAATATAATTTCTACAATTACATACACATAATCAAAATCAAGACATTGGGATTTGAATTATAAACCACCTATCTCAAGATTGATGAAGGACACTCATCAATGGAAATATTCAAATTTAGTAGAATAATAATGAAGAATGAGATATTAATTCAATTCCTAGATCCAATATTTAAATGAATCAAGATACAAAAAACCAAGCTCTAAATCCAGATCCAATAATAGATAAACACCCCTATTTTATCCGGGAAGAGGAGCATGAGAGAAAGAGAGATCTAAATGGGAAGAAACCACTTACCCGGGGAGGTGCAGATCTTCAATCCGCCCTTAAATTCGCCAAGAACAGAGGTCGGGAGACCTAATAAATCATTTGGGAGCCTCTAACATCGAGAGAAATCAATAGGGGATGAGTGAGGGTTGATTAGGGGTTAATATAGGGGTTTGGGTATTTTAAAATATAATTTTCAGGTTAACTAAAATCCTGTGAACTGTTTCCCCTAACCGTGTGCCTCTTCTGGGGGGAGGGGGTGCATGATTTCTTCTTTTAAGGAACATGGTTTGATAAAATGTGTGCTAACCATTCAATCCCTATCACTACTGAAAATTCAGGCTGGAGACATGATTTTAAACCATGGCTGTAGGTAATAGCCACAGTTTGAGGAACCGTAGCTAAGTTTGGCATGGCTATAGGCCTTGACCTATAGTCACGATTCCGAATTGTGGCTATAGGTCTATAGCCATAGTTCGAACTATAACTATAGGTATACAACCACAGTTCAAACCATGGCTATAAGTATACAACCACGGTTTAGAACTGCGACTATACCACAGGACAGACAACATCTATTGCCACAGTTTCTAACCGTGGCTATAGGGTCTAAAAATTAATAAAAAATAGCTCCCCACCCTCTCCCCTCCCCCTAGATAGCCTCCCCCCACCTGCAGCCCCATCCCTCCCCCTGGACAACCCCCCACCCTACACAGCCCACCCTGGACAGCCCTCTCCCTTTCCCTGGACACCCCACTCCCTCTGCATCCCCCTCCCTTTCCCTAGACAACCCCTTCCCCCTGCAACCCCCACCTGCATCCACCCTCCCCCTAGAAGCCCACCCACCCTACATAGCCCCTGGTTAGCCCCCCTCCCCTCCCTGAGAAAACCCCCCTATCCAACACCCCCACCACTCCACCTACAACCCCCTCCCTCCCCCTGTAGCCCCCTCCCTTTCCCTAGACATCCCCCTCCCTCCCCCTAGACAAACCACTTCCCACCTCCTGGACAACCCCCTCCCTGAGATAGCCCCCTACCACTGGACATCCCCCCACCACTCCACCTACAGCCCCTACCTTCCCTTGGACAACCCCCTCCCTCCCCCTGTAGCCCCACTCCCTTTCCCTGGACAACCCCCCATCACTCCACCTACAGCCCCCTTCCTCCCCCTGGACAACCCCCCTCCCTTCCCCTGAAGCCCCCTCCCTTTCCCTGGACAACCCCCACCACTCCCCCTCCATACCCCTACCTTTAACTAGACAACCCCTCCCCCTCCACCCCCTCCCACCCCCTAGAAAACACCACACCCACCACCTCCCCCTAGACAGCCCCCCTACCTCCCCCTAGACACCCCCACCTGTAGCCCCCTCCCTCCCCTGGAAAACCCCCACACTACACCCCCTGGACAGCCCACTTCCCACCCCACTTCCTGGATAGCCCCCCTCCATCCCCTCCTGGACACCCCCACTTCTGGACACCCCTCCCCTCCTAGACACCCCCTCCCTCTTGCACACCCCCTTGCACCCCTACCTCCAGCACACCCCCTGCCCCTCCCTCCTGGACACCCCCTCCTGGACACCCTCCTGCAATAGCCTATGCAAACCCCCCTCCTGGACACCCCCTCCCCCTTTAACCATCCCCCTGCACACCCCCACCCCTCCCCCTCTCCCCTGCACCCCCTCTCCACTCCCTCCTAAACACCCCCACCCTCCTGGACCCCCCTTCTATACCCCCCTCCTGAACACCCCTTCACACCCCCACCCCTCCCCCTACACACCCCTTGCACACCCCTTCACCCTTGCACCCCTACCCCTTGCCCCCTCCCTCCTGGATACCCCTCCATCCTAGACCCACTCCTACAACAGACTATGCATTCAAAAAAAAAAAAACGGGTTTCCTTTATATTCAAATCCTCTCCTACCATAAAAAACAAAGTTCCTATAAAAACAAGAGGAAGTCTCAGGGTGGAACACCCAACTCATCACCTTCCCAAGTTGAGTCTCAGTGGATTGGGCCATGTTAGAATGGTATCAATGTCTGAGTCCTAGGTATGTAGTTTAGAGTTTATGTTTATATTAGGATTGGTTTGGAAAACTGAAGGCAATGATGTTAAGGGGTTAATTGTTGGTTTATCACACCATATGACCCAATAATGGTTTTATGGCCAATATATCCATGCACACCCCATCCCCCTACCCCCATCACACCCCCTACCCCCAGAACACCCCCTGACCCTGCCCCCCACCTGCACACCCCCTCCCTCTGCCCACCCCATGCACCCCCCGCACGCCCCCTGTACACCCCCTTCACCCTCCCCCTACCCCTTAAAAAAGAACCTATTACACAACCCTTCCCCCTCCCCTGCACCCCCATGCACCCCCCACACCCCATTCACCCCCTGCACACCCCATGCACCCTCCCCCTGCCCTTGTAAAAGAACCCAGCACACCAGTGAAGTACTTGGAACCTAAGTGGAAGGTTCTTTGCAAGTTTTTTCAAACTAGGATATCCAAAAGAGTATGAGATATAGATAAAGTATTTTTAAGGATATGTATGTGTTATATATTCTGATTAATAATATGAAGTTCAACCTACCAAGGTAAATGATTTGTTTCATGGATCACTGCTACAAAGGGAAAGATAATATGAATTACTATCCTTATGGTAGGCTGATATCACTTGTTTTAAAGAAGATGGAATACCATTGGGTACTTCTAGGATACTAACTCAAATTCCTTGAATCTAGTTAGTTGGGAAGGGGTGGCTTAAAATTAAATTATGTGTCCTTACCAATTCAGTCTCTATAGTGTGATATGTTCACACCATTCCTTATGTAAGATTTTAAGAGGAATATTATGGGTGAGTTCCATGATACCAGATAAGATGTCAGGAAGCTTGGTATTGGAACTAATAGATCCTTAAATTAAGTATTGATCTTTTATGATGAATTTAATGGGAAGTTGAATGAGATCATGAATGTCTCTAAAGATGATCAATGTATGGTTTTTTCAATCTCTTGTTCTAGTATCTAGAAACTACTAGCATTTGTTAACCTCTTTGAACAAGGTCTATAAATAAGTTCAAGGGATATATTCACATTATTCCTTGAAAAATATAGTGGTTATTAGAAAATCATTTTTAAAACAATAAAGAAATTATGGAAACAAGTTTTTAAAATAATCAGGAAATTGTAGAATTCAAATTAAAGGTTTAGGCAGAGAGAACCTACCTCAACCTCAAGGTGCGTTTCTTTTGATGATGAAAACTCAAATCTTCCTTTTTTCCGCTTGCATGAAAATGCAAACTCACATATATATAAGGACACCTAGCCTCTATGTACATATTTTCATGGCCAAATATGAACAAGGGGGTCCTTAGATATATGTTTATACTTGCATATACCCCTTTACACTTACACATGTATACATTTTTCATATCTATACATAAGCACACTTAGCCCCAATATATATATTAATACTGGCATGAGTGAATATATATAAAGGGATAACTTATATATTCATATTCCTACCTATGTATAGACTTGTAATCCTTTATCAACAGTGACTCAAATCCACCTCAACAAAATCCAAAAAACACTACAAAACTATAAGGAACCCAAAAATCAAAAAACCCCTAATTAAAATTGGTCCAAATAATAAAAACGGAACTGCCTTACCCAAATATGATGTTGAAATCACTGACTTCGATGGTGGTGGATAAAACCAGCCTCATCACAAGAAACCACCTATAAGAAAATAGTGGCAAAATAAATGAGATATAATGAATTCTAATATATATGTGATGTTAATGAAAGAAAAATTAATTTCTAAACATCATCCATGAAAGTGACTTTGATTGACTTTAGCCTACTTCTAATCATATTATTGTTTTTAACATATACTACAGCTGGACTTACTTCAATTAGTCTCAAATCAAACAACTTATATATCATAAACACCTTGCTTAATGATTTTGGTTTTCCATACATGTTTGTCAGGGAAACCAATAGTTTTGTTTTTTCATTTCTTCTCACTAATATTGAATGAAACATTCCATTCCAATGAAATATTAAATAATAAATGTGACTTAAAATTGAGCTAATCCCATTAAAAATTCTATATCTTTTCTAGATTGAATCAATTTAGTAGAAAATCTAGGTATTTTTAAATGTGACATAATTCTATTTTCATCCACCAGATTTCATAGTCCTTTCCATCAAACTAATTAATCTTAATCTATATAACCTTTTTCTTACTACTAAAATGTAGTATCCCCACCACTACCCCCCACACCCCCCACTTTCCCCTATCCCCCACACCTGCACCCCCACTGCCCCCCCAAATGAACCCCCACTGCCCCTCACCTGCACCCCCACTTCCCACCTAAATGAACCCCCACTGCCCCCACCTGCACCCCCACTGCACCCAACCACTTGTAACCCCACCATGAACCCCCAACTGCACCCCCACTCCCCCCACCCTTCACCCCAAATAATTTGAACCCCCACACCCCCTCCTTGCACCCACACCCCCATCCTGCACCCCCACTGCCCCACCCTGCACCCTAACTCATTGAACCCCCCACACCCCCTCCCTACACACTACCCCCAGCCCCCTTCACCCCCACTGCCCCCTGCACACTGCCCCCAGCCCCTACACACTTCCCCCTTCACCCCCACCTCCCACACCCCACTCCCTGCACCCCCACACCCCCACTGCCCTCACCCACTTTCACCACCACCCACCCACCACCCTTCACCCCCACTACCCCCACCCTGCACCCCAACTAATTTGACCCCCCCCCCCCACAACCCCTCCTTGCACACTACCCCCATACCCCTTCACCCCCACTTCCCCCTGCACACTTCCCCCTTCACCCCCACCCCACCCCTCCCTGTACACTACCCCCAGCCCCCTTCATCCCCACTACCCCCTGCACACTTCCCCATTCACCCCACCCTTCACCCCACCCTTCACCCCACTGCCCCCACCCTTCACCCACACTGCCCCCACCTGTACCCCCATTTCCCCCACCCACTTGCACCCCCACCCACCCTGCACCCCCCACTTGACCCTTCACCACAACTCATTTGAACCCCCCCACAACCCCTATCCCCTCCCTGTACACTCCCACCATCCCCCTTTACCCCCACTTCCCCTTACACACTGCCCCCTTCACCCCCACTTCCCCCCCCCAAAATTCACCCTCACTGCCCCCACACCTTGCACCCCCACCTGACCCTTCACCCCAACTCATTTGAACCCCCAACAACCCTAACCCATCTCCACACACTGCCCCCAGACCCCTTCACCCCCACTTCCCCCTGCACACTACCCCTTTCACCCCCCACCTACACCCCCACTTCCCCCACCTCCACCCCACTTCCCCACACCTAAGACTCTTCATGCCTATATCCTTCTTGATTTCTAAATTCATAAATAAGAATTTGAATCTATAAAATGTAGTATTATATATAAAAACTATATCTATTTTTATGATTTATTAACCTTTGGTGTATATTTTATGGAATGGAATAACAAATATACCATCTAAATATAAAATTGGGTTTCCAATAATTAATGGTAATTGTGAAGATTCTTGGGTTGAGATAAAATATGAAGATTAACACGTGTTAAGGGTCATATGTAAATACTATGTTTCATTAATGAGAAGAAAATGTGTTTTGTGTTTTAGATGAACCACTAGTACACAACATGAAATTTCACTATAACCTAGCTACCAACCCATCATCAACATCAACTATCACTATAACCTACCTACCAACCCATCTCTCATACAAGGTTCCCAGCCATATCAAAAAAATTTCATCTATATCAAAAAAATATAACCTACCTACCAACCCATATCTCATACAAGGTTCCCAACCATATAATTTTTTTAGTAAAATAGCCTTAGGAATCAAGCCCATTTCTAATCAAGAAAACCTACCACACATTATTATTAAACAAATAGGAAAAGGAACTTAAAATTCCTAGAGAACACACCCATTAAAAAGTATTTTATGCACACTGGAAAAGGAATTAAGGGCATAAAATAAAGTTATACAACCCTTCCACAACAATAATGGGATTTATTCTCCCCAATGTATTTATATATTGTAAGAAAATATTTTAATTCCATTATTGAATTAGTGAATTTATTATGCACAGATTTTTAGAAATAGATAACATATAACTTATCAACTATTAATATATTTGAAATAAATTAAACCTGTGTTTAACATAAACTTCATATTATGTGAGAAATAAGGAAGAGAAGATATCATATTACATGCCTCTTCATTTAATAAAGTCATTAAAATTTCCATACTTACATTTTTTATCAAATTTATAGAAAAAAACAGGCTAATCACAACAACTGCTATAACAAAAAGATAACATGCTTTCATAGAAAGACACAAGGCATTAATAGGTATAAAACCAAAAGTGATTACAGGACAAAAAACACCTTCATTCTTCCTTTAGATTACCATGTTCTTATCTTCATTAGGTTAATTGCACTATTACCCAAAGGATTAAATCAAGATAATTTCACACTTTTACTTTAAACTAAGAGAAAGGTAACAGGTCTCCTACCATAACTTGAGGACCACAATATTATCCAATTAAAAAATAGAACACCAAGAACCAAACCTTGATTTAATATTTTATGGGGAACTAATGATCCTTAAAACACTAGCCTAACAATATCCATCTATCATTCATCAAAAGAAACTGTAATAAATCTGATGATAAAAATTATCTATAGCATGTGAAAAGAAGAATGCAAAATAATAGAACCATTGAAGGTGGATGATCCCCAGGATGTGGGGTATCCAAGTTGATAAATTATAAGTAATGAATTCCAAAGTAAAGCTTCGCAAGATTGATTCTAATGAGAAGGTCCATAAATCAAAGTAATTTTAAACTTTTTTGTACAAGAGAGATGAGTTAGTTACATGCATGGAAAAGATGGTCGAGATAAGTTGCACCAGCCCCACAAGCCCCCTGAAATAGTCTCTCCATAGCCCCCCTCCCCCACCTGCACCATCCCCCAACCCCAGCCCTTCCTACACCCCAGCCCACCTCCCCCACCTGAACCAACCCCCAGCCCCTCCTGCACTAGACCCCAACCCCAACCCCTCCTGCACCAGACCCCAGCCCCATCCCCCATCCCATCCTGCACCTGACCCCATTGTCTCCACCTTCCCCCTTCACCCCCACTTCACCCCCACTTCCCCCTACACACCCCTGGCACCCCCACCTACCCACACCCTACACACGGTGGAAATAACTGATAAAATAGAAGATCAGATGCACATACAACTGATGAAGCATAGTATCCATAATAATACTAAATAGTAGAATAACATCATAAACAATAAAAAACCCATATCTAGTATCATATAAAAAATACATCATGACTTTATGATAAGCATAATTAGGGAATATAAGATAACTAGAGCAGTAGGGGAAATGGAACTTGTTATACAACAATGTAAAAAAAGATCAAAATCTATCTCAAATAGCATTGTGAGTATTGGTTCAGTCCTCTCCTCCCATAATCCATCATAGTATATAAAATCAAGAACCAATTGATTGATGTTTCCCTTTTTCCATGTCTATATCCATAGAGTCTTTTCAGGAACCAATCGACGGCTCAAACATGGTGTCAGATAAACTCACTATCCCACCATCAACTATGTCTTGGAAAATATAATATGTGAATATAGAATGAGTGGTGTACAATTAAAATGAATAAAGGAGATAAATAAATAAACCATGTCATTCATGGTTCCCTATAGAACATCCATCTAAAAAAACTCTCTTCAGCCTATATTGGAATATGTATAAACATTTATTAATTATTATAAAATTGTTATATTGTCTTGGAAACTAGGCTCATATATTGTAATAGGGATGAATAACACCCATGTAATTTATAACTGAATGAAGTAAATAAGAAATTTCTCCATGAATGTGAATCATTGACTAAATCCAAGTATGTTTTTTGAAATGGAATACATGCCATCAGATTAATTTAATTTTAAATTTCGGCCAATCCAAGTCATTTAACTTAGGTAACCACAATATTTATTTGGTGTAGTGTAAACCCATCCCCCTAAAAGTCCATATATTTTAATCCTCATATGAATTCAAGTATCTTCAATGCATGGTATAATTTCATCGCATCCTAAACCTATCTTTGGTAGTCCATATAGGGAACCCAAGTGTCACTCAATGCATAATGTAACACACTTCCCTCTGAGACCATCATCAATATTCCATATAGGGAACCCCAAGTGTCACATGCAGAATAATTTAAGACCACTATCCATGTGATATCATCTAATTCATTCTACCTATGAATCCATATGTCACCTACAACATAATGAAATTATATTTATAATTCATTTTATTTCAAAAGGTCGGTGATCTCATACATGGTGTTTCATGTCAGAACACTTGTATCAACCTTTCCGTGTCATGCTGGATGGTCATAGATAGTGGAACCCATACCATTTTAAAATTCACATGATTCTATTTGGTCATTTAATTTATAATGACAATTAAATCTATAAAAAATATAAACAAGGGCCTATGAATATAGGCTTACCATTTTACCTTTTTTAGATTCACACTACAATTCAATAATAGGGGCCAACTCAACATACCTAAATTAGAGGTTCAATTTAAAATCAGTTATATGTTTTATGGGACATTAAATTTGATTCACCCTAAGGGGTGGCTCAAATCAAGTTAAATGGTCTAGGATGAAAAATTTAGGTTTTCAGGACTAACTTAAGCAAGGTGATAACAATTAATTTAATTATTTTGGAATTTTGGTTGCATCACATAGAAATTATGGTGTTTAGAATGATAACACATAATATAAAATCAAGTCATTAATTGTAAAAGAACAATACCATCTACCATAGCTTTGTAGTTCACTCCACATCCAGTATTAGCTTCAAATGCAAGAAAGAATAGAAGAAATCAAATAAATTTTCAAATACCCTGATGATAGGGCATCAGGGGTGTCGACCTCGGTGTCAGAGGTGTTGAGTGTTGTAGGGGAGAGCCGTCGGGAAGTAAGGAAAGAGGTGGGAGGACCTCTCAGAGTAGATTAACTAGAGGAGGAGGATCGTGGAGAGGAGGGTCGTGGTGAGGAGGCATTGTGGGTGTTGAGGGTTGTTGGTAAGGAGACATTGGGGAGGGTATTGGGGGTGTCAACCTCGATGTTGGGTGTGTTTTGTGGGAGAGATCTATCAGGAAGGAAGAGAGGAGGTGGAGAGGCTGCTCAGAGCAACTTCGTTGGAGGAGGAGGGTTGCGGAGAGGAGGCATCGGGGAGGGCGTCAGGTTGTTGAGGGGTTTCATGGAGGATTGATTGAGTGGAAGGAGGAAGAAATGATCGGGTTTGGGGTATTCATCCATGAATCCATGGATAATTGTATGGGTGTATCCACAGTTGTTTTAACTCGTGGGTTTATAATTGTGAATATAGATCATTTTTCTAGTAGTTTCTCTGTCTAGGATTGCATGGTTTGCTAGGGCAGGGGGCACAATTTGGGAAAACTGTGTGCAAACCATGAACTGCCCAAACTTCTTCCAAAATTATCAATTTTCACCAAAACAAACCCTAAGGTAAAACCCAAATAAAAAGTAATCAATAAAAGTAAAAATATTACCTGTAAATGATCCCAAGACATCTCTTAAAGATTTTGGGTTTTTATATCAGACACATAAGGAAAGGAATAGAATAACAAGGATTCTATACACATATGTGATTGGTTCAGTCATGTATTCTATTCTATGTAATAGGCTAGATGTCTCCAATTTATTAATTGTAGTAGAACATATCAAAACTATCTAGGTGACCACCATTGGATGACATTCAAGACTATCCTTAAGTATATGAGGCATACTAAGGATATGTTCTTGATTTATAGAGGATATGAAGAACTAGTCATCAGAGGAATGAATATGAAAGTTTATAAACTAATCAAGATGACATAAAGTCACAAATGGGATACATATTTACCTTGGATAGAGGTTCTATGAGCTGGAAGAGCTCAAATCATGCTATGGTTTCAGATTCTACAACAAAGTTTGAGTATATTGTGGCTTCTAATGCAACAAAAGAAGTAGTATGGATGCAAAAATTCATCCATGATCTTGATGTGGTATCTAGTAGTAAAGATCCTATCACACACTATTGTGATAATATTTCAGTTGTGAATCATGAAAAAGATCCAAGTTCACATCAACAG
The DNA here is from genome assembly GCA_963277665.1 of Viscum album. NCBI lineage: Eukaryota > Viridiplantae > Streptophyta > Magnoliopsida > Santalales > Viscaceae > Viscum > Viscum album. Next base: position 1,266,248,961 of record OY728145.1, on the reverse strand, counting down.
ACAAATCATATGCTTCATAAGTATCATCTCTTGAGGGATTTTTATCAGAGAGGTGAAGTTGCAGTGAGTAGTATTTCCATGGAATACAATGTGGTGGATCCCTTGAATAAATCCTTGACTCATCAGAAACATGAATATTATGAGAGGTCTAGTAGACTGAAGGTTTTAGGCACTTGTATCTAGTACAAGTATAAGTTTATTGAAGTTGGTGTCCTAATACCAACCATTTTTACTTTGATTACATGTATATTTGATGTATTGAATATTAATAAAAATTTATATTACATATTTTTTGTTGTTCTACATGAATCTAATGTAATAATGTCTTATAGTATACATCACATTGATAAGGTCATAGCAGTTTACCACTATGATGAGAACCTTGATGTGCTATGACAATATTCTCAAATAATGTTCTGTGGTTAGATAATGTTCTATGATGGGACACATAGTACATAGAATATCAGGTGAGATTACTTGTAGATAGACAAGTCTTCTTCCCATGAAGTTCACACTTAGTAATCTACAAGTTAGGAGATTATGAGAACAGAACCGACAGTAGGAATTCCACATGTTTTACTATCACCAGGTATTCTTATCTATGAGCATGTGTGATGGTCCTTATACTTTAAGATTATTATTAATGCATGTTAAAACTCATGTAATTAGATGTGTTTCATAATCCATGATGATAAAACTTTATGGATAAGTTGGATACGTTAGGTGCATCATAAGTGACATGTCATTAATGAATAAGTCGAGGAAGGATTTGTCCCTTCCAATTTAATGGAAGCTGATATCTCGACCCTTTGATTGGAATAGAACCATCGAATTAAATTCCATGGTCATGGTGTAACGATGTGTTTATTTCATACAGTCAAGTAAATACATATCGAACATATAGGTTAGTGACATGGATGTGCAACATGATTGATGAGATATCGTGAAAAAGGGATTATATTACACAGTAAGTGTTTATATGTGGTTTTCGACGTTGCGACATTAAGTTATTTCTCTTGATTTCATAGACCCGTTGTTAGATAATAATGTGGACTTTAGGCAAGCCTACTTAATCAAAATGAGAAAGAATACTAGAGGGTTATACAATAAGTGTTTCCATTGATCTCAATTAAATTCTATTTGAGTTTAATTAATAGAATAAATATTATTCTCAAGTTCGAGGAATAATTTTATTCAATCTATATTGATCGTATAAATTAAATGAGTATTTATTCTCCATATTATGAATAAATTATTTATTTTATTTATTAAATATTTTAATAAATATTTATTTTCTATATTGTGAATAAAATATTTATTTATGAATAAAATATTTATTCGGTTGTTCAATAAATGCTAGAGGAGTTTTAATGGACTAAGACCAAGTCTAGTGACAAATATTAATTAACAGGACTATTATATAATATTTCTTATTGCACAAGTTAACACACACCAAAAAATAATAATTATATAATTATTATTATACGAAATGAGATTTATTGAAGTTAATACATTCTATTTAATGCCCAATATACAATTAAATAAAATTTATCTTAAATCCAAACTCTATAAATAGTAAACTATGTCTATTATGTAGAGAATCCAAAATTGATACTATAGAATTGTTGTGCATAATTAATTCTCTCTCAAATCCTGATGATCTCCCTCTCTCAATAATGAGAAGTTCAAGAGATATTTCTTCAATACTGAAGAATGGGTAATCAAGAACAAACAACACAATACATTCGACTCGATGCGCTAGCACCCGAAGATCAAGTGGTGTTGCTTAGAGATCATAGGAGCACATGTGAATCACTACTAGAGGGTTTAAATCCTTGGATCCTCACAATGCAATTAAGGTAATCTGAAAGGGTTTTTTTAGATGATCAATATTCTCCAATGAAGAAAGTTCCTAATCCCAGGTATTTATTTCTTCAAATATTAAATAAATTAATTATAAATTTGATGCGAAATATCCTCATTCTTGATTTTGGGGAATGATTATTAAAATAATTTTTAATATATCTTCCACCATTGCATGATTCTACTAATATTGGAACGACTAGCAGTTATCTCAAAATTGTTTGTTTTGTAATCTTAAATGATACTGAAGTAATTGGGTGAAAATGATATGAGAAAGGGATCCATTGAAAGATAGCGATCCATCTTTCAATTTACACATATCTAGTGTAATCGTCACTTTTCATATCCAAGCTTCATTTTTTCCTCACAATCTTCTCAGAGATGAGACAACATGTAAAATCATCAATGTGTCAATGTTTTTATCGATAAATCACATCAAATGTTGATGATAAAATTATAAAAAAACATCATATGTTTCATACATGAGTCTTTGGTATGAATTTATCTCACCCTCTCTTCCTGAGGTTGCTTAATAGGTATTAGGGACACACACACCTTGAATTTACAAAGACATAATAGTTTTCAAAAGCGCTTGTACTATTATTTGGAAACTCATAATAGATATGACATTGAACTTGTCTAATAAATATCATAGTATGTATCATGGAATTACTTTCCATTTATCTACAAAAATAAAATCTAGAAGATAAGTACTTTTATCTTGATTGCCAATTTAGACATTATCAACTGACTAATTAAATCATTAAATGTCTTACACTATTTTATCAAATTATTGTAACCCTTTATACTAGAATCAGAATACTCTATCACTTGAGTATTATAGAGGAAAATATCCTTCTCATAGTGTACAATCTATGGATATGACACTACTCAGAGCATTCAAGGTAAAAATTTGAATGAACAACGACATTAACTCACGACTCCTTGATCTATTGAGTGGATTCCCAATTTCTAAAATCATAAATATAATTTACTCAATGCTTGCCTCAAAAGTTATATCAAGCTAGCTATGACTACTCCTTTACTTCTATCTTTAGTTAAGTCAACCATTCATTCTCATAAGAACTCACCATTAGTAGAAGTCACCTTCAACTATGGATGACCGAGTACCCCGAACACCTGGTTGTGTTCAAATTCAAATGACAAAATGCGTTTTGCGACTTAAGTTTTCTTTAAGGGTTTTTGATATTTTTCTCGATGAATGTAATCCATTTCTATTAATATATTTATACTATGTTGTCATGCTTACAAATTAACATTAATAAAAAAACATCCATCACTTGTTTATGTGTTTTACTATTTACTATTTTATGTGTTTCCGAATATTATGCAAATGCCTAAAATAATAAACAAATGCATAAAGGAAATAAAATGCTTGAATGGTCTTGAGCATCTAATATTGGTTGATCCATTTAAATTTAATTGATCAACCATGACCTAGGATAATCATACCTTATTCGTAGCTTGACTCGTGATACATCTCACCCCCTATCAATTCACTTATCTTCTAGATTCTACCTTGATTTGGTGTGGCCCATGACTTACAAAATCCTCATTAAAGTACAAACATACTCACACTCAGGCGAGGGGGTGTCAAGAGTATATATTATAGATAAATATTTTTTATCTAGGTATGTAGACCTTTATACATATTAAATGAGGAAAATATGATTTGTAGACCATCATTTAATTACAATAATCACACGTAATTAATAAATAATTAAATAAATAAACTATAAATACATAGGTTGGTCATTTGTTTAAGCCCAATCAACATAATTAATTTAAATCATGATAAAATTAAATTATAATAAATTAAATTATGAGAGTATTTCATTAAATTAAATTAATTAATTAAATTCAAATAATTTAAATCTATTCAGTACCATAATTAATTTAATATTAAAAAAAAATTAAATGAATGAATTAATTTAATTTAATACCAAAATTAAATTAATTTCTCCCTGGTATTAAATTTTTTATTTTAAAACAAAATTAATTTTAATCGATTCAATTTTCATACTAAAATTAAATTTATTAACTTAATTAATTTTTGAATATTTAAAATATTCTAGGGCCCCGAAACCTGCACATTCCCAATGAGGGTCACGCTGAACCCACACAATCCTGTATCGGGTCGTGAAAAGACCGTACAAGGTCATTCTGAGCCAAATAGGTCAGCCCAGATCTGTTTCAGTTTGTAAGGACCCACCCTGAAACTGTTGTGGGGAAAAAGAAGGTGTGCAGAGGGTTACCTCTCGGCTAGGAGGTCTCGTACACAAGTACCTAATGGGGTGTGTACTTTCTGTTGGTGAGAAGGATATTCGAAGAAGATAGTGTGTTTGGGGAATTGGGTGGCCACAGAATCTTGACTCCAAGAGGTAGATGATGGCTTCTCGGTGGCCAGTGAACATTGGAGACTGGTGTAATAGGGATATTGGTAGCGACTACCTCACCAGAAAGTGGTGAGACCGGTGGGAAGATGGGACATCAGGGAGGCTCTAGTGTGGTGTTTGAGGTGACCTGATTCGAGATGGTGACCCTGATCTGTGACGACAATGACACTCAGCATAGGGCACCACCAAAAAATAGGATAGGTGACCCAAAATTGAGTTTTGAATGGGACGAGAAGCCCATTTTTGCAGTGGTGGATCGGCCACTATGATTCACTGGATCCTAACAAGGGGTTTTTTCTTATCGATGGTGGTTCCTCATTGATAAACTTGGAGGCAGTGTGGCCTATGGTTGCGGGTCAACGAAAGACAGAGAGGGGGTTCCGTAAGATGGGAGGGAGGAGGTGCAATGGCTGGGGTAGTGGAAGGAGGCAATAGACAATGTGGGTTTCTGAATCGGCTGATGGGGCACTGGTGCGGCGAAGGGAGTATCAGTGGGGAGCTCGCGTGAGGAGGGATCCGATAGGGTTGGGAGCCCGCCAAGAGGGAGACAACCAAACAATAAAGTCTTCCTTAAGAATACTTTTTATGTATAACTGGCAGCCAACATGGTTTATTTTTTTATTTTTTTGTTAATCATAGAGGGTTAGGTTGCACCACTGTTACCCCACCTTACGATACAATTTGATTATTTTTGTGGGTTTTTTCCCACATACACAGGATCCACATGAATTTTTCCTTATGACTAACAAATAGGCTGGAGATTAATTTGTTTTTTTAAACAATACTTGGTGGAATGTAATGGCAACCAGGAAAAAATGTTCTACCCAGAAATAGAACTAAATCACCAGAAACCTCCTTAAAAAATATAAATTTAAGTGTTCTATATTTTTATACCCACAAAACAACCACATTCAATCCATCTTAAAATTTTTGGAGGAATATAATAGGGTCATACAATATCATATTGACATGTGATATGTCTCATTGGGATCACATTAATTCCCTATACTTAATTTAATGCAAACTAATTTCTCCTTGGCTCAAAAAATTTATGCGCTCCCTTTGATACAAATTGAAGGTATTAGGAAACTAAACAGAAGCTGGTGGGTTGGGGATTTTAAATTATTTATTTTAGGGATGGAAAAACTTATCATCTCTGGTGATCCATGCCTCGATACAGTCTGAGGATCTCGCATGAATTAAAGATACCACAAAAAATAAATAGAACCTATACCTCATTCCGAATCGGAGCACACTCAAATTTAGATCATTGTCGATGACCATTAATCAAAGGATATAAATCCTAATCCCTCTATATCATCCAAACATGCTCCAAGAATCCATGAGCATGTCTTTAGTCAAATTCTGGATGCTAGCACGAAGCTTCAATGATCTTTTTGATGTCGTAGCGATCTGCATGATCCTTTGCCTTTGATCCATCAAAGGTGACTTGGATCGTTTGTTTGGAGGGATACTCTCTCTATCTAAGAAGTTGGCGGAGATATAATCTCTCATCCATTGGAATTAACAACCCCCAATGATATTCTCTTCTCCTTCTTATATATTGGGTCGAAAAAATACTTGGATAGGGTTCCCCACCCCCACATAAATAAAAAGACCACTAAATTATCAATAAATAATTATGAAAAAGTAAACTGTGTCATAAATATTATTTATATTTTATCACATACCTATAATATATATTAAATATATTGTTTGTTAAAACAAATTCATTTAAATCGACTAGTAATTTCTACTAATATTAAAAAATATGGAATATTAAATTAATATTTTTTTGAATAATATTAATCCCCATATTTACTTAAACACTTGTAAATAATTTTAATAATTTAATTCAACCGAATTATTCTTTAGTTGAATAATAATGTATTTATTTATTTATCAATGGTTGATAAAACTTGGACAACACTCAGACCCTGTGGTGGAGCCCACCATGTCCTATATACCAGTTTACCTAAATAAGGCGGATTCTTGAATACGTTGTTTTGTGTGAACCTCTAGACTCTTATCTTGATAGTAGAGAATAGTATTCATAGACCAAGATCAGAGTCTATCAACCTATCAAGTCCCTTAAAGGGATAATGAGTAGTCATAGCAATGACAACCAACCTAAGAACATGTACTATGTAATATAATCTATTTTATTTTAGATATCTCATAAATCAGGATGCACACATGTGTCATCAACATTTCTTACTTTATTATTTTTTTGATCTAATAGGTTCGAATTACCTCTTACTACCTTGACCAATTATTCATAAAGGTACTACCATCCTGATCAACTAGGCCCGAGAATATTTATTCCTCAACTCAGAAGAAAAAAATTATATCTTGACCATTCAATCAATTCCATACCATCAAGGAAACTTCCAACACAAGAAACCTCTCCAAAATTTCAATATCATGGTTTTTCCTTACATCAAGGTAAGTGATCAAATGACACACATTGATAATTATATAAAGTTAGGAGACCAATACACATGTTTATAGATAGGAACATTCAATGACACCTTAAACATATGATGTTCCTATTGGAAGGTCTTCCCTTATGATCTCAACTACCAGAGATCACCAAGTGAAAACTTCATGGGAAGAAGTCTCAATACTTATGAGCCCCCATCACTTGATAGTCATACATCAATTGTGTCCATTTAGTATGATATATCTTGACCATAAGATATATATTTAAGATTAATTTCATATTATCTTGAGGTTCTCATTATAGTCTGGGATTTGATATAACCTTTTGATATAATAATTAATCTTTAGACATTACCATTAAATAGTGGATGTTGAAATGTCTATATTCTAATGATAAGTACACATCATATATATCTCACTATATACATTAAATAGTAATCTAAAATTACTATATAGTTTGGTCTAATTTACCCACTATTACAACATCATTATTCTCAATCTGATCCATATCTTCATTCATGACATCAATCCACTCTTGATGCTCCATAGCTTCTTTAACATCTGTTTTCTCAACTTGTTAATATAAGAAAGTACATGAGACAAACCTTGATGTTCTTCTAGTTTGAAATTGTTGTTCTTGATCTCTAATGATGTTTTGGACATACACTTTCTTCCTCAGGCTAGGATTAGATGACTATAATTTTTCCTCATCACTTGAGATAGATAAGTCAGAATCATCATCTCATACAACTTCAATATCATTACCCTTTTCAAGAACTTTATAATGTTGTTTATCTACAACCACTTTATCTACCCTTTCCTCTATATCTACATTTTTTTGGTGAAACTTTCTCTTCATATTGTTCAAGAACTTTCAAATCTATAAAGTTAAAAATATTTTCCATTTATTTATTATAACACCTGTATCCTCTACCATTGGGAGGTTAACCAAGAAATATTTTATCATCACATCTTCAATCAAATTTCCCAATATTCTTAGCCTTGAATTTGATAATGAAGGGAATTCCAAACACTCTTAGGTATTTGAAACTTATGGTTTATTTATTATACATATCATAAAGAGTCATATCAGAGTTTGACCTATAGAAACATTGACTCTGAATATTAAATACTTCTCCTATAACTTTCCTCCTAAAGAATTGAGAAGTATCATATTCTATCAACATATTTTGTGCAATCTCAACCAAAATTATATTTCTCCTTTCAACAACACCATTATATTGTGGTGTGTATTATGCACTAAAATCATGAAGAATTCCATGATTTTCAATATAATCTCTAAAATTCCCATTAGTGTATTAAATACCATTACCAGTTTTAACCTTCTTAACAAAATATCCACATTCCTTTTATACACTTCACCTAAAAATATTAAACATTTTTAGGGTCTCTTATTTATGTTTCAAAAAAATAACAATACATGAAATATGAGTAAAACCATCAATAAAGTAAATAAAGTAATTATATATGTTTATTACTTTTTCATGGGACCATATATGAAAGAATTTATTATATCCAATGGATGAGTTAAATGTATATGAACTTTATTATTTACTGAGTTTGTAATCTTTCCTTTCTAGAATGTGGAATATCATTAATCTCTTCCTCTTGTCTTCTCAAGAGTATCATGAATATTTTCTTGATTTTTAGCTTACTCATATTCCTATCACACATATTTCCCAAACACTTATTCTATAGTTGATTTTATTTCATCATGCCTAGGTAACATGAACTATGTGAATCATCGACTCGAAATAAGTTTCCCTAGGTTCATTTTCATTTTGTAACAACTTTCCCATCTTCAATATGTTTAACAAAAAAACCATGTATTATAAACACAACTTCATTTCCTTCATCACAGAGTTGTGAAACACTGAACAAGTTGTTTTTTATCCTATCAACAAATAAGGTTCTTTTATACTTTAAATTTTATTCCCCAATGATAACAGATCCAATGTCTTTGATTCTGAAGGACTCATCATTTCCAAAAATTAATGTCCCTTCATTGTAATATTTCACATTCTTTAAAACCATTAAATATACTATCATATGTAATGAACACTCACTATCCAACATCCAAGTTTGTTTTTGTTTACTATATTTGAGAGAAGTTTTAGTAACTAATTCATTTTCCTTTCCCCTTTCTTCATTCTCATTCAGATTTTGAGATTTGTTATATAAACTTTGTTGTAATAGTAACATAGCAAGACATAATTTAAAAATATATCTAGAATGATCGCATCTTTCAAAAAATGTTTCCAGAGTTTGGAATCTATTTTCAATCTTGAAACTAACTTTTTTAGGTTTTCTTATTTGAGTGGGATGGATCCCCCTCAAACTCCACCTCCAGTTTCTCTTAGATTCATTGTAGTATTGAATATTGAACCAACACATCTTCACTGCATGATAAAATCCTCTATAGTACTATAAATACTCATAGAAAGAATATTTCCTCTGTAATTTATATGTTGTTCAATATTGTGCACCTAAGTTTCATCATATTTCTTACCATCAAACTTCATAATTTGTTGGGTACCATGATTTTGGTATCCAATCAACATCTTATTATTATTCTTAGATTTCTTCTAATCCTTAACAACATCTCTAGTATTACAAGATTTTTTTTCAAACTTAGAAGCCTTAGAAATTTTATAATTTTCAACTCTACTTATTTTAGCTACATACATTGTCTTATTAACTTTCTTTTTCTTATAAACATCTTAAAACTTGTTTTTAACCTCTGAGGATGATTTATGTGGGTCCTTATGAGGTTTACATTTCTTATAACTTTCACCAACTTCTAAAACTGAGTTTAAATTTTTTATCCCTTGATTAGATTCAAACAGTTTTTATTAAACAAGATCAAACTCTTTTTACTTCAACCAAATATTTTCATTAATATTGATTTTGATTTTCTTATCTTTATTGAGTAACCTCTTCAGATCATCAATCTATTCTAGCAACTTGGATTTTTCTTTATGAAAATATTCTTGATTATTTGTTAAAATATATTTTTATTCAACTTCTTATTCACGTTTTCAAGTTTAAAAATATGTGCAGGAAATTTTTTCAACTCGCTTTTAAACATAAAATTCATTGAAGTCTCTTATTCTTCATTAGAGCCACTGATTTCATCATTGGTAAACTTTTCATCATTTAATTTTACAATAAACATTTTTTTATTAGCATCATCACTAAAGTTATTAACTTCAAATTTACTATCATAATATTCCCCAAATTTGGAATTTTTTTATCATTTTATATTAATAAAAATTCTTATACTTTCCCTTTGAATACGAAATTGATTTTTCTGCCTTCTTCCTTAGGTATCCTCTTGGATTTCTATCTTCACAACTTTCTTTATCTTTCTTTCACTGTAGAAAATTTTCTGTGAAATATCTAATGGTTCTAAAACTAAATTAATTCAATGGTAACTTTAATTTTCACTTACCTATACCTCTTTTCACCCTTAGAAAAAAATACATAAAACTCAATAAATTTTTTATATACCTCATACTCAGTGTTAGAGTCACCGAATTCTTCCTCGATAACCTTATTAGATTTTACTTTTTTAAAAGCTCTAAAATAATTTTCATAATAAAACTTTTCTATATTCTTCATAAAATTTTCTCTTCTCATTTATATGTGTTGATAATTCTATGAATATAATTAAGATAAAGAGTTTCACGACCTCTATATTCTAAGGATGAAACCTTGACATAAAATTTATCTGGAAGAATTTTTAAAATATTTTCAACAAAAACTAAATCTTTCAAATTCTCACCAAAATATTTTATGGTTATTACGATTTAATTGAATCCTATAAAAAATTCACCAATATATTTATGTTCATCCATTTTAAAATATTTATACTTCAATCTGTAGATTTGTAACTTTTCTTTCTTTACTTTCATATTACCTTCGTAAATATTCTTAAGCTTGTCCTAGATACCTTTAGCTGTTCTAATGACCTTGAATCTTATAAATTAAATTCCAAAGAGTGAAGAATGTGTAGCATTTTTGGCTCACTCATCATTCTCTATATTCCTCTTATTAGTAGTTGTTACGGGAACACCCTATGTAGGAGGAAGGAAACTATCTATAATAGTTTTAGGAACTTCAAATTTAATGGATATGAGATTAGTTAATATTATATACTTCCAAATATAATAGTTATTCCTATAAAAGACATGAATACACTTATCCTCTTACCGTTAGCTGAATTTTTAACATCCATGGAAACCTTTATTTTATTTAAACTTCAGTAAAGCGACAATATAGGGAACCTAGATCTGATACCAATTGAAAGGAAAATTAGTATTTTTATGATCACTAAGAAGAGTATGGGGTGAATTAGTGTTCTTAATTTTATGTTTCCTTAATAAGGAAACAACTTTTTCCTCTAATTTGTAACACCCCGACCGTAGAATTCTAGAGACGGTGCATTATTTTAATACATTGTCATGATTACAAGGAATCAAGTCCCAAAGGACCGATCAATTTAGCAGTCTTGGAAAATAGATTACATACATGAACTTTACATTTCAATTTTTAACATAAAATACATAATATATAATCCTTTTATGACTCTATTATTCCCCTATCTTAACTCTTCATATCAATCATAATACATTTCTTGGAATCCTGGGAAAATAAAACATAATAAAGGGGTGAGATCAGATGCTCAGTAAGGGTAAATAATTTATCAGAAGATATAAAAATTTAAGGCAAGATGTATAACAAAAACAAAAACCTTTTAAACATAAAATTGAATATAATATGGAAAAAATAAACCAAAAATTACCATATAAACATGATCATGGATATTATACTAGTTGAATAATCACATATAATAACTAATTTCATAACGAGGGATTGCATAATTCCAAACATAATAACTACTACATCAAGGCCTTGTGCCAAGACCATTCACAAATATTTTGTCAAAGCCTTGTTCCAAGACACTAGTTTGTCTCATGAGACCTACTAATGCATCGAGGGGCTATAGGGGGCCCCGCCTATCACTTACTAAGTCCAATTAATTCCTCATACGAAAAGGTTGAAACATAACATAAACATTCATATTAAAACTAGCATACAAAATTTTAATACTTTAACCATATACCATGAATGGTATAAAAATAGAACATCCACAGTCAAACATATCACAAAACCTTAAATAAAAAATATAATATTGTATCATAATAAATCCCCCCAATAAAGAATAATATCCAATAAAGGATGTTGACATAGTTTAAAATAATCAGTAAAAATCTTTGAGATAAATATAACCTTTTCATGAAATCATTTAAAAGTATCACAATTTACAAAGAAAGTCATTTAAAAGGCATTTTTGAATCAAAGTTTTCTATTCCACTTTAAAACATTTGAACATAATTAACATTTTAAAACAATCATGTCCATAAAAAAAATCCATAAAATCATTTTGAAAATATGGACAATAATTAAATAGATTTAGAAAAATAAATATTTAAAACAATTAAAAAGACGATCTATTTAAAGATACCCTTTCATAAAACCTTAAAATATTCTTTTTAAAAACATTTCTTATGAAATATATAAATGGATGATAAATATGTCCCAGTAAATACTTACACAGAAACAATCTCGAATAATAATGAGATTGAAGAATTAACCCTTACCTTGTATTTTTCCTTAGTCGAGGGTACGTTAACCTCTTGTATAATGGTTAAATAATTGTTATTAAATTATACAAGAACCATATACATAAATATGATATCATATATAATAATCTAATATTGATTTTTTAATAATATTTCAGTAGTATCATTGTTTCGAGTGTTAACTGATTTGTTTTCCTTTATATGTTTTATTTCTTAAGTAATATTTGTTATGGATAGGATGTATTTTATTCATATCCTAAATAACATTATTTTTTAATCATCCAATGAAAATTATTCTTGAATTGTTATGATGGGGAACTAAATCTTTCTATGTCGTGGAGACGGTAAGCTGTACGTACGCACGAGCGACAATATCATTCTATTAATGGTGAAATCATATGTAATTGGATGGTATATTATATATAAATAATAATTAACATGTTATATTTATTATTTACATCCATTATACTCATTATTATAACCAGATAAATAATTAAGTGTTGAATAACAAACTACACCACGATGTGGAGATGGTAAGCCGTACATATGCATGTATGATGACTTTGTCATTCATAGGATGGATAGAATAATGAATATGGTTGTACCATATTTATAATAACATATAATTATGTATAAGGAACTGGATTTATTATTTTAGTATGGAAACAACAAAGGAGGAAGTGGAAGAAGGAAAGAACTTTGAAAGAGGTGAAAAAATAATTACCTCTTCTTCGGGTGATTCCTTTTGATTTGAACAAAAGGGCTCTTTGGTTGGATTTATGATAAAATAAAGGCCTATAGAATGAATTCAGGGTAGTTGGGAGGAGATTTGAGTAGGTTTTGTCCAAGATAAATGGCTTTGGAGGTGTGAATTTAAGAAAAGGGGAAGTACCCTTTTATAAGAGAGGCGAGAGGCACTTTTGGAAAAGCTTGAAATATTAATTTATTATAAAATTATTTTCAGTTTGTAATATCTAAAAATGGATTTATTTAGAGTATAAGGTTGTTATGGGTCTAAATACTCTCAATAAATAGGTTTTATACATGTTTATGTCACCATATTAACCTTATCTTTTAGATTTAACCCTTAGTTAATTAGTTTAACTTTTATCATGTCTTCTTGTATATTTATCCTACATGGTTAATATAGTTACTATAAAATGCCAATAGAACCTTAAGTGGTTCATTAATGAAATATTTAACACTATCTAATTCATTTGGCTGAATATTATTTTTTTAGGACTATTATATAATTTAATAAAATAGTATTTGTTTTAAAAACTCATTAATGTCAATTTTGACACTATCTAGTTTTGTTTTTTGTGAAAGTCATAAAAACTTTATTACTTCGAAAAAAATACATTTAATTAACCATAAAATTTCATATTCACCTATAAAATTCTTGTATGGAATTAAAAGTTTCAATTTACATTTATTTTAATATTTATAATATCAATTATTTTAATCTTTGATCAATAAGGTAATTACTCTATCATCATTGTGTCATAAATAACTTTAATTATTTAATGTCTAAAAATTATAAATAAAATACTATGATGTATGAAATATTTTTTTTATTTATAATGAATATTTATAGTCGAATTTATATTATATATAACTCTATATTAAAAATGGTTTAGTTATTAAAATTTGAATTTAACACTTTTAACTCTTCTCTAAAGAAAATATAATAGATGTCCTAATCTCACCCAAGTGAATAAAAAAGGATCATTTTCATGTCCTAAAGTTGATTTTCTTTGAAAAAAAATTATCTAATAGAATTAAGACATGTGTTTGGATAATTTTATATTATTATAATGTTATTTTTACTTTAAATTACCCTATTTACTTTTAACCATGGTAAATAAAATTTGAAAGTTACTATTCACCAAAAATTATTTTCATCCTATTGAACCACATATTACTTACTGATGAAAATCATGTGTATCAAATTTTTGAAATTCAAATCACAGAAGCAGTAAAATTATGTTTTTTGCAAATTTTCAAATGTGCCTAGAAGGTGGGTAAAAGACGTTAAAGAGTTCAATAAAATTTTATATATCTAATATTGTTATAAAATGACTCCAATGAATTACATTGGACTAATATATGTATTCTGTATCTATTCTGACTTTAAGATAAATTTTAATTAAAATAATTATTTAAATGACAAAGTCAGTTTTTATGTACTATGTAATATTTTTCACTATTCATCAAAAAATGAAAGTTTTTAGAAAAATACAAAAAATTCACCCTAACCTAATTTTGATATTATGAATTAAAAAATGAAGTCTATTTTACCAAATTAAATTTTTTGGAGTGTCTAAATTTAATTTTATTATTGTTCACAAAAGGATATAAAATGTAGTTCTTTTAAGAAAATAATTTTTTCTAAATATATAACCATTTTAACAAAACTTGTACATTTCATTATAAATATTTTTTATTTATTTGAAAAAATTATAAATAAAATTTAAAATTTATTTTTTACTATTCACATTAAAATATTTAATTGATAAATAAATATATCGTTTAAATAATTATAATACTAATGTGTTGTTTCGCAGAAACTCGATCTTGCGTATAACGAAAGCCAAGTCGGTGTTTCATGAAATATAAGCTATTAAATTACTTTAAAGAGATAATGTAATACAAAATCATGGGGTGTTACATGGTTAGTGTGAAATGTCCCTCCTAAAATAACAAAAACCAATTAAAAGCACAAGAACACAAGAATTAACTAGGTTCACTACTCAATAAGAGTAGCTATTCCTTAACATTGTTTTAAAGTAATCTAATACCACACAAACCAATAGAAAACAATAACTTTAGTAGTTATAGAAATAAAATAATATCATATCACTTTCATAACACTCTATTCAATTAAAAATGCATGTGATCCTCACACAAATAAATGATATATCAATGTTTTGAAACCATAATAAGAACATTCACCAACAAGCCTCAAAGTTTTCACCCTACTTAACTTTATTTACCCTTTACTATCAATAAAATACATTTTCCTCTTAAAATTATTATGCACTAACAAGAATTATATTCTTATTTGACTTATTTATGAAACTATCCATCTGAACACCTCTTCTCCTGATACCCTTGGTCTGATGGTCCGATTACCTATTCGTCTGATCAATTATGTCTGACCCATTACTTCTTATTAACTTATAACTTTTTAAAAAGGATCTTATGATGACTCTATAACCTATTCATCTAGTCATATCTGTACATCATTCATCCAATACCAACTAATAGGAAACTTTTTCTGGTATTTTTCAGACCGATTCCTCTTCACGCCTTTTATATGATCAACTCTTTACTTTTACAACACTTCACTTATCTTCCAAAAATAAATGCACACATCTCATCACACCAACCCCATTTATATGGGAAACATATCTTTGAAAAGTTTTGGAGAATTGAAAACTTCAAATCCAAATATCCTACTCAAATTTTCTTTAGATAACAACATTAAATCCTTAAAATATTCCTTAGATCTCACTGATAATCATGTTTTTTTCCCGTATGATTATATAAATGTTAAAATACAAGATCAACATCACCATAATTATAAATTTAAGAAAAATTTGTAAAATAAATTTGAATATACCATACAATAAAATTAATAACACCTCTTCTATCTAGTGAAACTTTGTCTGGCATTCCTTGAAAACTTTATAGGAACACCTTTAACTCTTTTTCAGGTCTCTTACTTCTGATGACTTTATTCGAAAATCTTTTCCCATTTCCTTTTCTAGGAAACCTATATCTGATGAACCACATTCGAGAACATTTGACCAATGAATTCATATAGAGAAATATGTTTTATCATTTTGTAACATCTTTAGTTAGCATCTTTGTACAGGTTTGACCAATAAAATTCATACACAAGAAAACATTCTTTATATTTTATGATCATATAAAAAATCATTCATTAAAATCACATCATTTTCCCTATATAATTAACTATATAATTCATATTTGATCAGTGGACTCTGTTTGATGAAATTTCTTGGTGACTTCTATTCAATTCAGTTACAAGACTTCCTCTGTTGATTGACATAAAAACTTACATTCGATGAATGTTCTTAGAAATATCTATATGACAACACTTTATACCACTGAAACTCTGTAACCTCATAAACCTTTAAAATTGAATTGTGAAACTTCATTACTTTATGTATTGATATTTTTCACATCCACACCTTTTCATAATAGAATCATTCTAATTTACTTCACAAAATTTCATATCTTAAACTTTTTATAGTCGTATTTCAATATTCCCTTTATACTTACGCTTGGACTATGAGAACTTTTAGTACTCATGATGTTTGGAACTTTAGGACTATAAAATCATTGTATGATTTAAAAATTCATTAAAAATTTTGTCTAATGGAACTTGTAATCATACTTGGATAAGCATTCTATGCCATACCCTCTCCATTGAATTTAGTCCAGTGGACTCCATCCATTATCATTGAGATGTTGTAATAAAAAAAATCACTTTTTCAACTCAACAAATTAAGTGATTTATGTTCTCAATAATGTTAAGTGTTTTTTATTTAGCATTAAAATACAATAATTTAAGAAGTCTTTCTTCAATCCACCTTCTTCTTAACACCTCAAGAACCTCTTGGCATCAACATGGATGAATATATCAAGGTGGTTATTTTAGTTTAAGTGGTGTTATACCCACCATTACACTATAATTCAGTCTATTCTATCCTCTATGGTAATATGGACACAAAAATTTATAATGTCCTCAACTAACACATAAATAGAAAAAAAACATCACCTCCTATATATGATGGGTGTAAACTACGAATTTTAAGAATCATGAATAAGTATTCCTACACTACCAACTAAATTATCCTAAAACCAAAGATCCTCTCTATATAACTCCAATGCGTACCATAATTTAAATTCCACCTTCACATATCATTCCACTAATTTTCTTTGATGTCTTCATAGTTGTAACACCCTAAAATTTTATAATATAAACATCATATTCAATTTTGTATGTGGCACGTAACAATCTTAGAAGGAAATATAATATACCGAGACTTAAAATAAATTTAATATTTAAATAAATTCAATCTATGATATAGATTTCAATTCATGCAACATTGAGTTATCTTTCCTTACATGAAACAATGACTTTCTTAGATAGCTTGCGTTATACACAAGATTGAGTTCTACCGAATAATATTAATATTATTATTTAAAATAAAAATTATATCCTAGATATTAAATTTGAGTTTATAAATAGGATTCAATAACTTATGAAAATATATGGTCAAATTCATTAGTTACCTATTAATTATAAATGAATATAAAAACCAATTAGATAGAAAGGAAATGTTAAAAAAACTATTTCTATAAACTAAAGGAGTTTTACCTTAATAAATTAAATTAATTAATATTATAAGATGATATTAATGAAATTTATATATTATATATTAAATAAAATGTTTTTATATTCATTCAATATATTTTATATGCATAAGATAAGAAAAAAAATCCAATTTTATGCATAAAAATTGTATTTTTCTAAGGTAGTTTTTCCTCTTTTTCATTGAAAAATTATTTTAAAAAAATTTTAGAAAATTTTATAAATTTTATTTGGAAAAATAAACTTTATTTTTGAAATTGGAATTTCAAAATTATCTTTGGGTGATTTTTTGGTATTTTTATGAGAAGTTTTATTTTTTAGTGAATAATGAAAAATACTAAATTTTAATTGAAAACTATTTTTTCATCTAAAACATTTATAATGTTAAATTATATTTTGAATTGTTTTTAAAGTAAAAATAGTTAAAAAATATATATATTAATCCATTTTAGGTTATTATAATAAATTTTATATTGAAAATGGATATAAAAAATTGTTAACTTTTGGACATTTTCACCTTAAAAACCCACTTTCTCATCCCGTCTGCGAGATTAATTTTAAATTAGTATCTTCCACTTCTGTGGTTTGAATTATAAAAAATAGAATCTATATTTGGAATTAAAATAATTTATAATTACTAATAATTCCAACTTATTTTTTTTAACAAAGTGATTAGTGAAAGAAGATAAAATTAATTACTGGGATTAAGAGAATAGCGAGTTTACTAAGAGACAAAACTTTAAAATTAAGGGTCCAGATGAACTAAAAACTTTTCAAAAACCCATTGTATATCCATATTTATATCTTAATTCTAAATTATCCAGTTTTTTAATTAATTTATCTACTTTACATGTAAAAAAGTCTGGGTGAAATTCACTCTTTAAAAATTTTACAAGTTTTCCACTCACTACACTTATAAAGGCCTCCCAATATTCCCATACTTTACACCTATGAAAAAACTTTGGTTTGTAAAATTAATACCCAAATAACTCCCCAAATTAAATAACCTCATTCTAAAATCCTTATCTTGGACATAAATCTAGTCTAGGAAGACATTAGTGCAAACCTAAGGAGGATACCCAAATTAAAGGTAATGATTTTCTAAAAGCATTTTTATTTTATTACCTTATAAACATCCTTCAATTATTATTATGTATTGATAATATAATAAAATTATTTTCATAAATATACATATATTTTTTTGTTAAGTTCATGACCTACAAATTCAAAAAATTCCATCAAATGAGTTATGAAATCATTGTTCATGTGTACGGCAGACTACCGCCTCACGAACAGATGTTGTTCATTTCTCCATTACCATCTTTCAAGGTTGAGAATAATGATGGTAATAATATTTATATATTATATTTATGATATTTATTATGTATTTATTGTTATATAATTATTATATAACACATACCTTCATGTTTTCCATTTTGTGGTAATACGATAACATCATTCGTGTGTACGACAGACTACTGCCTTGAGAATCGATGTGATTGATTCATGATTTACATAGAATGTATTAAGGATGAGTTCAATAAACATATATAATATATATGACATAAAATTAAACTTTAATTATAATATATATATAATTTACTTTAATTTATTTCAATACTATTGGCGCCAAAATATTTGATGAGGAAAATTTTTGCAAAGAGCACACTAATGCCAAAAGGGATGCTTTACAAAGATCCTTTGAGAAACCCTTCACCACCACAACCTTCACGGAGCCCCTCAGTACTGCAGTCAGTGAAAATATAAGGCCCCCTTTGTGATATCCACAGAGTAAAAGAGGCGGAAAGCTCTGCAGTTACGATGCAATTGACAACGAGCTTTACACCATAGAGGGAACACGATCGCCTCTATGATCCCTTGGAAATTGATGGAAGCCTCTGGGAGAACCATAGAGGGAATTCATAAGGAATATTCATCAAGGAGGGTATTATATTTTAATCCACAGTTAAGAAAAACTTTACGTAATCTGATTTCGATCGCAAAGCACCATGTGGCTTCACAACAAGCTGTCAGAGCTTCGCGCCACCTCTTGCCTATAAATACTGGGATTCCCTCGGA
Organism: Viscum album; assembly: GCA_963277665.1. Lineage (NCBI taxonomy): Eukaryota > Viridiplantae > Streptophyta > Magnoliopsida > Santalales > Viscaceae > Viscum > Viscum album. The sequence goes on along the minus strand of OY728145.1, from coordinate 1,266,229,087 downwards.
TCCAAAGGATGGATACTAAAACTTTCACCTTATCTACTCTCAAATCATGAATCACCCTCTGTTATATGAATCATTAACAAACATTATCTCTTAGAGGAACTTGAGAATTGCGAAATACCTTTCCCTTAGCTCAAATGCAACCCCTCTTGAAGTAGGGATGCCCTTCGTGGAGCCCATGGGCCATCACAAAGGAAGGATCTCCCTAAGGGAACTTTGGTCTTCACCAAGCACTCATGATTCATTAAGTACCTTCCATGCACATGTGAATCCCATGACAAGGCAGGATCACTATGCTTCGCGAAGTACATTGCTTCGCAGTGCCATGATTTTTAAGGCACCCATGATCTGCAAAGTCCTACTCCGTGAAAGCACTTACATTTCACAAAGCACCCTTTATATGCATGTATACTACATTCATAGGATAGGCCACTCCACTTCGTGAAGCATACCCATTCGCAGAGTCTCTACTTTGTGGGGCATCATAGATTTGCAAGGTCCCCTCTTGAGAACCCCTTTTCATCACAAACCCTTCTCCCATATGACCCTATAGGTTTGTATGAAGTGATTTCAAGGTCCCTTGGGTGGTGCTTCATATTTCATTTCTCAGCCTCATCCTTCTTCACATAGGCACACTAACAACTATTGCTTCTTTGCATAGCCACGCTAACGTGATCCCCTCAATGGATCACTCCATAACTCCACCTTCCCATGGAATTGTTAATGCCTCCCTTCCCCAAGTGTGGGTGGGTATCAATTATGTAAGTCCTAGGGGTGAGGAGTGAATCCTCATCATCTGAGCTGTAGGATGTTAAACTGACAAGCACCATCATCCTCAACAAATGCCGTTAAACTATAGCATCACCCCGTGCAATATACACAGGGTTCCCCTTATTAGACATTTTCCATGCCCCCTAGTCTCCATGGGAGTGAGATCTTTCTCACATGGAATGAGATCCTCCTAGTATGGAATGAAATCTGTCTGCGGGGGAGGGAAACCATCTTGGTGTATGTAACACCCGAGACTTTTATGTTATATAAATCATCAAAGGAATCTTTTTATACACACAACACTTTCTTGGCTTGCTTTACACGAAATCGCAACCTTCCTCGATAGCTTGCATCGTACGCAATACCGAGTTTCACTAAATAATGATATGCTATTAAAATATTATTAAAACTAGCCGTTATGAATAGTAATAACAACTTTTTAAAATTTTATAAATTTTATTTTTCAAAATGGACTTCATTTTTGATTTCGGAATATCTAAATTAGCCTAGGGTGAAATTTTGGTATTTTTCTGAAAACTTTCAATTTTTGATGAATAGTGAAACTACTAAGTGGCTGTTAAAAAAAATTGAATTTTTCATAAAACTTAATTTTACCGCTTCTGTGAGTGGAATTTCAAAAATCCGAGAGACACAGTTGATGTCAGTAAGTAAAATGTGGTTCAATGAGATGAAAATATTTTTTTTGTAAATAGTAACTTTTTATTTTTTTTACCACGGTTAAAAGTAAATAGGGTAATTAAGGGTAAAAATGATATTATTATTACCCTAACACATGTACTAATTCTATTGGAAAAGTGTAATTCGACCAAAAACAAACTTAGGAATAAAATATGACCATTTAGGACCACTTGTATTAGATTAGGACATTTATTATTAATTTATTTAAAGAAGGGTTAAAATAGTTAAAATCAAAGTTTAATAACTAAATCATTTTTAATATGGGGTTATACATAAGATAAATTCGACTATAAATATTCATTAGAAAGATAAAAAGCTTTCCTAGATAATGGTATTTTATTTTTAATTTTTAGAAATTAAATAATTTAATTTATTTATGACACAACGATGATGCATAAATTATCTTATTAATGAAATATTGACATAATTGATGTTATAAATACCCAAATAAATATAATTTGAGACTTTTTATGAATTACACTAATTTTCTAGGTTAATATGACATTTTAGTATTGATTTAATTAACTTTTTTTGAACTTATCATTCTGTTATGATTTTCACAAAAATCAATTACTAAATAGTGTCAAAATTGACATAAAATAGTTTTTAAAACAAATATTATATTATTAATTTTTATTTTATTCCTAAAAATATAAGGTTTGGCCAAATGACTTATATAAGGTTATATATATTAATAATAAACAACTTGGGGTTCGTTTGGCTTGATATAGTAAGTTTATTAACCTTATAGTATAAGAACACAAGAAGACACGGTAAAAGTAAAATTATTTAACTTAATGTTAAATCTAAATGATAAGGTTAAAATAGGAACCTAAACTTGTCTAAATTCTATTGGATGAGAGGATTTCGACCCATCACCACCTTATCCTAGAAATAAATCAATTTGGAGCTATTTAAAACCGAACTTGACTTTATAATAAAATAATATTTTTTGTTATTCCAAAGGTGCCCCTCTCCTCCCTTATAAAAGGGCACCTCCTCCCCCTCTTCCTCACACCACTTTGAGCCTTCAATCTCGGACAAACCCTGAAATATTATCCTCTCCACTTCCCTATAGAAATCATAGAGGTCCTGGTCTTCTTCAAATACCAATTTTAGTGCCCTAAAAGGAGGTCTCAAAGAAGCACTTCAAAGAAGAGGTAATATCCATTACCGATCCTTTCTAATTTCTTTCTTCTTCAACTTCTTCTTCTTTAGTTGTTTCGTTATGAAGTAATAACATCAGTATCAATAATATATTGATATGTTATTATAAGTATGAAACAACCCTATTTAACCATCTATCCATTCTACGGAAAATGAAATCACCGTGCGTGCGTACGTACGGAATACCGTCTCCACGCCGTGGTGTAATATATTTTCCACCACCACCTTACTTGGATGGGTATAATGGTGTAAATAATAACTATATATGACTATTATAAAGTGATATTGATTCTGAAATAGTATACATACACTCCAATACAATTTCATGATCATAGGAACAATATCATCACTTGTGCGTACGTACGGAATACCGTCTCCACGATGTGATGCGACTCGTTCTACATGATCTTCATTTCATAATGATTATATAAATGAATTGAATGAATGAATATGATATATATTACACTAATACCATTCTGGAAATGAGGTATCTATAACCTAAATAGAAGAATAAGAATTTATTCGACAAAACACGCATAAGAACAAAAAATTATAAACACCCGAATAACAAGTAGCAATGAAATATTACTACTAAGAAACTAAGAATATAACCATATATGATATCATAAAAATAAGTATGATTCTGGAATAAGTCAATAACATTATTTAAATCATTATACAAGAGGTTCGGACACTTACAAAGCAAGTCGGACCTAAGGTAAGGGAAATATCACAATCTCATTTTTATCCGAGATTGTTTATACTTTGGCATTTACTGGGGTGTATTTTATCATCCACATCCATGTTTCCTCAGTATGTAATATTATTTCCATCCACCTAAAATTGTTTAAATCCTATTTTACCCTTCGGTGAGTTTTTAGTAAAATATATGAAATGAATATTTTGACGTTTTTCGTACGAGGTACTTTTTGACTTTTCCGACAAAAGTACGAAGAATGTTTTTTTAACTTATACGACATGAATGGATTTTTAAAACATTATTTCCAAGAATCTTTATTTACAAGTTTTCAATTTTATTTTTAATCAAATTATTTTAGTTATAATTTTATGACATGTTAAGAAATGAAAAGTGTTTTTAAAGTAGAAAGGATATTTTCCTCAAGAATGGAGTTCGAGTGTTTTATCAAAATTATTTTCCATCTAAGATAATATTGGGTTCTGTTTCTATCCCTATTATTACATGGATTTGATTATGTTGTGATGGAAATATTTTTATGAATTCCTTTATCTTATATGAATTGTTTTATGATGTTATATTATTTAAGAATCCCATTTTTATTACATGGGTTATGCTATGATGTATGGTTTATGATTTTGTGGCACACATAAGAATGGTATCATTATGAGATGGGTGGGACCTATATCTACCTCCAATTCATTGGGTAAAGATTTTATATCTCATGATATAGACATGGCTAGAACGGTAGGTTATACCGGTTCAGTGAAGCAGGACTGAAACGAGGGTAACTCGGTTCAGAAATGGACTTTGTCCACTAAGATAGTCTTGGAAATGAGTCTTGAATAATAAGAAATGATTCTCTATGATTATGTGTGTATGCCACAAAGTTTCATGTTTTAAGTTATGATTATTGGGATTACATTTCACTTCTATGATTTATCCCATGTTATGATATTATGATCTCTTTTGCAGGTTAAGATTTCCAAAAGTTATGTTCTTATGTATATGGTGTGATTGATATTTCTTTACTTTACTCTTAATGAGCATTTGAGCCCACCCTTTTGTATGTTTTATTTCCCCAGGTCAGGAAGAAGGTTATTAAGTAGGATATGCCAAAAAGGACTCTAGATATGATGAAATAAATGGGAGGCAAAGTAGATGCTTTATGAACCAGTTGTTTATGTTTCCCAGTTTCTATAGACACTATACCTATACGGCCCTTTCTTGGTTTTGTTATATGTTGTAATAAGTGTGCTTCAATTCTGAAGTAATAACAATGTATGTAAAGTATGGGTCGTTATAGTTGGTATCAGAGGAAAGGTATAGTCAACCTTTGGAAACTAGGATGCGAAAGCCTTAGTAAGAACCCTAAGGATAAGTCTAAGCATAGAACACAATCTTAGTGTTTTAGAAATGGCCATGAATAACCTAGGATAAGACCTTAAGTGTGAAATTTTATTCTTTATTATGTGGTTTTCCTATTATAATTAGTGTTGCTCACACTATTCTTCTTGGTTTTAGTCAATGGCTGGAACCCGAAGGAACCGTGTTAATGCGGAATGCGACAGGCAATGCAATGATTGTCCCCCTGAACAACCAAACGTTATGGGAGTTGGAATACAAAATCTTGTAGCCATCCTCACACAACTTTCTCAAGCTATGAATCATGCAGGACTTCCAAACGAGAAAAGGAAGGAGAAACATTCTGTTGAATCCTTCATGAGACAGCGTCCACCTTCATTCAGCGGGTCTACTGATCCATTAGTTGCTGAACAATGGATTAGTACTACTGAAAAGATATTTTCAGTTCTTCAATGTTCTGAGCATGATAAAGTCATCCTAGTAGTGTATCGTTTGGAGGGTGATGCTGATCAATGGTGGAATATTATTAAGAATATGAGGCAAAGGGATGAAATTGAGTCCATGGAATGGGACGAGTTCAAGAACTTATTTTTCAATAAGTACTTCCCTCGTATTCTCCGAACAAAGATGGAGAAAGAGTTTCTTGAACTGAAGAAAAAGGATGATGAATCTGTTGGTACCTATGAAGCAAATTTTACAAGACTTGCAAGGTATGTTTCTGGTATTATTATCCAACCTGAGAGTAAGATCGATTGATTCTTTAGTGGCTTAAAACCAAGTCTTCGAAGGGCCTTAGCCATAAGGGACTTCAATAGCTACGAGGAAATCATTCGATGTGCTCTCAAAGTTGAGATGGATATTGGAGTAACCCATCAGTCATATGGGTTTGATAAGAAGAGGAAAATGGAATTTAAAGGAAAATCTAAAGAGCACACTAAAAAGAAGATGAGCTTTCCCTTATGCACAAAGTGTGGAAAGAAACATGGAGGGATTTGTCTTAAAGGGACAAGTAAATGTTTCAAATGTGGAAAGGAAGGTCATCGGGCATTTGAATGCCGCAATGATGGGAAGAAGATGTCTAATGATGCAAACAAAGGAAGGGATGCACAGAATGAACCTACTACACTTCAATGTTTTAAGTGCAAGGAGATGAGGCATTATGCCAATCAATTCCCAAATCCAAGGGTTGATGATGATGGTCGATGTCAACAAACTCTTAAGGCTAAAGACAAAGGAAAGTCACATGCAATTTCTATCAGCGATGTGGAGTATGATAACGATGTGGTGAAAGGTACACTTACCATCCACTCTAAAGTAGCAAATGTTTTATTTGATTCTGGATCCACCCACTCCTTTATTTCTGAAGAAATTTCTAAGGGTATCACCGTATTACCTCAACAATTAGATGTTGAGTTATTTGTGACAACACCTAATGGCACAACAGTCACATCAAAAGTTTATAATTCTTCTACGATTGAAGTTTGTGGGAAAGTGCTTCCTTCAAATCTTGTGATCCTTCCTATAGTGGAATTTGATGTGATTCTTGGCATGGATTGGCTTTCTCTACATGGAGCTCATATCAATTTCCAAAGAAGGGAAGTCACATTTCATATTCCAGATCAATCTGTGATCATCTATCGATGCAAGGATGAACATAACCTTCCAGTGGAAATTTCTTCCATTTTATGGGTATTGATTCCACTAAATGAAGGTTATTTATCTCAAATGGTTGGTGAGAAACTCACGATTAAGAATATGCCCGTTGTACGGGAGTTTGATGATGTCTTTCTGGAGGAATTACCAGGTCTTCCACTGAATCGTGAAGTTGAGTTTTCAATAGAACTCGTACCGGGTGCTTTGCCTATTTCAAAGACACCTTATAGAATGACCCCAATTGAGTTGCAGGAATTGAAGAAGCAACTCCAAGAGAGTCTTGATAAGGGGTTCATACGCCCTAGTGCGTCACCTTGGGGAGCACCTATTCTGTTTGTTAAGAAGAAAGATGGATCAATGAGACTCTGCATTGATTATCGAGAACTTAACAAGATCACTATCAAGAAAAAATATCCTCTCCCATGCATTGATGACCTATTTGACCAACTACGCGGAGCTCAATACTTTTCCAAGATTGATCTTCGTTCAGGGTATCATCAATTAAGGGTCAAAAGGGAGGATATACCAAAGAGGACTTTCCGTACAAGGTATGGACACTATGAATTTATAGTTATGCCATTTGGTCTTACTAATGCCCCTACTATCTTCATGGATCTGATGAATAGAGTCTTTAGAGACTATCTTGATCAGTTTGTGGTAGTCTTTATAGACGATATTCTTGTATATTCAAAGAGCAAGGAAGAACATGAAGATCACTTGAGAATTATATTGAAGACCCTGATAAAGGAGAAGCTTTATGCCAAATTTACCAAGTGTGAATTTTGGCTTCAAAAAGTTGCATTTTTGGGTCACATAATATCAAAATAGGGGATATTTGTGGATCCAGCAAAAACAGAGGTTATCGAAAGATGGTCGAGACCAACAACAGTAACCGAGATCCGAAGTTTTCTTGGTTTGGCTAGATATTATCGACGTTTTGTGAAAGATTTTTCACGATTATCTAATCCACTCACCAAGTTGACTCGGAAAGGATTCAAGTTTGTTTGGACAGAGGAATGTGAAGATAATTTCCAAGAGTTGAAAAGAAGGTTATCCAGTGCACCTGTGCTCACACTGCCTTGTAGTGGAGAAAGGTTTGTGATCTACAGTGATGCATCCAAGAAGGGATTGGGGTGTGTTCTTATGCAAAATGATATGGTGATAGCTTATGCCTCACGACAGTTGAAAATACATGAGCAAAATTACCCAACTCATGATTTGGAGTTAGCTGCGGTAATCTTTGCATTGAAGATTTGGAGGCATTATCTTTATGGAGAAAGATGTGACATTTATACTGATCATAAAAGTTTAAAGTATATTTTCACACAAAAGGAGCTGAATATGCACCAAAGAAGATGGTTGAAGCTGATTAAGGATTATGACTGCTCAATCCATTACCACCCTGGGAAAGCAAACAAGGTGGAAGATGCATTAAGTCGACAAGACCATGCTAGTTTATCCATGATGAGGATCACAAAAGATACAATATTTATGGATTTACAAAGGATGGATCTTGGAATTATAATGGAAGGGGAAAAATATTATCTTTCTCAAATGAATGTTCAACCATCTATACATGTGAATATTAAAGAGGCATAGAAAGAAGATGTCGAGTTACAAAAGAAGGTGAGAAATGTTCCTAAATTCAACCTTGATTGTGATAGGATAATAAAGTTCAGGAATCGGGTTTGTGTTCCTCCCATCCCCGAATTAAAGAAGGAGCTGCTGGATGAGGCTCATAGTTCTTCATTCTCTATTCATCCTGGAAGCACAAAGATGTATAGGGACCTGAAAGAGTACTTCTTGTGGGATGGAATGAAAAGAGATGTTGCTGAATATGTCTCTCGATGCTTGGTTTGTCAACAAGTTAAAGCTGAGAGACAGAAGTCTAAGGGGATGTTACAACCATTACCCATACCCGAATGGAAATGGGAAAACATCACTATGGACTTTGTCACAGGACTTCCTAAAACATCCAAAGGCAATAATGCTATCTGGGTCATAGTTGATTGTCTTACCAAGTCTGCACACTTCATTTCTATTAGAGAGGATTTCTCTCTGGATCAGCTTGCCAGGATATATGTAAAGGAAGTGGTAAGATTGCATGGAGTACCACTTTCTATTATATCTGATCGGGATCCGAGATTTACCTCAAAGTTCTGGCGAAGTCTTCAACATACTCTGGATATAGAGTTGAGTTTCAGCACTGCTTATCATCCTCAGACAGACAGTCAGTCTAAGAAAACAATTCAAACTCTAGAAGATATGTTGAGAGCTTGCTCTATGGATTTCAAAGGTGGTTGGGATCAACACCTACCTTTGGTGGAATTTTCTTATAATAATATCTTTCACTCCAGTATTCATATGGCTCCTTATGAAGCTCTCTATGGAAAGAAATGCAGGACTCCAACTTGCTGGGATGAAGTTGGGGAAAGAAAGCTATTAGGACCTAATCTCGTTGATGAAATGGAAGAAAAGGTCAGATCTATTCAACAACACATAAGAGAAGCTCAGAGTCGACAGAAAAGTTATGCCGACAACCGAAGAAAAGACCTAGAGTTTGAATTGGGTGATAAAGTGTTCTTACAAATGTCTCCCTGGAAGAGGGTTATGAGATTTGGAAAGAAGGGGAAGTTGAGCCCTAGATATATCGGTCCTTTCGAAATACTGGATCGTGTTGGTAAGGTAGCTTACCAATTGGAGATTCCACCGAATCTCTCTCAAGTTCACGATGTGTTCCATGTATCTCTCCTGGGAAAGTACATACCTGATCCTTCACATGTACTTAGCTCAGAAGTTGTACCGCTGGAGCAAGATCTTTCTTATGAAGAACAACCGATAGAGATTCTGGATTGTAGCGAAAAATTACTACGAAACAAGACCACTCGATTGGTGAAAGTTTTATGGAGAAACCACCAATTAGAAGAAGCTACATGGGAGCTTGAGGATATGATGAGGGAGAGGTATCCTCATCTGTTTGTTACAAAGTGACGAATTTCGAGGGCGAAATTCATTTTAAGGGGGGTAGAATGTAACACCCGAGACTTTTATGTTATATAAATCATCAAAGGAATCTTTTTATACACACAACACTTTCTTGGCTTACTTTACACAAAATCGCGACCTTCCTCGATATCTTGCGTCGTACACAATACCGAGTTTCACTAAACAATGATATGCTTTTAAAATATTATTAAAACTAGCCGTTATGAATAGTAATAACCACTTTTTGAAATTTTATAAATTTTATTTTTCAAAATGGACTTCATTTTTGGTTTCGGAATATTGAAATTATCCTAGGTTGAAATTTTGGTATTTTTCTGAAAACTTTCAATTTTTGATGAATAGTGAAACTACTAAGTGGCTGTTAAAAAAAACTGATTTTTTCATAAAACTTAATTTTACCGCTTCTGTGAGTGGAATTTCAAAAATCCGAGAGACACGGTTGATGTCAGTAAGTAAAATGTGGTTCAATGAGATGAATTTTTTTTTTGTAAATAGTAACTTTTTACTTTTTTTACCACGGTTAAAAGTAAATAGGGTAATTAAGGGTAAAAATGATATTATTATTACCCTAACACATGTCCTAATTCTATTGGACTAGTTTAATTCGACCAAAAACAAACTTAGGAATAACATATGACCATTTAGGCCCACTTGGATTAGATTAGGACATTTATTATTAATTTATTTAAAGAAGGGTTAAAATAGTTAAAATCAAAGTTTAATAAATAAATCATTTTTAATATGGGGTTATACAGAAGATAAATTCGACTATAAATATTAATTAGAAAGCTAAAAAGATTTCCTACATAATGGAATTTTATTTGTAATTTTTAGACATTAAATAATTTAATTTATTTATGACACAATGATGATGCAGAAATTATCTTATTAATGAAATATTGACATAATTGATGTTATAAATACCCAAATGAATATAATTTGAAACTTTTTATGAATTAAACTAATTTTATAGGTTAATATGACATGTTAGTATTTATTTAATTAACTTTTTTCGAACTTATCATTCTGTTATAATTTTCACAAAAATCAATTACTAAATAATGTCAAAATTGACATAAAATAGTTTTTAAAACAAATATTATATTATTAATTGTTATTTTATTCCTAAAAATCTAAGGCTCGGCCAAATGACTTAGATAAGGTTATATATATTAATAATAAACAACTTGGGGTTCGTTTGGCTTATTATAGTAAGTTTATTAACCTTATAGTATAAGAACACAAGAAGACACGGTAAAAGTAAAATTATTTAACTTAATGTTAAATCTAAATGACAAGGTTAAAATAGGAACCCAAACTTGTATAAATTCTATTGGATGAGATTATTTCGACCCATCCCCACCTTAGCCTCTAAATAAATCAATTTGGAGCTATTTAAAACCTAACTTGACTTTATAATAAAATAATATTTTTAGTTATTCCAAAGGTGCCCCTCTCCTCCCTTATAAAAGGGCACCTCCTCCCCCTTTTCCTCACACCACTTTGAGCCTTCAAGCTTGGTCAAACCCTGCCATTTTCTCCTATCCACTTCCCTAAAGACATCCTAGAGGTCCTGGTCTTCTTCAAAGACCAATTTTAGTGCCCTAAAAGGAGGTCTCAAAGAAACACTTCAAAGAAGAGGTAATATCCATTACCAATCCTTTCCAATTTCTTTCTTCTTCAACTTCTTCTTATTTAGTTGTTTCGTTATGAAGTAATAACATCAGTATCACTAATATACTGATATGTTATTATAAGTATGAAACAACCCTATTTAACCATCTATCCATCCTACGAAAAATGAAATCACCGCGCGTGCGTACGTACGGAATACCGTCTCCATGCCGTGGTGTAATCTATTTTCCACCACCACCTTACTTGGATGGGTATAATGGTGTAAATAATGACTATATATGACTATTATAAAGTGATATTTATTCTGAAATAGTATACATACACTCTAATACAATTCCATGATCATAGGAATGATATCATCACTCGTGCGTACGTATGGAATACCGTCTCCACGATGTGATGCGACTCGTTCTACATGATCTTCATTTCATAATGATTATATAAATGAATTGAATGAATGAATATGATATATATTACAATAATACCATTCTGTAAATGAGGTATATATAACCTAAAGATAAGAATAATAATTTATTCGACAAAACACGCATAAGAACAAAAAATTATAAACACCCGAATAACAAGTAGCAATGAAATATTACTACTAAGAAGCTAAGAATATAACCATATATGATATCATAAAAATAAGTATGATTATGGAATAAGTCAATAACATTATTTAAATCATTATACAGGAGGTTCAGAAACTTACAAAGCAAGTCGGACCTAAGGTAAGGGAAATATCACAATCTCATTTTTATCCGAGATTTTTTATACTTTGGCATTTACTGGGGTGTATTTTATCATCCAAATCCATGTTTCCTCAATATGTAATATTATTTCCATCCACCTACAATTTTTTAAATCCTATTTTACCCTTCGGTGAGTTTTTAGTAAAAGATATGAAAGGAATATTTTGACGTTTTTCGTACGAGGTACTTTTTGACTTTTCCGACAAAAGTACGAAGAATATTTTTTTAACTTATATGGCATGAATGGATTTTTAAAACATTATTTCCAAGAATCTTACTTTACAAGTTTTCAAGTTTATTTTTAATCAACTTCTTTTAGTTATAATTTTATGACATGTTAAGAAATGAAAAGTGTTTTTGAAGTAGAAAGGATATTTTCCTCAAGAATGGAGTTCGAGTGTTTTATCAAAATTATTTTCCATCTAAGATAATATTGTGTTCTGTTTATATCCCTATTATTACATGGATTTGATTATGTTGTGATGAAAATATTTTTATTAATTCATTTATCTTATATGAATTGTTTTATGATGTCATATTGTTTAAGAATCCCATTTTTATTACATGGGTTATGCTATGATGTATGGTTTGTGATTTTGTGGCACACATAAGAATGGTATAATTATGAGATGGGTGGGACCTATATCTCCCTCAAATGCATTGGGTAAAGATTTTATATATCATGAGATAGACATGGCTGGAACGATAGGTTATACCGGTTCAGTGAAGCAGGACTGAAACGAGGGTAACTCGGTTCAGAAATGGACTTTGTCCACTAAGATAGTCTTGGAAATGAGTCTTGACTAATAAGAAATGATTCTCTATGATTATGTGTGTATGCCACAAAGTTTCATGTTTTAAGTTATGATTATTGGGATTACATTTCACTTCTATGATTTATCCCATGTTATGATATTATGATCTCTTTTGCAGGTTAAGATTTCCAAAAGTTATGTTCTTATGTATATGGTGTGATTGATATTTCTTTTGTTTACCATTACTGAGCATTTGAGCTCACCCTTTTGTATGTTTTATTTCCCCAGGTCAGGAAGAAGGTTATTAAGTAGGATATGCCAAAAAGGGACTCTAGATATGATGAAATAAATGGGAGGCAAAGTAGATGCTTTATGAACCAGTTGTTTATGTTTCCCAGTTTCTAAAGACACTATAGCTATACAGTCCTTTATTGGTTTTGTTATATGTTGTAATAAGTGTGCTTCAATTCTGAAGTAATAACAATGTATGTAAAGTATGGGTCGTTATAGTGTAAACCCCTTGCCTTTCTTGTGGGAGGTATCATCCTCAATCCTCCTCTCTTATTCCATGCACAAAGGCCAGAGGAGAGATGGGCACATGGACCTCCGATACACCATCCCTCTCCCTTTGGGAATTATTTCCATCGGGCCTCTATCTTGGAGTAAGTCTCAATATCCATCTCCCTAGGCCGCTAACCACATGTAAGCCCCACTCTATTCATCACATATTCATCTTTCGTGACGTGATTTTTAGGTCTTTACTGCCTCTTGTTTCTCACACCAAGAATGACTCACATGGGCTTAGAGTAAGCACCGACCATGACATTATCTCTAGGTCTCCTTAGTGTGTAAGCCCCATTTACTCCACAACCAAACTATGTGGACTTTGATCCTTCCCCTTTTCAATCAAGGTATATAGGAAGCCTCCCTAAGGTTCAATCTCATCACCCATTGGTCTTGATCACTTTATGTCGGTTCACCCTCATCCCACACGATGTTAAACAATATTCCCCATTTCATCCCACATGACATTAAACTGTATTCCATTCAAACTACATGGGTGTTGATCCCTATCTCCTAGACAGGGTACGTAGGAAGCCTCCTTGAGGTTCAACCCCCAAAACTGGTAAACTTTGGTGTCCCCTTTGTTGGGAACCACATCCATGATCCGTCCTAGTAGAATTATACCAAACCTTGGGCTTCTAACCACGCATAAGACCCAACATGTTGTTGGGTCACTATCCTCTGTGTACACCCCAATTACATTCCCCATCCTGAAATATGTGGACTTTGATTCCCTGCCATGGGGATATTATAGGAAGCCTCCTGAGGTTCAATACCATCACTCATGTCTCATCCCGGTCTCTCCTTTGAGCCTTTGTTTTTCAGGAAGGTTATGACCCAACCCAGAGGTTCTACTTCCTCTGGGTCACATCCATGAATCCATTCTCATGGGCCGCCTTCTCAGGTGTCACATCGCCCCGCAAAACTACATGGACTTTAATTCCCTATCATGGGGATATGTAGGAAACTACTTAGAGGTTCAAACCCAACACTAACGTCATCCTCATGTTAGTCCCATTTCATTTATCACCTACTTCATTCAACCATCCATCATCTATCGTGATTCTTTCTTGGGCCACCACATCTCGGTTAGATCATGTCATCCATCCCATTGATGCCCCTCATGGTACCCAAGAAGCTAACCATGCATAAGCCATACACAATCCATAACTATCCTACCAAGAGTGTCCCTATTGCAATGGGACACTATCTGTGCGTAAGCCCCAGTATACCTCCAGGTCATTTTCCTTTGTGTAAACCCTAATTTCAAGCCTCACCTATTCGAACTACATTGGTTTTGATCCCTATTTCCTGGACAAGGTACGTAGGAAACCTCCCTGAGGTTCAATCCCATCTAATAGTAAACCTTGGTGTCCCTCTTTATAGGGACCCAAGCATCCTCATATCTATCCTCATTGGATATTTAGATCCACTCATCCAGTAATCCCCTCACGTGATCCCTCTTGGGGATGTACCCATCTGATCCAATCTTATCAATGTTTCAATCAGTTCGATCTGTCTCCACTAGACATTAAACTCGTGGCATACCCTGTGTCAAACATGGGAAGCTGAGGAAAACCTCAGGGACATGCCTATGGCATATAATTCCATGCATTCAATGTGGGATGAATTAGGATTCTATTCCCTCGAGAAGCCCTATCATAAGGGGAATAAATCTAGATGCATCAGTGTTTCAGTGTCCAGACATGCCAGTGATGTCCAACGTGACTACTCCCCTGATCGAAGGTTTCTACCCTTACTTGACCCCTTGAGATGTCCTGACAGAAGTAGTTTAATTAACTGACGTCCATGAAGATATGAAACTAGGGAAGAGTTTCAAAAACAACTTCTTAATCTTTAAGGGAGACCCAGACCAGGTGACGAATTCCAAGGAGGAATCCATGGAAGGAGAGACCGACATACCATCATCCCATTTCAGTCAAGAAGAAAATGAACCTGAATAAGCTATAGATTCCTCCCACCTTTGGAAAGTGGGAATGTGGGGAAATGATCGGAACATCCTCCATAGATGGATACACGCCCCAAAGAAAGTGTCAAAAATAGAAATGGTGAATTCTACATGAATATCTTCTCTTCAATGTGAATATTAATAGAATTTGAGACATTAGTGGATAAGCATGTCACCAGATCTAGCTATCCAGTACCAAGTCTCGTCAAGAAAATAGTGGGACTGGCATGAAACTCACTAGATATTGGGGTAGTTGAATGTTGGACATCTAGATTTTTGAAGTTGTCAGCATGGATCCTTCTCACCAATCATGGGAGATGGAACAACGTTGGGGAACTGGACATCGCTTTCCTCCTTTCAATACTAATGGTTGAATATACCTACTTTCCAGGACCCAAGATGCTATGTCAGGAAACCGATCACTACCCATGCAACAACGCAGGGGCCAGGGCAACACGAATGTGGAAATCCCATGTGGATCCATCTCTTCTATGAAAACCTCCACATCTGTGGCTGCTGGACATCGAGCCCCATCTCACCATCTGAACTCATTCAGAGGAGTGTGATCAACAATCTCATTTGATGGTATGAGGAAGAAGGGATTATTATAACTAGGGATATAGAAAAACATGACCTAGAGAATTCTTCACCTCATCGTTGCCACCGCCCCCAAGGGTTGCGTAGGGATCCACTACTCCCCACTCCAACCTAAAACCATTTTGGGAGCCTCTCACTATAATGCTTTGATGACTCACACCCTTAAACTAATGAGGTGAGGGATGTATGGGCTAGCCCATCTGTGATCCTATCCTGGGGGATATCAAGGAGGGCTCCCACCAAGCCGCATCAACACCACCACTCAGTCCCATAGGTTGAGGATCATGTGAGTTATGAACCTGCTCCACTAGCCCCAGTCTGGTTAACCCGACACCAACGTCAAGTGCATACTGAGGAGGATGCCCGCTAGGGGGTGTCATCATCAATGGATACAGTGGATCGTGTCACCACTGATGCATATCATCAATTATTGATTTTTAAAAACAAGGGAACTTATATGCCCGACCTAGATTGGGACCCAAACCACCCCATAGGTAGGTTGGGATGACTCTCTTGGTCTCCAGTAGAGGTAGTACCCATCGTGGGATGACCCACAATAATGAAATCCAGCACAGAGGTCCTCCCCATGCCACCAACAATGAGAGAGAAGGCCCTCCCCTCTCCTAAGTTTGGCGTGGAGGTCTTCCACATACCACCATCAGTCTGAGTGAAGGCCCTCCCTGCTGCACTGACATCCAGCATGGAGGTTCCTTCCGAACCTGTGATCCCAGGTATGGAGCTGTTCCTCCTGTCATAGATCTCCGATGAAAAAAATCCTCCTTTCCCAGTCAACCATTAGTGTGAGGGTCTTCCCCATGTTCTTACCACAACCGATGAAGGTCCTCCTCATCCAGAAAATCAAAGAAGTGGAGGTATACCCCACTTCATTGGCGTCCAATGAAGAGGTCTTCCCTGTGTTCAGATCGACCAGTACAAAGGACCTCCTCATACCGTCATTGCTAAGAAAAACAAGTATGAGAGTACTGAACATGCTCCCACCAGCTCCAACAGAGGCCCTACTTGCTCCAACACTTCCCATGGAGATTCCCTCTATGCGCCAGCTAGCGGACATGGAGGTCCTCCCCATGTTACCTTTGACATTTTTCTGGGTGCTCCTCACACCCTGACTCACCCCGGAGGAATTCCTCTCTACCCCATCATTAGTTCGGATGAAGGTCATCTTTGTATAGAAAACCTACCCTATCTTAAAGATCCATCTTGGGGCAGGTGGGTGGGTCACCACCGCTAAAGGATGAATAATGAGAAGTTTTAGACCGCGATTAAACCTCTATGATTTTCAGACTCTGAGGTAGAGTGCAATTTGATGATGGAACCCTCACCCCAATCTTATGTGTCAAGGGACGGGGAAAAAACAAGGCATATAAGACTCATCCTTCCAGAATTTGAGGTCCACCAGATTCCTTCCTCCCTCCGAAGATACATACAAGAGGAGGAAAACTTGGATTCTTTCTAGAGCCTGGCCATACAATCCTCCCTGTCATCAACATGATCATTCTCTACCTCAACCATAGATCACAGAGAGTTATTATGGGGACTGATGGAGGACAAACAACAACATGACTCACCATCAGTAACCATAACCCCTGCATGATAAGTTCTGTTCTCTAATCCGTCTTATTATTATGTGGTGGTGTAGTTGTTTCATTCTTCGGAGGACAACACAAGATGCAGCGACTTATCAGTTTGCTCTCTGTATTCTCCACCGGCCAACCTATCATCTCAACGGTACACTTTAGTTCCATCACCAATCTAACAGCCTCCCCCATTCAATGAATGGGGAAAAGAAGGGCTATATCCCAAGTCTGAGTTGAGGATCTTGTGATAAATCCTTACTGTAGACCATTTCCCAGAGATGTTCTATCCAGTTGCAACCACGCACTTCAGTGTGCTAGAATCTCTTACCAAGGAGTAGGTTGTGTCCTTTTACCAAATACTCTAGGAGATGCACTTCCATCTTCGTTATCGGTGAGTGAATTACCCCAAGAGTTAGAAGAACTTTGAAGATATTTTCCAACAATGCCGTGTAGTTTACTTGGCTATGCTCCCTATGGCCCAGCACCCCGATTCACCCAGTCTCCATTGGACCCTCCAACAATGATGTGTTCATATAATTGAAGTGCTCCATAGAATTATCAAGGAGGCTTCCCCCCACGTTTATATCCATGGTTGGGGGAAGTATGTGTCCCTTCATTTCAGTTCCATTCAGTTCCATTCAGTACCATCTTGACTTTCCAGGCAATATTGAGGATATTACTTCAGGTATAGTTGTGGTTAACATGGCCGAACTATTAGAGGGAGAGAACAAGATAGAGCTCCTCAAAGAGAACATACCCCACTGGGGGGGGGGGGGGTACCACACCTATTGGATCTATTGGGAAGGGTCACTCGCTAACATAGAAATTTATTAGGCCTTCCTACACCTTCCAAGTCATTGGGCCTTGGTAAGAATCCCAATAAGGTAAAAGAACATCATGGAGTCTTCAAACTCTCTGACCTATTTGGTTCAATGCAGATGATAGAATATGACCTCAAAAAGGCCACATTACGTCAGTAGCTCATGGAACAGAAAAAGATGGTTGACGAACTCCTCACTGAACGTGCTGTAGAACAATGACCCAACTATGGTAACCTTCGACTGGGGAAGCAGGGATAGGTACAGACTCCCCCTGGCGAGTTACCTCCAGGTGACCCTAACTATCCTTCCCACATAGACAGGGTAGATGTTGGAGTTTATGGAAAGAGGGAATGATATTCATCACCAAATCCGCCTGAATTGCATGATAAACATCCTTATAACTCAGCTCAGGTTCCTCTATCCGCTCCACAGGTCGTTCCCCCAGCAGTCCAGTAGGTCATCCCACTAGCCGATCCATGAGCTTCTGGGACTACTTATCATTTTAAGGAACCTGAAAATGCACTGGTGGTCAGAGATCCTCACCAAGATAGGAATACCTTCCCAGATGATCCAATAACAGTGCTCATTTCCTGCCTTGAGGCTTTGGAAACTCAACAGGTGGAAATTCTACCTGATGGAAAGCTATATCCGGCATGGGTGGATAATATGCCAGCACCCCCTAGTTTCAGAAATACTACCTTCTCCCCTTCAATGGGATGGGTGATTTATTGCACCATCTGGCCCACTTCATCTCAAGGTGTGGACCCATGTTGGGAACTCTAGTGTATCAGGAGGCCACCAAACTCTAGTGTTTCATAGAAACATTTGAAGGGACCATGTTTGTCTGGTACAACCAGTTACCCATTGGGTCAGTGGTCAGCTGGGAGGATATTCGTAGGCAGTTTCTTTACTAGTTCAGATCTACCACTCAAAAGACAAGTATTTCAGACCTCTTTAAGTTCAATAAGAGGCCTAACAAGTGCGTCACAAACTCTGTTTCTAGGTGGAAAGGCCTCACCTACTCCCATGATATGTCGATGACTTAGGAACAGCTGCTGAAAATGTGTGTGGGGAATGTCAAAACTGAACTAGCCTCCTCTATCATCACTCATAACTACTCTAAGGGATTTTGGGATTTCTCTAAAAAGTCCTAACATCTAGAGTAATCCTTGTATCATTCCAAGTAGGCACATCCATTGCCTCATGTAGTTCTCACGAGAAGGGCCGCTAAGGCTGAGACCGCTATGGTAACACAAGTAGAGGATCCCAGGTAGTTGGAGTTACTACTAGTGGATCCACCTCCACAGCCTCGTCGAGGCCCACTACCTCAGGTGCAGCCTCCGGCCCAGTAGCACCCACCTCAGAATCGGCATGCGCTCCCACATAATGCACCACCACCACCTCAGTGAGATAACCAAGTTCCACCTTCTCGATAGGCTCCTCTAGGTCCTCATCAATGCCAGGCTCCTAGATCTCCCTTCTCAGATAGAAGGAACCAGACCAACTTATTTAATGAGGCTTAGGTCCCTGATTATTTCCAAAGTGCCTTGGAATAGGGGATTCTGAAGTTATTAGAGTGCAAGAGGCATGAAGAGGGAGATCTCACTGATCGCCCCAATTACTGACCTTATCACCGGATTCTAGGGAACACCCTCAAGTAGTGCTATGTGTTTAAAGAATGGCTTCAAGACCAGGTTGATAACAACATAGTTAGGTTTGGACTAGCCCCGACACAGGTGGCATGTGTATTCATACAGCCTGACAGTGAAGGTGAGTGGCAGAAGGTTCGCAACTGTGGGTCTCAAAAATATGATAACTAGATGACTCATAAGGCAATCGATCATAACCATGGTATTATCTGTGCATGTATGAATCTACCTAAGCCTTCAGAAGTTTTTGTGACACCCAAATCCACTAATTCTGAGTCAACATTTCAATCTTCCTATCCCTATAAGGAAAAGCATCGAAAATGAAAGGGAAAGTAGAGCCCCAACCAATGCCATCTTCATCCCACACTCTCGGTGATTTCATGCCCCCAGAGTTGGAGAATTCCCCTAGAATATATCTATCGATGGGGGGTTCTTCAAGTGATGAACAAGGGTATGCTTCAGTCAATACCATGGAGATGGTAAACCCCTACATTATTCCTGATGATGAGGAGATCCAGAAGGATCCTCCCAATGTCCCTAGACGTCGCCAGCATCGACATAGTCATGGTTATGTGAGTCATCGGAATGCTTCAATCAGTGCTTCCAGTTAGGCTATTCATGCCACTAAAACAAGACAACATTCCCATTGTAGAGCTCAAAATACACAACCTTCTCATCTTGTTTCACTAAGTCCGCCTTCACTATTATTTGTGATACTTGATCAGGCAGAGCCATGACGATCATGCTACAACCAACCACGCTCTGTTACTGATCAGCCTCAGTCAGCTATCCCTCATCTGGTAGTGGATCCATGAGTTTCAACTAGTGATAAAATAGATATTCCCAGCACCAATTAGCCACCGGTTCATCTTGAAGGGCCTGTGATACCTTCTTCCATAGAACAACTTCTTGTCATCAAAAGTTCATGCTTGGCATGGAAGTATGATATTCTTAAGCATCTATCCAGTATCCATGAAAGGCTTTCTATACTTGAGGCTCTTCACCTATCAGAAGATATGCATGAGTCCCTTCCCAAGGCTTTAAGAAGCCCCCTTTAGTTTGATACAGTGGTAGCAAATGCAGAAGCCTTCTATGATGAGGTAGCCGATCATGTAGAATTCCAGGCCATTATCTCTTTCTCTGGAGAAGATGTAGGTTATCCCATATAGGAGTATATCCACCCACTGTACATCACTGAAAATTTCAATGGAGTAGAGGTTTGTCATTGTCTTTTCGACATAGGGTCAGGGATCAACCTCATCCTAACCTAGATACTTTGAAATATAGTGCTGTCCAAGGATGATTCGAGTCCCTCTGACCTGAAAATTCAAGGTTATGATAGGAAATAACCAATAACAGTTGGAAAGATCCACTTGAAGACCCAGTTTGGAGGCCTGATTTCCAGCACTAAGTTCATGGTTGTCTCATAGGACACCACTTACAATGTGTTGATGGGTAGTCCATGGCTTCACTTGCATACGTCGGTCCCTTCTTTGTATCACCAATGCCTTAAGTACTCCCTTAATGTCTGAGTGTACTCAAAGGTGATGTCTCTTCCCGTGCCTCTTGTGAAGCCTGCTACCTAGATTCCAAATATTACAAGATCAAGGAAAAGCAGATTCAGGTTAAAAAGGTTGAACACATTACGGCTGTGACCGACCCGTGGAAAGACCTGAATGATGCATACATTCTCCTGATCGACCGATTGGAGGCCACAACTCCGAACTTTGGGAAATGATTTTTTTTTTGTTTCTAGAATGAGGGAGAAGCACATTCCCAAGTCTAAGGGATTCCGTAATATCACCTCGTATTCCTATACAAATTAGGCTCAGGTGATCCCAGAGCCGCCTACTCCTATAAGGTATTAGGATGTCCACCCCATAACAACAACAATACGTCATACTTTCTTATTTCATTGGGATGGGATAAAATGGATCAAGTCAATGTGCCAATATTTATTTGATATCATAAAGAGTGGTCCCTTGGGCCAAAGGCTATATGGGATCGGGTAGATGAATTTCATCACCATGATTTCAACAGTTCAGGAGTCCCCTGATGCGATGCACACTGCCGCTCAGGATGGCACTGTTGTCCCATAGGGATCTGCTGAATCAAAAGAATTGCCTCCTACTGAGGATCCCCCCTCCATGAGTGAATAATAGGATTTGGATGATGCTCCTCCCACATTTTAAGAGGGTTTCTCCACCACATTCGATGAATTGGTACATGTGAACCTCAGTAATAAGATGGATCCAAAACCAACCTTGATCTATGCTACTATGCCTATCGAAGAGCAACAACGATATGTGGATTTTTTTGAAGCAACATCATGATGTATTTTCCTGGAGTAATGATGAGATTATAGTGCTATATACTCAGGTATTCATCCACCACCTAGGTCTTCCAGTAAGTCATCGTGGGTTTAAACAAAATCCCAGGAAGATGTACCCTTCTCACGGTGCCATGGTCGCGGCCGAGGTTGATAAGATAATCAGAGCCAAATACTTAAAGGAGGTCCAGTACCCCATATGGTTGGGTAAAATTGTGCCCTTCAGGAAGAAAAATAGACAGATTAGAGTCTGCATCAACTTTCTAGATCTCAACCATCACTGTATGAAGGATGAATTTCCCCTTCCTACGATGGAACTGTTGATTGATGCCACCACTGGGTTCTAGGATCTCTCCTTCATGGATGGGTATTTTGGGTATAACCAAATTTGAATGGACCATGAGGATGAAGAATCAACAGCCTTTAAGTCACCCCAATGTACTTTCTACTACTAGGTAATTCCCTTCAGTCTAAA
Organism: Viscum album; assembly: GCA_963277665.1. Lineage (NCBI taxonomy): Eukaryota > Viridiplantae > Streptophyta > Magnoliopsida > Santalales > Viscaceae > Viscum > Viscum album. The sequence goes on along the minus strand of OY728145.1, from coordinate 1,266,206,591 downwards.
TAATGCAGGTGTCACCTATCAACATGCCATGCATTTCATATTTAAGACAATCCTCTGTACATTGGTGGAATTCTATGTGGACGATTTGGTGGTTAAATATCATTAGCTCTTGGACCATCTCAAAGATATTGTGAAAGTGTTCAGCTTCTGACGTTCTCTCCATCTGAAGATGAACCCATTGAAGTGTGCCTTCAAGGTCATCTCTGGAAAGTTTCTCATCTTTTTTTGTTTGATATAGAGGCATCAAGATTGATTCAGAGAAGATCAAGGCCATCAATTAGATGTCCCCTCCGAGCAACATTTAGGAGCTTCGAGGATTTCAAGGACACTTAGCCTATATATGCCGATTCATCACAAATCTGGCTGGAAAGTGTAATCCCTTTTCTTGGATCATGAAGAAAGGTTCTGATTATCAGTGGGATAAGGAGTGTCATGCCACTTTTAAGGAAATCAAGAAATACATATTACAGCCTCTGGTCCCGATGCCACCCATTTCTAGAAAGCCACTGGTCCTTTATGTGACTGCTCTGAAATGATCTCTTACTGCACTTCTCACCCAGAAAAACAATGAGGGTATAAAGAACAGTTTGTACTATCTCATCTGCAAGATCCTCAATACAGAGACTAGATACTCCTCTATCGAGAAGAGATACCTTATGTTGGTATTCACAGTGTAGAAATTGTGACACTACCTAAAACACCATGATATACAGCTAGTGTCCCGAGTGGATCTGCTGAAGTACATTCTGAACTGCCCCATGTTGAAAATCCATCTAGATTGGTGGATAGTGATCCTTTAATAGTTTGACATCAAGTTTGTCCCCCAAAAGGCTATCAATGGATAGGCATTGGAAGACTTCTTCGCTATCCATCTAAATCTTATGGACCAGTCTCTGGATCTTGATTTTTCAGATGAAGCCTTCCTCTCAGTATATCAAGACATTCAGTGTTGGAAAATGAACTTTATGGTGCTTCTCGAAGCCCTTCTGGTAGAAGACTCAATGATCCCAAAATCAATAGAGTGGGCTTGGGTATCATCTTCATTACGCCATTGCATGCCATTATACCATATTCATTCATGTTTTCAGAAGGTTGTACCAATAATGAGGTAGAGTACCAAGCTATCATTACTGGTCTTGAGCTGTCCCTCGATATTGACGTTCCCCACTTAAATGTGAAAGGGGAATCCGAACTAGTCAGGAAAAAAATCAACAGTAACTACGTCGTTTGGAAGCCGGAGTTCGCACCACTGTTAAAATGTAACCTCCAGCTGATATCCTAGTTCCCATATCAGCTAAAAGTTACTCATGTCCCTCAATCCTAGAACATTTGAGATAATTCCTTGGACAGCTTGGCTACATCTCTTGCATAGCCTGATTAAGATGATTTGATTATCCACATGGCGCATCAGAGAGTCATCAATCCAATTACTCTAGATGATGGTGATAGCCTACAGGTAAGCCACCTTACCACTAGTGCCTCTATGTCAGGACCCCCAGGTCCCCCTGATGCAGTGTTGGAAGTGACTCTTGACATGAGGACCCACTTTATTGAGTACCTCCACTAGGATAACCTCCCAATAGATCGAGATGAGTATGAGTGAATATGATGGCGCACATTGTAGTTCACCCTCCAAAGTGGTCCCAATATTGAGAATATCCTCTAAAGACATGGATTTGATGGGGTTCTTCTTCGTTTCATTTAAGGAGTTTAGGTTTCTCAGGTCGTGCAAGATGTTCATGCCAGTTCATGTGGGTCTCATCAGATAGGTCCAAAACTCTCTCACCAGATCCATCAGTTATTTTACTTCTGGCCCGCCATGATCCATGACTATATAAAGTTTTACAAGAGGTTCCATGCATTCCAAATCCATGCTAATTTTCTCCATTGGATTCCAGAACCTCTCCATTGTCACGACCCGACCCTACCCGGGCTCGAGCAGCAACTACCCTAAGCCCGCCTCCATAGGCCAGGGGCTGGCGACAAGCGCCGAAGGCTAAACAACTCGGGGAGGCCTTTGCCTAAATACCTATACATGCACACACAGCCCACTCAATGCAATAGTACAGAGTAAAAAGAGAAAGTAAAGTACCAACTGCTATATACAACCACAAAGATACATCAAACTCTAAACAGTACAAAGCAAGTGTTGAAGGTAAACTGAAAAGGAAAGGGTAAAAAACACGCCCAACCAGAAAAGTGACACAACCTGATAACAGGTGAACAAAAGTAAATAGCTGGGAGAGTCCCACACCTGGAACCCGACTACAACCACCGCACGCGGTCCAAGCTCCCGAACTCCTAAACTCAGCTAAAGTCATGACCAACCTATCCGTCGTCTGCAAGGGAACACCAAGTGCGGGCAAAGCCCAAGTAGGGGTGAGTATAAAAATACTTAGTAGGATGCCCCGAAGGTTAGAGGGAGAAACAAAGAAGGTACTGAAGAGGTGAGCAGTAGATCGAACAAGGAAAAGTAAAGGAGTATAACTGAGAGTGTAGTAAAGAGTACAGATCAACCCAATAAGAGGAAGGAATTAGAATCTTCCAAACACAAGGAGCTAGAAACGGTGAGAAGATGAACTTCTTGCCGAGTCTTCGCTACCTATAGCAGGAGAGTAGACTCGTCCAACCATAAGAAGCTAGACACGGAAAGCACGTGGTATACCCCGTGCGTCTTCACCTCTCCTGGAAGGAGAGTAACCAAAACCCAAGGAGTGAGTACTAGAACCAGGTATATACATATCCATATGCTCAAAATAGAAACCTGAACAAGATCATAAGGGGATCTCCATCCCACAGCTCAGCCTAAGAAAGTGAGTAGCCAATAGTCCCAAAAGTAAACACCATCGATGCCCAGTATCCCGTACATCTTCCCTAAACTGCAAGTTAAGGGGCTCAAATCACCGCACCTTGTCACTATACGCTTTGGGTGGCACTGAATCGCCCGCACAGTTTTAGGTTGCGTCATAAGGACACGTCTCGGTGGGGAAAGCGCCCCTCGTACTTGAGAGTTCTGGGGAGGAACGTCAGCCACACCTCGTCACTGTCACACAGTCGAGAGGTATTCTCAAATTCAAAACTGTCACATCACTGACCCGCACAACCAAGGGTCCTGCTCTGGTAGTCACAGAGAAAAGTCACCGACTAGCCTCATAAGAAGGCATGAGTCTGAAATGCCAACGGGTGACCCACTACCCAGCCCTACTGGAGGGTAAACCCGAATACATCATCAGGAGACCCACTTCCATTCCCTACTGAAGGGTAAACCCGGAACAAGTCGAAAAGCAACCCACTGCCCAGCCCGACTGGAGGGTAGACCTGGAAGAAGTCGACATAAAACCCACTGTCCAGTCTCTACTGGAGGGTAGACCTGGAATAAGTTGATGAGAAACCCACTGCCCAGTCCCGCTAGAGGGTAAACCTGAAGAAGTCGATGAGAAACCCACTGCCTAGCCCCGCTGGAGGGTAAACCTGAAGATGTCAATGAGCAACCCACCGCCCAGTCTCTGCTGGAGGGTAAACCCGGAGATGTTGATGAGAAACCCACTGCCCAGTATTTGCTGGAGGGTAAACCTAGAACTGCACTGGACATCCCTACTAGAAACAACCTCCTGGGTAGAGAATCAGTGCCCGCATAAAGTATTGGTCACACCGAATCCACCAAACCTTACCAGGGAACTCGAAGGAATGTGATATTGAAATCCCACATGGCTAAAGGGAAAAGGAAACCCAAAAAACTCGGCCGATCAAATCGTCGAGAACAGAACCAGGGGTAACAACTCAACCCTGCTGGTTTAAACCATCAAGAATAGGACCAGGGGGACCCAGTCAACCCTACTGGTCTAAACATCGTTACAGAAGGACCCTCTGCATCACGAGATGTCAAACATGCGTAAAGCAGAACACGACATGCACATGGGGCCCACACGACATGTGACCCTGTCTCCAAACCAAGCCCACAACATTCTCAGGTACTACAACATGTACCTCCAAGCATTTCTAAATACTCCCAGAGTATACCACATTTCCATCCCCAAAGGCTATCGTGCACACGACACCCACCGTCAACACGAATGGTGTAAATGTAACAACTCCAACCTGCTTCCTCCATGGCCCTAGAATGACCAACCACATCACTTTAGACATCAACTTCACTCACACGGGAGTGAACACGATCTCACTCCAAGGGTTCGCTTCTGAACAAAACAAGAAGGACTACCACTAGAGCACCCTTCATATTTCCACAATTAATACAATCATGTAAGAGGATCCGCTCATGCAAACTGATTACTCCATTTTAATCCTCACGGAAAAACATGCGAGATAGACTATTTAATCGCCTCAAATGGATATCCGACGGAAAAGTCGCCAACACCGCTTTACGCTCGAACGACGTCCCTTGATCCTGAGCCTCAGCCTCGAAAATAGTCAGGTGAATCGCACCATTGCGATCCCCTCAGGAAAACACGTCAAATTGAATGCTCACTTGAGTGCAATAGATATCTGGAGAAAAAGATGCATTTCACCATACCGCAAACGAGCGGTGCTTCGTGGGTCCCGCATCTCGGTCCCGAAGCATAATGAGCGGATCACACCATTGTGATCCTCTCGAAAAAGTATACAATATTGACTATTCATTCGCCCGCAATGGACACCCGGTGATAAAGATGGAAATCACCACCAACTCCCAAAAGGAGCCACGTGGGGCCCACACCATCGTGTAGAATTAAAGCGGGAAGATTGCGCTAATGAAATGCCCTCGGAAAACACCCAAAATCGACTATTCGCATGCCCCGAATGGACGTCCGATGTAAAAGTTGCTAAACGCTACTCACATATTAAAAGACGGGCCATGGGGCCCACACCTCAACTCCAGCTTCAATGCTTGAAACCACCCTGGAAATCTCAGTCTTGACTCTAGGGTCACAACGCCGCTGATGACACTCAAAATGGACATTGGATGTGTCCACGCCGCTCAAAACACGAACCCCCGGAAAAACGTCAATCCACTTAACATATGCGTCGTGGCACCGAGCCCCTCGTCTCGAGAATTAAAAATTCCTGAGACTATCTCAAAATGCTTGTCTTGACACCAGGAAGGAACTGCCATATATGGCACACAAAACGGACACCTTTAATGAAAATTACGGGCGTCTGAAGAGGGGATGAATCCCCTTGGGCTAGACCGGCCTGGGCCGGCCCGAATCGCAGCGCCGGGCCGCGGCTCAGCCGTATGGCCCAGTCGTGGACCCCAGGTCCACTCAGCGCCGACCGACCATGCAGGCCGATCACTGTCTTTCGTGGAGACCCGCTGAGTGCGGGTCTCTGTTCCCCTCGCGGGGGTCACGCGCCGCGACCCCGCAGTCGTCGCGCCCCGGCGGCTCGGCCTCGCCGCCTAGAGCCACCGCCTCACCCGGCCAGCATCGCCTCGCCCTGCTGCGGAACACCCATGCCACCCGTGCCTCCGCCTGTACCCCCGCCGCGCCGCCGCACCTGTTCGCCGGACCGCCGCGCTGAACCGCCGGAGCCTTGCCGGAAAACCCGAAAACCACCCGAAACTTCATCGGACAGTTGCGGATGCCTCGGAGCTCAAAATTCAAATCCGAAATATGCGTTGGAAATCTCAGAACATGTGCTACGCAATTATGGGATTCTCTTGACAAAATAACGATGAATCAACACATATAAATGGATTAAAAGAAGGTGCGGGAGTTTAAAATGAAAAACGCACGATCCTACCTTGTTGGCCGTTGCCCGGAGCTTTGTCGCATGTGCCGCTACCGCACCTGCCACTCGATGTCGCCTTGATCGGAGGAGGGAGGTATAGGGGGATGGAAGAGGAGAGGAGGTTGAGGGTGAGGGGGTTTTTCCAGGGAAGAAGGGGGAAGAAGAGGGTGGGGGTGGTGTTTAAATAGAAAACACTTAAATCCCCGCCTGTAGGTCCCATACCCGAACCCTCAGAAGGGTCAAGGTTAAGCCTCCCCTAGGGTAAACACCTCCTCCTGAGCAAAACAACGGTCTCATAATTTTAATCTAATCCTTCGTTCAAAAGTTATAAAACTTAATGTCTGAGGCCGCTAAATTATGAAAACGCCCCTGGGGCCATTTTCCACATAAGGGTCGTGCCCGCCAAAATTACACCCCTACTAGGGTAAAAGACACACTCCGGACTCAACGCTGTCCTCAGTTTTCCCATCCGAGAAACCGTTTAATAGATATTTGAGTTAATCCATTAAAAAAATAAATAAATTATTTTATTTATCCATTTAACATTCCGGCAATGAGCAAGGGGTCCCAACGTCCCGCGCCGACATACTTTATGTTGTTCCTAGGGTAAACACCCCATTTCGGACCCATCCATACCCTCAGATTTAGGATCTAAATTACCTCTTAGGAGTTATCCCATTTATTTGGCGTGTCCAGTGTGAACACACTGAAAATTTAATCCCAGCCACACCGGGACTCGGAATCGCACGCCGTTTGAAGGCGCTGCTCTGGAATAACATCAAGAATATTATAAAGTATTTTATAGAAAAAACCGGGTTCTTACATCCACACTACCAAGTACTCTTGGACCTTTGTGGTCTGGGGACTCAATGTTGTGGGACCTTATCCACCAGTGACAACTCTCCAATGCAGGTTCATTCTGAATGATATGGATTTCTTTTCAAAGTAGGAAGAGGTAGTTCTGCTCTAGTAGGTCAAGTCTCATTCTATCATTGAATTTGTGAGTTCTAATATCATCTACCGGTTCAGAGTTCCTCACACTGTCCTCACCGACAATGATACCAACTTCAGGGAATCTAAATTGAAGAAGTTTTATTCCAAGTACAACATCGGTTCTAACCATACGTCCCACTATCATGTGAAAGAAAATGGGCATATCGAGCTGTTTCACAAAACCCTCTCTAATATTCTATAGAAGATAGTTGGTTAGAATAAGAAGAGTTGTCCGGATAAAATACCCAACACTCTTTGGTATTATAGGAAAACAACTCATAATTCCACTCAAGTGACCCCATATTCCCTGGTGTATGGAATGGAGGCAGTCATGCTCCTTGAGATTCATTTTACTTCATTACACATAGCTATCTATGATCAACAGACACCAGATAAGGTAGTTAAAATTTGTCTGGCTAAACTAGAATCGCCTGGCGAGAATGGGCTTTGTGACCTATACAATTTGGAGAGGCATTAGAACAAGATAACCAGTTCTTTCAACAAGAAGGTTCACCTCTACTCTTTCTTACAAGGTGACATAGTGTTGGCCCTGATAATGACAATGATACCTGGTAGGAAACTACCCAAACTGAAGACAAAATGTGAAGGACCATACATAATTCACAAGGTTTACCCCAATGGTGCATAATATCTGGTTACCATGGATGGTGAGCATATTACTCCTCCCAAAAATACTAAATTCATCAAGAAGTATTTTTGTTGAACAATCCCACATGACTCTAAACTGTCCCATCTTCACCACATGACATTAAAATTCATGATCCTTCCAGGATAAAGGATGTAAAACTACCCAGAACTTGTCCCGCTAACAATAAAATGCAAAATGGTCCGATATCTATGAACTTAAACTAAGATCTCTCGTTTCCTCTCTACATGATGTTAAAATGAAAAAAATCTCAAGAACTACATATTCCTTGATTACCATCCTTATGGGATACATAAGAATGCTCAGAAGATTCGTCTTATATTCTAGCCCCCAAATCCTTCTCTTTGACTACCTCCTCTTGAGTATAGTTCTCTTGGAGGATCACACATAGTGTAGTGTAGGCTTATTTGGACCCATTTATTCCAGGTTTACAATGATCACACCATGTTCCCCTCCTATTCTTTTATCCTCCCACGTCCTCACCGCACGATGTTAAAATTCATGGAACTTTTAGAACTACGTATGTCTTGATTTCCATCCTCATAGGATACGTAGGAATGCCCAAAAATGTTGTCCATAGGCCCAACCCCAAAATATAAGAGCTCCCCTTGGGTTCTCCTCCTTGGCCCAGATGCTTCTCAAAACACATGGTGTGGTGCAGGCCTTGTTTTCCTTTATTCACATTGGGTTTATCATGAACTTTACCATGTATTCCCCTCCTTGGATATCTTCACCTCTTTCTCCCATCTCATATGGCGTTAAACTACATGGGAAAATTAATGCTTCACACGTCCCCTTTATTTGGGTCTCTATCAACATTCACATCCAAAAGGACCACCCAATGGTATGGATTCTTGGCCTTAGGGCTCTACTACCATCTCGGGCCAACATCATAAAATATCTTGAATTTTTTTTTGATACAAGTCCCATGTTGTGAATATGGTCAGTGGTTGACATTCATTTGATGTTCCCATTTCAGGTCACAAGATATGTGTTCTGTATTTTGAACGTGGTCAACATCCATCCTACATTGTTATTACCACCCTATATATCCCAAGTATTGGGTGAAATGATTCATTTTGTCATGATATCCTTTCAAACTTCAATGTGCCTTGAGTAGGTATGTTGGTCTTGTTGGTATCAACCCCGCTCGATCCATTTACTTCATTATCATTCCCTTATATGCTGGGGAGAACCTAATCCCATTCCTCATTTACCACACTGAGCATTGATCATGTGGGATTAAGAGCTTTGGTAAGGCAATAACTACATAAAGGGTCATGTAAAAATGGTTTGAGCTCAATGACATTAAACTAAGAACACCACTTTCCTCACTCCATGATGCTAAACTGTGTGATCCATCCGGGCTGAAGAATGTAAAACTACTCAGCCCTCATCCCACATGATGATAAACTATAGACTAGTTGGGATCTTCTATTCATGGACCAACCTTAGGTCCCTTGACCTTTCTAGCCCCCCAGACCAAGTTCTCACTTCAGATTGTGTAGTGTGTTATGGAATCTATGTCCTCATTATCCTTTCGGGTCATCTTATCCACATTACACACATCCTCTTGAGATGACCCTCCTTCACCCATCATCCTTTCCGCAAGACGTTAAACTGCACGTGTACTACCACACTTTACGCATCCCATCATTTGGGTTTCTAGTATCTTTCACATCCAAAAGGACCCTCGAATGGCACATATTCTAGGCCTCAGGGCTCTCTTACCATCTCAGGCCAACATCCCTAAGGATTTTGGATGACAATTTGATCCAAGTCCCATGTTGCGAATATGGTCAGCGGTCAACGCTCATTTGTTGTTCCCATTCCCAGTCACGATACAGATACTATGTTGTGAACATGGTTGATAGTTATCCTCAATCATTTTTGTCATTCTATGGTCTCCCACATGATAGTCATGAGGATTTACCCTTTCCACCCATTTGTCCCACGCACATGACACTAAACTGGGAATCTACGGTCCAATATCTATGACCATAAACTAAGATCTAGCACATCCTTGTCACATGACATTAAATTGAACGACCTCTCGAGAAATACGTTTGGATTGATTCTCAACCTCATGGGATACGTAAGAACACCCCGAAATTTTGTCTTTAGGTCCATCCCAGGTTCATCTATCCTTTCTCTTGGCCTCTTGACCCAAGTTCTCTCTATAAATTATGAATGGTGTAGTGTATGTGGGATTACACCCTCATTCACATCAGTTTATTCTCCATTACATACACATTCCTCATCAATTTTCCCCTTCCTATCTTCATCCTTGTCACATGATGTTAAACTGCATGACATCTTCTAGAACTATGTGTGGCTTGATTCTCATCCTCATGGGATACATAGGAATGCCTAGAAATTTTGTATTTGGGTCCATACCATTTTCTTGGAAACCTCTGCATCCCTCTACCCCCCTGGACTGAGTCCTCCAGGAAGGGGAAGGGGGGGGGGGTATGTGGTGTGACATGGGCTTATGTCCTTATTCATGTCAGGTTTCCAATTGTCACACCACGTACCTACCTCATAAGATATCTTCACCCCCTTCCCTCCACTCATCTTCTTGAGTCCTCTACTCTCAAATGGGCCCCCTTGAACCTCTTTGGAAATTCACCAACATGTCTAGGAGAACTCTGGTTTAGAACTTAGAGTGTTGGGTTCTACATGGACATGTTTCCATCAATTTCCATGCTTCATGTTTCCCTTTATTTGGGCTTCCATCATCTTTCACATTCAAAAGGACCCCAAACGACCTGAATTCTAGGCCCCAAGGATCTCCTACCATCTCGGGCGAACATCCCTAAGGATTTTGGATGAAAATTTGATATAAGTCCCACGTTACGAATATCATCATAGGTTGATGCTCATTTTTTTGTTCCCATTTAAGGTAACATGATATAGATGTTGTGTTTCGAACACAATAAAAGTTATCCTCTATTGTTACTTCACCTCCATTAAGCCCTGACTATTGGTTGCATAATTTACATCCTTTTCAACTCTATTATGTTCAAGTGAAATTTCGATACTCATGGTGATATCCCTCAGTGTGATTTTTCACGTTAAGAGGAAAAATCCATGATGTGGTTTCATTAGAGGATCCACACCATTTCCCCTTCTCTGTATTCCACGTGTCACAAAGTCCTTATCTTCCCTTGTTTCCCACATCGAGCATGGCTCATATGGGCTTATAGATTTGGTCAAGGTTTACACCTGCTTGGAAGAGTCTCACTTCTTTCTATCTAAGTTCTATGACCATAAACTAAGATCTTCCCTCATCCTTATCACATGAGGTTAAAATTCATGAATCTCTTGAGAACTACATATGTTTTGATTCCCATCCTCATTAGATATGTAGAAACACCCAGACATTTCATCTCCAGGTCTAGATCAGCTTCCATGAATTACCTCTTATGTTTGGCCTTTTTTCCCTGACTCTTATAGGTCTTCATGGCATGGTGTATGTGGGATTATGTCCTTATTCAAATAGGGTTTGAAATATACACACCACATACTCCCCCTTTAGGAGCTAGTATCTTTTATCTTCATCCTTATCGCATGGCGTTAAACTACACGACATCTTTCCTGAGCTACATATGGCTTGATTTCTGCCCTCGTGGGATACGTAGGAACACCCAAAAATTTCATCTTCAGGTCCAACCCCATATCCTATGATCTTCTTTGTCCCTTCACCTTGAGGCTTCTCCTCTGGAGTTGTGCGCGGTGCGGTGTGGACCTTGTCCTCATTCACATTTGGAATTCTTTATCACACCTTGCACATTCCATCTAAAACCTTGTTATTTTGTATGCGTCCAAGACATATGACCTTAAACTATGCTACCTAGTCCCACATGACTTTAAACTATTACGTATCTTCTACACAACATTAAAATACGTGGGCTGGTCCTATCATATGACCCTAAACTATGACATTATCGTCTTGGATGCATGATGAAAAATGGCACTGCATTGTGGTATCCTCACTTGAGGGGACATCACGTTTGGTATCAGTTCTCCACCATGCAATTTTTCAAGGTCTACATATGGCTTGATTCCTATAGAGACGCCCGAATTCTCCATCCTAGGTTTGTTACTTCAAAAAAAAATACACATCCACTCTAAAGAATAAACAAGATCCATCAAATGCTACTTCTTTTGGTGCATGGGAAAAACCTGAATGATAGTATTATCCCTCTGAGAACTACATATGCCCTGATTCCCATCATAATGGGGTATATAGGAATTCCCATTCACTTTGCATTAGGCTTATCCTAACTTTCATTTTTGGTCCCTCATCCTAAAATCTCCCCTGGGAGCACATGGTGTGATACAAAATCCTATTGTCCTCATTCATGTTGGGTTTTTCAATAACCACACCATATGTCTCCTTAGTATCATTCTCACCTATTCCAAGTTCTAAGACTATAAACTAAGATCTTCCTATGAGAACTATGTATGGATTGATTCCCATTCTTATGGGATACGTAGGAATGCTTGAACATTCAGTCTTCAAGTCCAGTCCCAAGAATGTGTCACAATATTAAAGGCCTTTTTGGTCCTTATCCATGTCGGGTTTTTCTATTTTTCTAACCCACAAAAATTCCATTTAATCAAGTCCTCTCTCAGTGGTCCACTATATGGCCTTATACTAGGAGTTTTCATCCCCAGGACCCTCATCCATGGAAAGGGGACTCGACTCCCTCTATCTGACACATCCCATTGGCCTACTCAAATGTGCCTTGGAGTAGGACCCAAAGTGCTGGATTCCACATGGACTTTCCCTCATTTCATGTCCATGCTTCATGAAACCTTTTTTAGGATTCCCATCCTCTTCCATGATTGAAGGGACCCCCTTTACAGTCTGGGCTCATGCCACATTGACTCACCTACTGTATTGGGACAATGCCCTAGAAGACCTCAAATGACATGTTGTGACAAGTCTTGTGTTTCAAACATGGCCAACGGTCTACCCTCATTTGTCTGTCCCCACACTGGACTAACGAGAAAAAGATGCCGTGTTACAAACATGGTCAATAGTTATCCTCCATCGTTATGCCACCATCATTGTGATCTAGATCTTGGGCACCATGATTCACATATTTATACTCCCTTATGTTCAAGTGGAATTCCAACATAGTCGATTTTACACCTCCATGCATCTATGTGTGTTAAGTAGGCAGGTTAGTATTATTGGGATGTCATTCACCTAGCATCCCATTTCCCCTAATGTGTGCCTCCCTATACTAGGAAAATACCATCACAACTACTTGTTTCCCACATTGAGAACAACTCATGTAACACCCCAAGCTTCTACGGTACGTTTCCCTTCGAATAATGTGATAGCGTGTGTTGTACGCAACCTCGAGTTCTAACACACACCACAACTAATTAAACTAGCCGTTGTGAATAGTAATACCTACTTTTTGAAATCATATATATTTTATATTTCAAAATGGACTTCATTTTTGGATTCGGAATATCGAAATTAGCCTAGGGTGAAATTTTGGTACTTTTCGGATAACTTTTATATTTTGATGAATAGTGAAAATTACTAAATTTTAATTAAAAACAACTTTTTTAATCAAAATAATTAATATTGATAAATTATGAATTTGAGTGGTCTTAAAGTATATTTAGAATATATTTTTACCATTCAATTTAATGTTTGTCATTGGACATAATTTTACAATTAAACCGAACATAAACAAGTGTCAATCTTTTGATAGTTATTATCTCTTAAAAACACGCTTTTTGTTTTGACAGCGGGAATTAATTTTAAATTAATTTCTGCCACTTATGTGTTTTGAATTTGGAAAAATGGATTACATATTTGGAATCAGGATGTCCAAATTATGTAAATAGGTAACTTTCATTTTTACACATTTTGAATAATTACTGCGGTAAATATTTTATTTACCATGGTTAAGGGTAAATCCGGTAAATAAGGGTTAAAAAAATAATATTATAATAATACTAAATTACCCTAAAACGTGTCCTAACCCTATTGGTTGATACATGGTCGACCATGGACATCTTTGGGTCGATTTTGGGACCCCATGGATCCACTTGTAAGTGATAATGACACTTTATTTTAATTAAGTTAAAATGAATACAAAAATGACATAAGCATATATCTTTTAGCAAAACAATTGTTACATAGGGTTATATATGTTGGATTTTAGATTATAAATATTCATTATAAATATAAAAAGATTTCCTACATAATTATATTTTATTTATAATTTTTAGACATTAAATAATTTATTTTATTTATGACACAATGATGATGCAGTAATTTCTAAAATAGTGAAAAATTAAAATAATTGATATTATAAATACCCAAATAAATATAATATGAAACTTTTAATGAATTAAACTAATTTTCTAGGATAATATGATATATTAGGAGTGATTTAATTGACTTTTTTCAAAGTAATCAATCTGTTATGAGTTTCACAAAAATCAACTATTGAATAGTGTCAAAATTGACATAAAAGAGTTCTTAAAACAAATATTATATTATTAATTGATATTAAATTTTTAAAAATCTAAGGTTCGGCCAAGAGACTTATATAATGATAGGACCATCATTAATGGACCACTTGGGGGTCGCTTGTATGTATATGGTAAGTCTATTAACCATATAATATAAAAATACAAAGAGACATTGTAAAAGTGAAACTAATTAACTTAGAGTTAATACTTAAAGATAAGGTTAATATAAGTACCCAAACCTGTCTAAATTCTATTGGTTGAGTTGTTTTCGACCTATCCCCACCTTAACCTTTGAATAGTCAATTTTTGAGCCATTAGAAACCGAATATGAATTTATTATAAATTAATATTTCTAGCTTTTCCAAAGGTGCCCCTCACCCCTCTTATAAAAAGGCACTCCTCCTTCTCATTTCTTCACACCTCTAAAGCCTTTTTGTTCGGCCAAACTCTGCCCAAATACTCTCCCAACATCCCTCAATACAACCTAGAGGCCTTAGTTTGATCAGAAAGCCAACCTAAGGAGCCCTTTTGATCAAATCAAAAGGAAGAACCCGAAGAAGAGGTAATGATTTCACCACCCTTTTCTAAGTTCATTTCTTCTTCCACTTCTTCTTCCTTTGTTCTTAGCATTCTAAAATAATAACTCTAGTATCTCACATATACTGTGATTTTATTATAAATATGGTACAACCATATTCATTATCCTATCCACCCTTTGAATAACATGTCACCATACGTGCGTACGTACGGCTTACCGTCTCCACGTCGTGGTGTAATTGTTATTCAATATAATATTATTTGGATGGGTATAATAATGATATGTAACTCATGTAAATAATAAATCTAACATGTTAATTATTCTTTATATATGATATACCATCCATTTATATATTATTTTAATATCAAAAGAATAATATTGTCGCTCGTGCGTACGTACGGACTACCGTCTCCACGAACGCGATGAGATTCATTCTCCATCGTATCCATTCAAGTATAATTTGATGATTTAAAAAATGATGTTTAAGGACTTGATATCATTCTGGATATGAATAATATACAACCTATCCTTTACATACATGTCTTACGTAACAAAACATACAAAAGAAAACAAGTAAGTTAACACCCGAAACAACGATAATACTAAGATATTATTATCAAATCAATATTAAAAGATCATATATGATATCATATTAATGTATATGATTCTTGTATAATTTAATAACAATTATTTCACCATTATACAGGAGGTTAACCTACCACAACCAAGGAAAAGTACAAGGTAAGGGTTATTTCACAATCTCTTCATTATCCGAGGTTGTTTATACGTAATAATATACTGGGATATCTTTATCATCCACATCCATGTTTCTTAAAAATGTATTTCAAAACATTTTTACTATTTACAAGAATATGGGTTAAAGTCATTTATACCCTTGTTTGACTTTTTATAAGAGGTTTATAAAGGAATCTTTCCGTCGTTTTCAAAACAAGGTCCTTTTTAACCTTTTCGACAGAATTGAGGTAAGAATGTTTTTTTAACTTATACGGCGGGTGCGGTTATTTTACGCCGTTATAAAATCTTCAAAGCTTTCCTTACAAGCTTATAAGAATATTTTCAAAGAAAATGTTTTATTTTATATGGATATTAAATGATTTCAAAATAAAAGGAGATATTTCTTTAAAAAGAATTTTGATTTCATCTACGTCAACATCCTTTGATGGATTTTAAGATTATTTGAAGTTGATTTATTATGATACAAAACTTCTATATTGTATTGAAGGTTTTGTGATATGTTTGACTATGGATGTGCTATTTTTATACCATTCATAGTTTATGGTGAAATTATTGACATTTCTTATGCTAGATTTAATACGAATGTTTATGTTATGTTTAAACCTTTTCATATGGGAATGCATTGGACTTAATAAGTGACGGGTGGAGCCCGCTATAGCTCCTCGATGCATCGGTAGGTCTCATGAGACAAACTAGTGTCTTGGCACAAGGCCTTGACAAAATCTTATTTGTAGTCTTGGCACGAGGCCTTGGCTATGTGGTTATGATAGTCTGGCATTATGCATTCCAACATTATGAAAGTGGTTATTGATATTGCATGTGATTATTCGATTAGTAGAATATCCATGTGAACAAGTAAATGACATTATTTCATTTTACTTTTTCCATACTATGTTGAAGTTCAATTTTAAAAGGCTTTTGTTTTAGTAATTCATTGCCTTAAATGTTTATGCTTATTTTGAATGTTCCGCTATATTGTTATCCTTACTGGGCATTTGAGCTCACCCCTTTTCTATGTTTTATTTTTCCCAGGTAGTGAAGAAGTAATTTATGAATGACTTGCGGGATATTATGAGGGGTTAATAGTGTGGATATGAAGACTTTGTTGTTGTAGTAGTTTTTCATTTTATGATGTAATGTAAAACTTATGAATATATTTAGTGTTTCCAAGGATACTAAACCAATCGGTCTTTCGAGATTTGATCTTTCTTGTGATCATACCAATGTTATGTAATAATGCACCGACTCTGGGTAGCTGGGGTCGGGGCGTTACAGTTGGTATCAGAGGAAGTTTAGTACAAACCTTGGAAACTAGATTTAGATAAACTCTGATTAGAGCACGTAGACCTAAGATGAACTTTGAGGATTAGTATAGAAGAACTTCCTAGAATTTTGGTATTGTAGAGATTTTGTGAGTTTTCCGAGCAATACATCCCTGTCTGGATACGAGCAGGTAGAGGCGGCTCTGGCACAGATGTACCTAGGGGTAAAACCCGAAAACACCGCTTTGAGCTAGACTCGAACGGGAACTGGTGCACGACAACGGGCCTTGCTGCACTCTTGGTTACGACACTCCCGGGGGATATGCTTAGAATAACTCTCACTATCTTTACAAATCATTATGAAGGGTTTATGAGTATATACTTCCTCAAAGAAAACATTTTTATGATTATGGATTATATCCATAAATAGTTCAATTTATGTTAAGTGTTTTATAAGTATGGGATTATGTATTTTGATTCATAAACTGATCTAGTTTATGCCATTGTTTAGAAATGGCGCCTAGTAGAAGAAATGGAAACCGTATCAATGCACGCACTCCATGTAGGGATTTCCCTCCTGCTCAAGATAATTATAGTGGGGCTGGTGATGCAACTGGTGCCGATCAGCTAATCACCATACTAGGACAACTTACTCAGGTTATGAATAATAACCTTACCCGTATGGAACACCCTGATCCGCAGCGTGGAGGATCAATGTTAGATCGATTCATGAGGCAACAACCACCAACGTTCAATGGGAATACAAATCCCTTAGTAGCTGAGCAATGGATATTTTCCCTAGAGAAAATATTTCAGGCTTTGGGGAGCAGTGAAAGGGAAAAAGTTATCATGGCAGTTTACCGCCTCACTAGAGATGCTGATCAATGGTGGTCATTGATTCAGAACATGAAGGAAGATGATGAAGTATCAAATATGGAATGGAGGGAGTTCAAAGATCTGTTTTTAGAAAAATACTTCCCTCGCGACCATCGAGTAGATATGGAAAGGCAATTTCTAAGTCTGAGACAGAAGGAGGATGAGAATGTCGCAAAGTATGAGGCTAACTTTACAAGGTTAGCGAGGTATGCTGGAGATTATATACGCAACCCAAGAAGTAAGATTGATCGTTTCTTTGATGGGTTAAAACCATTTCTCCGTCGAGCATTAGTCTCACAATCCTTTTCATCGTACGAAGACATTGTCTCATGTGCCATCAAGACCGAAAAGGAATTCTCTAAGTCTTATGACTTTAAAGCAAAGCAAGAGAAGAAGAGACCTGCTGAACAATCTGGGAATGGAAATAAGGGGAAGAAGGGAAATGTTGAATATCCATCCTGTGGTAAATGCAGGAAGAAACACCCTGGTACTTTCTTGAAGGGAATGGGAGTCTGTTACAAGTGTGGTGAAAAAGGCCACCAAGCTCATAATTGCAAGGGGAAGAAGGAAGCTACCAACGTTCAGTGCTACAATTGTAGGGAGATGGGGCATTATGCAAATGCATGTCCTAAGCGTCAGGAGAACTTACCTCAGAAAAGGCCAAGGGATCAAGGCCATGCTTATGCTATCACTACTGCTGAGGTAGAAGCTCCGAAAGACGTGGTGGCAGGTAATTTAATGGTTTCCTCAAGTTTAGCAAATGCATTATTTGATTCTGGATCATCACATTGTTTCATATCTTCCCAGTTTGCTAAGAAAATTAGATATTTCCAATTTGATTTAATAAGGGAGTTGTCAGTTAAAACTCCTAAGGGAAGTATCATTGCAACAAAGTTTTTTGAATCAGTCCCCATTAGAGCACATAAATTTTATTTATCAGCTGATCTCATCGTCATACCTATGATTGAGTTTGATATAATCCTCGGTATGGACTGGCTTTCGGACTATGATGCGAAGATTTATTGTAAGAAGAAAGAGGTTACGATTCTTGATGATAATGATAAGGAACACCTTATCTTTAGAGCAGAATCATCACCACCTAATTCTTATTTAGATCCACCCCCAGTAGCTCAACTTAATTCAATTATTGGGGAGAAAGAGAATGAAATAACTGTCGGTGAGGAAAGGAATGTTCAAATAGAGGATGTACCTGTTGTGAAAGAATTTGTAGATGTATTTCCGGAAGATTTACCTGGACATCCTCCAGAACGAGAAGTTGAGTTTTCCATTGATTTGATTCCTGGATCAAGTCCTATATCGAAGACCCCTTATAGAATGGCCACTGTAGAATTAGTCGAACTAAAGAAACAACTAGAGGAACTGAGTAATAAGGGATTTATTCGCCCTAGTGTTTCTCCATGGGGAGCCCCTGTTCTTTTTGTTAAAAAGAAAGATGGATCTATGAGGTTATGTATCGACTATAGGGAGATCAATGCTATAACGATAAAGAACAAGTATCCCCTACCTCGTATTGATGATTTATTTGACCAACTGCATGGAGCTCAATACTTTTCAAAGATTGACCTTCGATCTGGATACCATCAGTTGTGTGTGAAGAAGGAAGACATTCCGAAAACAGCATTTCGAACCAGGTACGGGCATTACGAGTTTACTGTAATGCCGTTTGGATTGACTAATGCACCCTCTGTATTCATGGATCTAATGAATAGAGTTTTCAAGGAGTATCTCGATGAATTTGTGGTGGTATTTATTGATGATATCTTGGTATACTCCAAAACCTACGAAGATCATGAAAATCACTTGCGCATTATCTTGAAGACTCTGAGGAGGCATGAATTATATGGGAAGTTTAGCAAGTGTGAATTCTGGCTTCAGGAGATTTCTTTTCTTGGCCATATTGTCTCTAAAGATGGAATCTCTGTTGATCCTTCTAAGACCAAGGCAATCCAAGAATGGCCAGCACCTACGAGTATAACTGAGGTACGTAGTTTTATTGGTTTGGCAGGTTATTATCGACGTTTCGTCCAGAATTTTGCCCGATTGGCTAACCCATTAACGAAGCTCACACGTAAAGGGGTTAAATTTGTTTGGACAAAAGAGTGTGAAGAATGTTTCAAAGAACTGAAGAGAAGATTAGTCAATGCTCCTATATTGACTCTACCATCGGGGAATGATGGGTTCGTTATTTATAGTGATGCATCAAAGAAGGGACTTGGCTGTGTCCTTATGCAGAATGATAGAGTTATTGCCTATGCATCACGACAGTTGAAAATTCATGAACAAAACTATCCTACTCATGATCTTGAGTTAGCAGCTGTGATCTTTGCTTTGAAGATATGGAGGCACTACCTCTATGGGGAAAATGTGAGATTTATACTGATCACAACAGTTTGAAGTATATTTTCTCACAAAAAGAACTCAACATGAGGCAAAGGAGATGGCTTGAATTACTCAAGGATTATGATTGTACGATACACTACCACCCGGGGAAAGCAAACAAGGTGGAAGATGCTTTGAGCAGAAAAGACCATGGAGTTTTGAACATGATGAGAATTGAAAGGGATCCAATTTTCATGGATCTAGTGAATATGGACATGGGAATAACCAGGGAAGGTGAAACATCAATGCTTTTTCAAATGGTTGCCAAACCATCTTTACTAGAAAGGATTAAGAGTTCTCAGACCGATGATAAAGAATTTCAGAAGAAGATTAAAGCTGTGAATGATGGGAGATTGAGAGACTTTGTGTATGAAGATGGGATTTTGAAATTCGGGAAGAGACTTTGTGTTCCCGATTTACCTGATCTAAAAAGGGAATTGCTGGATGATGCTCATAGTTCCAATTTCTCTATACACCCTGGGAGCACCAAAATGTATAGAGATTTGAAGGAACATTTTTGGTGGGACAACATGAAGAGGGAGATTGCTGATTTTGTGTCAAGATGTATGGTTTGTCAACAAGTGAAAGCTGGAAGGCAACAGCCTGGAGGAGTCATGCAACCTCTTCCCATACCGGAGTGGAAATGGGACAATATTACGATGGACTTTGTCATGGGGATACCAAAGACTCCTAGAAGGAATGATGCAATATGGGTTATTGTTGATCGTCTTACCAAGTCAGCACATTTTCTTGCTATAAGAGAAGATCTACCCCTGGAACGTCTAGCAAGACTATATATTAATGAAGTTGTGAGACTTCATGGAGTACCCTTATCAATTGTTTCTGATCGTGATCCCCGTTTTACTTCAAGATTCTGGAAAAGTCTTCAGAAATCCCTGGATACTGAACTTTATTTGAGCACTGCTTACCACCCTCAGACAGACGGACAATCAGAACGGACTATTCAAACCTTAGAAGACATGTTGAGATCTTGCTCACTTGACTTTCAGGGTATGTGGGATCAATATTTACCTCTGGTAGAATTTTCCTATAACAATAGCTTCCATTCGAGTATTCAGATGTCACCATATGAAGCGTTATATGGAAAGAGATGTCGTACACCAACCTGTTGGGATGATGTTAGTGAAAGAAAACTTGTAGGCCCAGAACTGGTGGAGGAAACGGTGGAAAAGGTGAAGGTAATCCAAAATCACATCAAAGCATCTCAAAGTAGGCAGAAGAGCTATGCCGATAATCGAAGGAAGGATTTGGAATTTCAAGTCGGTGATCATGTTTTCCTGAAGGTATCTCCGTGGAAGGGAGTCATACGTTTTGGTAAGAAAGGTAAATTGAGTCCCAGGTACATTGGACCTTTCGAAATTCTAGAACGAATTGGGGTTGTAGCTTACCGATTAGCAATGCCGCCAAGTCTCTCCAAAGTTCACGATGTGTTCCACGTATCTCTATTGAGGAAATACATGCCTGATCCAACGCATGTACTCACCTATGAAGAATTAGAACTGGAACCCGATCTGTCTTATTGCGAAGAGCCCGTCAAGATTCTTGATACGAGAGAACAAGTGCTGAGAAACCGGACGACGCGTCTGGTAAAAGTTTTGTGGAGAAACCATAAGATGGAAGAGGCAACGTGGGAACCCGAGGAACTTATGATGAAGAACCACCCGAGTCTTTTTATGCAGTAATACCCTAGAAATTGCGAGGACGCAATTATTTGAAGGAGGGGAGAATGTAACACCCCAAGCTTCTACGGTACGTTTCCCTTCGAATAATGCGATAGCGTGTGTTGTACGCAACCTCGAGTTCTAACACACACCACAACTAATTAAACTAGCCGTTGTGAATAGTAATACCTACTTTTTGAAATCATATATATTTTATATTTCAAAATGGACTTCATTTTTGGATTCGGAATATCGAAATTAGCCTAGGGTGAAATTTTGGTACTTTTCGGATAACTTTTATATTTTGATGAATAGTGAAAATTACTAAATTTTAATTAAAAACAACTTTTTTAATCAAAATAATTAATATTGATAAATTATGAATTTGAGTGGTCTTAAAGTATATTTAGAATATATTTTTACCATTCAATTTAATGTTTGTCATTGGACATAGTTTTACAATTAAACCGAACATAAACAAGTGTCAATCTTTTGATAGTTATTATCTCTTAAAAACACGCTTTTTGTTTTGACAGCGGGAATTAATTTTAAATTAATTTCTGCCACTTATGTGTTTTGAATTTGGAAAAATGGATTACATATTTGGAATCAGGATGTCCAAATTATGTAAATAGGTAACTTTCATTTTTACACATTTTGAATAATTACTGCGGTAAATATTTTATTTACCATGGTTAAGGGTAAATCCGGTAAATAAGGGTTAAAAAATAATATTATAATAATACTAAATTACCCTAAAACGTGTCCTAACCCTATTGGTTGATACATGGTCGACCATGGGCATCTTTGGGTCGATTTTGGGACCCCATGGATCCACTTGTAAGTGATAATGACACTTTATTTTAATTAAGTTAAAATGAATACAAAAATGACATAAGCATATATCTTTTAGCAAAACAATTGTTACATAGGGTTATATATGTTGGATTTTAGATTATAAATATTAATTATAAATATAAAAATATTTCCTACATAATTATATTTTATTTATAATTTTTAGACATTAAATAATTTATTTTATTTATGACACAATGATGATGCAGTAATTTCTAAAATAGTGAAAAATTAAAATAATTGATATTATAAATACCCAAATAAATATAATATGAAACTTTTAATGAATTAAACTAATTTTCTAGGATAATATGATATATTATGAGTGATTTAATTGACTTTGTTCGAAGTAATCAATCTGTTATGAGTTTCACAAAAATCAACTATTGAATAGTGTCAAAATTGACATAAAAGAGTTCTTAAAACAAATATTATATTATTAATTGATATTAAATTTTTAAAAATCTAAGGTTTGGCCAAGAGACTTATATAATTATAGGATCATCATTAATGGACCACTTGGGGGTCTCTTGTATGTATATGGTAAGTCTATTAACCATATAATATAAAAATACAAAGAGACATTGTAAAAGTGAAACTAATTAACTTAGAGTTAATACTTAAAGATAAGGTTAATATAAGTACCCAAACCTGTCTAAATTCTATTGTTTGAGTTGTTTTCGACCTATCCCCACCTTAAACTTTGAATAGTCAATTTTGGAGCCATTAGAAACCGAATATGAATTTATTATAAATTAATATTTCTAGCTTTTCCAAAGGTGCCCCTCACCCCTCTTATAAAAAGGCACTCCTCCTTCTCATTTCTTCACAGCTCTAAAGCCTTTTGGTTCGGCCAAACTCTGCCCCAATACTCTCCCAACATCCCTCAATACAACCTAGAGGCCTTAGTTTGATCATAAAGCCAACCTAAGGAGCCCTTTTGATCAAATCAAAAGGAAGAACCCGAAGAAGAGGTAATGATTTCACCACCCTTTTCTAAGTTCATTTCTTCTTCCACTTCTTCTTCCTTTGTTCTTACCATTCTAAAATAATAACTCCAGTATCTCACATATACTATGATGTTATTATAAATATGGTACAACCATATTCATTATCCTATCCACCCTTTGAATAACATGTCACCATACGTGCGTACGTACGGCTTACCGTCTCCACGTCGTGGTGTAATTGTTATTCAATATAATATTATTTGTATGGGTATAATAATGATGTGTAACTCATGTAAATAATAAATCTAACATGTTAATTATTCTTTATATATGATATACCATCCATTTATATATTATTTTAATATCAAAAGAATGATATTGTCACTCGTGCGTACGTACGGACTACCGTCTCCACGAACGCGATGAGATTCATTCTCCATCGTATCCATTCAAGTATAATTTGATGATTTAAAAAATTATGTTTAAGGACTTGATATCATTCTGGATATGAATAATATACAACCTATCCTTTACATACATGTCTTACGTAACAAAACATACAAAAGAAAACAAGTAAGTTAACACCCGAAACAACGATAATACTAAGATATTATTATCAAATCAATATTAAAAGATCATATATGATATCATATTAATGTATATGATTCTTGTATAATTTAATAACAATTATTTCACCATTATACAGGAGGTTAACCTACCACAACCAAGGAAAAGTACAAGGTAAGGGTTATTTCACAATCTCTTCATTATCCGAGGTTGTTTATACGTAATAATCTACTGGGATATCTTTATCATCCACATCCATGTTTCTTAAAAATTTATTTCAAAACATTTTTACTATTTACAAGAATATGGGTTAAAGTCATTTATACCCTTGTTTGACTTTTTATAAGAGGTTTATAAAGGAATCTTTCCGTCGTTTTCAAAACAAGGTCCTTTTTAACCTTTTCGACAGAATTGAGGTAAGAATGTTTTTTTAACTTATACGGAGGGTGCAGTTATTTTACACCGTTATAAAATCTTCAAAGCTTTCCTTACAAGATTATAAGAATATTTTCAAAGAAAATGTTTTATTTTATATGGATCTTAAATGATTTCAAAATAAAAGGAGATATTTCTTTAAAAAGAATTTTGATTTCATCTACGTCAACATCCTTTGATGGATTTTAAGATTATTTGAAGTTGATTTATTATGATACAAAACTTCTATATTGTATTGAAGGTTTTGTGATATGTTTGACTATGTATGTGCTATTTTTATACCATTCATAGTTTATGGTGAAATTATTGACATTTCGTATGCTAGATTTAATACGAATGTTTATGTTATGTTTAAACCTTTTCATATGGGAATGCATTGGACTTAATAAGTGACGGGTGGAGCCCGCTATAGCTCCTCGATGCATCGGTAGGTCTCATGAGACAAACTAGTGTCTTGGCACAAGGCCTTGACAAAATCTTATTTGTAGTCTTGGCACGAGGCCTTGGCTATGTGGTTATGATAGTCTGGCATTATGCATTCCAACATTATGAAAGTGGTTATTGATATTGCATGTGATTATTCGATTAGTAGAATATCCATGTGAACAAGTAAATGGCATTATTTCATTTTACTTTTGCCATACTATGTTGAAGTTCAATTTTAAAAGGCTTTTGTTTTAGTAATTAATTGCCTTAAATGTTTATGCTTATTTTGAATGTTCCGCTATATTGTTATCCTTACTGGGCATTTGAGCTCACCCCTTTTCTATGTTTTATTTTTCCCAGGTAGTGAAGAAGTAATTTATGAATGACTTGCGGGATATTATGAGGGGTTAATAGTATGGATATGAAGACTTTGTTGTTGTAGTAGTTTTTCATTTTATGATGTAATGTAAAACTTATGAATATATTTAGTGTTTCCAAGGCTACTAAACCAATCGGTCTTTCGAGATTTGATCTTTCTTGTGATCATGCCAATGTTATGTAATAATGCACCGACTCTGGGTAGCTGGGGTCGGGGCGTTACAACTCACATGGTATTATTGGTTTTGGTAGGATGTGTACTGGTGCAGCTAAACCACACATCCCTTTTGTCCCATACAACGTTAAACTGCACTCTCAAAACTACATGTGGCTTGATTCCGATTCTTATAGGATAAGTAGTGAACACCTAATAATTCTTCCTTGGGCCCATCCCCACAGTCATTAACCCTTTGGGCCCCTTGGCCCCGCTCATGGTCTAGTCTCTATGACCCTAAATTAGGAGCCTACTATCCGTGAAACATGAATTTAAACTATTAGCCTTGGTCTAGGTAGTATGACCTTAAAACTATGTGCAACGTCCTGTCCATATGAAGTTAAACTATTTCGTGCATCATCCTCACCGTATGACATTAAACTATGTGTCTATCATCCTCATTGGTATGACGTAAAACTATGGGACACTCTAGGTTCTCACCAGAGAGATCCTTTTAGGAAAATTAATACGATCCATGATTAGAACGATGTACTCACCTAATGTGTTTTTTTCATGGCGACATAATTTCAAGAGTGTTGGACTCAATTCTAACAACCCATCACTCCACCCTCCACGATTTTCATGACCTTTATTTAGAACCTCTTCCTCTTTCTTGTCTAAAGGAACCCCCTAACAGTACAGATGCTCGGTCTATGGCTCAACTACTATCTTGGGCCAACGTTATGGAAGTCTATGGATGGAATTTCGAGTTAGGCCCCATGTTTTGAACATGGTCGGTGGTCGTACCTCATGTGTTATCTCCATCTTAGGATAACGTAATAGGGGTGATGTGTTTTGAACATGATCAACAATTATCCTTCATTGTCACTCCATCCTTAAAGTGTTACGAATTTTGGGTATCATGATTTACACTTTCCCTTCCCCTCTATTCAGATTGATTCTAAAGCCCCTGGTATTACCCCGCTCGTGCACTAGAGAATGTTCAGAAAGAAAAAATTCAACTGCTCTGAGAACTCACCTCTCTAGTCAGACCTCCCATTTTCTTCCCAGAAATCTGGATCGGTTGTTCAGACCTCAAATGCCTGAATCCTGGTTGGAATTCTCATATTCGAATGGAATAACGATTTGGTTATCCCTTGTTTCTCACATAGGGAACAATCCACGTGACCTTAAGGATTAGTCCCTGGAGATTTCACGAATATGATGGAAATTAAGCAAAAGAAAACAAATAACAAAACTCATGCACACAACCAACATAAAAAAGAAAAGAATTAAAGTACGTTATGAGTTCATGAAAACTACAATGCCCAAGGATTGGCCCCTCCCATAGATGGGTTAACCTCTTCAATAGAGCATCCCAGCTCTACCACTCTTCAGATTATGGTGTCTAGGATCCAATGTCTCCAGTTAAGATCCCGCTCCTCCTCGATGGAAATGGGGCGTAATTCATCAGACTCAATCCGGGCCTAATCAACACCATCTCGGATAATAGCCATCTCCTCAGATGCTCAACTCATCTGTTCTTTGGCCTCTTCTAGTTGGGTCTTCAGCCGCGATATGAGCCCTGATTGTGCGTCGAGGAAAGAAGAGTGCTCATTCACCTGCACCCTTAACCATTGGATCTCATTTTCAGCCTCCTGGAGTTTCTTGATGTTCACAGACTTCCTCTACTACCTGCCCACACCAAGGATACAATCATGTTACCGTATCTTATCTTCCATGAAATATCAGATGAGCATATGAGGATGCTAGGCATCCACTCCTCCCACTCATAGGTTGTATAGCTGGGAATGAAGCTTCTCCATTTTCTCCATCCATTGTGCTTGTGGGGTCTCCCCAATGAAGTGCTTGATCCACTTCCATGACCAGAAATGAATGTCCTTTCTATCCTCTTCTTCGTAAGTCATCTCATCCTGGTCCTCAGGTTTGGAAAGTTCATATGCGGGGAAAACCTCAAGGAACTCATCATTAGTGTCCTCTTATAGTGTCTAATAGGGTAGGCTAGGTCCCACATCATCCAACTTGTCCCCGTTATCAGATTACACCTTAATGATTTCATGTTAGGTCTTGTTGATGGTCCCACCTGTGATTGGGAGCACTGTGGCTTGGTCAGTATGGGAATCTGCTTCCATGACCACCAGCGTTTCCTTGGGAAAGGCAGCACTAGGATCCCCATTCATCCTCACCAATGCGACCCACACCATTTGAAGAACTGTGCATGTGAGAATACACATATGTTAGTTGGCTTGATTCAATGGATGAACATTTTAATTTTTTTGAAGCGGACTTACAGAGAGTGAATGGTTGGTCTCAACCTTGAGCTGTGGGTGCTGGAACCTCGACGTGTGGCCCTCAATATATGGTTGGGAAATCTGGAGAATCTGGGAGAACCATCCCGAGTGTCGCAGCCCCACTAGGCCTAGTAATTGTCATTGTCGAGGGTGTAGATCCCGAATCCACATCCACTATTGTGTGGGAGTAGGTTTTGCATATGAGAACCTCATACACATATAAAATGTTAGTTGGGAAGGGCTAATAATCTTAAATGAAGATCACAAGAAAATGGTTTAAGGTTTACCTTAA
Organism: Viscum album; assembly: GCA_963277665.1. NCBI lineage: Eukaryota > Viridiplantae > Streptophyta > Magnoliopsida > Santalales > Viscaceae > Viscum > Viscum album. The sequence continues at coordinate 1,266,178,814 of OY728145.1, read as the reverse complement.
TAACCTCTGCAAACTCTTCTAGATCAGAGTTTGATTTGGAAACCTCACCTTCCTCTAGAGGGATCCCAATATTAGCCTCTTCTCCCAAGAGGAATCTTATGATTCTTCTTGTAGAGGAAAGTTCTCTTTCAATTCAGCAGCCAAAAACTACGGAGGGGTCATTCGATCAAGCATAACCTTCACTCGATATGTCATTGGACATGAAGCACCCTAAGATTGCAAAAATTCCTCTAGTTCGGTGATGTAATGCTCCCCCTCCACTTGAGATACTGCAAAGCAAACCCTAGAATGACCAATCCCCAAAAAATCCATCCCAATATGGTTCAGATGGTGCCACATCTAGGAAGGGTTGAGGAATTTTCTGTTGACATCCAAAATGTCCCAAGCCTCTGGGAAGATATCATCCTCAAGCATATCAATATGGCATAGCTGCTTCTCGGAGCCTGAGTGGGTATCCTACAAAACCCCCTGGGCACACTCCCTTCTGGCCGACTTTGCTCCACTAAGACTGTCAGGCCCGCCACTGCCACCTGCCTCTCAGTTAATGCGGGTCTCACAGCTACTGCAACCCTACCACCATGGGACATTCTTGACACCTTCCAGCCCCAACCTCAAGGTTGAGGAGGCACCCCATCACCAGCGCAGATGGTCCGCTGCTTTAGCATCTCCCCCAGGTAGGCTGCCTCCCAACTCTTGGCGTACTCCTTCACCAGCCCATAGATGGCTGTGGGTGGAGGTAACTTATTCCTCATCTTCCCATCCTCTCATGTAAACATGAGACACATCTTCTTCATCACACACGGTTGGTCCTCATGACACACTCCCAAGTAGACCCATAAGGTTAGCCTATGCATGCACTGGAACTGACTCGCGAAGTAGTGTGGGGTCTACAGCTCACAGAGAGGCTTGCGGTCAACCTGAACCACCAAGACTCCATCCTAAAAGGCCAAGAGATAGGATTGATTCTCATTCATTCTCTGGACGTCATTAGTGAACACACCTATTGGCAATAAGAATGGGTGTAAGTTGAACTCATCCACCTTCTAGACTCGGTTCAGCACCAGTGGTGTGGCCATCTTGGTTGGGAAAATCCCCACCGCATTCAGAATGGATGGCCAGAAATCTGACCTTGGAGGGGAAATGGGGTTTTGTTATTCATAGATTCCCCTAATATGTGCCACTATCCACCCATACAGAATATGAGGCGGCACGCACACCCTAGGTGGCTTCTTCCCCTCATGATATTCCATAATAATTTGTACAAATTAGCCAGCATTAGGATCCCTAGATTGATACACTCCCCTATCGCCAACATGGACGCCATGATAAATGTGCTTGTCCACACACCCATGTTTGTATCCCTTATTGGTAGTATATAGCTGTAAATTAGCATCAAGATGAACACATCCAACCTGACTACCATTTTGTTTATTGGTGCTGACATTGAACCCCCATGTCTTCCACTAGCTTTCTTCTAAGACTCTCCAGTAGGAGTTCTCTTTGCTATGCTGGACCCCTTCGGGCAAGTGGGAGTCCTCACTAGAAACATCCCATCTATGGAGAAATTTAGAAACCGCTTGAACCAAAATTTAAAGTGGACATCCCTTATTGAATGATTGTCCTCTCCTAGCACTGAGTCCATCAATGCCATTGACAACAACATCATCTACTCCAAGTCCTCCCATGTATTCATGGTGGGGAGGAACTCATCAAACATTACCCCCAATATCAGAATCCCTGAGATTTTGTACAGGTCCTAGAGGCTGATACCGACCTCCCCATAGTGAAAATGGAAAGTGTTGTCCCTTGACGACCACCTGCTCAAAAACTATGGAATTAGTTTCTTCAGTTGGTAAATATGGAATTGGGAGGCTCATGCCACCTCATACAGGACCAATCACCTCAAATATACCCCGAATTACTCACAGGAGGCACAAACCCAATAGTCCCATGCCCAATCGTCCGTGAAATTTCCACCCTGGCGCAGATCCCACTCATTGGTCCACCCCTTATCTAGGTTCCCCAAATCTGCCTTCAGAATGGTGTGGTACTATGGGAGAGATACGTCTGGCTTCAATGAATTAATATAAACATTTTTTACATGGTTTTACAATCATTCAACATTTATAGGTGTATAATCCTCCCAAGTATGACCGTTAGCCACCCTGAACCACTGGCGTTAGCATGACATACTCCTGAACTAGTAGGATAGCTCATCTCTGCTTGATTCAGGAATGAAAACATCATCTCTTAGACTAAATCCATATATATGAATCTTTTTTCATAGAGGGTAGTTCTTATGTATTTTTGACAGTAGATCCACTAGGGATTCATGGTCCTAATGGATCTTCACATATTCCTTGATACCTAGGTTATTTTCCATTTCTTCCCTCCGGCCATCCTCCACAATGACCCCCTTGACAACCTATTGGTGAGCCATTCTATATCAAAACTTTGAATTTTTTTTCTGGATCACAAAGCTCGATCATAGAGATTGATTTCAGAGCTCGATTGTAGAGATAGGTTGCAGAGCCCTGCCACGGATCTCGCAGGTACAATCTGCGGAGTGGACAATCGTGAAGTTAAAAGACTCATTGTGTGATGTAGAGAAAAGAAGGACTGATTCTCAAATAATGGTTGCAGAGTGGGAAGATATTTGAAAATTGAGATCACAATCACAAAAAACAAAGAAATTTGTAAAGAAAAAAGAAGGGTCATTCCCCCTATTTATAGGTAATGAGCTTCACGTCATTCTCAACCCGTGCATCACCTCCCCATATCATAGCTCTGATTCGAGATCTTTCTTTGCGACTAGCCTAAATTTTTTGGTGATCTACCCTTAGAATTTGACCCTCGTTTTCTCCTTGGATCCAAGTTTGAGGGAGGGGGGATTTTTGGCACCAAAATATGTGCAGAAGAAACAATTCACAAAGAGCACACTAATTCCAAAAGGGTTTCTTCACAAAGATACTCCTCAAATCCCTTCACTACCACAACCTTTGAGGATCCCCTCAGTACCATGTCCAACACAAAGCCGAGGCCCCCTTTGCGATCTCCATAGAGTAAAAGAGGTGGAAGGATTTGCGGTTACTATGTAATTGATGAGGAGCTTCACACCACATAGGGAACACGACCGCCTCTGTGATCCATTATAAATTGACAGAAGCCTCTACAAGAACCTCAGAGGGAATTCAATAGGCCTCTACACTAAGGAGGGGATGAAGGTCGACTCTGTGGTTATGACAAAATTGACACAACCTACTTCTGATCGCAAAGTACCATGTGGCTTTGTAACGAGCAGTTAGAGATCCATGATTCCTCTATCCTATAAATATCATGATTCCCTCAAACCCAAAGGATAAATAACCCAACCTTTCACCTTCTTAGATCTCAAATCACTAATCACCCTATGCTATGAAAATAATTAATAAAAATAATCTCTTCAAGGTAATTGAACATTGTGAAATACCTTTCCCTTAGCTCAAATAAAACCCCTCTTCAAGTAGGGATGACCTTCGTGGAGTCCAAAAACCATTATGAAGGAAGGATATCTCTAAGAGAACTCGAGTATTTTCCAAGAACCCATGCTTCGTGAAGTACCTTCCATGCACATGTGAAGCCCATGCCATGGTAGGATCACTGTGCTTCATGAAGTAAATTGCTTCGGAGTGACATGATTTGCAAGGCACCCATGCTCCGTGAAGTCTTACTATGTGAAAGTACTTTCAATTAGTGAAGCACCATTCATATGCATGTATGCTCCATTCATAGGCTAGGACACCCCACTTCATGAAGAATACCCCTTTGCAGAGTCTCTCTACTTTGCAGATCATTAGATCTTCACAAGTTTCCCTCCTGTGAACCTCTTTTCTTCGCAAAACCTTCTCCCATATGACCCCACAAGTTTGTATGAAGTGATTTCAAGGTCCCTTGGGTGGTAATTCATATTGCGTTTCTTTGCCTCATGCTTCTTCACATAGGCACGCTAACATCTATTGCTTATTCGCATAGCCATGATAACATGATCCCCTTAATGAATCACTCCATAATCCTTCCTTTCCATGTAATTGATGATTCCTTCCCTTCCCCAAGTGTGGGTGGGTATCATTTATGTAAGTCCTAGGGGTGAGGAGTGAATCCTTATCATCTGAGCAGCAGGACGTTAAACTGCCAAGCACCATTCTCCTCATCACATGATGTTAAACTGTAGCATCTCCTCATGAAATATACATGGGGTGCCCCATCTTGGACATTTTCCATGCCCACTAGTCTCCACATAAGTGAGATCTTCCTCACATGGAATGAGATCCTCCTAGTATGGAACAACATTTGTTTGTGGGGGAGGGAAACCATCTTGGTGTAAGCCCCTAACCTTTCTTGCAGGAGGTATCATCCTCTCTCCACCTCTCTTATTCTATGCACAAAGACCAAAGGGGATATGGGCATAGGGACCTATGATACCCCATCCCTCTCCCTTTTGGATTTATCGCCATCAGGCCTCTATCTTAGAGTTTGTCCCAATCTCCATCTCCCTAGGCTACTAACCATGCATAAGCCCCACTCTATTCCTCATAGATTCACCTTTCGTGACATGATTGTTAGGTCTTTGATGCCTCTTGTTTCTCACACCAAGCATGACTCACATGATATTAGATTAATCACCGACCATGACATCCTCTTTGGGATGCCTTAGTGTGTAAGCCACATTCCCTCTACAACCAAACTACATGGAATTTTATCCTTCCCCTTTCCAAGAAAGGTACGTAGAAAGCCTATCTGAGGTTTAATCCCATCACCCATCACTCCCAACCACTTCATGTCTGTTCAACCTCACCCCACACAACATTAAACTGTATGCCCTGTTTTGTCCCGCATGATGTTAAACTGTATGTCATTCGAACTATCTGGGTTTTGATCCCTATCTCCTAGACATTGTATGTAAGAAGACTTCCTAGGGTTCAAACCCAAACATTGATAAACTTTGGTGTCCCCCTTATTGGGACCCACATCCTCGGTCCGTCCTAGTGGCATCAGACTGACCCTTTGCCTGCTAACCATGAATAATACCTAGCATGTTGTCGGGTAACTGTCCTCTACGCACACCCCGATTCCATGCCCCATTAGGAACTACGTGAACTTTTATTCCCTGCCATGGAGATACGTAGGAATCATCCCTAAGGTTCAAGCCCATCGCTCATATCTCATCCTGGTCTCTCCCTTGAGCCTTTGTGTTTCGGGAAGGTTATTCCCCAACCTAGAGGTTCTACTTCCTATGGATCCCATCCATGCATCCATTATCGCGGTCCGCTTTCTCAGGTGTCCCATCACCCCACCAAACTATGTGGATTTTGATTCCCCACCATGGGGATACGTAGGAAACCTATTAGAGGTTCAATCCCAACACTACATTCACCCTCATGTAGGTCCCATTTCATTCATCATACAATTAATTTAACCTTCCATCATCCATCCTAATTCTTTCTCAGGCTGCCACATCTCGGTGAGATCATGTCATTCATCCCATAACTGCTCCTCACAGTACTCAGGAAGCTAACCATGCATAATCCCTACACAATCCATAACCATCCAACCAAGAGCATCTCTCTTGCGATGGGCCACTATCCGTGAGTAAGACCTAACATATATATGGGTCATTTTCCTTTGTGTACACCCCAATTTCAAGCCTCACCCATTTGAACTACATGGGTTTTGATCCATGTCACTTGGACAGGGTACGTAGGAAACCTCCCTAGGGTTCAATCCAAGCCAATGGTAAACCTTAGTGTCCCCCTTTATAGGGACCCAAGAATCCTCATATCTATCCTCATTAGAAATTTAGATCCACTCATATAGTAAGATCCTCAGGTGCTCCCTCTTGGGGATGTACCCATCTGATCCACTCTTATCAATGTTCCAATCAGCCCGATCCGTCTCTGCTAGACGTTAAACTCATGGCATACCCTATTTCAAACATGGGAAGCTAAGGAAAACCACAGGGACATGCCTATGGAATATAATTCCACACATTAGACGTGGGATACCTAGGGATTATATGCCATCGAGAAGGCCTATAATAAGGTGAAGAAATCCAGATGCATTAGTGTTTCATTATCTAGACATGCCAGCGATGTCCAACGTGACTACTCCCCCGATCGAAGGTTGCTGCCCTGACTTGACCCCTTTGAATGTCCTGGCAGAACCAGTGTAATTAAATAGAATCCATAAAGATATAGAAACAGGTAAGAGTTTTATGAACCACATATTAACATTTAAGGGAGACCCAGATTAGGCAACGAATTCTAAGGAGGAATCCATGGAAGGAGAGACCGACATCCCATCATCCTGTTTCGATCAAGGAGAAAATGTCCCTGAATAAGTGATAGATTCCACCCACATTTGGAAAGTGGGAATGTGAAAAAATTACCAGAACATCCTATATGGGTAGATTCACACCCCGAAAAAAGCTTCAAAAACAAATACGATAAGAAAATGGAAGTAACGTTCATGTGTACGTACGTTCTATTATCTCTATGAATGGTGTATTTCATTTCCTATCACAAAATTTTATGGATTACTATAAATAAATATATATTGAATATATATTACATTTAAATTGTATTTTACATTCCAAATATGATTAAATCATGATCTATATAAGAGGAACAAAAAATCAAAAGTCCAAACATACTCGAAAAATAAGGCAATTAACACCCAAAATGATGAAAATAATGAAAGATTATTAACAAATGAGTAATAATATGTTATAAATGGATTATGTATGATATAATAAATATTAATATGGTTTTTTTATATTAAATAACATTCTTAAAACCATTATACAGGAGGTTAAATAGAATTCAACCAAAAGGAAGCACAAGGTAAGGGATTTCATCTCAATTTCATTTCATTGAGGCATATTGTATTATTATGATCCTATTTTCTTTTATATGTTGTATATACTACCACATTGACATGTAATATCATGAATAATTAATTATTCATGGTATTTTAAGTTTAAATTTTAATTATTTCAACTTGGGTTATTTAGATTAGGAGTTACTAAGAGTTAAAAAATTTCATAACTCAATTTATTTTCATTGAGTTATATTACTTCCTCGTTGTTGTTAATATTATAAGATTATGTTTGTAATGAATTTTGACTATATATTATTTTATTTATGCTTATTTTTTGTTGATTTATACTTGACACACATAATTGATTCATTTTATTGATTCTCACTTCAATGTTATGATCCTTGTAAGAGTTTACTTCTTAATCTCATTTTCTTCAGGATTGTTTACACTTGAATTTAAATTGATGAAAATTATTTAATCATTGTTTAATAAACCATTTAATTTTATTATCCTTTGGTTACTCATGATTATTTTCAAGTAATATTACCATTTTTTTCTCTTTGGTACTTAAAATTTTTTATAAAAGTTTTTTAAGAAAACCTAACTTCATTTCTCTCTTCTATCAAAACTCTATTCTCTCAAAAACCATGTTTTTTTAAAAATGATTTAAAAAATGTTTTTTACCCTTATAAAATGATTTACTAAAGAATTTTTTACCAATTTTTTCTTTTAAATTTTTTTAAAATTGAATCTTCTTATTTCTTTCCAAACAAGGTACTTTTTTGAACTTTTTTACAATGCAAAAGGAATGTTCTTTTACCTTGTGCAATATGTATATAATTACCCTTAGTCATTTATTTAAACCTTCAATTGAAATTTCATGAAGATATATTTAAATAAATGTTTCTAAATATGATTTAAAAAAAGGATTTTCAAAATGTTTAATTTTTTAAAAACTATTTTCAAAATAAAAAGGATATTTTCCTCAAGATTTTTTAAAGATATTTTTATTTCATCAATAACAAAACCCTTATTCTTAATCCAATGGGTATACATTGTATTGATATCATACTTATTCTTCCTTCGTATGAATTATGATTATTTTGACCAAGTATAGTATTAATATTCACTTCCTTGAATCATTTTTGTATTCATTAAGTTATCCTTGAGTTATTCATTTTCTAATAATCATTGAACATTAAATTTCTCCTAAATATCCATATTATCTATCATGGATATGATTATTTCCTAAAATATCTTCCATTTTTACATATGGTGTTTAATTTGATAATTATTTTATAATCTAGGTAAATATTGATAAATTAGTTTTCTTTACTCAATAAAAATATTTAATAAGGAATATTATTTATGAATTAAATAAATTATTTGATATATGAGGAATTATTTGACTTGAAGACATGAGTGGGTCCTGGTTAATGATATCCCATATATGAATAATTAGTCTCATGGGACTAATAAGTTGTCTATACTTAGTTAAATTGGATTCTAACTATTAGTTTTAAACCATCTTATAAAAAGTCTTGATGGTAGAGGTTACATGTATATAGGAAACATGGTGTCTAATATATCCCGATCTAGACACTACAAGTGGCTGTGGTTCTGGCACAGATGTACCTTGGGGTAATAAATCCAAAAACGTGTGTTATGGTATTGACTTGATCATAAATTGGTACATGAAAATGGGCCTTGTTGTGCACCTAGTTTGACATTCCCAGGCGATATGATTAGGATAATTCAAATTTTCTTTAAAAACCATTCTAAATGATTTAAATAAATGATGAAAATGAATAATATAAGTTAAACCTAATGTGTTTTAGATTTAATATAAGGTTACATGATTGAGACATTGTATAAATGATATTATGGTTAAATCCTAAACTAATTAAGGACCTGTGTTGAAATAAAACTAATAAATTATTTATTTAATGGGTTTCAATAAATAAATTGGGGAAGTATTTTACCAATGTAATTTTGGTTATAAGAATCAAGAAACATCTAAGTATTTTGTTAATTTTTATAATCATATATGTATTCATTAAATTAAGAGTTATGGGTAGAATCAAGGGTTAATGGGTTTAAGATTGATCATATGTTCAAAATCTTAAACTCCTCTTTTTTAGGTTTTATGTAACGAGAGTCTACTAAGATTATAGACATTATGGGGAAATTTATGGAAAGAATAAGTTTTAGTGAAAAACCTATTTTAGGGAATAACAACTTTACATTTTATAGACATAAGTTTAAAGGTATTTATTGCCTTTAGAGTTAACATTATCATTAATTACATTGTAATAATAATCAAATAAGATTATTAGACTTTGGGAAGAAAAATATGTTGTATTTAAAACCCTAGTAAAAAGGTTATTTAATTATTAATTTCATGTCAAGAATGTACATAATATTTATTTTTGGAATTATATAAATATAGTTTAGAAAATGGACAACATGTAGACCTGGTGACAACCCATTGTATTTGGAAAGTTCGTAGAGCTTTAACCCATGACCAAAGGAGGATAAGGGTTTCACGCCTACCACTAGCCTAGGTGTTGTCCTGGTTGATATGTCATCATTTTTAGTTAAAAAATTTAATGAATAAATATTAATAATGAACTAGTAGTTTTAATATTTTGGTTTATAGATTAATATATTAACCATATTGGTTTTGGAAAATTTTTATTGACAAAAAACATTTTTTTTCACTTTTTTATGGATTCTATGATCCGTTAAAAGTAAATCTTAGTGATCCAGGTATACAAAATTCATTTTTGGGTATTAATTTATTTGAGTAAATGGGTAAATGGAAAATTTATCAAATCCCAACCAAAGGATGGATTTTTTTAATGAAAAATAAATATATAATGTAATTATATTTCCTTATATTATTAGGCAGTAAAATATTTACTCAACATTAGGAAAATGATCTTGAAACAAAAATGTTATACTATTACATTTATATCTGATAAATAAAATGGTCATTTATATCATCATATATTTATTGATTTGAGGCCCTAAAATTTCCATTTATCATTAAATTATTTGTGACCAATTTCCTAAATCACTTACTATAAATATTTATGCTTTCCTCCGAGTCCATATCTTTACTTACCTCCAATGTTATCCTACATATAAATCTAGTAATAAGTTATTCCATATGACTAATTTATTTCCATTCTATATTATTAAGAGTATATTTTATTAAACCTTTAATGATGTGGGTTTTTCAATACATGAATTTTAAAATATCAAACCCTTGATTACTGGGATCAAGTTTAAATTCTGAGGACACAACTTATTTAAGGTGGGGAGAATGTAACACCCCAAAATTTTAAAATATGAACATAATATTCAATTACGTATGTGACACGTGATTATAAGAATAGAAGGGAATATAAAATCCTGATACTTTACAATATATTTACTAATTTAAATAAATTAAATCTATGATATATCTTGAAATGCACAAAACACTGAGTTTTCTTGCGTTACACAATATAACGACTTTCTTCGATAGATTGTGTTACACACAAGACTGAGTTTTATAAAATGATATTAATATTATTATTATTAAAATTAAAATTACATCATAACCATTATATTAGAGGTTATAAATAAGATTAACTAACTTATTAAAATATACAGTATAATTCATTGGTTACCAATTAATTAGAAATAAATATAAAAACTAATAGGATGTAAAGGAAATGTTTCTATAAAAAAATATTTTTATGCACCAAGGATGGTTTATCTTAATAAATTAGATTATTTTTTTTGTGGATAATATTAAGGAAATTTATATATTATATATTAAAACAATTTTTTTACATTCATCCAATAGATTTGATAGGCATAAGATAAGAACAAATCCAATTATATGCATAAAAAGATGTATTTTTCTAAAGGTATATTTTCTGTCTTTTAATGAATCACTTGTTTTAAAACAAAATTTAGAAACTTTTATATTTTTTTTAAAATAAACTTCATTTTTTAAATAGTAATTTCAAAATTATCTTGGGGTTAATTTTTGGTATTTTTATGGGAAGTTTTGTTTTTTAATGAGTAGTGAAAAATACTAAATTTTAATTGAAAACTAATTTTTTGTCTAAATAATTTATAATGTTAAATTATATTTTAAATTGGTTTTAAAGTAAAAATATTTAAAAATTATAAATATTAATCCAATTTAGGTCATTTTAATTAATTTTATATTTAAATTGGATATAAAAACATTGTTAGCTTTTGAACATTTTCACTTTAAAAACCTGCTTTCTCATCCCATATATGGGATTAATTTTAAATTAATTTCTGCCACTTTTGTGATTTGAATTTGGAAAAATTTATTCCTTATTTGGAATAATAATAATTTATAATTTATAATAAGTTCAACTTAATTTTTGACCAAAATGATAAGCCAAAGCAGCTAAAATTAATTACAATGATTAAGAGAAAAATGAGTTTACTAAGGGAATAAGCTTAATTCTTAATAGGCCAAATGACCTAGAAACTTGTCCAAAACCCATTTAATATCCATATTTAGAATTTATCCCTTATATAATCTATTTTTTTCATTATTGGAGTAACATTACATAAAAAAAGTTGGTTTAATTCCCTCTTCCAATCATTTACATGTTTTCCACTCACCCCACTTATAAAAGGCCTCCCATCTTCACCTTCTTCACACCTTTGAAACCACTTTGGTTCAGACAAGCCCTAAAAAAATAACTTCTAAAATTACCTCCTCTCATCCTATAATACTTATATTGGGTATACTACCAACTTAGGAAGACATTAGTGCAAACCTAGTGAGGATACTCGAAGAGGAGGTAGTGATTTTCTAAAAGCATTTATATTTTATTTCCTTACCCCTCCTTAAATTAATATTATATATTTATTATATAATAAAATAATTATCATAAATATATTTATAATTTTTTATGTTAATGTTAAGGCCTAAAAATTTACACACTTCCAAAAAATGGGTTATGAAATCATCGTTCTTCTGTATGAAGTAATACCGCCTAGCGAATCGATGTCATCCGTTTTTCCATTAGCATCTTTCAAGGTTGAGAATAATGATGTTAATAATATTTATATATTATATTTGATATATTTATTATGTATTTATGTTTTTGGAATAATTATATAACACATACCATCATGATTTCCATTTTATGGGAATATGATAACATTGTTCGTGTGTACAATGGACAACCGCCTCACGAAGCAATGTGATTCGTTAACGCATTAGATAGAATGTATTAAGGATGATTTTAATAAAAATATCTGATATATATGACATAAAAATGATACTGGAATGATAATATATATATATATATAGAATTTAATTTTTATTCTTTCAGTATGATAAGAAAATTGAAACAACATACATGCATACGTATGATGTACTGTCTCCATGAATGGTGTATTTAATTTCCTATCACCAAATTTTATGGATTAATAAAAATATAGATATACTGAATATATATGATATTGAAATCATGGTTTACATTATGGATATGATCAAATCATGATCTATGTAATTGGAACAAAAAATAACAAGTCAAAAACATACTAAAAAGAATAAGGCAATAAACACCTGAAACGATGAAAATAAGAAAAGAGATTTCATCTCAATTTCATTTCATTGAGTCATATTGTATTGTTATCCATATATTTTCTTCTATAGATTTCATTATATGAAATATTGAATTTTACTAAATACTATTAATATTATTATTTGAAATTTAAATTATCTCCTAGATGTTAAATTAGAGGTTATAAATAGAATTAAATATCTTATGAAAATATATGGTTGAATTCATTGGTTACAAATTAATTAGGAATGAATATAAAAACCAATTGGATATAAAGGAAATGTTTTTATAAAATACTATTATTATGCCCCAAAGGAGTTTTATCTTAATAAATTAAATTAATTAATATCAGTGAATGATATTAATTAAATTCATATATTACATATTCAATCAATTTTTTTACAAAAATATAATAGATTTGATTGGAATAAGATAAGAACAAATCTAATTTTAAGAATAAAATGTTATATTCTTATAAAGGTAGCTTTTTCGTATTTTATTACTGAAATTATTTTAAAAAAATTTGAAACTTTTATAATTTTTATCTTTAAAAAATATTTTTTAAAATAGGAATGTAAAAATTATCTTAAGGTGATTTTTTTATTTTTCAGAGAAGTTTGATTTTTTAATTAAGAGTGAAAAATATTGAATTTTAATTGAAAACTGGTTTTTTGTCAAAATAATTTATAATGTTAAAATATTTTTTTAATTAGTTATGAAGTATAAATATTTCAACTATATATATATATAAATCCAATTTAGCTCATTGGAATCAATTTTATATTGAAATTGTGTATAAAAACATTGTTACCTTTTGAACATTTTCACTTTAATAACCCGCTTTCTCATCCCATCTGCGAAATTAGTTTTAAATTAATTTCTTCAAATTATAAAGTTTTAATTAAGAAAAATAGATTCCATATTTAGAATCTGAATAATTTATAATATCTAATAAGGTTAAATTAATTTTTGAAAAAAATTATTAGTGAAAGCAGTTAATATTAATGATAGTGATTAAGAGAAAAACGAGTTTACCATGGGACTAAACTTTAAAATTAAGGGTAAAACGACCTATAAACTTATAAAAAATCCATGTTATGGACATATTTTGACCATAAACATTATATTATCTAGTTTTGTGCATTATTGGAGTCATATGGCATGGAAAAAATGTCAATGGAATTCCCTCTTTCAAATTTTTTCAAATTTTCCACTCACCCCACTTATAAAAGGCCTCCTACTCTTATCATTATTCACACCTATCAAACCACTTTTGTTTGAGAAATACCTGAAAAAATCACCCCCAACTTCCCTAACATCATTATATAAGCCTCATCTTGTTTATAAGGCCAACTTAGAAAGACATTAGTGCAAACTTAAGGAGGATACACCAAGAAGAAGTAATAATTTTCTAAAAGAGTTTTTATTTTATTTCATTATGCACATCCTTAAATTATTATTATATATTTATTCTATTATAATAGTAGTTTCTTAAATATACCAAGATTTTATTATTTTAATGGTATAACCAACAACTTCACACACTTCTATCAATTGTGTTACAAAATCATCGTTTGTGTATATTATGGACTACCGTCTCATGAACCAATGCCATTCGTTTTTTCCATTACCACATTTCATGGTTGGGAATAATGATGAAAATAATATTTATATATGATATTTATGATTTATTTATGCTTCTGGGATTTTTATATAACACATAGCTTCAATTTTTACATTTTGTGTGAATATGATAGCGTCGTTTGTGTGCACGACGTACTACCACCTTACGAAGTGATGTGATTCGTTCACGCTTTACATGAAATTCTTTAAGGATGATTTTAATAAAAATATGTGATATATATGAAATAAAAATTATACTATAATTATAATATATATATATATATATAATTTACTTTTCTTTCTTTCAATACGATAAGAAAATGGAAATAGCGTTCATGCGTACGTACGACCTATCGTTTCCACAAACGGTGTATTTCATTTCCTATCATAAAATATTAAATATTAATATAAATAAATATATAATAAATATATATGATATTTAAATCATGTTTTAATTTATTAAGATGATTAAATCAATATCTATGTAAGATGAAGAAAAATAATAAGTCAAAACATACTCAAAAAACAAGACAATTAACACATGAAATGATGAAAATAATGAAATATTATTAATGAATAAGTAATAATATATTATAAAAGGATAATATATGATATAAAAAATATTAATATTGTTATTTTATAAATTAATAAAATTATTAAAACAATAATATAGGAGTTTAAAGAGCGTTCAACCAAAAATAATCGTAAGGTAAGGCATTTCGTCTCAATTTCATTTCATTGAGTCATATTGTATTGTTATGCACCTAATTTATTTTATATGGTAAATATATTTCACCTTTGACATGTAATATCATAAATAATTAATTATTCATGGTATTTTAAGTTTCATTCTGAATTATTCAATCTAATGTGATTTGAATTAATAGTTACCAAGTGATAAAAAAATTCATAACTCAATTCCTTTTCATTGGGTTATATTGCTTCCTCATTGTTTTTAATATTATAAGATTATGTGTTTAATTAATTTTGAATATGTGTTGTTTAATTTTAAATTATTTCATGTGTATTTATAATTGACACACATAATATATTCATTTAATTGATTTTACTTCAATTTTACGATCTTTTCCAGGGTTTACTTCACAATTTCATTTTATTAGGGATTATTTACACTTGAATTTTCATTGAAGGAAATTATTTGATCATTGTTTAATAAACCCATTAATTTTATTTTACTTTGGTTATTAATTATTATTTTCAATTAATATTGCCATTTTTTCACCCTTTGTTACTTAAAATTTTTTAGAAAAGGTTTTTAAAAAAACCTAAATTTATTTATCTATTCGATCAAAAATCTATTTTCTCTAAAAAACCACATTTTTATAAAAGTGATTTCAAAAAAGTTTTGAAAATTTTCAAAATATTTTATTAAAGATATTTTTACCCATTTTTTTATTTTAAAAATTCTTTCAAATGAGTCTTCTTGTCTCTTTATGAAAGGAAACTTTTCTAATCTTTTTATAATGAAAAATGAATGTTATTTTACCATATAAGATATGTATGAAATTACCTACTGTAATTTCTTTAAAGCTTCCCTAAAAATTTCGTAAAGATATTTTTAAAGAAATTTTTTATAAATATGATTTTCAAAGAAAAATATTTTTAAAATGTTTTATGTTTTAAAAGTTGTTTTTCAAAATGAAATGGATATTTTGCTCAAGAATGTTTTTAAAGATATTTTTATTTCATCACTGAAAAGAACCCTTATTCTTACTCCAATGGGTATACGTTGTAATGATACCAACTTTATTCTTACTCTGGATGAATTATGATTATTTTTACCAAGTATAGTACTGACATTCACTTCCTTGAATTATTTTTATATTTATTAAAATCCCATTGAGTTATTCACTTTCTTATGATCATTGAACATTAAATTTCACTCATTATCTATGATAGATATGATCATTTCCTAAACCATATAACATTTTTACATATATTATTTACTTTGAAAGTAATTTTATTATCTTGGGAAATATTAATAAATCTATATTATTTACTTAATATAGATATTTGATAAGGCACATTGTTTATGAATTATATCAATTATTTAATATATGGGGAATGCTTTGGTCCTAAAGACATAGGTTGGAACTAGTTAATGATAGTCCCTTGATGTATCAATAGTATTATGTGATGAATCAGTTGGATAACATTAGTTAAATGGGTTTCTACCCATTAGTTTTAAACTATCTTTTGAAAGGTATTAATGTTAAAGGTTCCATATACCTGGGAAACATGGCATCCAATATTTAAGCATTGTCTGCATTCCAAATTTAGTAATTATTATCTATGAGATTTTTACTATGACAAATTATATGGATTCATACCATTCTCATTTTATTGATTAAATGACATGTGTTATCATTTATTTTCCTTTCTATATTGATTATTCCCAATCTTATCATAAGATTAATGTTATTTAAATGGAATGTGTTTTCAGTTATTTACCTTTCCATATTATTTACACACTTCCTTCTCATTTTATTGATTACATGGTATATGTTTTTAGTTATTTTACTTGCCATATTATTTACACACTTCCTTGTCAATTTATTTATTTCATGAAATGTGTTTAAGTTATTCAACTTCTCATATTATTTACGTACTTTGTTCTCATTTTATTGATTACATGAAGTGTGTTTTTAGTTATTTACATTACCATATTAATTATTATCATTGATTCATTATTTCTTCCATTATACTGAACACTTACTAATCATTTGAGATCACCCTTATTTTTTTCCTTTACCTAGGATTCCATGAAGTGCACTTAGAAAGATATGCAATGATATACTAGATGGAATAAAGTTATTCTCAAAAAAAATTATGTCATAATTTGTGTGTTCATTTGTAATACAAGGATCATGTTTTCATCTAGTTTACCAAGACTACTAAATTGATTGGAACTTTGGGATATTATATTTTATCTATTCAATTTTAATGGTAGTTATCATTGGCCCCAGGCTATTGGGATTTGTTTCAATACAATTGGAATTAGAGAAAATTTATTAGAAACATTGGAAACTAGATTTAATAAAACATAGATAATGGAACATAACCCTATGATAGAATTTGAGGATAAGTATAGAAGAAAATATTAAAGTTTTGGTAAGGTAGGGATTATGTGGTATTTCCTAGAAATACATCATTTTCTAGATACTATAAGTGGATGTGGTTATTTCATAGATGTACCTAAGGGTAATAACTCCAAAAAGGTCATGTCAGGCTTGACTTAAGCGTAACCTGATACACAAAAATGGGTCTTACTATGCACCTGGTTTAACAATCCTATGGAATATGCTTAGAATTATTCACATTTTTCTTTACAAAACATTATTAAGAATTTGAATAAATAATGAAAATGAATGACCTAGGTTAAACTTTATACTAAGGAAGGACCTATGTTGAAATAAAATGAAAGAAGTATTGAGATTAAAGAATTAAATTGTAGAAGTATTTTTACCAATACTATTTTGGTTATAAGGATCATGAAACATCTAAGGATTGTGTTAAATTTTAGAAGCACATGTGTCTTTATTAGCTTAAGAGTTATAAATACCATCACATGTTTATGAGTTTAAGATTGATCATAATTTCAAATTCTTAAACACATATTTTTAAGTTTTATGTGATGAGAGTCTACCAAGGTTAAAAATATTTTGTAGAATTTATGTAAAATATAAGTTTTAGTGGAAAAATTATTTGAGGAATAATTACTTTACATTTTATAGGAATACTTTTAAATGTATTTATAGACTTTAGGGTTAATATGATCATTAATGAATTTGTAATAATAGTCAAAAAAGATTACTATAATTTTTAAAAAATAGGTTGTATTGAAAACCCTAGTAAAAATGTCATTTAATGATTAATTAGATTTTAAGGATGTTCATCATACTTTTTATAATATTATCAGAATTATATTAATGTATTTTAGAAAATAGAAAACCCTCATGTAGGATGACAACCCATCGTATCTGAAGAAATGGTGGGGCTTAAACCCAGGACCGAAGGATGATAAGTGTTTCGCGTCTGCCACTGCCCTACATGATGTCCTCGTTCATATCTCATTGTTTTTAGCTAAAAATTTTGATGAATAAATATTAATGATGAACAAGTATTATTAATTTTGAGGTTTAGAGATTAATATATTAGACATATTGGTTTTGGAAAATAGTTTGAGATAGATGAGATTTTTTTCACTTTTTTAATAGATCTTATGATCTGTTAAAAGTAAATTTTAGTGATATGGACATAAAAAATTAATTTTTGGGTATTCATTTATTGAAGTAAATTGGTAAATGGGGAATTTATCAAATCATAACCAAAGGATAATTTTTTTATGAAAATTAATTATATCATGTAAGTATATTTTCTTATATTCTTAGGTAGTAAAAGAATTTATCAACATTAAGAAAATGATCTTGGAAAAAAATGTCATCCTATTACATTCATATCCAATGAATCAAATTATCCTTTAGATAATCACGTATTTATAGATTTTAGGCTCCCAAAATTCCATTTATAATTCACTTATTTATAATAAATGTCCTCAATCATTCCCAATAAATATTTTCTCTTTTCCTCTGATTCCATATCTTCACTTTCCACCAATGTTATCCTACGTAGATTCCTAGGTATTTTTTATTCCATATGACCATTTTACTTTCCTTTCTCTCTTATTAAGAGAATATTTTATTAACACTTTTATGATGTGGGTTTTTCAACATTGGAATTTTTAAATATCAAACCCTTGATTATTGAGATCAAGTTTAAATTGAAAGGAGGTAATTTATTTAAATTGGGGAGAATGTAAAACCTTGACATTTTAAAATACAAACATCAAATTCAATTATGTATGTGACAAGAAGAAACAAGCATGGAAGGAAATATAAAACCCCAAGACATTAAAATATATTTACTATTTTAAATAAATTTAATCTATGATATAACTTTATATGCACACAACACTGAGTTATCTTACATTATACACAACAAATACTTTCTTCGATATCTTGCATTACACGAAAGATTGAGTTTTACTGAATACTATTAGTATTATTATTTAAAACTAAAATTATCTCATAGAAGTTAAATTTTAGGTTATAAATAGTATTAAATAAGTTATTAAAATATATTCTTGAATTCATTAGTTACCAATTAATTATAAATTAATATAAAAATCAATTAGATAAAATGGAAATGTTTTTTATAAAAAACTATTTTTATGCACCAATGGAATTTTATCATAATAAATTAAATTAATTATTGGTAGTGATTGATATTAATGAAATTTATATATTATATATTAAATAATTTTTTTTACATTTATCCAATAGATTTTATAGGCATAAGATAAGAACAAATCCAATTTTACGGATAAAAAGTTGTATTTTTCTAAAGGTAGTTTTTACACCTTTTAATTCCACACTTGTTTTAAAACTAAATTCGGAAAATTTTATATATTTTATTTGAGAAAATAAAATTCATTTTTTAAAGTTGAATTTCAAAATCAGCTTAGGGTGAGTTTTTGGTATATTTCTGAGAAGTTTCATTTTTAATGAATAGTGATAAATAATGAATCTTAATGGAAAACTACTTTTTCATCTAAATAATTTATAATATTAAATTATATTTTTAATTGTTTTTAAAGTAATATTAGTTTCAATATAAATATATTATTCCAATTTATTTTTCTAGATTTTTTTATTGAAATTGGATATAAAAACATTTTTAACTTTTGAACATTTTCACTTTAAAAACCCACTTTCTCATCCCATCTATGGGATTAATTTTCAATTAATTTCCACCAATTATATGGTTTGAATTAGTAAAAATAAATTACCTATTTAGAATCATAATAATTTATAATATTTAATAAGTTAAACTTAATTTTTTATCATAATTATTACTAAAATCAATTAAAATTAGTTACATCAATTAAGAGAAAAATGAGTTTACGAAGGGATAAAAATTTAAGCTTAAAGGGCCAAATGACCTAGAAAATTTTCCAAAAAACACTTTATGTTTATATATAGAAATTATTAATTTTATTATTGTAAATTTTTTATTATTTCATCCACTTGAAATGGAAAAAATATCAGTGGAATTCCCTCTTTTTAAAAATTTACAAGTTTGCCGCTCACCCCACTTATGAAAGCCCCCATCTTCCCCTTCTTGATACCTATCAAACCAATTTTTTTATGGTAAGGCCTATAAAAATAACCACATAAATTCCATAAACTCATCATATAAGCCTTATATTGTGAATAAATCCAACTTAGGAAGTAATTAGTGAAAACCTAATTAGGATACCTGAAGAAGAGGTAATGATTTTCTAAAAGTGTATTTATGTTATTTGCTTCTCCACATACTTAAATTGTTCTTATATATTTCTTATATAGTAACCTAAGTATAATTAATATAATAATATTTTTTTATTTTAAAGGTATTAAATATAACTTCACACACTTCTATCAGATGGATTATGAAATCATCATTCACGTGTATGACAAACTACCGCCTCGCAAACCGATGTCGTTCATTTTTTCATTAACACCATTAAAGGTTGGGAATAATGATGTAAATAATCTTTATAGATGAAATTTATTATATTTATGTTGTATTTATGCTTATATATTTATTATATAACACATAAAATTCATGTTTTCCATTTTTTTGTGAATACGATAACATCATTCGTGTGTACAACGAACAAATGCCTCAC
Source organism: Viscum album (assembly GCA_963277665.1). NCBI lineage: Eukaryota > Viridiplantae > Streptophyta > Magnoliopsida > Santalales > Viscaceae > Viscum > Viscum album. The sequence goes on along the minus strand of OY728145.1, from coordinate 1,266,157,973 downwards.
AAAGCGATGTGATCTGTTCACGCTTTAAATAGAATGTATTAGGGATGATTTTAATAAAAATATATTATATATATGAAATAAAAATTATAATTTTATGATATTATATATATATAATTTAATTTTCTTTATTTTAATATGACAAGAAAATGGAAATAGGGTTTATGCATACGTATGACCCACCATCTCCTCAAATAGTGTATTTCATTTCCTATCACCAAATTTTATGGATTAGTATAAATAAATATATAATGAATATATATGATATTTAAGTCATTTTTTAAATTCTATATATTATTAAATCATGATCTATATTATAGTAATAAAAAATAACAAGTCAAAACATACTTGAAAAACAAGGCAATTAACACCCAAAATGATGAAAATAATAAAAGATGATTAATGAATATATAATAATATGTTATAAAATGATCATATATGATATCATAAATATTAATATGGTTCTATTATAAGTTAATAACATTCTTAAAACCATTATACAGGAGGTTAAAGAGAAAGGTAAAGGATTTCATCCCAATTTCATTTCATTAAGGCATATTGTATTATTATGTAGATAGTTTCTTTTATATAGTGTATATACTACCCATTTGAAATGTAATATAATTAATAATTCATTATTCATGGTATTTTAAGTTTTAATTTTAATTATTTCTTCTAATGTGATTTAAATTAAGATTTACCAAGTGGTAAATAATTTTATAACTCAATTTATTTTCATTGGGTTATATACCTTCCTCATTGTCGTTAATATTCTATGATTATGTGTTTAATGAATTTTGACTATCATTTATCATATTTAAACTTATTTTATGTGGATTTATAGTTTACACACATAATAGAATCATTGGATTGATTCTCAGTTCAATGTTATGATATTTTCAAGGGTTTACTTCACAATATCATTTTATTCAGGATTGTTTACAATTAAATTTCTATTGAAGGCAATTATTTGATAATTGTTTAATAAAACTTTTAATTTTATTCTACTCTATTTAATCATGATTATTTTCAAGTAATAATACCATTTTTATACTCTTTGTTAATCTTTAGACACCCAAAGGCACATATAGTGTGTGATCTAAATTCCCAGTATGGTCTCACCAAGGATTCTATAATAAGATTACAACATTTAATTAACCAAATAAAGATTTAAAATTTAAATATATAGGTATGTAATTTCAAATAATATTAAAAAATAATCATGCTTTATATTTCATAAGATGGAAAATACTTTAAACAAATGGCTTAAACAATCATTTTATATAAAATAGCTTATATAAATTCTCAATTCATGTGTAAAATAGTTTAAAAACAATGGAATATATATAAAAACAATCACAATAGAGAAACATAGTCATATTCCAAAAGGTATGAAAGTTCTAGGCTATAGGATATAGCACAGTCGAAGGTGATCAAGGAAATATATGTATACACATGTCCCTATAACACTGGTCAGAGAGGACTTATCACCATCCCATTAGGGATGTGACCTACTACACTAGATTTTTTTAAGTGGTAAAGCATAAAAAAGAGTGATATACCAATAAATCACTAAATACCTAGGCTTGTATGTTCTCTAATAACAATAAATGATCAGAAATTTATTTTAAAACTATTTTAAATAAAATTCATCCCATTCTCCCATTTCAAACATTCCATTTTCCATTTAAAAGCCAACACATGGGTTTTTAATCAAAACACTCATTTTTCCAAGATAAAAGCACTGTGTTTCTATCAAACCCATTTTAAATTCATTTTCTCAATTTCTAATTTGAAATAAATTTCATCAAATCAATTTCCACAATTAAATACCCTAATTTAATTCAAACAAATTCCATCCAATTTCACAACACACCCCAATTCAATGGAATTGGGTTTTTTTGCCAATGTCATACCAAGTCCAATTTCAAAAAAAATCCCCCAATTCAATGGAATTTAGATTTTAAAAAATATATTGAAAGAAATTTCAATAAATTGAATTTAAATCAAAAAATTGAATTTAAATCATGTAATTTAGGGTTAATCAAATTTGAACATCATAATGAAACCACCTACCTTTTTCATGGAAAACACAATTCCCACAATGGAACCCGCCAACAAGAAAAAAGGCACATAAGATCTAGGAACTCAACCTAGAAACAAGATTCAAAAACATGAAGTTTAGATCCATCAATCCAAATATGATATATCAAACTTCAAGGATGGGAAGAGAAAAAAACGAAGAGATAGGGAGGACACTTACTAGGAGAGTCATACCACAACCACAAAAATGATCAATCACTGAGAAAAATGACCTAAAAGGGTTGGAGGGATAAAAAATCTCATGGGGATGGTTGTAGGTTGATAAAATAAATTCTAGAGAGGAGGAATAAGTTTTTTAGTTGAACCGCCTACTTAAAAACAACACTCAGCACTTTACATGATGTGTATCTCAATCACACGTCGTGTAATTAGGAAGTCCCATAAATGCTAAAAAAACCATCACCTTTTGTTAAAAAATATTTATTATTATTTTAGAATTTCCAGATCATGTAACTATATTACATGAAATGTAAATCCCAATAAGTATACAGAACCAGCTAGTTTTATGTTAATAAATCCAAAAAATATCTGACTTCACCATTATCAGTATCCTACCAATTTCTTCTTAGCCCGACCCAGATAGTGAAAAAGGAAAACCAAAAAAGGCTTAAAAACATAACTGAAAGAAATGTAACGGGATGTTATAACCTCCTCACAATAAAAATGTTTTACCCCTATAAAGCCTATCAAGAAGCTTCTATATCGAAAAGGTAAGGCCATTGCTCTCTCACCAGTGCCTCGTGCTCCCATGTATCATGAGAATATAAACCATGCTTCCATAACAGAAAAAGGTATCATCCTCCCATGAATCACCTTGGTTTCAGAATCAACTATCCCAACTGGCCGTTTAGTCATGGATAAATCAGCTTTAATGTTTGGATCACTCCAGTTAAAAACATGAGATGGATCAGATAGATACTTTCATATATAAGATACATGGAACATGTTATGTATCGACATCAGCTGTGATGGAAGTAATAAATGGTAGGACACTTTTCCCACCTACTCAACAACCTCAAAAGGTCCCAAAAATTGAGTATAAAGATTCCCTTTCCTCTAAATATATACTAATAAACCATCTAAGGTGAAAATTTCAAGAACAACTGGTCACCAAATAAAACTTACAACTATCTATGAAGATGATCAGCATAATACTTATACCCGATCTGTGCCTTCAATATTCTCTGATGAATTAACTAAATATTTTTTATCTTCTCTTGATCCAAGCTTAGTCCAACCAAGGAACTTTCACCAATCTATGACCAACACAAAAAAATTTATATGGCCTTAAATAGATCCATTCTGATCTCATAATGGTAACTATTATTATAAGAAAACTCAACTAGTTCTAGATGGTCATCCCAAGCCCCACCAAAGTCAAGAATGTAGGCACGAAGCATATCCTCAAGAATCTATATTGCTCTTTTTATCTAGCCATCCGACTGTAGATGGTATGCCATGCTTAAATGGACTTGAGATCCCAGTGCCTCCTGAAGGCCTCTCCAAAATTGATAAGTGAACTAAATATATCTGTTAGAAACTATAATAGATGGAACTCTGTGAAAACAAACAATATCTTTCACATAGATATTTCCCAACTCCTCAACTTTGGTTGTATCACTAATGGGTATAAAGTGGTCCAATTTAGTTAGTGTTTCCGATGATTTCTTTGGGGTGCATATCCGTCTCTCAGAGGATGCATTGATCTGTTGCCCCGCATTCCCACTTTCCAAAGGCGAGAAACATCCATATCTTATTCAAGGGTGTTTTCTCATTAATCGAAATGCGATGATGGAATGTCATTTCCTCCTTCCATGGATTCCTACCCAGAACACATTACCTAATCTGGGTCTCCCTCATAGACTTAAGACGTTGTTCATGAAACCCTTCCCAGTTCCATGTCATCATGGATACCAGTTAATTACGCTGCTTCTGTTAGGAAATTCCAAGGGATCCAGTCAGGAAAGCAACCTTCGGTCTAGGGAGTAGTCACATTGGACATCGCTGGCATGTATGGACACTGGAACACTGATGCATCTGGGATTCTTCAACTTATGATAGGTCTTCTTGAGGGCGTGGAAGCTCAAGGCATCCCACATCGAATGCGGTGAATTTTATTCCATAGGCATGTCTCTGAGGTTTTCCTCAGCTTCTCATGTTTAGCACAGGGTATGCCGTGAGTTTAACGTCTAGAGGAGACAGATCAAACTGATCAAAACACCGACAGGAGTGGATCAGATGGGTGTAACCCTAGGAAGGATCAATGATACTAGGGATAACATGTGGTTAGTTACCTGATTACTTCTAGGATCAGTGAGAAAGTGGGTGACATGATCTCACTAGGATGTGGCGGCCCAGGTAAGAATCAGAATGAATGATGGAGAATTGATGGATAATGATATGGAATCATCATGAGTACAATAGTGATGTTGGGATTTAGCCTCAAAGATACTTTCTATGTATCCCTGTGTTGGGGAATCGAAGTTCGTATAGTTCAGTGAGGCGATGAGATACCTGAGGAGGTGGCCCATGGAAATAGACACATGGGTGAGACCCAGATGAAGTATAACCACCAGGTCAAGGAATGGACTTCCTGGAACACATAGTCTCTAGGGATAGATCAGGACGAGACATGGGTGATGGGATTGAACCTTAGGGAGACTTCCTACGTATCCCCGTGGTAGGGAATCAAAGTCCACATAGTTCAAGATGGGGTTACAGAATTGGGGTGTACACATAGGACAATGACTCGATGATATACTAGGGCTTGCAGGTGGTTAGCAGCCCAAGAATTGGTCTGACACCCAGGGGAGGACTATAGATGTGGGTACCAGTAAAGGGGACTACAATGACGTTGTTGACGCTCCTTTCGTCATAGAATCTAAAGATCGGAAAAGGGAATATCCGAGGTCAAAGTGATTCATCCTTTGAAGAAAACATCAAAAATCAACAAAGGAAGGAAGAAAGGATCAACAGAAAATTCACCGCGCAAGTTATCTAACTGTCACGCAAGTGTACTTGCACGGTGACCTTGGTCGCGCAAGTGACTTGCGCGACCTAAGTGGTAACCGCCCGGTAACCGCCCAGGGCCTTCTTTTGCCTATAAATAGACCCTGTGGTCCCCCCATTCGAGAGGATCTTTTTCCAGAAACTCGAATTGAAGCTCCCGACGCCCAAGTCTCTTCTCAAAGCTTCCGGAACACTTCTAAGGTAATTTCTTACCTAGAACGGAAGATTTAAAGAGAAGAAGGAATGCCTAAGTGTTGAAACTCATCAACACTTGCGCGCCGACTTATTCCTTCAATAGAACTTGCACGTCCCTTTTTTGGATGAACCTCAAGAGGATTCTAAAGGGATTTATAAAGAGTCGCTCAAATATTATAATGGTATTTGAGAATCGCGCAAGTATCCCTCATGTCGCGCAAGTATACTTGCGCGACCAATACTTGCGCGCCGCCGCAATACTTGCGCGCCTTTCAAGACTTGCGCGCCCCTACCTTTTTGGGTGCCTATCTTGCCCATTTTATCCCTCTTAAGACATCAAACCTTTCCTTTTCAAGATTCAGTCTTCAAGATACTCTTCAAATCCATTTATGGCATGATTTCTTGATTTGACTTCCTTATCTGAAAGGAATTCTGTGGAATATCTCTCAAAGTCTAGTGATTTAAATATCCTTATGTCACTAAATATGGAGAGTTCATTAATTCAACCTCATCCTTTAAGATGAGAGAATCCTAACCTGGGTCTCCTTTTCAGGAATAATCCCCAGTTATAAATCCTTTAATGTGGGCATCTTCCTCAGGAGTAAGCCCCAAATTCTTAAAGTTCCTAAAATTGGGCATCCTTCTTAGGAGTAAGCCCCAATCTCAAACATGGGCATCCTTCTTAGGAGTAAGCCCCAATCTCAAATGTGGGCATCCTTCTTAGGAGTAAGCCCCAATCTCAAATGTGGGCATCCTCCTCAGGAGTAAGCCCCAAACCTTAATCCCTAACCTGGGTCTCCTTTTCAGGAATAAGACTCAGTCATAATCTTGGGCTTCCTTTTCAGGAGTAAGCCCCAAGTCCCCTAACCTGGGTCTCCTTTTTAGGAATAAGACTCAGTCATAATCTTGGGCTTCTTTTTCAGGAGTAATCCCCAAGTCCCCTAACCTGGGTCTCCTTTTTAGGAATAAGACTCAGTCATAATCTTGGGCTTCCTTTTAAGGAGTAAGCCCCAAGCCCCCCTTAAATTTCTCTTAACCAGTTCTAATTTACCCTTGATTTGGGTTTCCTTTTCAGGAGTAAAACCCAATCATAAGTCCCCTCCTAACTTGGGCATCCTCCTTAGGAGCAAGCCCCAAGATTAGAGTATTAAAATCTCCATAAAGCACATATACCTTTATGGACCCTGTTCCTGGATTTTCTCCCTAAAAGTAAAATCCTAAACCTTCATCTATCTGGGCAGTCATACATACATAAGCCCCAAAAAAATTCTTATGATTGCATCTTTCATGGCACAATTGTCTAATTTTTACCAATACCTCTTGTTTCTCACACCGAGCATGACTCACGTGAGCTTAGAGTGTAAAAGTAATTATGACATTCTTCTTTGAGCCATCAATCATAAACATCATACTCCATTACTCGAACTACGTGGGTTCTGATTCCTTTTCCAAAACAAAGGATACGTAGGTAGCCCATTTATGGGTTCGATCCCAACTTTGAAATAATCCATGTCCTTCTGAATGACGATAAACTTCAAGAGCCTCACTGAGTGGCTTTAAAACCAGCCCGGTAATCATAATGACCAAGAGACTTTTATAAATGTTTCGAAGGATACCATTGACCAAGAATCTCTAAATAGATACAGATGATTCTCTATTGATGAAGAACCTCGAATACATATAAAAGATTCTCTAAATTTCTTGCATATTTAATCATTGATTGTTAAAACTTAAGGAAAGCTCATTTTATACTTGGTAATGTAATAAGGATTCACGAACATAACTTAAATCTATAAAGAGAGTCCCAGAGTAGACAATAATTCCCCTCAAAAAGGTGTGATGAGTCCGACCTCCCATCCTCTCGACCAATGAAAATTCCTAAGCCTCATTAGTCCACAAACTAATGAGCGCCTACCTTTGGAAAGTAGGTCCAAACGGATGTGGAATCATTGGATGTTTCCGGTTCTACGAACAAACCCGTTATAAACCGATCGGAACGTTTGAATCTCCCGTCCAGGAGGTCATCCCCGAAATCTGTGAGGAAACAAAAATGGTGAACCCGACGTGAATCCTTAACCAAGTTAAAATGATTTTTTTCTTATTTGTTAGGCCCCTTGGGCCAACAAATCAATCATTGACATGTGCTCATCCAAAAGATGCAGTGGCCAGATTCATCTTGATTATGTCTGTTATATGGAACAGGCACTCTTTTCTCAAGATCTTCTGCAAAATGGCTTTCCTTAAATTCACCCCTGTGAATACTGCTGCTGTGAACACCTCTACTGTGAGGTCTGCTGCTGTGAAAACCAATGCTGCTACTCCTGCTGGAACGTCGTCCACTCTGAGGATGACATCACCAAATCAGCGTCTTCAACTCTGGCTTTCTAATGTACTGGTTAAGGAGTACCGTCACAACGGTACTATCCCAACTCTGGAGGCCGCTCGTCAAGCCCTCCAAGTTAACAACTCTACCTGGTCGTCCGGACAACAGCGGCTAGCGATTAAGAAGCAGGCGGTGCTGACTACCGTCTCCAACCGTTTCGGGTCGTTATCCCCGGAACGCAATTTCCATTCATTACCTTACTATGAGGAAGTGAATGAGCAGGTCCCGCAGGGCCTTAATTCAAAAACACAGGAGTCCTTCTCGAGGGATCCCATCAAAAATCGCCGCCAGACTCGTGCGGTAGTGCGCCCTCAACATGATGAGGGTACCGACTCCAGGCATTCAGCTCAGGTTCCTCGAACCCGAGTAGGCAAGATGAACCGCCAGAGACGGAATCCGGTTAACAATAGGCAGGTTGTCATCCCTGCCATCTCCGGAGAAGTCCACCAACCTAACTTGGTGGCAAATAACGAGCAGGCACAATCACCTGTCCGTTTTAATTCCGCTGTCCAGCAGACTCGTCTGGCAGCATCATGCCAATCCCGCCAGGAAATTCCGGCGGAGTACCATAGGCAGGAACATGCACCTGCTTATACATCACCAGTTAGTCAGCAGGCTCGTCTGACTACATATGATGGATCTCGTCAACCGCGTTTGGCGAAGTGTAATCAGCAGGCACATACACCTGCTAATACTAATCAAGCCTACCAACAGTCTCGCTTGGTAGCACACAGAGAAGTCAGTCGGAAAGTCCCGACGACAAACAGGAGGCAGACTCAACTCTCTGCCTCCACACTTGAGTACTATCAGGATTCACTGACAGGAAAAGGAGGACAGGAGTAGGCACATACACCTACTCCAAGCCCGGAATGGACGTATATCCCCGTTCCGGCGGCTGAAGTCACCAAACATATTTTGTCAATGGTGAAAGAGCAGAAACAAATTCCTGCTCATATTCTGGATGCTTGCCAGGATATCATAACAGCTTCAGCATCATCACAGGGACAGACACATAAATCTATCCCTAGCAGTGGAGTGACACATCAACGATTCACTCCGGAATAGACACACACATCTGTTCCAGTCCAAGAGGGTTATGGGGCATACTCCCCCATATCATACGGACTACCAAGTCAGGCACATACACCTAATTTGAGTGGAGATCATCAGCCTAACCTGACCATCTTTCCTGATAAGGCACATACACCTGCTCAGAGCAATCACTTTCGTCATCAAGTGGTTTCTAAAGTGAGTAAGAAGACATCTAAGAAAAAGATCCGCCCAACACAGTCAGGAGATCAAAGGCCAATCTGTAACCAAGCCTTGCTCGATGATGGAGTTCTTGAAGCCCTCAGACATTTATCTGTCGGAATTCAAGATTCTACTCCCTCAGTTTCCAATAACGGGAACATTAATTCTGAAGGTCTTCAACAGACACTTCCTCATGAAGACTTGCTTCATGAAAGTTCGGTCAATCTTGAAGTTTCTTCTTCAGATGAGAGCCACAAGAACCCTCTGTGTGGTCAGAAGACCAAGGAGCAAGAGATTTCATCTTTTGCTGTAACCCATTATGACGGTCCTCCTCATGGTGATGAACTTCGCTGCGAAATTCCTCTCCGCAGTAGTGATTCACGTTGTCTCGAAAATTCTTCAGAAGCAATGTATTGACGAGAAAGCCCTCCTATCTCGAGGCACTTGCAAACGTAAAACCAGTCATGTCTGATGCTTTACTATCGGCAGGTGAAACTCTTTCTCCATCAGAAGATAGCCTGGGGTTCAGGTTATTCTCCGAACCATCCCTGGGTCATTCATCTTCCAGCATGAATAGTGATCTCTCTACCAATCTTGTTGAATCTGATGAAGCAACAAGGAAACACCAACTCTGGTCCAAACAGGTAGAAGAATCTTCATTTAATGATAAAGAAGAAATGCTGAACATGAGGAAAAAACTGGCAAAAGGTGAAGTACCAGTCATGTTTTGGCCTTTGGCTGACTCCCAGTACGACATTCCAAAGATGTTGACGGATGATGGAATCCATGATATTCGTCTCAACATATGGAAGACTCTTTGTCAATTTAAGAAGAAAGTATTATCTTATGGTGATTATGAAAATCATATTAAGATAATAGAAGGGTTACAACGCCAGATTGATTTGGCATCTCTATCAGTCTCTCGGTATCTGAAGGCTGAAAAGCAACAGAGAACCCTTCAACGTTCATGCCCTGGCGCACTAAGAAAATTGCGTCAGTTAATTTCCAATGCTCCATCTGATGTTCATATAAGAGTATGGGGTGTTCATGGAGCACTACATTTCACAGTGCTTTCCGGTCAGCAAAGCCCGCCGAAAATGGTCTCATGCAATGTTATTGCCCATGGCCGGCCACAGTCAATGGGCTTTGTTCATAATCAAAAGATTGCTCAATAACAGGCTTCAACTAGTTCCTCTCAAAATCAAGTATATAGAGAAAAAGTTGTTGAATTGCTCCTACATCAAGCAGGTGAGAATATTGCACAAGCCTCTCGTCTGGAGCAAACACGTCATCAAATGACAGAATTTTCGGAAATCATCCAACGGTCTGTTGAACCAGGTGATAAAAGTGGATATAGGTTAATGCATCCATCTAATTTCTGAACTAAGATTCAAAAGATCAAGAGAGATTTTAAGAAGATCTCAGACATAGCATGTCAAGAGACACCCCAGCTTGTCATATTGGGGACTTCTCTAACCCAACCCTCAGAGTCAACAAATGGGATTCGAGGAGTTGAGCGGAAGCAGCAGGAACATCCCCAGTCCACCGGACTGGGGACTTTTTCAAATCCTCAATCCCTCCCTCAGAGAAAGTCAGTATTCTCTCGATTAGGGAATAAGCCTCAAGAGGAACAAAGAGCCAAGCTATCAGGAGATTCTCTCCAAGTGACGGTTCTCCAAGAAGTTCCTGAGGGATCAAGTCAACGGAATGCCATGTCTCATCATGGACATGGAAGAAGACAATATCACAGAAATGCTGATAGAAAGGATTCCATGCAATATGCATCCATTAATGTCATCAATGTCGTTGCTGCTGATTCACCAGATGAGGCTCAATCAGAGGGATCAGACGAAGAGGTTCCTGCTCAAGAAGTTGCGCAGACAGACCTAAATGAAGAAGGTGTGCGCACACGTAATCAAAGGCTTACCCAAAATCTGGGTATTCCTTCAAGTAACCCACTTCCCCCTCTCCGAAAAGGATCCAATAAGGGGAAAGGAAAGAATCAGGTTACTTCTCACCCTTCATCTGAAGGAGGTCAATCACTCTCATTAGAGTAAAGGTTTGCACAACAGGAGGAAGAAATGAAAGAATTAAGAAGATTGAATGCAGAACTACTTCAGAGTAGTCTTCTTCTTAAGAATGCTGAAGTCCGACAGCCAAAGGAATTTGTTGTAACTACTGAAATGGATCAGGAATATTCTCCTTTATCAGTACACCCTCAGAGGTCTAATCCTACGGGTCAAACGCAACAACGGTTGGCAGCACTACTATCAGTTGCAGCACCAACCACCACGTCTGTCCAAGATCCATTCATTGCACCTACCCAAAACCAAGTTCAACCTGATGTTTCTCAAAAGTTAATAACTACTATTGAGTCATTAACAGCTCGGTTAGAAACTATGGAAGGGAAACGGGCGCAAGTTCAACCTAAAAAGAAAGTTTACCCTAAATGGGTAGATTCAATTTCTCCTCCATCCAGTTTTGGAAACCCTGTTTTCCCTACTTTCAATGGATCAGGCGACCCTGAACAACATTTGACGCATTACGTGTCTTGTTGTGATCCTATGATGGGAACTCCATAGCAGCAAGAAGCAGTGAAACTCAGATGCTTCGTGCGAACCTTGCAAGGACCAGCTTTTGTCTGGTATACAAGCTTGCAATCTTGATCAGTCATCGGATGGGAGGATCTTCGTCAAAAATTCCTTCTTCAGTTTAGCTCAACTTTTCCAAAAACGACAGTTTTCGATCTTACAAACTGCAAGAAAAGGGAGAATGAAAGAGTCTCTGATTTCATTTCTCGTTGGAAGGGATTAACGTATTCCTTGAGTTTAGCACTCCCTCAGGAGGAATTGTTGCCAATCTGTGTGGCAAATTTGCGTGACGAATTACGCATGCCATTGATCCCTGTAAAATACACAGGAGGGTTTCGAGACCTTACTTCAATCGCTCAACAAATTGAAGATTCCCTTATACAGGCTAAGGTTAAATCTCGTGTAATTCCATCAGCTCCAGGAAGAAGAATGGGTAAAGCAGAAACTGCTACAGTTATGCTTAAACAAGCACCTGTACCTATATCTACTTCAAAACCTTCATCTTCTCGAAGGACTCCACCTCCTGAATGCCAACAACAAAGGCCGTTTCGTCCAAATGATCAAAGAGATCAACGACGAAAACAATTTGAGGATATGAAGAGTAAAACATACTCTTTCCGAAATGAGCAAGTTCCTGGTTACTTCATTGCAGCTCTGGAAAATAATTTGGTTCAATTACCAGTGCCTAAGAGGCCAAACAAGGAAGGAGATGAAGACCGTCCCAATTATTGTCCTTTTCATCAAATGTTGGGGCATCCCATCTAGGAGTGTTTTGTCTTTAAAGACCTCCTGCAAAATATGGTCGACTTGGGAAAAGTCAAATTGAAGGGTTCTTCAGCTCATGTAGCGTGTATTACCGCTACAGATCCAGAGGAAGGAGGCGGGTGGCAGGAAGTCAAAAGCAAAACTGTGAAAAAATATGATGATTGGATGGTCAGAAAGACAATCAATCGGACCCATTCCATTTTGTGAACACAATTGAAGAAGCCAATTGTGTCTCCTACAAAAGCTGCAGTAAAGCCTCCATCAAAAGACAAATCCTCAAAAGGGCAGCGCAATTCAAAGAAGAAAGAGGAATCAGGAAAAGATGAGTATGTATCAAAGCCTAAATTGTCTTTGAATCTGGAAGATTTCATGCCATATACTTCAAAGCAACGAGCACCGCCCCATCAAACGGCACAACCTAAACAGGCTAACCAGGCAGAGTCTTTATCAGACGAAGAGTTAATCTTTGGTTCTGTTAATATGATTCAATTAACAGATCCATATTCCAGTATTGATGAGCCTGAATTCCCTGTATCAAATAAGGGAATCCGAGGAAGTTCTAGAGGTTCAGGATACAGGGGAAGACGTGGATCTTTCCGAAGCCACTACTCTAATTTTACCCCTGCTAGCACTGTATATGCAGCAGAAACTCGTGGTAGAACCCTTCAGCGAGCTCAAAAAGAACAAGCAAGTTCTTCTGCCAATGACCAACTCAGTTTTGGCACAGTTATTTTGGAAGACCGATTAAAGGTTCCATCTTCTTTATCTCAGCAAGTAAATGGATCTAATCAGTCTAATCTTCCAAAACCAAGGATGTTGCCAACTTCAATACAAGATGCACCAGCTTTCAAAGCATCTGCTTCCAAGGTACCTACTAAACCGCATATTCCTATTGGGAAACGCAGACCTCTAGATCAAAAGTATGATATATTGAAACACTTGGCCAAGTACCATCCAAGTTATCAATTTTGGATGCTTTGAATCTGTCAAAAGATCTTCGGGAAGCACTCATCGAAGCTTTGTCAAGTCCTCAGGAGTTTGAAACTGAAATTGCTACAGCTGAAATCTATCACATAGAGAATAATCCTGCAGAATGCCATGCAGTGATATCTTTTACTGATAAAGATGAAGATGATGTTGTGCATGGGCACATAAAACCTTTGTACTTATCTGGAAAAGTCAATGGTGTAGATGTTCGAAGAGCTTTCATTGACAATGGTTCAGGAGTCAACCTCATGCCCATTCGTACACTTCGTCAATTGGGCCTCACGAAATCTGATTTATCTCCTTCTACCATGATGTTACAAGGATATGATAAAAATGAACAAGAACCACTGGGAGAAGTTATACTCAGAACTCAGTTTGGAGATCTTGTTTCCAATTCTGATTTCATGATTGTTGATCAAGACTCAGCTTTCAATATCTTGCTTGGAAGACCCTGGCTACATCAGCATGCAGCTATTCCGTCATCATACCATCAATGTCTCAAATACTGTTTTGATGGTCAAGTTGGAACATTGTATGGTGATAAGGCCCCGTTCAAGACATGTGAGTCTCAATACATTGAGGCGGAATTTTATCACATGAAGGGAAGAGAAAAATCTACAATGAAGGAAATTACCAAAGTTAATGCTCCATATGGTTTGGAGAAGATTCCAATAAATCCATTTTCACATGTGAGTACAGATTATGTGTTACCTATCAATCAAATTGACAAAATAGGACCAAATCAAAATACTCTTATGGAAAGATTCATAATGTCAATTACGGCAATCGAGCCAGACAACATGGGAGAAATTGGTAACTTACTAAGCAGTGATGAAAGCATAAGTGGTGATGAAATCCAACAAGTCTATACTTTGCTAATCAGGCCAGAAGAAGTTATAGCAACACCAAAGATGAATAATGATGTCGATTCTCGATCCATCATCACCTCTTTGATTCCCAAAGAAGACCCTTTATCATCAATAGGGTCAGAAATGGAAGCTTCTTCTTCAAAATGTGAAAATTTTGACATATCTTATGATCATGAGAATTTCGTTTTTTCATCTACTTTGCAAGTAGAAACGGAAGAAATAACACATGATGAAGAGGAAGAGGAAGATCTTAGAGATTCTCCTCCAGCATTTGAAGAGGGTATCTCTACCACTGTGGATGAACTCAAAGAAGTAAATCTGGGTACAGAGAAAGATCCACGCCCCACTTTAATTAGTGCGGCCATGACCCTTGAAGAGCAAGATATGTATATTTCTTTTCTAAAGCAAAATAAAGATATTTTTGCTTGGAATTATACAGAAATGCCTAGTCTTGATCCTGATGTTGCTACTCATCATTTGGGTTTACCAAAAGAACATCGAGGTTTTAAACAAGCCGCAAGAATAACACACCCAACCTATGCTTCCAAAATTGAAGCTGAAGTGGATAAGATGATCAAAGCCAACTTCGTCAGAGAAGTTGAATATCCCAAGTGGTTGGCTAATATTGTACCTGTAAAGAAGAAGAACGGACAAATTAGGGTTTGCATCGATTTCAGATATCTTAATCGATATTGTCCTAAAGATGATTTCCCAGTTCCGATTACAGAACTCTTAATTGATGCGACGGCTGGCTATGAAGTACTTTCTTTCATGGATGGATATTCTGGATATAATCAGATCTGAATGGCCCCAGAAGATGAGGAATATACAGCCTTCAGAGCTCCTCAAGGTGTGTTTTGTTACCGGGTGATGCCCTTTGGTTTAAAGAATGCAGGTGCAACATATCAACGCGCCATGCATCGTATCTTCAAACCTATTTTAGGGAAGTTTGTTGAATGCTATGTAGATGATTTGGTGGTTAAATCCAAACAACGTTCTAATCACTTGGCTGATTTGAAAGTCATATTCCACAAGCTTCGACAACATAATTTGAAGATGAACCCCTTAAAATGTGCTTTTGGGGTAACCTCAGGAAAATTCCTCGGCTTTGTTGTACGCCATCGTGGTATTGAAGTCGATCCTGAGAAGACCAAATCAATTCTTGGTATGTCACCTCCTCAGAATTTGAAAGAATTAAGAGGACTTCAAGGACACTTAGCCTATATTCGGCGTTTCATCGCCAATTTGGCAGGCAAAAGTTTACCCTTTACCAAATTTTTGAAGAAAGGAGTCACTTACCAGTGGACTGAAGAATGTCAAGAAGCATTTGATGTTCTCAAGAAATACCTCTTGAGTCCACCAGTACTCATGCCACCTGTTGAGGGTAGAACGCTTATCATCTATGTGACAGCTTTAGAGCGATCATTGGGTGCCTTTCTTGCTCAAAAGAATGATGCTGGGAATGAAAATAGTCTCTACTATCTCAGTAGAACTATGCTAGAAGCAGAAACCCGGTATTCAAGTATTGAAAAGTGCTGCCTAGAATTAATCTTTGCAGTTCAGAAACTGAGATACTACCTGCAACATCATGAGTTCCAATTGGTATCTCGTAATAATCCGCTCAAATTCATCCTTAGTCGTCCAATGCTTACAGGACGTCTGGAAAGGTGGGCGGTTATTCTACAGCAATTTGACATTCAGTATGTGTCTCAAAAGGCAATTAAGGGCCAAGCTCTGGCTGATTTCCTGGCTGAACATCCTTCAATGGAAGACACGTATTCAGATATCGAACTCCCTGATGAGGAAGTTTTCTCTATTCAAGAGAGTCCTCAAACATGGGAAATGTATTTTGATGGTGCTTCTAGAAGTCCAACAGGGAAGAAAATGGAAAATCCTAAATTCAACAAAGTTGGTTTAGGAATTGTGCTCATTTCTCCAGATAAGGCAGTGTTACCTTATTCCTTTTTGTTGTGGGAAGGTGGTACCAATAATGAAGCTGAATACCAAGCTCTCATTACAGGCTTGGAGTTAGCGCTTCAAGCACAAGTGAATCACTTAAAGGTGAAAGGTGATTCAGACCTGGTAATCAAACAAGTCAATGGGGATTATGCCATCAGAAAAGAAGAATTAATCCCTTTGTATGATTACGTCAGAGAGTTAATGTCGGAATTCCCTTCAGAACCGACATTTTCTTATGTCCCAAGATCACAAAATGCTCAAGCTGATGCACTGGCTAATATAGCTACAGCTTTAGCAGATCCAAATCGGGACGAGACAACCATCTGTATTGCCCACCGTCGTGCAATTTCACCTTATGTTCAAGTCAGAACAGAGGAAATTAATGAAATTAGTCCCATTCCTGAATCGTATGGTCATACTACAGGATGGATGTAACCTATCAGGGAATACCTTCAAAATTGAACACTTCCACCTGATAGATCCGAGAAAGAACAAATTCGGTGACGTGTGGTCAATTTTACTCTTTATGATAGCCCAAACCACCTCGAGAAAATTCTCTACAAACGTGGTTTTGATGGAGTTCTCTTCAGATGTATTGATGGTGAAGAGACAATGGCTATCATAAAAGAAGTGCATGCAGGAGTCTGTGGTGCCCACCAGTCTGGACATAGACTATCTGATCAAATTCGAAGTCTTGGATACTTTTGGCCTTCAATGATACAAGATTGTGTTAATTTTACAAATAAGTGTCATTCATGCCAAGTATATGCCAACTTCATTCATAAACCTCCAGAGTTGCTTCATACAGCTAAATACTCATGGCCATTTTCCACATGGGGAATGGATGTGGTGGGACCTTACCCTTCAGCTACGGCCAAGCAGTTTAAGTACATTCTTACTGCTACTGATTTCTTTTCCAAATGGGCAGAGGCATTACCTCTCAAAGAAGTCAGTTCTAAATGCATTGTTAGCTTCATCAAGTCTAACATCATTACTAGATTTGGTGTCCCTCATACCATATTGACGGACAATGGCACCAACTTCTGTTCTTCTGAGGTAAAGAAATTGTATCAAGAATACAACATTAAGTCCAACCATTCATCTCGATATCATGCAGCAGCTAATGGCCAGCTAGAAGCCTTCAACAAGACTCTTTCAAATATACTGCAAAAGATGGTGGATAAAGATAAGAGGTCATGGCCTGATAAACTCTTTCATGCTTTATGGGCTTATCGGACTACCAATCGCAATGCAACGCGGTCAACTCCATATTCGTTGGTATATGGAACAGAAGAAGTCTTGCCAATTGAAGTTCAATTGCCCTCGCTCAGAATAGCCATTTGTGATCAGTTATCTACAGATGAGCAATCCCAAAAGCGGTTGAATGAATTGGAACAATTAGATAAGAAAAGATTGTGCACTTTGCACCACTTGGAAATCTATCAGAATCGAATAGCACGAGCTTTTAACAAAAAAGTTCATCTTCGTTCATTTATTCAGGGAGAATTGGTATTGGTTCTCAGAGCACCAATGATACCAGGAAAGAAGCCTCCCAAACTTGAACCAAAATGGGAAGGACCTTATTCAATACATAAGGTCTACTCCAATGGAGCGTATTCTCTAATCTCAATGGATGGAGAACACATCACGACTCCAACTAATGCCAGATTTCTGAAGAAGTATTTTGTATAAACACAAAATATTGTTCCCAGATCCAAAACAATCACATTGGTTCATGATATTTTGTCCAAGATGACATTAAACTATATTTTGTCCGAGATGACATTAAACTATATTATGTCCTATCTACATGACATTAAACTGTATAGAAGTTCATTTTTTATGTCCTAGATGACATTAAACTATATTTTGTCCGAGATGACATTAAACTATATTTTGTCCGAGATGACATTAAACTATATTTTGTTCGAGATGACATTAAACTATATTTTGTCCGAGATGACATTAAACTATATTATGTCCTAGCAACATGACATTAAACTGTGTGGCACTTCCAACGTCCAGCATGACGATAAACTGTAAAAAGTCCCCAGAACTGATATCCTCGTATTGGTTCACCTTAGTCCTAGCTACATGACTTTAAACTGTACAGCACCAGTTCGTCCTTGCCATATGACGTTAAAACTATACAGCAATGGTCCAGTATGACTTTAAACTGCAACTTCGTCCCACATGACATTAAACTGTGAAAAAGTTTCATGAACCGTCCAGCATGACCTTAAACTGCATCATCCTTGGTCCATGTATATAACCATAAACTATTTGCAAATCCCTTATGTCCAGCAAGACGTTAAACTGTGACGTCCTAAACTACATGACGCTAAACTGTATAAAAGTCCCTCACGTCCGAAAAGACGTTAAACTATATAATCATCAAAGGTCCAGCATGACATTAAACCGCACCATCCACGGTCAATGAATATGACCTTAAACTATTCGCACTTTCGTCCAATATGACGTTAAACTGTATTGTCCCCCTCATCCTAACTACATGACGCTAAACTGTACAGAAAGTCCTTAATATGTCCTACATGACATTAAACTGTTATTTTGTCCCTGCTACATGACACTAAACTGTGCAGCACCAATAGTCCTAACTTCAAGACTTTAAATTGCATAGTCCCTTTTTTATGTCCTACATGACATTAAACTGTGCATCGTTAAGGTTGTTATTACCTCTTGTTTCTCACACCGAGTATGACTCATGTGAGCTTAGAGTAAACCTCAACCATAACACTCTCTTTGGGCCCCTAACCATGTGTAAGTCCCAACAACATTTTAATTAGATCGTTGTCCCCAAGAACAACTTGATCATTAATTCATTCTTTAATTGAACTACACGGACTTTGATCCTTGCCCTCCAGGCTGGGTATGTAGGCAACCTCCCAGGGTTCAAGCCCAAAAAAAAACAATCTCTTCACATCGGTTCACCACCATCTCATATGATGTTGATTCGTGAAACCGCCCCTAGAATCAATATCTTTACATTGATTCACTTTCGTCCTTGTTATATGACGTTAAACTATACAACACTTTTGTCCGATATGACAATAAACTACAATATTCTTTGATTTCCTCATTTGAGAAGGAACCATTATTGACATTGATTTTTTTAATCATGTTTCATTTCAAAAGACTATGTGCATACATGGTAATGCCTAAACTTTTTATCTTAGGTTAAACCATCATTGCACTAAAGTCCCCTTTCACCCTTCACATATACGAACCAAATTTGTACAAAGGGTAGTTCTAGAACTACATGGACTTGATTACCATCCTTATGGGATACGTAGGAACATTCGAGTGTCCCTCGAATCCAGTCCCAAGTCTTTTGGGCCTAACCCCAAATTTCACTTTCAGTCCCTTGGCTAAAAAGTCCTCATGAAAACACACACTGTGTATTCATTATTATGGTCCGAATTCTATGACCCTAAACTAAGATCACTCATACTTTCGTCCTGCACGACGTTAAACTGCATTTCAAGAACTACATATGGCTTGATTCTCATTCTTATGAGATACGCAGTGAAGTCCAAGTTTTCAGGACCCATCCACAACATGATTATGGTTTTCATTGACCTATGTATCTCTATATACATTGGACAATACCCATATTTATGTGTTATAATCCTAACCTTAAATATTTTCAAATCTTCATAACCCTTTTCATGACTTCTAATCACAAAAATGTCAAACTTCTGAGAATTCTTTTTCCTGACTATGCAGCACGTGCCCATAGGTGGCCTTGCATAAACAGTCCACATAACAGACTTGTCAGCCAAAAGATGCTATTTATTTGACCATGCAGCCAATGCCCTTAGGTGGCCCTGCATATTTCAACCCCCTAACGGGTTTTGTTAAATAATAGTAACTTAATTCTTGGGAAGAATGCCTCTTTTGTCCTTATTTGTCTTAAACGACAGTATGTAGGGATCTGCAAAAAATATCCATCCTTAACATATTTTTCCCATATCCTTTTTCATGATCTGAAAGTATTCAAGTCTATGGTTTATTCTTCTTCCCTACGTTTGGGTCAGACCTTCGTAGGAGTGATGTTCATCCAGTTCTTCGATATTCTTGTTCGGAAATATCTTTTCCATATTCAAGTACCTCTTTCCATACAACAAACTCTATACTTTAGAAAATTTGAATCTCTATAAACTTTCACTGGCTTTTAGCACTAGGAAAGTAAATTTCTGGGAGTTCTTTTGCCTGACTATGCAGCACGTTCCCATAGGTGGCCTTGCATAAACAGTCCACATAACAGACTTGTCAGCCGAAAGATGCTATTTATTTAACCATGCAGCCAATGCCCTTAGGTGGCCCTGCATATTTCAACCCCCTAACGGGTTTTGTTAAATAATAGTAACTTCATTCTTGGAAACTACTTCTTCTAATGCCTTTTTAGCTCTTTTTCATATCATTCCTCAGATTCAAATATTCTTAAGCCATGGTTTACATTTTTTCTCTCATACTTGAGTATGGTAATATGTTTTCAGATAAATTGTCAAAGAATTGAATCAATTTTAATCCATTTTTTGGTCAAAGCTATTTCGACCTTAAACATTAGCCCCTTTATGTCCGACATGCATGACTTTAAACTGCCCACAAAAGACAAAGGAACTCTGAATAAAAGTCAAGTTCCAGCTCACTAAATATACATTTTTGTATGATTTAGGTAATATTGAGCAATTAAAAGATTCAAAGTCTGTAGGGTTATTTGTAATAATCCTAGTAGAAATCAAACTATGCTTACTAGGCCCATTGGCTTATGTAAATTTGAAGCAGGTAATGAAAGAATGAGGGTACAAATGATTGAAGACAAAATTGTTTTTCATTGATACACAGGAGATAGAAAGACATCCACAGACTGGAGTCTCTTCTCTTTTTCAAGAATTACAGAAGATTGTCAACATAAGTCTTCATTTGATGTATAGCATCCTGAGCCTTATCAGCAGTTACTTGAAGCTCGTTCACTTGACCAGCTTCACTCTTTTCAGCTTGCTGAAGTGCCTTCTTAGCATCTGCGATGGCTTTCATGCCATTCATATGAGTTTCATCCAATGATTTATTAAGCTGATCAAGTTCCCCAGTAACAGCATCTAACTGTTGCTGGAGTTGCACCTGCTGGATGACCTTTTCTTTGATTTTTTGCTTCAGATCCTTCATCTTGGCAGCATAATCAGCTTCAGCTTGGGATATCGAAGCCTCAAATTCGCCTATGTTGACTGACAATTTCACTCTGGTCAAATCTTCGCGACTTGTCTGCACTTGCTCCCTCCTGAAAATGATCTGTTTCACCGCAGCATGGATCTTTTCATACCCAAAACCACCAAGTCCCAATATAACAAATTGGGATGACAATCGAGAAATTTTTGATGGTAGCTCTTCTAAAGGAACCCTAGATATGATGTTCCATATGTTGTTCCATGCCTTACGTCGTGAAAAGCTAAATGCTTTAAGCATCTCTGGATCTGATTCAATATCATCGTCAGAAGGGGGTATGTAATCTGGAATTAGCGCACTTAAGGAAGTTCCTTGTCCTGATCTTTCCCCCCTGACTTGTGCTTCTTCACTTTCAATTCCCGTTGGGGCAGAGGCTGAGGCCTCACCTCCGGATCTAGTCATTGCAGTTGATGGTCCTGCATGATTAATTGAAAGGTTTAGTCAGCTTCAAAGGATAACAAAATAATATATTGTCTTGAGAATAAAGTACAATCACAAATATTGTTATCCCTTACCCAAGGATGGTTCAACAACCTGAGAAGACTTTTCCCCATATTTCCCGGTTTCAACAGGATTTTCAAGATGGGTCTCAGGAGGGTTTATTGGATTTAGCTCTACTTGAGCTAATGTTTCTGCAATGATGGGGTTGACATCAGTGTCCACACCCTCTTCAGGCATTGGCAGTTCAGCAGCTTCTACGGAAGAAACTGCATATTATTTTCCATCATGGTTAGAAGTATATTTTTTAAAGAAAAATTTGGGCGAAGGGTAGCACTAACGCCCAAGGTCTTCTAAATCACATGACAACTTAGCATGATCATAAAATTCTTCAAAAGTCATTCCTTGATTCATCATTTCATCCAATGATACTTCAGAATCTTGATTAGTCTCACCAGAGGGAGCATTTTCTACATCTTCTTACCGACTTATGTCCTACAACCCATGACCCTGGACAACATCTTCAATAGTAGGAGGGATACTGGGAATGGATGCAAGCTCTTCTCCAGGAGCAACCAAGTCAGCTTGGGTCTGTGATTGTTCTACAGCACCCTCCAAAGCCTTTGAAGAAGGATCAGTCCCTTCCCTCAAGGGAGAAATTGAAGAAGCCCCTGCAATCCTTAGAAATATGAGTAACCATATGATTATGGGTATAAACTCATGATTGTTCAAAGGACTTACCGCTGCTAATGAAACGTTTAGCTATGGATTTCCTCCTTCGTTGCCTTTGCTTCTTTTGTTTTTTTTGGAGTATCAGTGGTCTCCCTTATAGGCACTTGGATTGGTGAATGGAAGGCTGTGTCCAGTGCCTCATTCATGGCCTGCTGGCCTGGAGATATCTCGCCTGGTTCACGAGGAGAATCAGCAGCATCCCCGATAGCAGTACCACCAGGGCTATACTGTGGCGAAGGAACCCCAGTTCCTTTCTTTTCAAGCTGCGAGATGAAGAAAATAACTTGCTTAAGTAACAAAGCTTCAACTGAAATCAAGTTGCAAAGAAAATAAGGAAAGAAAACTTACATCTTCAGGAGCCACGTACTCTTGCCATTCCTCATCTCCAGAACCACCAGCCCCCTCAGTGGCGCCACGATCAATCATTTCCTTCACCCGCCTGGTGATAGGAAGCGAGTCATTAGTGGCATATATGAGCATTTCCAGCTCTCTGATGTAAGCTCGCACTTCATTGGGGTTATCTTCGTATTGAAGATTTTTAGAAGCTACAAGATTTCCTATTCCAGGAAGTTGTAGGCCCTCACACAAATCCAGCCAGGCAGTCTCAGTACCACAGTATAAGCTCTGCCATAGTTGAACAGCCTCTGGTCTTAGATATAAATGCTGTGAGGAAGGTCCTACAATTTTTGATTTTAATTTCTTCCCAGCTACTGCAACTACAGATAGAGAATAAGAAAGTAAGACTTATTACTTTATAAAGTAGCAGTGATTGAAATTACTACAATGAAATAACTCACCAGGAGTTGATGGAGTGAGTCTTTTAATTCTGGCCAGAGGATTATATCGGGCACGAAACCACTTTGCTGCCGGTTGTGCCTCATCGTGATAATCAGATGAATCAGTTCTAGAAGAGGAGTCTGTTGAACCTATTTCAGGTGGAGAAGCGTCACCTTCATGAGGAAGGGTTTCTTTCTCTACAGTCCTATTCCTCTTTCCCACTTGATATACTGGGTGATTCAATATCCCTTTAGGGTATGATGCTATCCAGTGTTCGGCATAAAATGTAGTCAGATTATGTGCCGCTTTTTCAACTGGTAGATCAAATACTGCCCCAGTCTTCTCTCTTGATGTCAGCAACCATAGTTGTCGAGCAACCATCGGATGTTGCTCTAACCTGACATGTACCAGAGGGGATACAACAATCTGTTGCAAACATTTGAATTGGCATGCAAATCTATATGGATCATAGGCCTCACATATGATTTCTCCATCAATCCTGGCTACTAACACGCCATCCCTGCAAGCTAGCATGTATGCCCTCAAATCCAAATGGGCTGTCCCATCATCATCAAACCGCCCGGATGGTGGACTTCCATAAGGAAAGAAGTTGAATTCCTTAAACATGCTCAGTCTTACTTTCATGTCATAACCATTAACATCTAATGGAGCAATTCCAGAGAATGCTTGCACTGACGGTCTGAAAGAGATTCCGGGAATTTGTAATCCATTCTGTACATTGTAAGTCCTGAAGTGAGTGGCGATCCATCCCCACAAAACCTGGAATGGTCCCACTATTCTTAAAGGAGATTTACCCTGGAAGACGTGAAGTAAACTCCTGTGAATCTTTGCTAAAATGGGGGTAGCTAACCCAACCATTTTTCCCTCATCCAACTTTGTCGCAATGACGAAGGTCCCTGGCCTAACGCCTCCATTCAAATCCCTGACCGACAAGAGATAAACACTGAGCCACATTTCCAAGAAACCCTCCAGACGAGTTTTCTTTGGAATTATTTGATTCACTTCATATCCCCACTTTTCAAACTCTCCTGCTTCTAGAGTTGGCCAGAATGTCCCAGGAGCTCCTCTCTTCTCAGGTTTTGGACAAGTGGTAGGACGTCTGGGCCTGGTATCCTTGGATTTCTTTTTCTTGGATCCTTTTTCTTTTGGCTCCATCCTTTTCTTCTTCTCAGTAAGAAACACATTCATCCATTCTTCCGGATGAATATCTTTTCTAAAATGAGTTAATGAGGTCTCTGAGCTCTTGAGCCTGTGAAAGATTTTAAATAATTCTCGAGCTAAAGCAGGAGTCTTCTCTGAATCATTCCAAGTCACCTTGGGAGGAATGAATTCATCATACATATCGCCCAAGATTGGAGCTCCTGAAATCTTGTGGACATCCCACAAACTGATACCTACTTCTCCATGAGTCAAATGGAAAGAATTAGTCGCTGGGATCCAGTGGCTGAGTATCTCTGGCATGAAGTTATCATGTCTGTAAACATATGTTTGCCCAACCCAAACAGCCTCATATATTGCAGCTCTCTTCAGGTCCTCGATAAACTCTGCGCAAGTCTGTCGCACCCAGTATGCCCACATCCAAGTTGGCTTCACACCTCCCCCAGGACGGAAATCCCAACTTTTCTTCCAGCCTTTGGATTGATCCATCTGAGCATTTCGGAAGATTGAAGGATGACAATGTGGTTGAAGATCAGGTGTATGTTTTTTCAGATCTGGTGTGCAAGGGCTATGATGCATCACATAAGCCTTCTCCACTGTTCCAGCAGTTAGAAATACTCCTCCACCTGAGATATTTGCTGAAGCAAAATTGGTATAATTCTGAAACCACGAAAATGGAAGATAATTCTTTACTTCTGGAATAATGACTTCTTGTAGATGACCATAGCCATACAAAGGTAGATAAGTGCAGTGAGGAAAGTTGCGATGATATTTCTTCAGATACTTATCCAAATCTGGAAGAGTACTATCTTTGACAGTATAGTAATCGGGGCCAATGATGTCCATCATATCATCTATCCGCTTGCTAGCCAATTCATCAATTAATCCAGGTCTAAGAGCCATTGAATCTGCATAGGAGTTGAATAAATTAAACTCTTAAATGGGTTTATTTTTTCATAAAATTTGTGAAAGAATTTGGAAAAAATGGCTAAGGCATTAAGGCGCGCAAGTATGGAGATGTCGCGCAAGTGATACATGTGCCGCGCATGTTTTTGTCGCGCAAGTATTACCGCGCAAGCCCTATTACCTTGAGAGTAGCGTGACAGCGAGGAAACAGTGGAAAAGAGACTTGCACGGCGAGGAAGACTTGCGCGGCGAGAGCTCGAGAACTTCGGGATCAGGTGTCATCCACGGCCAAAAGCGGTGTATTTATAGGCCAGGAGGCCTATCTGCGCGCCGTACTCAGAGCGCTTAAGGCCTGCGCGACGCAAACTTGCGCGCCGCCCTCTGTGCACTGAAGACTTGCGCGCCTCCCTTTTCCTTTGGAGGGATTCGATTTCCTCAGAGTCCAATCCTCTTTTCTCTCCGGATCCAACTATGAGGGGGGACTTTTGTTGACGCTCCTTTCATCACAGAATCTAAAGATCGGAAAAGGGAATATCCGAGGTCAAAGTGATTCATCCTTTAAAGAAAACATCAAAAATCAACAAAGGCAGGAAGAAAGGATCAACAGAAACTTCACCGCGCAAGTTATCTAACTGTCACGCAAGTGTACTTGCGCGGCGACCTTGGTCGCGCAAGTGACTTGCGCGACCTAAGTGGTAACCGCCCGGTAACCACCCAGGGCCTTCTTTTGCCTATAAATAGACCCTGTGGGCCCCCCATTCGAGAGGATCTTTTTCCAGAAACTCGAATTGAAGCTCCCGACGCCCAAGTCTCTTCTCAAAGCTTCCGGAACACTTCTAAGGTAATTTCTTACCTAGAACGGAAGATTTAAAGAGAAGAAGGAAGGCCTAAGTGTTGAAACTCATCAACACTTGCGCGCCAAATTATTCCTTCAATAGAACTTGCGCGTCCCTTTTTTGGATGAACCTCAAGAGGATTCTAAAGGGATTTATAAAGAGTCTCTCAAATATTCTAATGGTATTTGAGAATTGCGCAAGTATCCCTCATGTCGCGCAAGTATACTTGCGCGACCAATACTTGCGCGCCGCCGCAATACTTGCGCGCCTTTCAAGACTTGCGCGCCCCTACCTTTTTGGGTGCCTATCTTGCCCATTTTATCCCTCTTAAGCCATCACACCTTTCCTTTTCAAGATTCAGTCTTCAAGATACTCTTCAAAGCCATTTATGGCATGATTTCTTGATTTTACTTCCTTATCTGAAAGGAATTATATGGAATATCTCTCAAAGTCTAGTGATTTAAATATCCTTATGTCACTAAATATGGAGAGTTCATTCATTCAACCTCATCCTTTAAGATGATAGAATCCTAACCTGGGTCTCCTTT
Source organism: Viscum album (assembly GCA_963277665.1). NCBI lineage: Eukaryota > Viridiplantae > Streptophyta > Magnoliopsida > Santalales > Viscaceae > Viscum > Viscum album. Next base: position 1,266,131,201 of record OY728145.1, on the reverse strand, counting down.
TCAGGAATAATCCCCAGTTATAAATCCTTTAATGTGGGCATCTTCCTCAGGAGTAAGCCCCAAATTCTTAAAGTTCCTAAAATTGGGCATCCTTCTTAGGAGTAAGCCCCAATCTCAAACATGGGCATCCTTCTTAGGAGTAAGCCCCAATCTCAAATGTGGGCATCCTTCTTAGGAGTAATCCCCAATCTCAAATGTGGGAATCCTCCTCAGGAGTAAGCCCCAAACCTTAATCCCTAACCTGGGTCTCCTTTTCAGGAATAAGACTCAGTCATAATCTTGGGCTTCCTTTTCAGGAGTAAGCCCCAAGTCCCCTAACCTGGGTCTCCTTTTTAAGAATAAGACTCAGTCATAATCTTGGGCTTCTTTTTCAGGAGTAAGCCCCAAGTCCCCTAACCTGGGTATCCGTTTCAGGAATAAGACTCAGTCATAATCTTGGGCTTCCTTTTCAGGAGTAAGCCCCAAGCCCCCCTTAAATTTCTCTTAACCAGTTCTAATTTACCCTTGATTTGGGTTTCCTTTTCAGGAGTAAAACCCAATCATAAGTCCCCTCCTAACTTGGGAATCCTCCTTAGGAGAAAGCCCCAAGATTAGAGTATTCAAATCTCCATAAAGCACATATACCTTTATGGACCCTGTTCCTGGATTTTCTCCCTAAAAGTAAAATCCTAAACCTTCATCTATCTGGGTAGTCATACATACATAAGCCCCAAACAAATTCTTATGATTGCATCTTTCATGGCACACTTGTCTAATTTTTACCAATACCTCTTGTTTCTCACACCGAGCATGACTCACGCGAGCTTAGAGTGTAAAAGTAATTATGACATTCTTCTTTGAGCCATCAATCATAAACATCATACTCCATTACTCGAACTACGTGGGTTCTGATTCCTTTTCCAAAACAAAGGATACGTAGGTAGCCCATTTATGGGTTCGATCCCAACTTTGAAATAATCCATGTCCTTCTGAATGACGATAAACTTCAAGTGCCTCACTGAGTGGCTTTAAAACCAGCCCGGTCATCATAATGACCAAGAGACTTTTATAAATGTTTCGAAGGATACCATTGACCAAGAATCTCTAAATAGATACAGATGATTCTCTATTGATGAAGAACCTCGAATACATATAAAAGATTCTCTAAATTTCTTGCATATTTAATCATTGATTGTTAAAACTTAAGGAAAGCTCATTTTATACTTGGTAATGTAATAAGGATTCACGAACATAACTTAAATCTATAAAGAGAGTCCCGGAGTAGACAATAATTCCCCTAAAAAAGGTGTGATGAGTCCGACCTCCCATCCTCTCGACCAATTCAAATTCCTAAGCCTCATTAGTCCACAAACTAATGAGCGCCTACCTTTGGAAAGTAGGTCCAAACGGATGTGGAATCATTGGATGTTTCCGGTTCTACGAACAAACCCGTTAGAAACCGATCGGAACGTTTGAATCTCCCGTCCAGGAGGTCATCCCTGAAATCCGTGAGGAAACAGACGTACCACAGATTAAGGACTGCAATGGATTACCACTGGATGATTATACAATGACTTACTACTGGTTGGAGAACACAACTACTTACCATCGATTGGGGAACACGACGACTTACCATCGATTGGGGAACACGACAAATTACTGTCGATTGGGGATGGACCTTAGGGAGGCTTCCTACATACATTATTTGGGAGACAAAGATCAAAACCCACCTAGTTCAAATGAGTACAATTTAACGTCTTGCAGGATGAAAGATGGACATACAGTTTAATATCATGCGGGATGAGGGTGGATCAATGTGGTGTGGTTAGGACTGATGGGTATTGGTCTTGAACCTAGAGAGGATTCCTACATACCTTTCATGGAATGGGAAAGGATAAAATTCCACGTAGTTCAGAAGGAAGGATACAATTTAATGTCATGCAGGATGAAGGTGAACTTATGCAGAGGGGTCAGGACAAGTAGGTGTTGGGCTTGAACCTCAGGGAGGATTCCTACGTACCTTTCCTATGAGACAAGGATCAAAGTCCATGTAGTTAGGAATGGTGGATTGGTGATTATGCTCTAGGGAGGCCCAAGAAGGATGCCATGATCAATGCTAACTTTAATACCACATGAGTCATGCTTGATGTGAGAAACAAGAGGAAACAGAGACCTGCCAATCACATCGTGAAAGGTGCATCCGTGGGAATGGGAGTGAGGATAACATGTGGTTAGCGGCCCAAAGAGGAAACAAGAGCTTACATGTGGTTAGCAACCCAGGTAGATAGAAGATTGGGACTTACTCCAGGATGGAGGCCCGATGGAGAAAAAGATCATAGGGAGAGGGATGTGATAAGGAAGGTCTCAATGCCCATCTCTTCTCCATTCTTTGGCACCGAAGAATAGAGGAAGAGTAGAGATACTACCTCATGTAAGAAATTATAGGGGGTTACACTAAGATGGTTGAACTTCCCCATGGATAGACTCCGCTCCAACAAAGAGGATCTCATTCCATGTAAGGAATATCTCACTCTCATGGAGACAAGCGGGTGTAGAGAATGTCTGAGACGGGGAGCCCCACGTGTGTTTCAGAGGGTGATGTTATAGTTTAATGTCATGTGTTGGGGATGATGGAGCTTGGCAGTTTAACATCCTACTGTTTGGACGAGGAGGGTTCACTCCACCCCTCTAGTAATTACAAAACCAACACTCTTTAACCCTTGGTGAAGGGAAAGCATCGACAATGCCATGGTGAGGTGGTGTTGTGGAGTGATCCACTGAGGGGCCCACGTTAGTGTGGATATGCGAAGAAGTAATATCCATTAGCGTGCCTATGTGAAGAATCATAAGGCTAGGAAATGCAACATAAAGAACCACCCAATGGACCTTGAAATCACTTTATACCAACCTGGAGGGTCATATGGGAGAAGGGTTTTCAAAGCAAATTGGTTCATAAGAAGGGACCTTGTGAAGCTTTGGTGCTACATGTAGTGGAGGGGCTTCGCAAAGGGGTATTCTTTGTGAAGTGGGGTAAACTAGATTTGGAATAGGTCATAGGTGCATATGGAGGGTGCTTCGTGAAGTGGAAAGGCTTTCACGGAGTAAGACTTTGTGAAGTATAGTGACCCTATCATAGCATATGGTTCGCATGTGCATGGAGGGTACTTCACGAAGCATGAGTTCTTTGTAAAGACCCGAATACCCTTGAGGATCTTCTTCCTTTGCAGTGGACCATGGGCTTAGAGAAGGGCATCCATTCTTGAAGAGGGGTTGTATTTGAGCTAAGGCAATGGTACTTAACAATTCTCAAGTACCTAGAAGAGATAATTTTTCTCAAGGTTTCATAGATAAGAAGTAACTTTGTGATTTGAGAGCAGAGAGGGACAAATGTCGGAGTATCCATCCTTTGGACTCTAGGGGAGCATGATATTTATAGGCGAGGGGAAGTGCGAAGTAGGGAAAGCTCAGGGCAAATCCATGTGGTGCTCCGTGATCAACCGTGGATTGTGTCATGTTCATCGTAACCGTGGAGTTGACCGCCATCCACTCCTTAGTGCTGAGCTCCCCAGGGTGCTCTGCACGGTGCTCGTGGAGGCTTCTGTCCAGTTTGATGGGTTCACAGAGGTTGATTTGGCTCCCTCCACAGCATGAAGTTCCCAGTCAATTACATCATAATCGTAAAGCCTCTCGTTTCTTTACTTTGCGGTGATCGCATAATGGGATTCGACTTCGTGTTAGTCGCGGTATTGTGGGACTCTGTGAATGGTGCGGTGCTAAGGGGCTCCATAAACAAAATTTGTGAGGAAGCCCATTTGGGATGGGTTTCTTCTTCGCGTCCTTTCCTTCTATACATATTTTGGAGCCAACAAATTATCCCCCTAAAACTTAAATATAAGAATAAAATGAGGATCAAAGTATGAGGGAAAATTTCCAAAATGTTTAGGAAAATCACAAATCAAAATCACAAAGTAGGGTCATAATGCAGAGTGGTGATGCGCGGGTTGGGAGCACCACAAATCTCACCATGGCTAGATGCACCGTGAAGCACAGGGGGTTGTCGCCTATAAATAGGGGAGGATGACCTCTCTTTTTTCCTTTATCATATTCAAATTTTCGTACCTGAGATCTCTATTTTCAAATCTCTGCATGATCCATGATCGCTCTTTGAAAATTGGTCCATTCTTCTTTGCAGCGCACAACGAGTCCTTCAAATCCGCGAGTGTGCACTCTACGGCTTACGTCTGTGAGGGATATGGAAGGGCTCTGCAACTTGTCTCTATGATCGAGCTTCGTGATTGAACTTTGTGATTGAGCTTCCCGATCGAGCTCCATGACCCAGTACAAAATTTCAAAAAACTTGAAGACTGAATGGCTCATCAGGGAGCTTACAGGGGGTCCTTGAGGATGTTGCTTGGAGTGAAGAAATGGAAAATAACTTAGGTATCAGGGAACATGTACGGAGCCATTAGGACCATGATTTGCTAGTGAAGATGCTATCATAGGGTCATAATAACTACCCACTGTAAAAAAGGATGCCTCCATATGGCTTCAGTCTGAGGTATGTTGTTTTCATTCCCTAAGAGAGTAAATATGAGATAGCCTACTAGTTTAAAAGCACGTTGTTCCATCTCTAGTGGTTTAGGGAGACTGAAGACCATACTTGGGAGGATTTCACACCTTTCAATGTTGACTGTTTGTATAACCATGTTAACAACGTCGATGAGAAGGCATTTCAAGCAGAGGTAACTCCCCCAATGTACCACAACATTCTAAAGGTGGCCCTAGGGAACCTAGAGAAGGGGTGAACTGATGAGTGGTATTTGCACCAGGGCGGAAACTTCACAGACAACTGGGCATGTACCTATTGGGTAGTCACCTCGTGTGAGGAGTTTGGGGTAGAGCTGAAGCAAGTGGGCCTGTATGAGGTGGCTTGGGCTTCCCTATTTAACATCTACCAGCCAAAGAAGTTGATGCTGGAGTTGCTGAGTAGGTGGTAATCAAGATCCAATACCTTCCATCTTCACCATGGGGAGGTTGGTATCAGCCTTTGGGACTTGCACCAGATCTTAGGGGTCCTGATAATGGGGGTAATGTACAACGAATTACTCCCTGCCACGAATACATGGGAAGAACCGGAGTAGATGACACCACTGGAAAAGGCATTGATGGACCTGTTGTTGAGGGAGGAAATTAATTCAGTGAGGGATGTCCACTTTAAGCGGTGGTTCAAGCAGTTCCTGAATTTCCCTGAAGATAGACCGTTTCTCATGAGGCCTTGGACCTGCCTGAAGGGGGTTTAGTGCGATAAGGATCACTCATATTGGAAACTTCTGGAGGATATACAGTGGAAGACAAGGGGATTCAGTGTCAGTACTGAGCAATAACCAGTGGTTAGGTTGGTTTCATTCATCTTGACACTTATCTGTGGCTGGATTATACTAGTGAGGGACATGAACTTGGGTGTGCGACTGATCACGTTCATCATGGAATCCACATTGACGATATGGGAGTGAGTCAAACTGGGAATCATGGTGCTCACCAAGTTTTATAATGTATTGTGGCACATAATCAAAGGGAATAAGCCACAAAGGATATAAATGTTGTTCCATATTCTGTACGGGTGGATAACAACGCATGTTAGGGGAATCTACGAATATCCAAACCACATTTCCCCTATAATATCAGACTTCCAACCGGCCATTCTAAACATAGTGGGGAGTTTTCCGACCAAGATTATCGTACAGTTGGTGATGAACTGGGTCTGGAAGGAGGAAGAGTTCAACTTCCACCCATTCTCATTGCCAACAGGTGTGTTTACTGTTGACGACCAGGGAACTGAAGAGAATCGGTCCCACATCCTAGCCTTTCGGGGTGGATTCCTAGTGGTGTGGGTCGACCACAAGCCTCTCTTTGAGCTGTACACCCCACATCAGTTCGCAAGGTGGTTCCAGTGCATGCAGCGGCTGACCCCTCGGGTATACTTGGGAGTGCGCCACAAGGACCACCCAAGTGTGATGAGGCAGATGTAGCTCATATTCACACGGGTGGATGAGAAGATGTGAAATGATCTGCCTCCACCCACAGGTGTCTATGGGATGGTGAAGTAATACATCAAGAGTTTGGAGTCATCTTACCTGGGGGAAATGCTAAAGCAACACACCATCCATGTCAGTGATGGAGTGCCTCCCCAACCTTGAGGTCGGGGCTGGAAGGTGGTGAGGAAATCCTGTGGTGGTGGGGAAGCAGTGGTGGTGAGACCCGCATTGATCGAGAGGCAGGTGGCAGAGGAATACCCAACGGTCCTAGTGGAGCAAAGTTATCCAAAGGGGAGGCCACCCCGGGGATTCTATAGGATACCCACCCAGGCTCTAGGGAAGCGGCTGCGCCACATAGAAATTCCTAATAACGCTATCTTCATGGAGTCTTGGGACATATGGGATGTCAACAAACAATTCCTCAACCCGCCTGAGATGTGGAAACATCTAAATCATCTTAGGATGGATTTTTGGGGATTGGTCCTATTAGGGTTGGATTTTCGGTATCCCAGGTAGAGGGAGAGGTGTACCTTGCCGAGATAGTGAACTTTATGCACTCTCGGGGTGCTCCGCGCCCAAAGTTGGATCAAGTAAATGTGATGCTTGATTGAAATTCCCCTTCGCAGTTGTCAGTTGTCGAATTGATAAAGTGCTTCCCTCTACAGGAAGAATCATATGAGTCCTCATAGTGGGAGGAGGCCAGTGGAGGGAGCCCTCTGAAGGAGGGTAAAGTCAGAAACTCAAACCTGAAGTTGGAAGAGTTTGTAGAGGCCCTTGAGGTAAACCTTAAACCACTTACCCATAGTCTCTATTTAGGTCGTTTAGGACTTCTCAACAAAAATATAACCTGTACAGGATGGACTCATACACAAAACCCTCTCTTGACCGATAGTAGATGCAGTTGTAGGATCTTTGGGATCCACGCTCGTGACTACGGTGATCATCATGCCTGGTAGGGCCGTGACACCCAGGTTGGTCCTCTCGGAGCCTTTAGACTTCCCAAAAATATATGTAGGGCCACAACTTAGGGTTTCAATGGAAAAACACAGGAGAGAGACCAACTATTTGATCTATGTAATTATTCTTCAAATAATTCATAACTATCATCCATTGATCAAGTTAACTAATTTCTATGTGCCTCTTGTATTCATAGCTTTTCAAATGGTGTGGGATTCCTTGCTAAGGTTGGTTGGAGCTCCTGGTGCCACCTTTCCCGGGGGAATGCTGGTGGTCATGATAGTGGATGACCGAGCTGACCAAATTGCAGCACTCCCGATCACAGGTGGGGCCATCAGAAGGAATGATCTCGAAATAATTGAGGTAGAGTCTGACAGTGAGGATCAACCAGAAGACATGGGTCCTAACCTACCTAACCAGACGCCGAATGAAGATCCTTCTAATGAGTTCTTGGAGGGGTTCTCTGCCTATGAACCTGCTAACCCCTCAGACTGGGATGAGATGACTTCTAATGAAGAGGATAGCAAAATCGTTCATCACTAATCATGGAAGTTGATCAGGCACTTCATCGGGGAGACCTCTCGAGCGCAATGGATAGATCGGATGGGTAGAATTCATTCCCAGCTATGCAAGTTATGCATTGGGGGAGTGGATTCCCAGTGTCCTCATATACTCATTTGAGACTTCATGGTAGAGAATTTTTAAGAGCATGATCGTGGCCCTAGTTTAAGTTGGCAGCGAAGGAAATCGGTGAACATCAAGAGGCTCTAGGAAGCTGAAGATGAGATCCAATGGTTGAGGGTGCGGGTGAACGAGCACTCCAACTTTGTTAATGCACAATAAAGGTTCATATTGCACCTAAAGGCTTAGATGGAAGAGGATGAAGAATGGATGGAGAAAGCCTATGAGGATATGGCTATCATCCGAACTGATGAGGAGTGGGCCTAGATCACGACTGATGAACTACGCCCCATCGCTGTTGAGGAGGAGAGAGAGCTAAACAAGTGACAGTGGATCCAAGAAGCCACAATACAGAGAGTGGTGTTGATGGAATTATTTATTCAAGAGGTCAACCCATCTATGGGAGGGGCTAATCCTTGGGTGTTGTAATGCATGTAAACTTTTAAATTTACTTTCATACTTTGATCATTTATGGTGAATGCATGAGTTTCTTTATTTTTTTTGGTTTACTACATTTCCATCACATTTGTGAAATATCATGTGATAAATCCCTAAGCTCACATGGGTCATGCCTGATGTGAGAAACAAGGGATGGTTTCTTCTTTATTCCATCCGAATATGAGAGTGCCGACCAAGCTTCAGGCATCCAGGGTTTGAACAACCAATCCAGATTTCTGGGAAGAAAGAAGGAGGCTTGACTAGAGGATAAGGTTCTAAGAATAGTTGAATTACCATATTCCCAATTTGCTCTGGTGAACAAGCGGGGTAACGCCAGGGGCGTTAGAATCAATCCGAATGTAGGGGAGTGGAAAGTGTGAATTATGATACCCAAAATTTGGAACACTGTGTGGGTGGCATGAAAATAGAGGATAAATTTTGACTCTATTCGAAATACAGTATCCCTATTGCATTAGCCTGAAATGGGTATGAAAAATGAGGTTCGACCACTGACCATGTTCAAAACACAGGGCCTGAATCAAAATTTTATCCATTAGTCTTCCATATTGTTGTCCCATAACAGTAGGCGAGCCATAGGACGAGCATTCGTACTATTAGGGGGTTCCTTTAGATGTGAAATAGGACGATGGTCTGAATAAAGGACACACAAACCATGGAGGGTGGAGTTATGGGTTGTTCAAATAGAGTCCAACACTCTTGAAATTATACCACCGTGGTAGAAACACATTGGGTGGATGCATTGGTATGATCATGGATCACACTTACTTCTAGACATGACCTCTCTGTTAAGTACCTGGAATGATCTATAGTTTTACATCATATCAATAAGAATGATAAACACATAGTTTAAATGTCATATGGTGAGGATGGTGCACATAGTTTAAAGGACCTGGGGCTGGGCCCAAGGCGAATTTCCTAGACGCCGCTACATATCCCATGAGAACGGGAATCAAGACAAATGTAGTTCATGATCACAACGTGGTTAGAGACCAACACTGGTAGGGGAAATACTCTCTGGCGAGGAAGCTGACGCATCCCATAATTAACATGGGACATCTTGAACTTGTTCAGGGTAAAACTGCATTTTAATGTCATGCGTCGAGGAAATGTGGACTCATATAGTTTAACGTCATATGGTAGGATGAAGAGTGAAAGGAGAGATCCCAAAAAAAGGGAGTATGTGATGCGGTAGCTATAAACCCAATGTGAATGAGGACATAAGGAGTTTGCACTACACCACGTATTACCAGAGGATTTTTTTAGGTCAAGGGACCAAAAGTGAATATTAGGTTTGGCCTAAGGAAAATTGGTTAATCATTCTTATGTATCCCATCAGGATGGGAATCAAGCCACACATAGTTCTGAAAAATGTCGCGCAGTTTGGTGTCTTGAGATAAGGACGGTCTGATCTTAGTTTAAAGGTCTTACAAATCATACCATAGTGAAAAAGGAGGGAGGGAGAAATGTGGTGTGGTAATTACAAAAACCCAACATGAAGGAGGATGGTAGGAATCCATGTCACACCATGTGCTCCCTGAGGAGGTTTTAGGTCGAAGGACTGAAAATAAAAGTTGGGCTGGGCCTGAGGCAAAATGCCTGGGCATTCGTACATACCCCATTATGATGGGGATCAATCCATACGTAGTTCTATAAGTGGCATGGTAGGGTAAAAATTCCAAGGACAATGCTGTCGTTCGGGTCCATCCCACACACCAAAAGAAGTGTCATTTGATAGATATTGTTTGTTCATTAGGATGGATGTGTGTTTTTTTTGTGAAATGATAAACCTAATACAGATAATCCAGGCATCATTACATGAATCAAACCATGTGTAGGCATTAAAAAATGGTATGGTAGATAACCGCTACCAAACATGATGTCCCCTTGAGTAAGGACATCACAATGTAGTGTCGTTTTTCATCATGCAGCCAGGATGATAATTTCATATTTTAGGGTCATATGATAGGACCAACCAATGCATTTTAACATCATGAAATAAGGAAACAAAAATTAAAAGTCATTTCGGACTAGGAAGCATAGTTTAAAGTAATATGGCTTGGACACATATATAAGAAACAAGGTTTTAGGGGGCAATGCACATGGCATAATAAATCATACCTGACGTGAATGAAAATGAGGTCCACACCACACCACGCACAATTATATAGAAGAAAACCCAGGCCAAGGGGACAAAGAAGGTCATAGAGTATGGGGTTGGACCCGTGGAAAAAACGTCTAGGTGTTCCTATGTATCCCATGAAGATGTGAATGAAGCCGTACATAGTTTTGAAGGTGTAGTTTAACGTCATGCAGGACAAAAGGGTGAAGAAAATAGCTCATAATAAGGGAGTACATGGTGCGACTATTGAAAACCTAACGTGGATGAGGATATAAGACCATACATGCCACATCACGCAATCCTGTGAAAGTCATGGACAAAAGGCCGAACAGAAGAGGAAATTAGTGGAACCTAATGTGGACCTGAGGACAAGATGCCCAAGTGTTCCTACGTATCCCATGAGGATGGGAATCAAGTTGTACATAGTTTTAAGAGTGTCGTGTAGTTTATCATCTTGAAACAAATATGAAGAGAGATCTTATTTATAAGGTCTTAGAACTTGGACCATAGAGAAGCGAGACTCTTCCAAACGGGTGAAAACCTCGACCAAATCCATAAGACCACATTAGGTACACTTGGAGTGGGAATAAAGGGTGGATAAGGTCTTTGAAACACATGGAATACATGAAAATGGGAAATAAGTGTGGAGCCCTAAATGAAGCCTCACTATATATTTGTCCTCCTAACGTGCAAACACGCACTGAGGGATAGCACAAAGAGTGTCGAAATTTCAATTGGACATGATGGAGTGGAAAAATATGTGAATCATGGAACCAATATTCAGGGATTGATGGGGGTGGTATGACAATAGAGGAAAACTATTGACCATGTTCAAAACACAACATCCTTATCGTGTGACCTGAAATGGGAACAACAAATGGGTGTCAACCATTGACCATATTCGCAACGCGGGACTTGTATCAATTTTTCATTCGAGATCTTCATGGACGTTGGACTGAAATGATAGGAGAGCCCTTAGTTTTAGAATCCATACCATTCGAGGGCCCTTTTGGATGTGGAATATGTGAAAGCCCAAATGAAGGGGAACATGAAGCTTGAAAATGGGCGATAAAATGTCTATATAGAATCCAACACCTAGGTCCTGAACCAAAGTGCTCCTGGGAACATTGGTGAACTGCCAAAGAGGGCTGAGGGGCCCAATTCAAGAGCATCTGGTTCGAAAAGATGAGTGTAAAACTGGGGGGGGGGACCTGTCAATAGGGAGAGGTATGTGGCGTGGATATTACAAACCCATCATGAATGAGGATGTAATCCCATACCACACCACACACCTCCTTCTGAGGAACTTAGGCCAAGGGGAAAGAAAGATGAGGAGGTTTCTAAGAAACAAGGATAGACCTGAAGAATAAATGTTTGGGTGGTCCTACATATCCCACGAGGATAGGAATCAAGCCAAACATAGTTCTAGAAGATGCTATATAGTTTTACGTCATGCGACTAGGACTCAATAGATCTTAGTTTATGGTCACATAGCTCAGACCGTAGATGCCCAGTTTAATGTCATGTGCATGGGAAAAATGGGTGGAAAGGGTAGATCGTCGCTCCTACTATGTGGGAGACCACAAAACAAAAACAATGATCGAGGATAACTGCTGACCATATTCACAACATAGTATCCCTATCATTTCTTGGAATGGGAATAGGAAATGAGCGTCGACCGCTGACCATACTCGCAAAATGAGACATGTATCAAATTTTCCTTCATAATCCTCAGGGATGTTGGCTCGAAATGGTATAAGAGACCTATGGCCTAACATACATTCCATTCGGGGGTCTCCTCAGATGTAAGATATAGTAGAAACCAAAATGATTGGATATGTAAAGCGTGATGGGACCTATGAAGTTTAACATATTACAACAAGGACGAAGATATGGGAGTATCTCAAGAGGATGTATGAGCCATGGTAGAAATATCCCGATGTGAATGAGGACATGGAGTCCACACTACACCACAAAATCCTAAGCAATAAATTGAGCTAGGGGCCCAGAAAGGCCGAGGGACTTGAGGCTGGGCCATGGATGGAAATTCATAACCAGTTTGCAGTTTAACATCTTTCGGTGAGGATGAATGTGATCTTAGTTTAAGGTCATAGGTCTTAGACCATAGATACATGAACCTTTATGCAGGTATTTCCTTAGCAAATATCTTAAGCTCACGTGAGAAATGCTCAGTGTGGGAAACAAGGAATGTGATCAGGCTCTCCCCAACATATAAGGGTATGGAAACCAGACTAACACTCCTACCCGAGGTGGACTGATTTTTCTAGGGATAAAAGGAAAAGATAAATCACTGAATCCAATATTTGGGACCTATAGGGGTGGTGAAAATGATGAAGGATGGCTGTTGATTGTGTTCAAAACACAACATCCACATCATGTGACCTGAAATGGGGACAACAAATGATCATCGACCGCTGACCTTGTTCACAAAGAAGGACTTGTATCAATTTATCATTCGAGATCCTTGAGGAAATTGGACCAAAATGGTTGGAGATACCTTGATCCTAGAATCCTTGACGTTTGGGGGTCCTTTTTGATGTGAAAGATGTGGAAGACCCAAATAAAGGGAATGTGTGAAGCATGAATATGCCTGTGCACTTTAACGTCATGCAGGACGAGGAAAGAGGTGGAGATCTCTAGGGAGAGGGTACATGGTGTGGTCATGATGAAATCAATGTGAATGAGGGAAACATCCTACACCACACCATGTGTTTCGACCTAATTTTAGATCCTGAAGTTTGGGGCTAGGCCTATGGATGAAATTTCAGTGCATTCCTACATATCCCATGAGGATAAGAATCAAGCCATACATAGTTCTGAAAGGACCATGCAATTTAACATTGTGTGGTGAAGACATGGGAGGATAGAAGAATTAGGAGAGGCACATGGTTTGATCATCTTAATCTTGACATGAGTGGGGCCAAAGAAGCCTACACTACACCATGCGGGATCCTCCAAGTGAACTACACCTAGGGGGACAATTAAAGAGAAAAGTTTGAGGATGGACTCTAAGAAGAGGCGTCTAAGCGTTCCTACATATCCCATGAGGATGATAATCATGGCATGTGTAGTTTTGAAAGTTCCATGAAGTTTAACATCATGAAGTGAGGACGTGGGCACTGAAATATCTTAGTTTAAGGTCATAGAGCTTAGACCATAATGGTATATCTATTGCTTGTAGTTTAACATCATGCAGGATGTGTGCTGAGAAGTTTTACATCTTTTAGCTTGGATGGATCACATTTTTAACATTATGTAGTGAAGAAGGAATAATTTAAGGTCATGTGGGACTGGATGCAGTTTAACATAATGTGGTATGACATACATTTTAATTTCATGAAGGAAAACAAAGCAGTTTAATGTCATTCAAGATGTAAATAGTTTAAGGTCATATAGGACCATGTAGATCTTAGTTTATGGTTATCTAACTCATACTATTTTGCAGTTTATCATCATGTGGGAGGGAAAATAAATTTAATTTTGTGTAGTACGTAACATTTTAAGTTCATGTAGGACCATCACTTACTCAGGCAAAGTACCACTTGTAGAAATTGGCATTGGTGGGTGGAGTTGTACGCTCACCATCCATGGTAACCAGGGAGTACATGCCATTGGGGTAAACCTTGTGAATGATGTAAGGTCCTTCCCATTTGGGTTACATCTTGAGTGGTTTTTTACCAGGTATTATTGGTGTTCTCAGGGCCAACACCAGGTCACCTTGTAAGAAATAGCGGAGGTGAACTCTCTTATTGAAAGCTCTGGATATCTTGTTCTGATTCCTTTCTATACTGTGCAGGGCACAAAGCCTATTTTCATTGAGCACTTACAATTCATCCAAACATATTTCAGATACCTTATCTAGTGCTTGTTGATTGTAGAAAACTGTGCATAATGAAGGAAACTGAATCTCGATGGGCAGGATGAACTTCATCCCTTACACCAGGGAGTATGGGGTCACCTGGGTGGAATTGCAAGTCATCGTCCAATAGGCCCAGAGGGTGTTGGGGAGTTTGTCTGGACAAATTTTCTTGTTCTGACCAACCATTTTCTACAGGATTTTAGAGAGGGTTTCTTGAACACCTTGATCTTCCCATTTGCTTGTGCGTGATAGTGGGAGGTATGGTTAGAAAGAATGTTGTATTTGGTGTACAATTTCTTCAACTTGGATTCTCGGAAGTTGGTGATGTTATCAATAAAGATGGCATGAGGGACTCCAAATTAGTAGATGATGTTGGAGCTCAAAAATTCAATGATATAACAGGACTTGAACTCCTTGATCAGAATTTCATTTGCCCACTTGAAAAAGAAATCCGTAGGGGTTAGGATAAACCTACCTTGGTGAGATGTCACTGGTTGATATGGTCCCATGACATCGATTCCTCAGACCGAGAAGGGCCAAGAGTACTTGGTAGTGTGGAGAGGATCTGGTGGACGATTCAAAAAGTTATCATGAATTTGTAATGCATGAAACCTCTTGGAAAACTCAATACAGTCACAGATCATGGAGGGAAAAAAATACCCCAACCTTCGGATCTAGTGAGATAGTTTCGGCCTGTTCTGATGAGCCCCGCAGGAACCAGCATGAACCTCCTACATGAAATGATAAATCTCACCACCTTGAATTCAATGGAGTAGAACACCATAAAACCTACACTTGTAGAGGATCTTCTCAAGACCGGAACCACTCTGGAGGGTAAAATGTAATGCGCGATGCTATATTTTCTCGCGCTCGGCTCAATATTCTGGGAGATTACCGTGTTGTAGGTACTTGATAAAGGGGGTCCTCCAGTCAGGAGTCACTTCTAGAACTGCATTAGGGGGACCTGGGGGGTCCTGATGTGGAGGTACCAAAGGTAAATTGGCTTACTTTTGAGCTATCATCATCATACGGAGTGACGGGGGTGATAACTCTCTAGTGTGCCACATGAATAATCAAATCAACCTGATTAGGCTCTGCAAGATATGCTGCTAGGCTGGACAAGGCATTAGCTCGACCATTCTGGGATCAAGGGACATGGTTAACTTCTAGACGAGACTAGAAATGGGCCATCAACTGGAAGTTACGTTCCAACAGTGGTACGATCTATGGATTTCTGACCATATAGTCACCGTTGATCTGTTTGATTACTTGTTCAGATTCCCCTTTTACAAGCAAGTGAGAACATCAATCTCGAGGGCCAACTTGAGGCCAGTGATGAGAGACTGATACTCTGACTCATTTTTGGTACAAGTGTCAATAGGAATGAATATGGAAATATGGATTGTGCTGGACTGATGAAGATGATACGCAATCCCACCCTGTTAAGTCTGGGATAATTGAATCTTCTATCTATAGGACTTTGGGAAGCACCATCAAAGTGAATTTTCTAACACGGAATGGCTTGGTCTATTGAGAGGATTTCTTCATCAAGAAAATCAAGATCTAGAGATTGGTTTGCAGGAGCTGGATGGGTGACAAGGAAGTCTGCCAATGCTTACCCCTTAATGGACTTCTGGGGGACAAACCTGATATCAAACTGTTGGAGGATCACTACCCACCGAGCTAGATGGCCTGTCAACATGGGGCAGTTCGGGATGTACTTCAGCGGATCCACTCAGAAAACTAGATTTATCTCATGGTGCTGCAAGTAATGTTGTTATTTATGTATTGTGAATACCAGCGCAAGGAAGCTCTTCTCGATGGATGAGTAGCTGGTTTCAGTATCGAGGATCACATGGCTGAGATAGTAGAGACTATTATCCATTCCCTCATTATTCTTCTGGGCGAGAAGGGCACCGAGAGATCATTCTAGGGTAGTCACATAAAAGACCAGAGGATTTTTGGAAATGGGTGGCATCAGGACCGGAGGCTGCAATAGGTACTGCTTGATTTCCTCGAAATTAGTCTGAAATTCCTCATCCCACTGATAGAAAGTGCATTTCTTCATGAGTCGAAGAAAGGTATTACACTTTCTGACTAAATTCACAATGAATCGGTGTATTTAGTCCAAGTGGACTTGAAATACTCGTAGCTCCCGAATGTTTCTTGGAGGATACATCTGACTGATGGACTTAATATTCTCTGGATCGATCTCAATTCCTATATATCTGACAATGAAGCCAAGAAACATTCTGAAGGTGACCCTGAAGGCACAATTCAATGGGTTCATCTTCAGATAGCAAGAATGGAGGAAGAAAAATACTTTCTCAAGGTCTTTGAGATGGTCTTGATGCTGTAAATATTTGACCACCAGATCATCCATGTAGTATTCCACCAATGTACTGAGGATTGACTTAAATATACGGTGCTTGGCACGCTGATAGGTGGCACCTTCATTCTTTAGAATGAAGGGTATAACATGGTAAAAAAAAGTACCTTGTGGTGCCCTGAAGGCTGTATAATCCTCATCCTCATGGGCCATTCTAATTTGGTTATACCCATAATACCTATCCACGAAGGAGAGAGCCTAGAACACATCAGTGGTGTCAATCAACAGTTCCATCACGAGAAGGGGAAAAACATCCTTTGGACAGTGACGATTGAGATCCAGGAAGTTGATCCAGAATCTGATGTGTCTATTATTATTTCTGATGGGAATAATGTTGGATAACCATATGGGGTACTGTAACTCATTGATGAAATTGGATCTAATGAGTTTATCAACTTCGGCCTCAACCATGGAATCGTGAGAAGGGTGCATCTTTCTGGGAGGCTGTTTGAACCCGTGGTGATTTTCTAAAAGACCGAGGTAGTGCATGGAGACCTGAGGATCTAGTCCTATAATTTCTTCATAACTCTAGGAAAATACATCATGATGTTGCTTCAGGAATTCTACGTACTACTGTTTCTCTTTGACAGGCATAGCGGCACTGATCAATGTGAGTTTCAGATCCATCTCGCTATTGAGGTTCACCTGTACCAGTTCATTGACCATGGAAGAGACGTCCTCTTCAAAAGTAGGAGGTACATATTCCAAATATTCTTCTCCACTTATGGATAAGGGATCCTTGGCAGGAGGGGATTACTATGAGTCAACAGATCCCAATGGGAAGCTAGTTCTAGCCAGAGCGGCGGTAGAAACTACATCAAGGGACTCCTTTGCTATTGAAACCATAGTGATGAAGGCTTTTAGATTGATCCCATATGATCTTAGGCCCAAGAGTCCACACTTGATGATATCAAATAAATAGTGTCATGTCTTGATCTGGTTTGTCCCAGCTCGAAGAAACAAGCAAGTATGACATATTTCCATTACCATGGGGAAAACATCTTGATACTTTATGGGGGTAGGGGGCTCTGGGATCACCCAAGCCTGATTTGTGTATGAATATGAGGTGATATTTTAGAGTTGATTAGAATTGGGAATGTGCTTACCCCTCATTCTAGAAACAACAAATCATTTCCTCAGATCTAGGGTCGTAGCCTCCAATTGGTGGATCGAAAAACTATAGGCATCATCCAAGTCTGTCCAAGGGTCAGTCGTAGCCGTAGCATGTTCAACCTCATTAGACTGAATCTTATTGTCTTTGATCTTGTAATAGTCGGCATCTAGATAGAGGGATTCACAAGAGGTAAAGGGTGACGCATCACCTTGGAGTATTCCTACTTAACCATTAAGGGAGTATTTAAGGCATTGGTGATACGATGAAGGAACCTCCACATGCAAGTGGAGCCATGGCTTACCCATCAAATTATTGTAAGCTGTGTCCTACGAGACCACCATAAACTAGGTGTTGGATACAAAACCACTGAAATGGGTCTTCAAGTGGATCTTACCACCTGATGTATGTTCCATCCTATCATAACCTTGGATTTTCAGGTCAGAGGTACTAATATAGTCCTCAGACAATCCTATTTTTTGAAGTGTTTGGGTTGGGATTAGGCTGATCCTTGAGCCTATGTCAACAAGACAATGAAAAACCTCCACACTATTGAAGTGGATGATGATGTAAAATGGGAGGATTTTCCCATATCTATGAGAGACTTAATATTCTACAGATAAAGAGATAATTTCCTAAAATTTAGCATGCTCGATTGCCTCAACATGGAAGGATTCTGTGGCTGCTACCTCCGTCTCAAACTGGAGGGGGATTTTTAAGGATTCAGTGAGGGATTCATGCATATCTGATGATAGGAGAAGAGCCTATAGGATAGAGATCCGCACAATAATTTTGGAAATATTCTTAAGGACATCATACTTCCATTCTAATTGTGAAATTATGCCTATAGGAGGTCGTTCTGCGGTAGAGGGTATGACGGGCCCTTCCAGCTGAACTGGCGACTGACTGGTGTTGGGAATATCCCACTGCTCGCTAGTTGAAGCTTATGGAGCAACTACCGGATGCGGTCTAGATTACTGAGGATGGTCCATAAAAAAGCGTGGTTGATCGAGGCATGGTTGGGGCAACTCTTCCTAACCAAGTAACACAAACGGTGGTGAAGGCGGACCTGATGACATCGGATGAGAAGGCTACATGTGCTGAGCTCTACATTGGGCCAACTATCTGGTTTCAGTTTCATGAAAAGCCTGGAGATAAGTGATGACCGAGGAACTCCGACGACCCATATATCCACAAACCCATCAACTCTAGCAACAATTGGGGACATTGGTAGGATCCGTTTGGAGATCCTCTTCGTTAGGAATCATGTAGGGGTTTACCAGCTCCATGGTGTTTACTAAAGCATACCCTTGATCGTCACTCAAAGAATCCTCTACCACTAGATGTATTCTATGGGGGAATTTCTATCTATGGAGGCATGAAGTCTCCAAGAGTACAGGATGATGATTACATAGGTGGGGGACTTTGGTTTACCTTGCATCGCTGATTCCTTCTCTTTTGGGAAGAGGAGGGTTGAGTCGTTGATGAAAAAGTGCTGGCTGTGGGTGATGCAACATCTTCTAAAGGCTCAAGTCGATTCAGACATTCCCAAATAATACCATGCGCATGGGAGATTTCCTTACAAGCCATCCGGTTGTCATACTTCTGGGACCCGTGGTTAGGAACCTGATGCCACTCACCTTCGCTATCACTGCTGCTGTCTTGCTTCACAAATACACATGCCACCTGTGCTGGAGTTGGGCCTAACCTGACTAGGTTTTTATCTACCTAGTCTTGAATCTAGTCTTTAAACACATATCATTGTTTGAGGGTGTTCCCTAGGATCTGATGATAGGGGAAGTAATTGGGGCGATCAGTGCGATCCACCTCTTTTGGCCTTCTGCATTCAAGAAACCGTAGAAGTCCATGTTCTAAGGAACTTTATAAATAACTAGGAACCAAAGCTTCATTGAATGAGTAGGTTTAGTTTCTTATATCTAGGAAGGGGGATCTGGGATCCTTGGCCCTGAAGTGGGCCCAGAGGAGCCTATCGAGGAGGTGAAACCTTGTTATCTCTTCTTGGCGGTGGTGGTGGGTTATGCGGGGGTGCCTTCTAGTTATGGGGTGGTCTCTACTAGGAAAGAGGCTATGCCTGAGGTGGAGGCCCCCTACAAGGCTATAGAGGTGGATCCACTGGTAAAAACTCCAGCTTCCCAGGGGCCTCTATTTTTTACACCCTGGTGGGATTAGCCGTAGAGGCACTTCTCATAGGAATTGCAGGAGGCAACAGACATACCTACTTGGCCTGCTGCAAGGCTTCCTCTAGACACTGAGACTTATCAGATAAGTCACAGAATCCCCTAGGGTAATTATAATTAATGATAGAGGGGACTGGTTCAGTTTTGACATTCCCCACACACATTGTCAGCAGCTGTTCCTGAGTCAGCGGCATATCCAAGGAGTAGGTGAGGCCTTTCTACCAGGTGAAAAAGTCCGCAACGCGCTCTTTAGGCCTATGGTTTCACTTAAATAGGTCTTCAATAATCCTATTTCAGGTGGTAGAGATGAACTGGTAAAGGAACTGTCTACGAAGTTCTTTCTAACTGGTGACTGACCCAATGGGTAACTGGTTGTACCAGACAAACTCAGGCCCTTCTAATGTATGTATGAAATATCGAAGTTTGGCGGCCTCTTGCCACACTGGAGTTCCCAGTATGGGTCCGCACCTTGAGATGAAGTGGGAAAGATGTTGTAGTGGGTCACCCGTTCCATTAAAGGGGGATAAGGTGGGATTTTCAAAACTTGAGGGTGCTGGCATATCGTCAAACCATGACGGATATAGATTTCCATCAGGCAGGATTGACACCTATCGAGTTTCCAACACCTCGAGGAGAGCAATGAGCACTGACATCAGATCATCTTGGTGGTTATTACTATATTGATGAGGGTCCCTAACTACCAGTGTGTTGACAGGCTCTTCAACATGATAAGCAGGCCCAACGACTCGTGGAGCGGCTGGTGGGATGACCTGCGGAGCGATTGGGGGAACCTGAGCTGGGTCCTGGGGATTATCACACTGCTCAGGTGGACTTGGTGATAAATAACGCACCCTCTTTCCATATGTTCCATCCTCTATCCTATCTACGTGGGCAGGATGGTCAGGGTCACCCAGAGGAAATTCACCGGGGGACTGTTGTACCTGCCCCTGCTGCCCCGACTGAGGATCACCGTAGTCTGGCCACCGCTCTGCGACATATTTATCAAGGATGTTATCGACCATCTTCTTGTGATCTGTGAGCTATTGGCACAATTCATCTTTTTTAGGATCATCTTCCATCTTCTACACTAATCTAGATGGGTCATAGGGTTTGATGAATCCAAGGTGCTCTTTTCCCTTTTTAGGATTTCGGTTGAGGACTAATGCCTCAGTGGGCATGGGAAGACCCAGTAGATTTCTATACTGGCGTGTAACCCTTCCCAATAGATCCAATAATTGTATAACTCCCATGAGAGGTAATTTCTAATCAAGTATATCTAGATCATTCTTACCCTATGATAGATTTACCATGTTAAACACGACTCTACCTGAAGGCATATCCTCAATATTGTCTAGAAAGTTGGGTCAGTGATGGATATAACTGAAATAGAGGGAAGCATACTGCCCCCATCCATGGACCTGAATGTGGGGGGAAACCTCCTTAATAATTCTAAAATGAACTTTAAATCTCTGAACACATTGTTGCTTGAGGGTTTGGTGGCGATCAGGTGACTAAGAGCGTTGAGACATAGGGAGCACGACTGAGTTGACCATACAAAATTTCTGGTCAATATCTTCAAAGTGTGCCTGAATATTGGGGTAAGACACTTGATGATAACATAGATGGAAGTGTGTTTCCCAGAGGGTTTAGTGAAAGCACGTGACTTCCTCTTGGGTAAGTGATTCTGGCGCACTGAAGTTGGCATTCGCAATTGGACAGAACATATCTGGGAAATGATCTACTACGAAAATGTCCCAAAATATCATTGGCTTAGACTTGGAATTTGGCCTTTGGTTTCCCCAGTCATAGACTAGGGTGGATGAGGACTGGTAATGACATTTAAGTGGACCTTTGAGACAGTAGACCAGCCAGTGGAAAATATGGTGAATGAGATTACAAGCCGCCGCATCTCTGGCTGTCCTATGACAAATGTGATGACTGAGCCACTACATCTCAGTAAGATGATCTGGCTACCACAGCTTCCAGTGTAGGGTCTACAGTCAATGATGGCAGGCCATGCTATTGTTCATCCTTTACTGGTCCCCAGAATAAATCTTCATGATCTATGGTTGAGGTAGAGAATGACCCTTTTGGTGATAGGGAGGATTGCACGACTAGGCCCTAGGAAGGAGCCAAATATTACTCATCTTGGATGTATCTGTGTATGGATTTGGGAATCCATTGGACCTCACATTCTGGAAAGATGAGGCTAATACGCCTCTTTCCTGCCCCGACCCTTGAAACAGAGGATTGAGGTGAGGGTTCCGTTGCTGAATCGCATTCTGCCTTAGAATATGAGAAGTAGATAGGCTTAATTGCAGTCTGAATATTCTCAGTGTTCCTTTTATGGTGTCGGTTACCCTCCCTCTTTCCCCGGGATGAATCTTTGGGATAGGGTAGGTTTTTGGCTCGAGGAGGACCTTCAGCCGAACTGATGCTGGGGTGGAGAGGACATCTACCTGGGTGGGTCGGGGTGTGAGGAGCACCTGAAAAAATGTAAAAGGTAACACGGGGAGGAACTCTGTGTCCACTAGATAACGCAAATAGGGAGTCTCCACAGGAAGTACTGGAGTGGGTAGGACCTCCATTATAGATGGTGGAAGCATGGGCAGAGCCTCCATGCTTGTTTCCTTTGACAGCGATGGTATGAGGAAGGTCCTCATACTGGTCGAGCTAAACACTGGTAGGACCTCCATATTGGGTTCCCATGAAGTGAGCCAAACCTATGCTTCATTGATTGCTGGGATGAGGAGGACCCTCATCGGTTTTTTTAAAGACGTGGGAAAGACTCCTACGCTGATGGTTCATTGGACAAGTAGAATCTTCACATCAGTGACCTGTGATAGGAGGAACGAAACCATAACTGAGGTCATGGGTGTAAAATATGCTTCCATACTGAGTGCCAATGTAGTGGGGAGAACCCTCATTGGGATTGTAGGTGTCATGGGGAGGACCTTCACACCGAGCTTGGGAGAGGGAAGAACCCACACTCTCATTGGTGGTGGTATGGGGAGGACCTCCGTACTGGATGTAATCACCACGGGTCAGACCGAAATATATGCCACCTATGTCGGAAACTAGGATAGTTGACCCATCCTACCCATGGGTTGGTTGGGTCCTCGATTTAGGTTGGTCATATGAGTACCCCTGCTCGACATAAACATGGGACTGATGGTATGCGTCAGTGGTGGCACGGGCCACGATAGTCATTGACGCTAATGCCCCTTGGCGGGAATCGTCATCATCCTTCACCCGACACTGGCATCGGGTTAACCAGACTGGGGCCAGTGGTGCAGGTACATAACTCACCTGCTCCTCATCCCATGGTGTTGGGTGGCGGTATTGATGCGGCCTGGTGGGAGCCCTCTTTTGGAGCCCCTATAGTGAAATTCTAGCCGGGCTAGCCCGAACATCCCTCACCTCATTGGTGTACGGGAGGGATTCATAAAAGTGTTCTAGGGAAAGGCTCCCTAAATGATTATATGTCAGATTTTGGAGCAGTGGCTCCCTACGTGACCCTTGGGGGTGGAGGTTGTGACAAGGTGCAAAAGCCTCTAGGTCTTTTCTGGCCATATCCCTAGTTGGGTAATCCCCTCCTTGTATCACCAAATGAGGTTGTTAATTACCCTTCTCTGAATAAATTCATATGGGGAGATGGGGCATGCGCACCTAGAAACTGTGGACGTGGAGGCTGCCATGGGGGATATGAGGTTGTACGAGATTGTTACATTGACTTTTCCCCTACCCCATCATCGATTGGTGGGCTATGATTGGTTTCCTATCATGATATCTTAGGTCCATCAAAGCAGGGAGATTTAACCATTAGTGCTAAAAGAAGGAAATAAACTCCCAGTTCCCCAACACCATTCCATCTTCCATGGTTGGTAAGAAGGATCCACACTGAAAACATCACATACTAGGATGTCCAATGTTCAACTGACCCAAATTTTGGTGATTTTCCTCCTAGGCCCACTATTTTCTTGGCGGGACCTGGTGCTAGATACATGGATCCAGTGACATGCTAATCCAATGATATCTCGAGCGCTAATAATCTCCACATTGAGGAGAATAAGTTCGCGTTGGGTTCACCATTTTTGTTTCCGACGCTTTTGTCGGGGTGCACATCCGTATATTGGAGGATGCACTGTTCTGTTTCCCCACATTCTCTCTTTCCAAAGGAGGGTGGCATCTATCTCTTATTTAGGGATGTTTTTTCCTTGATCAAAACAGGATGATGGGATGTCGGTTCCTCCTTCTGTGGATTCCTCCTTGGAACTCATTACCTAATTAGAGTCTCCCTTATAAACTTAAAATGTTGTTTGTGAAACTCTTCCCAGTTCTATGTCTTTATGGATGCTAGTTAATTACACTACTTCTTTTAGGACATTACAAGGGGTACAGTCAGGGTAGTAACCTTCGGTTAGGGGAGTACTCACGTTGGACATTGCTGGTGTGTCTGGACGTTGGAACATAGATGTATTTGGGTTTCTTCCCCTTATGATAGGGATTCTTGAGTGCACAAAAAATTGAGGCATCCCATGTCAAATGCGGTGAATTTTATTCCATAGGCATGTCTCTGAGGTTTTCCTTAGCTTCCCATGTTTAGCACAGGGTATGTTGTAAGTTTAAATTCTAGCAGAGATGGATCAGACTGACCAGAACCCTAATGGGAGTGGATTGGATAGGTGTAACCCCATGAGGGATTGATGATGCTGGGGCTAATGCATTTTTAGTTACCCGATTACTACTAGGAGCAGCGAGAAAGTGGGTGACATGATCTCACTGGGATGTGGTGGCTTGGGTAAGAATCAGGATGGATGATGGAGAATTGATGGAGAATGAGATGGAACTGACGTGAGGATGATAGTGATGTTGGGATTGAACCTCAAAGAGACTTCCTACGTATCCCTATAGCATGGAATCAATGTCCGTGTAGTTTGGAGAGGCGATGAGATACCTAAGGAGGTGGCCCATGGAGATTGACACATGGGTGAGACTCAGAGGAAGTAGAACCTCCAGGTAGGGTAATGACCTTCCCAAAACACATAGACTTGAGGGAGAGACCAGGACGAGACATGGGTGATGGGATTGAAACCTCAGGGAGGATTGCTATGTATCCTCATGGTAGGGAATCAAAGTCCATATAGATTAGGATGGGGGTATAGAATTGGGGTGTACACATAGGACAAAGACCCGATGATATACTAGGGCTTGCGTGTGGTTAGTAGCCCGAGAGTTG
Source organism: Viscum album (assembly GCA_963277665.1). Classification (NCBI taxonomy): domain Eukaryota; kingdom Viridiplantae; phylum Streptophyta; class Magnoliopsida; order Santalales; family Viscaceae; genus Viscum; species Viscum album. Next base: position 1,266,106,154 of record OY728145.1, on the reverse strand, counting down.
GTCTAACACCTGGGGGAAGACCAGAGATGTGGGTACCAAATAAGGGGACTACAAAAGCTTACCGTCGATTGCCGACTACAACGACATACCACTAGATGGGGCTACGATGGCTTACCACTGGTTGGGGAACACAATGGTTTAGCATCTATTGGGGAACACGATGGCTTACCGTCAATTGGGGTTGGACCTCAGGGAGGCTTCCTATATACCTTGTTTGGGATATAAGGATCAAAACCCGTGTTGTTCGAATGGGTAAAATTTAATGTCTTGCAGGACAAAAGTGGGGCGTACAGTTTAACGTCATGCAAGATGAGGGTGGACCGACATGGAGTGGTCGGGACCGATGGGTGTTGGGCTTGAACCTCAGAGAGGCTTCCTACATACCTTGCTTGGAAAGGGTAAGGATCAAAGTCCACATATTTTAGAGGGGAGGATACAGTTAAACGTCATGCGGGATGAAGGTTAACTGACACGGAGGGGTCGGGACATGTAGTTGTTGGGCTTGAACCTTAGAGAGGCTTCCTACGTACCTTTCGTTGGAGACAAGGATCAACGTCCACATAGTTTGGAATGGTGGATTGGGGCTTACACTCTAGGGTGGACCAGGAAGGATTCCATGGTCAATACTTACTCTAATCCCATGTGAGTTATGCTCAGTGTGAGAAACAAGAGGTAATAAAGACCTGACGATCACGTTGTGAAAGGTGCGTCCGCGAGAAGGGGAGTAGAGATTATACATGGATAGTGTCCCAAATAGAAAATAGGGTATTACACGTGGTTAGCAGCCTGATGAGGAAACATGGGCTTATGCGTGGTTAGTGGCCTAAGGAGATGGATATTGAGACTTAATCCAGGATGGAGGCCCAATGGAGGCAAAGCTCATAGGGAGAGGGACATGATAACAAAGGTTCCAATGCCCATCTCTCCTCAAGTCTTTGGCAACAAAGAAGAGAGGAGGATCATAGATTCTATCTCCTACAAGAAAGGATAGGGGCTTACACCAAGATGACTGCCCTTCCCCATGGATAGACACCACTCTAACAAAGAGGGTCTCATTCCATGTGAGGAAGATATCACTCCTGTGGAGATGAGCGGGCATGGAGAACGTCCGAGACGGGGCGCCCTGTGTGTGTTTCATGGGGTGAGGCCACAGTTTAACATCATGTTCTATGGATAATGATGCTTGGTAGTTTAATGTCTTATATATTAGACAATATAGGGTTAATATGAACCCCTAGGAATTATATAACCAGCATGATTTAACCCTTGGTGAAGGGAAGGCACCAGCAATGCCACAACGAGGTGGTGTTGTGGAGTGATCCACTAAGGGGCCCACGTTAGCATGGTTATGAGAAGAAGAAATATCCATTAGCGTTCCTATGAGAAGAATCATAAGGATAAGAAAAAAAAAACATAAAGCACTACCCAAGGGACCTTGAAATCACTTAGTACCAACCTGGAGGGTCGTAGGAGAGAAGGGTTTTTGAAGCAAATGGGTTCACATGAAGGGACATTGTGAATCTGTGGTGCTCCATGTAGTGGATGGGATTCAAGAAGGGGTATGCTTTGCAAAGTGTGGTAGCATAGCCTAGGCATATGTCATAGGTGCATATGGAGGGTGCTTCGCGAAGTGGAAAGGCCTTCGTTGATTAGGATTTTGCGAAGCAAGGGTAACTTGCAAAGCATAGCACTTCAAAGAAATGTGCTTCATGAAGCATAGTTACCCTGCCTTAGCATATGGTTCACATGTTCATGGAGGGTACTTCGTGAAGTGTGAATTATTTTCTAAGATCCGAGTCCCCTTGAGGATCTCTTACCTTCACGGTCACCTGTGGGCTCCGTAAAGGGAATCCCTACTTAAAGAGGGGTTGTATTTGGGATAAGGGAAGGGTACTTCACAATGCTCAAGTACCTAGAAGACCTAATTATTCTAATGGTTTTGAAGAGTATAAGTTTATTCATGATTTGAGAGAAGATAAGGTGAAAGGTTGGAGTATCCGTCCTCTAGGATCAAGAGGATACCAATATTTATAGGCGAGGGGTGGCACAAAACAAGGACAACTCGGCACAAAGCCACGTGGTACTCTGCGATCGGCCGTGGATTGCATCAAGTTCATCATAACTGCATAGTCAACCGTCATCCCCTACTTGGCACAAAGATCAATGGGGTTCTCTGCGTGGAGCTCACGGAGGCTTTCATACAGTTTGATGGGTTCACAGAGGTCGATTTGGCTCCCTTCGCAGCGTGAAGCTCCCTGTCAATTGTGTCATAACCGCAGATCCCCCCGCTTATTTAATCTACAAAAACCACAGAGGGGGCTTCATCTTCACATCGACTGTGGTGCTTTGGGGCTCCGCAAATGGCATGGGGCTAAGGGGCTTCGTGAATGGGCTCTGTGAGGAAGACCCTTTGGGATGGGTTTATTCTTTATGTCCTTTCCTTCTGCACATATTTTTCCACCCACAGTTAGCCAATCAATCAAAACCCATATTGCATTATTCTTTATCTGGGTATGTGGAAACCCAATCAAAAATTCCATTGAGATCTCTTCCCACTTCCAAGTTGGTACTGGAAGTGTATGAATAAAACCTGAAGTTTTCTAGTGCCCATCCTTGATATGTTGGAACGTATAACAATAAGAGAAAAATTTAGCAATCCCCCGTCTCATACCTGGCCACCAGAATCAAATCTGCATGTCATAGAACATCTTCACGGTTCATGGGTTCACTATCCATTGGGAGTTATAGAAATACACCATTATAACTTTCTTTACCACTAATGGTACAAAAAAAAAATGATTCTGATAATATAGTATGCCCTCGGTGGAGAATGAACAGTCATGTATGGTCTCCCCAATATAAAGAGAGTTTTTAATGCTACGGAACTCATCATCAATATAATGTTCATAAAGAATCATCTCGAGAAGAGTGGATGCAAATTAAACACTATTTAAGGAAACCTCAACCCAAATTCTTGGACTCTAATATGTAACTGTGAAAAACAATCATCAAGTTCCATTCATTCAAATATTCTTTCAAAGCCTGGGTCAGAAGTTTCCTGCTCAAAGCATTTGTGATGAAATTCCCTTTCCCCAGGGTATAGGTGATGTCTAAATCAAAATATTGAATGTATTCCACCCAATTCCTCTAGTGATGAGTTAAATATTTTTTAGAGAAGATATAACTCAAGAACTTGTGCTCAGAAAATATAGTAAATCTTTATCTAAAAAAGTAGTGTTGCCAAATCATAAGCATGTTCATGAAAGATAAAAGTTCACGGTAATGGGTCAGATAATTCTTATTGTGTGGAATAATTTTTTGAGAGATATAAGAAATTATCTAATCACTCTGCATAATAATTCATCCCAGACCTGGACCCGATACATCGCAGAAGACCAAATAGACCTACCCGAACTCTAGAAGAGTTAACACTAGATATGTTGTCAAAATAAACTTTAGCTCAATAAAATAATTCTAACATATTTCATCCTAATAATATTTTACTCCCTTATGAGTTATATTAGTCATTATAGAAGATAAATTTGAGAAGTCTTTTATGAACCAACAATAATACCCTGCTAAACCCAAGAAGATCTGAATCTCAAAACATTTTGCATTTGTTTCTATGTTATAATAGCCTTAACCTTTTCAGGATCAATGAAAATGCTATATCTTGACACCATATTTCCTAATAACTTCACTTATTGAATCCAAAAATCACATTTCAAAATATTGGCATAAATTCAGTGATTTATCAACAATTCTAGAACTACTCTTAGAGGACACACATGATCCTACCCAGAATTAGAGTAAACAAGAATGTTATCCACAAATACCACCACAAAAGATTCAAGTTACTCATCAAAAACCATTTTAATTAAATCCATAAAGTCTACAGGATCATTGGTTAAACCAAATGGCATGATAAGGTACTCATAATGGCTATACCTGCTCCAAAATTCAGTTTTCGAAATGTCAGATTTTTTTATTCTAAAATAATGGTAAACAGATCAAAGATCAATCTTTTAGAATCACTTTTAGCCTTTTAACTGATCAAAAAAATCATCAATCCATGGAAAAAATACATGTTATTTACTATAAATCGATTGAGTTTTCAGTAATCAACACAAAGGAGATGGGAACCATCAACCTTCTTAGCAAATAGAACCAGTGCTGCCCAAGGTGATACACTCAGGTGTAAAAACACTTTCAATTAAATATCATCCAACTGAGTCTTTTGATCTTTCATTTAGGTTTGTTCAATATGGTAAGAAGGAATAGACATTGTTGGAGTAGTAGATACTAAAGATATAGAAAACTCTACCTACCTTATAAGTGGAAAGCTAGAGAAGTCAGAAGGAAAAACATTGAGAAACTCAATGAGAACTAGAGAGATATCACCGCTCAAAGATTATCAATCCAGATAAAAATAAAATGTAGATGTTACTTTACCCAACTACGGATAAGAAGTTCCGACTCTACTCAACCTTGGGTCTCACTCTCCTTAAAAGATACAACACACCCTATCATGTGTTTTAAGGAGACCCATTGAAGATAACAATCAATTTGGGATTTATTGGAAATGATCCAATTCATCCTGAATATGAAATCAAGTAGTTTCATGTTGAGAACTATAAAAATATAATTAAGATCGACATATGATAGAAATAAAAAATAAACGGGACTACAAAGATCCTTCTCTCTCTTCGTTCCAAGGGGTGTAGTAATATCCATCACATTAGATAAAAGATCCGTAGGAATATTTTTCATGTTAAAAACATGGATTGGAATAAAATAATGAGATGTATCAGTATCAAATAAAGTATTCACTAATAATGAAGCTATATCGATGGTACCTCTCAAAGTTTCTATAACCACATCTGCTTTCTCTGGAGACTCTTCCACTATGTGAATAAGCTTTATTCTGAATGTTTGTGGCTGGAACTGCTTTTCTCATAAAGAATATGATCGTATCAGATTTTTATTAGGTGATGATAATCACAAGACACTATATGGAGTAGAAAAGGAATAATAGAAATTTTTAAAGTGACTTGAGAATCTTCATGAACCACAGATCTTGGGTACCTTAGTTCAAACTTTCATAGAGTTACCTGGATTTACACACTAGAAGAAAATCAAAAGGCTTCCTACAAGAACTGTAGGAGGTTTAGAAAAACAATTATATTGAGAAATACCATGAGAATCATAACGCTTAATTTTTCCTTTAGAGGAATTGACACTTCCACTAGTAGAAAATGGAACTCTCATCAACCCTGATTTAATGGATAGATCCATTTTGACCATCAACGCTCTATCCAGGACATTAGCATAAGAAGGAATTTTTTGTAAGAAAAATTGAGAACAAATATTAGTTGGAAGTTCCAAATCTAACTTTCAAATCTACATGTTCTCATTTTATACCATCTCAGGTGAAAATTTCACTAGCTCAACAAAATGGTTTTCATACTCTATCACGGTCTTATCAACCTACTCAAGCTTAAAAAATCAATAGCCTTGGATAACATCATCGATTCTGGATAGAATTGGTTGGTGAAAATAGACATGAAGTCTTTCCACTCTAAGAATTGATGATTATTATCCATTAACATCGTGTCCCAACATCTCCTACTCGGTCCCACCAGTATGAAGGTGGCACACTTCACCTTTATTTCATCAGGTGTTTCCAAGAAATCAAACAAACATTCAATTCTTCTCAACCATTCCCCAGCCTCTTGAGGATCATTTGAGCCTTTGAATGTGGGTGACTTCTTGTGAAATAACCCCTGAGAATGATTCTATAAATCATCCCTGTGAGGTTTTATAGATGGAACCTACATAGGAACTGGTGGTGGTGGGTTTCCCAAAGCTCAGATAGTACACACAATCACCTCAACCAAACTCAAGTCTATGGGAGGATTTTATCACTAAGGTTCAGAAGAATCTTCCTCTGGGATTCGATTCACATGTCTTCTTGGAGGAATGATGATATACAACATCAAAAAAAGCATTGAAGACATTATATTAACACTCAAATAGAGAAACAAGGAAAATTAATCCCAATAGATAGATACACAATATTTGGATTTCATCATATCCAAATCAAAAGTAGGTAAAAGACTAAAACTAATCCACAAGATGTCTTTCCCAAACCACCCCTAGAGAATTAAGGTTTTTTATAGTGAGAAATGGGAAGGCACTTAATCACAACTACCTACTTAGTCTTGCTAAGATTACACGAATTCATACTAACATTAGGAAAATAAGATCAACCTAGAGCTTTGATAACACCTTTTTATGAACCGACCTAGATACCCTGGTGACATGATAATTGAGTTGATCCTAACATGGATCGAAGGGCGTTCTCGATCCCCATGGGTTAGAGAATAGAACCTGAAATCATAAAAAATAAAAGTGGGAATGAATTCAACTACAAAAATTATGAAAGAAAGATAAACAAGTTAGTTTGCATACAAGAAAAAATCTATAAAAAGAATTTTACCAGAATTCAAATAGGTAAAGAACCCAAATTACTATAGAAAAGTACCAAAAAACAGGATAAAAACCCATGTCCCAGTGGACACAACTCTCCAAGACCAAGGATCCACAGCTACTACCACCTCCAAGTGGAACCTTACCCTTGCTCAAACCTGGAAGAAGATAATATACAAACACCTGAAGGAACAAGTAGGGTGTGACCTAAAATACCAATAGGTTTTCACCAAGGATTCTATAATAAAATTACAATATTTAATTAACCAAATAAATATTTCAATTTTAAATAAATAGGTATGGAATTTAAAATCATATTAAAAACAATCATGATTTTATATTTCATAATATGAAAAATACTTTAAATAAATGGTTAAAAAATAATTTTATATAAAAAAATTTATATAAATTCTCAATGAAAGTGTAAAATATTTTATAAACAATGAAATATATATCAAAAAAATTATAAGTGAGAAACATGGTCATATTTCAAAAGGTATGATAGTTATATGATATGGGATCTCACACACTTGAAGGTGATTAGAACAATATGTGTATACACACGTCCCTCTAAAACTGGATAGAGAGGACTCATCACCATCCCATCAGTAATGTGACCTGATACACTAGGCTTTATTTCAATTGCAAAGCATCAAAAAGAGTGTTATCCTAATAAATAACTAATTACCTAGGAATGCATGTGCTCTAATAACAATCAATGATAGTAAATTTATTTTACAACTATTTAAAACACAATCCATCACATTCTACCATTTCAAATATTTCATTTTTCATTTAAAAACCAACACATGGGTTTTTAATCAAAATATACCATTTTCCAACATAAAACCACTGGGTTTCTATCAAAACCATTTTTAATCCATTTTCACAATTTCTAATTTTAAATCAATTTTTTCCAATCAATTTCACAATTCAAATTCCAAAATTAAATTCCATAATTTAATTCAACCAAATTCCATCCAATTTCACTACACAACACAATTCAGTGGAATTGAGTTTTTTTAAATTTCATACCAAATCCAATTTCAAATTCAAATCCACCAATTCAATGAAATTGGGATATTAATAAATACATTGAAAGAAATTTCAATAAATTTACTTTAAAACAAAAAATTGAATTTAAATCAAGTAATTTAGGGTTAATTAAATTTATCCATTATAATTGAATCACTTACCTATTTCATGGAAAACCAATGCCCACAATAGAACCCACCAACAAGAATAAAGGAACAAAAGATCTAGGAACTCAACCTAGAAACAAGATTCTACAACATAGAGTTTAGATCCATCAATCCCAATATAATATAACAAACTCCAAGGAGGGAAAGAGAATGAGATAGAGAGATAGGGAGACCACTTACCTAGAGAGTCACATCACAACCACAATAATGATCAATTACTGAATGAAATGACCCAGAAGGGTTATAGGGATCCAAAATTGCATGGGGATGGCTCTAGGTTGAGAGAAATAAAGTCTAGAGTGGAGGAAAAAAATTTCAACTAAGCCACATTCTTAATAAAACTTGGGACTTTACACGATGTTTAAACCTATTACACATCATGTAATTGAAAAGTCCCATAAATGCTGAAAAACCTGTCACCTTTTATTGCAAACAGATTTATTATTATTTTATAATTTACACATCAGGTAACCATATTACATGATGTGTAAATAATAGTAGGATGCAGAACTAGAAGGTTTTATACTAATAAATTCAACAAATCTATGACTTCACCATTATTGGTATCCTCCCATATCCTTCTTAGTCCTACCCAGACAATGAAAAAGAAAAACCATGATAAGGATTAAAAATATACCCGACAGAAAGGTAATATGATGTTATAAAAAATATATGGATTTATATAATTATAATTTTAAAAATTAAATAGAATATGTTATAATTTATTTACCTTTCCATATTGATTTTATCTTATCTTATCATGATAGTCATGTTGTTTAAATGAAATGTGTTTTTAGTTATTTACCTTTCTATATTATTTACACACTTCCATCTTAGTTTATTGATTAAATGAAATATATTTTCAGTTATTTACCTTTGAATATTATTTACACACTTCCTTATCATCTTATTAATTAAATGATATCTATTTTTAGTTATTTAACTTTCTATATTATTTACACACTTTCTTCTCAGTTTATTGATTATATGGCATGTGTTTTCAGTTACTTAACTGTCCATATTGATTATTCTCCATGATTAATTATTTATTACATTGTACTTAAACCTTAATGATCATTTGATCTTATCCTTATTTTTTCCATTCCGCAAGATTCCATGAAGTTTACTAATATAGATATGTAAGGAAATGCTACATGGAATAAATTTATTCTCAAAAAAAATTATGTTGTAATTTGTGTATTTATTTGTATTACAAGACTGATGTATGTATCTAATTTACCAAGACTACTAAACTAATCACTCCTTTGGGATATAAATCTTGAATATTTTTTAATGTAATGGTAGTAGGCATTAACTCCGGTCTTTTAAGGTTTGGGTTGCTATAGTTGTGAAAAATACTGAATTTTAATTGAAAACTTCTTTTTCATCTAAATAATTTACAATGTTAAATTATATTTTAAATTAGTTTTAAAATCACAATAGTTAAAATCTATATATATTAATCCAATTTAGGTCATTGTAATCTATTTAATATTGAAATTAGATATAAAAACATTGTTAATTTTTGAACATTTTCACTTTAATATCCTGCTTTCTCATCCCCGAGATTAATTTTAAATTAATTTATACTACTTCTATGGTTTGAATTAGAAAAAATAGACTCCATGTTTTGAATTAGAATATTTTATAATTTTTAATAAGTAAAACTTAATTTTTTACCAAAGTGATTAGTGAATGTAGATAATATTAATTACAACGATTAAGAGAAAAACAAGTTTACTAAGGGACTAAAATTTAAATATAAGGGTACAAATAACCTATAAAATTATCCAAAAACCATTATCTAGACATATTTAAACATTATAACTTCTAGGATAGATATTGATTCATTATTGGAGACACTTTACATGTAAAAATATATGGGTTGAATTCACTCCTTCAAGAATTTATAAGTTTTCCACTCACCCAACTTATAAGAGGCCACCCATATTCTCGTATACCCACACCTATCAACCCCTTTTACATATAAAAGACCTACCAAAACCACTTATAAAATTACTTATCCTTATTCTAGAATCCTTATCTTAGGAATAAATCCAAATTATGAAGGAATTTGTGCAAAACTAAAGAGGATACCTGGAGAAGAGGTAATATTTTTCTAAAATAATTTTTATTTTATTTCCATATCCACCTCCATAAATTAATTTTATATCCTGATTTTATGATATACTTAGTCTCTTAAATATACTTAGATGTTTTTATGTCAAGTTTATGAACTACAACTTCACACACTTCCATCAAATAGGTTATGAAATCATTGTTTGTGTGCACAGAAGACTACTGCCTTGTGAACCGATATCGTTCGTTCTTCCATTGACACCTATAAAGATTGAGAATAATGATAGAAATACTATTTATATATAATATTTATGATTTTTTATGTTGAATTTATTATTTTTATTTATTATATAACATATATATCCATATTTTCTATTTTTTGGAATATGATAATGTTTTCATGTGTACGGCGAACTACCATCTTGTGAGGTGATATGATTTGTTCATGCTTTACATGGAATGTATAAAGTATGGGAATAATAAAAATATGTTATATATATGACATAAAAATGATACTGGAATGATAATATGCAACGTAATATTACTATTTATAGGTATTCCTAAACCCATCTTTTAATCATGCTTTGGTTGGGTTTCATTTAGGGTTGTTTTAGGAGAAATTTTTGATTTTTTGAATGTTCTGGGGTTATGCATGGTGTTTTCAGTGTTTTCCCAAACTATGCACCCTACGAGAGAAAAATGTGTAACCCAAGGCAGTGTGTTTTTGCACATTTAGTGCATAGTTTGAAAAACCATGTTCTCATTTAGGAGAAACTATAAATCCCATTAAAATAGGTTTATGATAAGGGTGCATGGTTTGTCTAAACCATGCAACTGTTCCAAGATAACCACGCATATGATATTTTTAATCTGAGAAATTAATTTTCAAATTACCGAAACCCTCTTTTTAGTCCCCCGAAGGACCTACATGACCCATATATGATTTATCATCAAAGAGATCTCCCAAGAGCATTTTTATCCCCTTTAAATCCTATAGAAAGTGGATAGAATCTTAGAGAATGGAATTCAACCCTCTCCCATATAGTTTCCACTTCCTATTCTCTTTCTCCCACCATCTCTCTCTTACTCCCTAGAATTTTGTATATCTTTGTGTTGGTTAGAGGATCCAATCCTTTATATTTTGAATATTAAACTTAGGTATGATTCTTGGTTTCACATTGGGGACATTCCTCATTTGTGAATCCTGTTTGGGGTGTTGTGATTAGAAATCCTATGATCCCAAAGTAAGTGGTTCCATTTTAATTGGATAATTTAATTAACCATAAATTGTTTGATTTGATTAAATTTATTTCAATTAAATATATGGGATTTTATTCTTATAAAATTGAATTTTTGAAAACCCAATTCTATTAAATTGAGTGATTTGGTTTTGGAAATTGGATTTTGGCATGAATTTGGAAAAACCCTCCAATTACATTGAATTGGGGTGTATTTGTGAAATCGATTGATTTTTTTAAAATTAAATTATTGAATTAAATTGTGTAATTTTAAATGTGAAATTGATTTACTAAAATTAATTTCAAATTGGTATTTGAGAAAAATGTATTAAAATGGTTTGGATAGAAACCTTTGGGTTTTATCTTGTAAAAAGGCATGCTTTGATTTAAAACCTATTTTTATTTTTAAATGGTAAATTATAATATTTGAAATGGAGAATGGGATGAATTGTATTTTAAGATATCTTAGAGTAAATTTACCATCGTTGATTTTTTATTAGATAACATGAAATACTTATATTTTTAGTGAGTTATTTGGACAACACTCTATGATTTAAAACACTCTAAAACATAAATGCAGTATGTCACATCCCTAAAGAGATGGTGATGAATTCTTCTTGACTGTGTCAAAGGGGATGTTTGTATACTCATATTTCTATGTCACATTGAGTGTGTGGAGTCCAATATCTTGGAACTATCATACATTTAATTATATGACCATGTTTCTCGCTAGTTTGTATTTGAAATATATATGCCAATGATTATTGTAAAATGTTTTACATGACTGATGAATTTATATAATCTCTTTTATATAATTTTTTAATCTATTTTTAAAGTATTTCCATCATTTGAACTGTACATCATGATTTATTTAAATATGATTTTGAAATGAAAAACATGTTTAATTAAATTTTAAATCTCTTTATTTGGTTAATTAAATGTGTAATATTTTATGGAATCCTTGGTGAGATCCTATTGGGCTTTTAGATCACATCCTACCCATGCCTTTGAGTGTTTGTATATTATATCCTTACAGGTTTGAGCAGGGTAAATACACTATTTGGAGGTAGTTCTAGATGTTAATTTTTAGTCTTGGAGAGCTGAGTCCACTAGGGATTGAGTTTTACTTTCAGTTTTCTAGTACTTTTCTGTAGTACATTGTGTTTTTTATCTATTTGACTTCTGGTATAGTTCTACCAGTGATGTTTTTCTAGTATTCATACTGACTTTTTTATATTTCTTTTATTGTGTTTGTGGAAAATTTATTTCCACTTTAATATTGTATGATTCAAGGTGCTAGTCACAACATATGGGGATCGGGAACACCCTTTGGGCTATGATAAGACCAAATTGGTTATAGGGTTACTAGGGTACCCAGGCTGGTTCATGATAAATTGGTATGAAATTTAGGTTGAACTACTTGTCTTGAAGTCAGTATGCTTTGTATAATCTTGTTAGGACTTAGGAGGTAGTTGCAATTGAGTTCCTGACCAACTCTCACAACAATGAACATTAAGTCACCAAGGGTGGTTAGGGGAAGAATTCATCAGAATTAGTTCTAGTATTTTCCCAACTTTTGATTTGGATAGATTGAAATCCAAATACCATTTGTTTATTTGCTAGGATTAATTTCCCATGTTTATCTATTTAAGTGTAAGTCAGATGTCTTCCTTGTTGTCTGATGATATTATGTAGAATCATGCCTCAAAGAAGACATGTGAATTATATCTAGGAAGAATATGATACAAAACCATAGTGAGAAAATCCTCTTATGGACCTGAGTTTGGTTGAGGTGATTATGCATACTGTCCAAGCTTTGGGGCATGCAGTTGCACTAGATCTCATTCTGGATCTATCCATGGAACCTTAAAGGGATGATATCAAGAATTGTTCTCAAGAGTTTCTTCACTAGAGGCCTCTAGCATTCAATGTATTAAATGCTCCTTAAGAGTCTGAGGAATGGTTGAGTAGAATTGATCACCTGTTTGGGTTCTTGGAGACACCTGATTAAATCAAGGTGAAGTTTTCTACCTTCGTACTTGAAGGATTGAATAGGAGATGGTATGACATGATGGTGACATCGAAGAAGCATGAGGGATTAAAGTGAAATTAATTCAAATTTATTTTCACTGAATAGTTCTATCCAAATTTGATTCTATAATACAAGGCTATATAGTTTTTCAAACTTGATAAGGCCAACAAGATCGTGACAGAATATGAAAACTGTTTTCCTAATATTCTGCAGTTTCCACCTAATATTGTATCCAATAAGAAGATGAAGGATCAATGGTTTGATTTGGGACTAAGATATGATATTTTTTCATAGGTTTTAATACTAAAACTACCTTCATATATTGATGTGTTGGCTAGATCCATGATGGTCTAAATGAAACATGCTGGCAAGTCAGGGTTTTTGGGATTTTATTTCTCTTCCAGTTGTAGTGTGAGTTCCTTTAAAGGAAAGAGGAATCCTAGTGATTCTCTAGTGGTTCTCAATAATAGGATAATTCTATACCACATTTAGTGATTGAAAGAGGTCCTTTTATTTTTTACAAGTGTGTAAATCACAGTCATTCAAATAGGGTTTGCAGTGAAGCACCTAAGATATATGAATCCTTAGGATGCTTGGGTCACCTACAAAAGTTCTTCCTTGTTTACTGCACTTTGTGTAGTGGAATGGGATCATCATTACTTTATAAAAATGAAATGAAATCATATTAATCAAGGAAAAAGGGGTTCCATACCTAGGAATTTTGAATGAATATTCTTTTTGCAGTAGAAGAGTCTGCATAGGAAGTAGATATGAGTCCATCAACCGTTAGAGGTACCATCACTATAGATTTATCATTAGTGACTTCTTTATTTGACACTGGTGCACCTTATTCATTTATTTCAACCTATATTGTTAATCTAATAAATAATCCTGTATATATTTTATCTTATGTGAGGAATATTACTAAAATAGTTCATATGAAAATATAGAAAGGTCTTTGTAGTCTTTCTTGAGTTTTCTCTCTTTCAGATGTTGAGCTTTTTTGGAGTTTTTTGGTTCTTAACATGAAACCACTTTTTTTTTAATTTTTGTGATGGATTAGATCATTACTAATAAATACTAGATCAATTTTTATCTTCAATGGTTCTCCTTCACCACACACGATGGTGTGTGTTGTGTATTCCAAAGAGAATGGGACCCAAGGTCAAACAAAACTAAACCTTTCTATCCAAAGTTGGGGAAGGTGATATTTGTGTCTGATTTTGATCTGGAGCTGAAATATTTGAGTGGTGATCTCACTCTTTTTTTATCAAGTTTCTTAAGATGTTTTCTTCACACTTCTCTAGTTTTCCATCGATAAGGGAAATAGGGGTTTCTATTTATTTGGTACGTGGTACTTAACCAATGTATATTCCCTCTTACCACATGGAACCAGATAAAATGAATGATATAAAGACTTCGTTATATGATCTTATAGTGAAAGAATTTATATTCCCAAGTGTGTTACCTTGGGCAATGACGACTCTCTTTGCTAAGAGTGTCGATGTTTCACCTCTTCTATTTGTTGATTACCGAAAACTCTTTAGTATCATGTTAAAGAACAAGTATATGTTGCCATAGATTGATGATTTGTTTGATCAGTAGAAAGAGGTAAAGTGGCTCTCAAAGATTGATCTTTGATATAGTTCCCAATAGTTGAGGATAAAAGAATATGACATTCATAAAACTTCTTTTCAGAGTAGATATGACCATTATGAGTACCTTGTATTACCCTTTGCCCTCACCAATGATCCTAAAATATTTATGGATTTGATGACCAGGATTTTCCATGACTATCTTGATACCTTTGTGGTAGTATTTGTGAATGAAATACTAGTTTAATATATGTATGGTGAGGATCATGTTCGCCATCTAAGAGAAGTTTTGGATTTGTTGAGAAATCACCGACTTTATGCCAAGCTTTCGAAATGTGATTTCAAGATTCAGGATGTGAATTTCTTGGGACACATGGTGTCAGAACTTGGTATATCGTTTGTCCCTAAAAAGGTGAAACCTATTATAACATGGGATCAATGGTGAAATGTTTTATAGATTCAATTATTCTTGGGCTTCGTAGGGTATTATTTCCAGTTTGTAAATGAATTCTCAATGTTGGGTTCTCTAATAACTACCCTGACTTGGAAGGGATTAAAGTTTTCTTAGGATGAAAAATGTCAAAATTATTTTGTTGAGATGAAATGTATTTTGATGACTACACCGGTCTATACTCTTCTATAGACCAATTAGGGATATGTGGTATTCTATGATGCATCGGGTTCGGGTTTTGGCTACATTATCATGCAGGGTGATCATGTCATTACTAATGGATCTAATCATCTCAGGACACTTGAGAAAAAGTATTCAACCCACAAACTTGAACTTGCAGAGGTGATACACAAACTTAAGAGTTGATGGAATTAAATTTATAGATAAAGGTTTACTATGTTTTTAAACCACAATATGTTGAGTTATATCTTCTCTAAAATATATTTGAATGTACACTAGAGGTGTTGGGTGGAATACCTAAAATATTTTGAATTTGACATCATATATACACTAGGGAAATGGAATGTCATCATAGATGATTTGAGTAGGAAAATTCCAACTCAATCCACGAAAGAATCTTTAGTAGAGTAGAACTTGAAGGATCTCTTTGCGCAGTTTCACATTAGAGTCTAGGAATCAGGGACCGAGGTTGATTTGAATAGTTTTTAGTTGAAATTCACTCTTCTCTAAATGATTCTTAAGGAAAAATATATTAATGATTAGTTTTACAGCATTATATCCTCTCTTTATAGTGGGGAGACCATTATTGAGTAGTCATTCTCCAAAGAGGGAATCATATTCTATCTGAATCACTTTTTTGTGACATTTTCATTAAGGAAATCTATCATCGGGGATTGCCATAATTCCCAGTGGGCTATGCAAAAAGGAACCATGATGATGTTCTATGACATGCGGTGATAATTCTAGTGGCTAGGTATGAAATGAGGAATTTATAAATATGTATCTCATTATTATACATGCCAATAGGTCAAGTTCAAGCACCAAAAACATTTGGGTTTGCTTCATCCACTTAAAACCCCTACTTGAAAGTGGGATGATATATCTATAGACGTTTTGGTCGGGTTTCTATATAACTAGATAAAGAAGAATTTGATATGGGTTTTGATCAATCAACTGAATAATTCAGATCACTTTATACCCATTCATGATGTAACTAAATTTAAGGAGCTAGGAAATCTCTATGTGAAAGATATTGTTCATTTCCATGTGGTTCCTTCTACTATAGTCTATGATAGGGATCCTTTGATCACTTTTTAGTTTTTGAGAGGCCTTTAGGAGGCATTGGGATCTTAGGTCCATTTAAGCACGACATACTATCTTCAGTCAGATGGCCAGACAGAAAGAGATATATAGATTCTTGAGGATATGCTTTTCACTTATGGTCTCAACTTTGGTGGGGTTTGGGATGATCATTTGGGTTTGGTTGTGTTTTCTTATAACACTTTTTAGCATTCCATGATCAAAATTTCTCCTTTTGAAGTATTGTATGGTTGTCCTTGTAGATCTCTATTGTGTTGCTAAGATATTGGTGAAAGTTCCTTGGTTGGACCAAGATTGGATCAATATACGACGAAAAAGATTCATTTGATTCATTATAGGATGTTGACAACATAGAGTTAGTACAAGTCTTATGCTGATCATCGGTGCATACCATTGGAGTTTTCAGTTGGTGATCGAGTGTTCTTGAAATATTTACCTAGATTGAGTCATCGAAGGATTGGGAGGCAAGGGAGACTTCCTCCTCATTTTGTGGGACCTTTTGAGGCTATTGATCAGGTTGGATAAGTTTCTTACCATTTAGAACTTACACTGCAGTTGATGTCGATACATACTGTGTTCCATATATCTCAGCTATGGAAGTATCTATTTTATCCATCTAAAGTTCTGAGATGGAGTGATCTTAAGGTTGAACATGATTTATATGTGACTGAATGACCAGTCATGATATTTGATTTTGAAACCAAGGTACTTAATGAGAGGAAGATATATTGGTTTTGAGTGCTATGGAAGCACAATTCTGATTCTAATGAGATGGGGGAGAGGGAGGCACTGATGAGAGAGTAGTAGCCTCATCTTTTTGAAATAGAAGCTTCTGAATATGATTTATGGGGGAAAATTTCTTTTTGGTTAAGAGGTTGTAATATACTGTTACTATTTTCATGTATTACTAAACCCATATTTTAATCATTCTTTGGTTGGGATTCATTTGGGGTTGTTTTAAGAGAAATTTTGGAATTGTTTTTAAAGTTACAGGGCTATGCATGGTTGGCACACAATTTTCCCAAACTATGTTCCCTGCTAGAGAAAATCATGAAATCTAAGGAAGTGGATTATTTAATGGTTGGTACATGGTTTGAAAAACTATGCACCCACTTAGGAGAAACCGTGAAACCCATTAAAAAGGTGCACGACTAGGGAACATAGTTTGTCTCAATTTGTGGATCTTACTAGCTAAATGTGCATACAATATTTTTAATCCAAAAAACTGATTTTAAAATTTCTAAAACAATATTTTAAAACTCATAAAAGGACTATATGGACTATATATGATTTATTCTTCCAAGAGATACCCAAATAGTAGTTTTTATACCCTCATAACAATCCTGTAATCATAATGAATCTTAGAAAATGGTGTTCGATCCTATCCCTGTTAGTTTCCTCTCCCGTTCTCTTTCTCCCACTCTCTCTTTTTTCCTCCTTAGAATTTTATAGATCTTTGTATTGGTTGGAGGATCTAATCCCCACTATTTTGAATCTTGAACCTATGCTTGATTTTTGGTTTCTCATTATTGACATTCCTTATTGATGAATCCTATTTAGGGTGTTTTTATTCGAGATCCTATGATCCTAAGTTAGGTGGTTCCATTTCGATTTGTCAATTTAATTAACCCTAAATTGATTAATTTGATTATATTGAATTTAATTGAATATGTGAGATTTTATTCTTATTAAATTGAATTGTTGAATACAAAATTACATTGAATTAGGGGATTTGGTTTTGGAAATTGGATTTTGGCATGAGTTTTGGGGAAAACCCCCAATTCAATTGAATTGGGGTATATTTGTGAAATTGATGGATTTTTTTAAATTAAATTGTTGAATTTAATTTTGGAATCTGAATTTTGAAATTGATTCAGTGAAAGTTATTTCAAATTGGTATTTGAGAAAATTTGATTAAAATCATTTTCATAGAAACCTTTGGGTTTTATCTTGAAAAAAGGCATGTTTTGATTAAAAACCTGTTTTGGTTTTTAAATGGAAAATCAGAATATTTGAAATGGATAATGGGATGAATTTTATTTTGAGAAGTATTAAAGTAAATTTACCATCATTTATTTTTTATTAGAGCACATTCAAGCCTTATATATTTAGTGATTTATTTGGATAACACTCTATAATTTGAAACATTCTAAAACATAAATACAACACGAAACATCTCCAATGGGATGATGATAAAGTCCTCTTGAATATTTTTATATTGGAAATGTGTTTAAAAATATTACCATGTCACCTTTAGTGTGTGGATTCCTATATCATATAAAGATCATAACTTTAGGCATATGACTGTGTTTCATGGTTTTTTGTATTTGAAATATATATTCTAATTATTATTTTAAACAGTTTTATATGCCTTCTAAATTTATATAAACTATTTTATATAAAATGTTTTCTAATACATTTTTTTAAAGAATTTCCATTATTTGAAATGTAAATCTTGATTTTTTTAATATTATTTTTAAATACCAAACCTGTTTATTTAAAATAGAAAGATCATTATTTGGTTAATTAAATATAGAATATTTTATGGAATCTTTAGTGAGACCCTACTAGGAGTTTAGCTCACACCCTACCTATGCCTTAAGGTGTTTTAGATGATATCCTTCCATGTTTGATTAGGGTAAAGGCACCACTTGGATGAGGTTTTAGGTTTTGATATTTGAGCTAGAAGAGTCGAGTCTACTGGGGTTTGGGTTTTCCTTTTAGTTTTCTGGTACTTTACTGTAGTACTTTGGGTTTGTTTACATGTTTGAATTCTAGTAGAGTTCTCCCAGTGGAGTTTTTATTTTATTCATTCTAAATTATTTATATTTATTTCACTGTGTTTGTGGAATTTTTTTTTCCACCTTCATATTGTATGATTCCAGGTGGTAGTCACCAACCGGTGGGGATCGAGAATTCTCTTCAGGCTATGTGAGGACTGAATCAGTTATCGGGTTACCAGGGTACCCGGTCTAGTTCAAAACATAAAACACACACACACACACACACATATAGAGATAGAATTTAATTTTATATCTATCAATATTACAAGAAAATGTAAACTGTGTTCATGCATACATATGACTTACCATCCTCATGAATGTTGTATTTTATTTACTATCACTAAATTTTATCAATTATTCTAAATACATATATACTGAATATATATGATATTTACATCATGTTTTACATTATGTAAATGATTAAATCATGACCTATTTAAGAGGAATAAAATAACAAGTCAAAACATAATTGAAAAAAGCAAATTAACAATCAAAATGGTGAAAATAATGAAATATTAATAACAAACAGGTAATAAATTATTATAAAATGATCATATAAGATATCATAAATTTTAATATTACTATTTTATAAATTAATAACATTCTTAAAACTATTAAATTGGAATATATATAATATTTAGATCCCAAAATACCAATCAATTCAGTAGTCTTGGTAAACAAGATACATACACGAGTCTTGTATTAAAAATGAATACACAAATTACAATATATTTATTTATTTATTTTGATGATAACTTTATTTCATCTAGAATAACCTTGAGTATATTTCTCAATAAAATTTGTAGAATCTTGGGAAAAGAAAACAAAATAAGGGTGATATAAAATTTTTTCATAGTGAAAATCTCATCGATAGTAATAACTGAATTATGAATGTAGGTAATGCTTAAATATTGGACACCATATTTTCAAGGTAAATAGAACCATTACTATTAAGAGATTTCACAAGATGGTTTAAAACTGATAGGTAGAAACCCATTTAACTAAGTCTATCCAACTAATTCATCCCATGAGACTACATATGAATTGAGGGGTTATCATTAACTGGGCCCCACTTATGTCATTAGGTCTAAATAATTCCTAATATATCAAATAATCTATTTAAATCATAAACAACGCACCTTAACAAATATCCGTATTGAGTAAAGAGTATGAATTTATCAATATTTACCCAGATAATAAAATAAAAGTCAAATTAAACACCATATATAAAAATGGTATACAATTTAGGTAATAATCACATCCATGATAAATAATTTGGATATTTAGGGGAAATTTAATGTTCAATGATCACTAGAAAGTGAATAAATCAAGGGGATGTTAATAAATACCAAAATGATTCAAGGAAGTGAATGTGAATACTATCCTTGGTAAAAATAATCATAAGTCATCCATAGAAAGTATAAGTATGGTATCATTATAACATATACCAATTGGAGTAAGAATAAGGGTTATTTTCTTTGATTAAATAAAAATATCTTTAAAAACATTCTTGTGGAAAATATGATTTTCATTTGGATTTTTTAAAACATAAAACATTTTGAAAATAATTTACTTTGAAAATAATATTTATAAAAAAATTCTTTAAAAATATCTTCATGAGCTTCCAAAGGAAGCTTAAAATAAATTATGGTGGATAATTCTATACATGCTATAAAAGGTAAAAGAAGATTCCTTTTTCATTGTAAAAATACTAGAAAAGTACCTTGTTCGGAAAGTGACAAGAAGATTACTTTGAAAACATTTTTAAAATATATAATAGGTAAAAATATATTTAATAAATAATTTTTAAAAGTAAATTTTTTTTGAATTTTTTTTAGAAAAACATGGTTTTGAGAGAAAACATATTTCCATCTAAAGAGAGAAATAAAGTCGGGTCTTCTTAAAAAAAATTTCAAAAATATTTTAAGTACCACAGAGTGAAAAAATCAGACTATTACTTGAAAATAATAATTAATAACTATTATGGAATAAAATTAAATGGTTTATTAAATAATGATCAAATAATTCCCTTCAATGTAAATTCATGTGTAAATAATCTCGAATAAAATGAGATTGTGAAGTAAACCCTTACAAAGATCATAATGTTGAAGTGAGAACCAATCTAATGAATTAATTATGTGTGTTAAATTTATATCCACATAAAATATTTTGAAACAATAAAATATATAGTCAAAATTTATTACATGCATAATCTTATAATATTTACGACATCGAGGAGGTAATATAACCTAATGAATATAAATTTAGTTGTAAAATTCTTTACCACTTGGTAACTCTTAATTCAAATAAAATATGATGAAATAATTAAAATTGAAACTTAAAATTCCATGAATAATGAATTATTCATGATATTACATGTCAAATGGGTAGTATATACACCATATAAAATAAACTAGGTTCAAAATAATACATTATTCCTTTATGAAATGAAATTGAGATGAAATTCTTTACCTTATGCTTTATTTTGGTTGAACAATCTTTAAACTCATGTATAATGGTTTTAAAATTTTGATTAACTTATACGAGAACCATATTAATATTTATTATATCATATATAATCCTTTTATAACATATTATCACCTATTCGTTAATAATATTTCACTATTTTCATCATTTCAGGTGTTAATTGCCTTGTTTTTTGAGTATGTTTTGACTTGTTATTTTTTATTACTTTTACATAGATCATGATTTAATAATCTACAAAATGAAAAATATTATTTAAATATCATATATATATTTATATAAATCCATAAATTTTTTGATTGGAAATAAAATACACCGTTCATGGGGATGGTAAGTCGTGCGTATACATGAATGGTGTTTTCATTTACTTGTCATATTTAAGGAAATAAAATAAAATAAAATAATATATATATTATCATTATAGTATAATTTTTATGTCACATATATCACAAATGTTCATTAAACCCATCCTTAATACATTCCATATAAATAGTGAATGAATCACATCGCTTCACGAGGTAGTAGTCCACCATACACACAAACAATGTTACCGAATTCCCACAAAATACAAAGAAAAAATGTTCATATAATATAATAATTAAAAAAGAATAAATAAATAAAAAATATAAAAAATATGATAAATAATTATTATGTAGATAATTATTTCCAACCTTTAAAGGTGGTAATTGAAAAATGAACAACATCGGTTCTGGAGGTGGTAGTTCATCGTACACACGAATGATGAATTCATAAACCATTTGATGGAATTGTGTGAATTTTTAGGTAGTACCCTCAACATAAAAAAATACAAGAATATTGAATATAACTATGTTATTATATAATAAATATAAAATAATAATTGAAGTAGGTGGATAAGGAAATAAAATAATAACGCTTTTAGAAAATCATTACCTCTTCTTTGGGTATCCTCCTTAGGTTTTGAATAATTACTTTATAAGTTGAATTTATTCCCAATTTAAGGATTATAGTATTAGGGCAGGGATTTTTGGGAGTTATTTGGGAAATTATTGGCGGAACCAAAGTTTTTTGAGAGGTGTGAATAAGGGTAAGAGGGGGAGGCCTTTTATAAGTGCTGTGAGTGGCAAACATGTAAATATTTGAAAGTGGGATTTCCACCCATGTTTTTTTCCATGAAACGTAGTTCAAATAATGAAAAAAATAGATAATATAATGGGTATTGTATAAATATGGCCCTAAAATGTGTTTTGGACAAGTGTATAGGTCATTTATCTCCTTGAGTTTAAAGTTCAGTCCCTTGGTAAACTCGTTTTTCTCTTAATCACTTTTATTAATTTTAATTGCTTTCACAAATCATTTTGGACAGAAATAATTTTTACTTGTTAAAAATTAAAAATTATTCTTATTCCCAATATGGAATCCATTTTTCCTAATTAAAACTGTGAAATTGGAAGAAATTAATTTAAAATTAATCCTGTAGACGGGATGAGAAAATAGGTTTTTTAAAGTGAAAATGTTCAAAAATTAACAATGTTTTTATATCCAATTTCAATATGAAATTGATTAAAAAGACCTAAATTTTATTAATATATATAGATATAAACTATTTTATCTTTGAAACCAATTCAAAATATAATTTAACATAATAAATTATTTAGATGAAAAGACATTTTTAGTTAAAATTCATTATTTTTCACTATTCATTAAAAAATAAAACTTCTTAGAAAAATATCAAAACATAACCCTAAGATAATTTTGAAATTAAAATTTCAAAAATAATGTTTATTTATTCAAATAAAATTTATAAAATTATCCAAATTTAATTTTAAAACAGGTGTGCTATTAAAATGTGAAGAAACTACCTTTAGAAAAATATATTTTTTTTGCGTAAAATTGAATTTGTTCTTATCTTATGCCTATAAAATTTATTTTATGAATATATAAAAAATTTAATTAGTATATAATATATAATTTTAATTAATATCATTATCTAATAGTAATAAATTTATTTTATTATAATAAAACTCATTTAGCTCATAATTTTAATTTTTAATAAAAACATTTCCTTTATATACAATTAGTTTTATATTCATTTATAATTAATTAGTAACCAATTAATTCAACCATATATTTTCATAAGTTAGTTAATCCTATTTTTAACCTAAAACTTAATGGCTAGGTGTTAATTTTCATTTTAAATAATAATATTAATAGAATTCGATAAAACTCAGTCTTGCGTATCGAAGAAAGTCATTGTTGCATGTAACACAAGCTAAGTCAGTGTTGCCTACATTAAAATATATAAAATAGATTGAATTTATTTTTAAATATTAAATATATTGTAAATTATTGGGATATTATATTACCTTATATGGTTATTTTTGTGTGTCATATACACAATTGAATATGATGTTCAAATTTTAAAATTTTAGAGTGTTACATTCTACCCACCTTATAAAAATTGTGTCATCACAATTTAAACTTGATATCAATAATCAAGGGTTTGATATTTTAAAATTACTATATTAAAAACCCAAATCATAAAATGTTTCATAAAATAAAATTTTAATAATAGATAAATGGAACTACCATGTTCATATGGAATAACATATAACTAGGTTTCTACATAGAAGAACATTGGTGGAAAGTGAAGATATGCACTTAGAGGAAAAGTGTAAATATTTATAGGGAGTGATTGAGTAAATTGATCACAAACAAGTGAATGATAAATGTAAGGCTGGGAGAATCAAATCCAAAAATATTTGATGATCTAAAGGACCATTTGACTCATCAGATATGAATATAATAGGATAAATTTTTTATTCCAAGATCATTTTCCTACTGTTGATTAATTTTTTTACTACCTAATAATAAAAGGAAATATACTTACATGATATATTTCTATTTCATAAACACAATTTCATCCTTTGGTTTTTCTTTGACCAATTTCCCATTTACCCCTTTACTCCAAGAAATGAATACCAAAAAATGATTTTTTAATGCCTCAAGCACTAAAATTTACTTTTAATGAATCATAAGATCCATAAAATAAAATTGAAAGTTTTTTTGTCTGTCTATAAATATTTTCCAGAACTAATATGGTTAATATATTAATATATAAACCTAAAAATTAAAATTAATGGTTTATCATTAATTTTTATTCATTAAATTGTTTAACTAAAAATAATGAAATTTTAACAAAGACATAACTTAGGACAGTGGTAGGCATGAAACCCTTATCATCCTTTGGTCATGGGTTCAAGTCCCACTGCCTTGCTGGATGAAATGGGTTATCACCCAACACATGGGGTTTTATTTTTTCAAAACTATATTAATGTGATTAAAAAAATACATATAATAGAGCTCCTTGAAATTTAATCATTAAATAATATTTTTTCTAACATTTTCAATACAACTTATTATTACTGTTATTTTTTTCACAAATTATAATAATATTTTTTGACTATTATTACAATGTAATTAATGATCATATCAACCCTAAAGGTTATCAATAACTTTAAACATATGTTTAAAAATATAAATGAATTATTCCTCAAATAAAATTTCCACTAAAATATATTCTTACTATAAATATCTCCCAAAATGTTCTCATTCTTGGTAGCTTAATAAAAAAGGTTTTTAAGACTTTGAATGTATGGTCAATATTAAACTCAATAACCCATGATGGTGTCCATAAATATTAAAATTATGAAGACATATATTATTCTAAAAAATTTAACAAAATCCTTACATGTTTCATGATTCTTATAAACAAAATACCATTGGTAAAACACTTCTACAATTTAATTGTTGGAACCCATTACATAAATACTACATCCATTTTATTTCACTACATGTCCTTCCTTGGTCTTGGGTTTAAACATAATATCATTTATAGTATGTCTAGATCATAAAACTTTATATTCAATCTAAAATACCTTAGGTTTAACCAAGTTTATTCATTGTCATCATCTATTTAAATACTTCATAATGGCTTGAAAAGAAAATGTGAATTATCATAAGAATATCCCCTAAGAGTGTCAAACCAGATGTGTAATAAGACCATTTTTTATGTACCATGTTTTTCTCAAGTCAAGCCTAATTCTCCCTTTTTAAAGTTATTACCCCTATATACATCCGTTCCAGAACCATGTCCATATTTAGTATCTGGACATTGTTATATTTATATGAAGACCCACACAATCTCTTTCTTACTAAAACTTGTGATGTTCTTCTATACATATCCTCAAAGTTTACCTTAGGGTTATGTTCTATAATATATGATTTATTACATCTAGTGTCTAAGGTTTCTACTAAAATTTATTTTAAATCAACTATAGTGACCCCAACTTCAGTAGCCTGGAGCTGTTTCCTAATACCATTACATTGGAATGGATTCAAGGTTTAGATCCAAAAGGACTGATCAGTTTAGTACTCTTGGTAAACTTGATACACACAAGAGTCTAGTATTACAAATGAATTTAAAAATTACAATATATATATATATATATATATATATATATATATTATTTTTAGGATAACATTATCCATTCATGTATATCCTTACATATATTTCTTAGTACACTTCATTGAATCCTATGGAAAGGAAAGAAAATAAGTGTAAACTTAAATACTAAGTAAAGGTTAAGTAAAATTAAATAAATAATGAATCAATGAGAATAATCATTATGACAAGGTAAATAATTAAAAACACATTCTATTTAATTAATAAAATGATAATTAAGTGAATAAATAATATGGAAAGGTACATGACTAAAAAAACATTCCATTTAATCAATAAACCGAGAAGGAAGTGTGTAAATAATATGGAAAGATAAATAACTGAAAAAAAAATTCATTTAAATAACATTATTATCATGATAAGATAAGGAAGAATCAATATGTAATAGTAAATAAATGATAAAAAATATAATTTAATCTGTAAATTGAGAATGATATGAATTCATAATTTTTTTCATAGTGAAAAACTCTTTTATAGTAATAACTAAATTCTGAATATAGGAAATTCTTAAATATTTTATGCCATGTTTCCCAGGTATATGGAACATTTACCATAAATAAATTTAACAATATGATTTAAAAATGATGGGTAGAAAACAATTTAACTAAGTCTAGCCAACTAATTCATCCCCTGAGACTACTGATGCATTGAGTTGATATCATTAACCAAGACCCACCCATGTCTTCAGGTCCAAATCATTCCTAATATATCAAATAATCAATTTAATTCATAAACAAAATTCTTGATCAAATATCCGTATTGGTTAAAGAATATAGATTTATCTAAATTTTTCTAGATAATCAAATAACTATCAAATTAAACACCACATATAAAAATAGTATATGGTTTATGAAATAATCATATCTATGATAGATAATATAGATATTTAGGGTAAATTCAATGTTCAATGATCACTAGAAAGTGAATAACTCAAGAGGAAGTAAATGAATACAAATATGATTTGAGGAAGTGAATTTTAAAGCTATATTTGGTAAAAATAATAATAATCCACACCGAGAAAGAATAAGAATTATATAAATATTATGTATACCCATTGGAGTAAGAATAAGTGTTGTTTTCATTGAGGAAATAAAAATATATTTACAAAATTCTTGAGGAAAAATACTTTTAATTTTGAAAAGAACTTTTCAAAACATAAAAAATTGTGAAAATAATTTTTTTTGAAAATAATTTTTTGAAAAAATTTATTTAAAAATATCTTCGTGAACTTTAAAGGGAATATTTAAAGAAATTATGGTGGGTAATTCTATACATTCGGTACATGGTAAAAGAACATTAATTTTGCATTGTAAAATGGTTAGAAAAGTTTCTTGTTTGGAAAGAAACCAAAAGATTCCTTTGAAAACATTTGTAAAAGAAAAAATGGGTAAAAATTTATTTAATAAATCATTTGGAAAATGTTAAAAACGTGTTTGAAAACAGTTTATAAAAACATGGTTTTGAGAGAAAACAAATTTATGACTGAAGAGAGAAATAAAGTCATTTTTTCTGAAAATCATTTTATAAAACATATTAAGTAACAAATATCGAGAGAATGGTACTATTAATTGAAAAAAATCATGAATAAAAAGATGAGGATATAATTAAAGGGTTTATTAATTAATGATCATATAACTTCCTTAAATTGAAAACCAAGTGTAAATAATCCCGAATGAAATGAGATTGTGAAGTAAACCCTTGAAAAGATCATAAAATTAAAGTGATAATCAATCCAATGAATAAATTATGTATGAAAAATACAAATACACATAAAATAATATGAAATTAAATAATATATAGTCAAAAAAATTTATACATATAATCTTAGAATATTAATGAAAACGAGGAAGTAATATAACCAAATGAAATAAATTAAGTTATGAAATTCATTACCACTTGGTAACTCTTAATTCAAATAAAATTAGATAAAATAATTAAAATTTGAACTTAAAATACCATGATTAATGAATTATTAATGATATTACATGTCAAAGTGATAGTATATACACCTTATAAATGAAACAAGGTTCATAACAATACAACATGCCTCAATGAAATGAAATTGAGATGATATCCATTACCTTATGCTTCTTTTTTGTTGAACAGTATTTAAACTCCCATATAATGGTTTTAATAATGTTATTAATTTATATTAGATCCATATTAATATTTATGATATCACATATGACCCTTTTATAACATATCATTACCCATTCATTAATAATATTTCATTATTTTCATCATTTCGAGTGTTAATTACCGTGTTTTTTGGGTATGTTTTGACATGATAATTTTGCTCACCTTATATAGATCAATATTTAATATTATCTAGAATATAAAACATGATTTAAATATCTTATATATTCAGTATATATTTATTTATATTAATCCATAAAATTTTGTGATAGGGAATGAAATACACCGTTCATGGAGACGGTAGGACATACATACGCATAAATGGTGTTTCTATTTTCTTGTCGTATTTAAAGAAGGAAAATTAAATTCTATATGTATATATTACCATTATATTATCATTTTTATGTCATTTATATCACATATATATATTAAACATGTCCTTAATACATTCCATGTAAAGTGTGAAATAATCACATCGCTTCGCGAGGCGATAGTCCACTGTACACACGAACGATGTTATCATATTCTCAAAAAATAGAAATCATGAAGTT
This sequence comes from Viscum album, assembly GCA_963277665.1. Classification (NCBI taxonomy): domain Eukaryota; kingdom Viridiplantae; phylum Streptophyta; class Magnoliopsida; order Santalales; family Viscaceae; genus Viscum; species Viscum album. The sequence goes on along the minus strand of OY728145.1, from coordinate 1,266,077,332 downwards.
GTGTGTTATATAATAATTATAGAAGAATAAATACATCATAAATATCATAAATTTAATATATAAATAGTATGTATATAATTATTACTAACCTTGAAAGGTGGTAATGAAAAAATGAACGACATCGGTTCATGATGCGGTAGTCCACCGTACACACAAATGATGATTTTGTAATCCATTTAATGGAAGTATGTTAATTTTTAGGTTGTAAAATTTATATAAAGAAATATTAGTATATTTAAGATATTTATGTTATTAAATAAGTAATATATAATAATAATTTAAGGATGTGTAGAAGGAAATAAAATAAAAATTCCTTCAGAAAATCATTATCTCTTATTTGGGTATCCTCCTTAGGTTTGTAGTAATTCGTTCATAAGTTGGATTTATGACTAATATAAGGATTTTACGATGATTTTAGTGAATTTGGAGAGTAATTTGGGTATGAATTTGGCAAACCAAAGTGTTTTTAAAGGTGTGAAGAAGGGGAATAGGGGGAGTCCTTTTAAAAGTGGGGTGAGTGGAAAACTTGTAAATTTTTGAAAGAGGGAATTCCACTGATGTTTTTTCCATGTAAATTGGATCCAAAAATGAAAAAACTATATAATATAATTTATAAGGTCTAAATAAATCCATCAAATGGGATTTTTTACAAGTTTCTAGATCATTTTACCCCTTATGTTTAAAGTTTAGTCCCTTGGTAAACTCATTTTTCTCTTAATCACTATAATAAATTTTAATTTCTTTCACTAATAGTTTTAGTCAAAAAATAAGTTGAACTTATTAGAAATTAAAAATTATGATGATTCTAAATATTTAACTAATTATTCCTAATTAAAACCAAATAAGTGGCTGAAATTATATTAAAATTAATCCCATATATGGGACAAGAAAGTGGGTTTTTAAAGTGAAAATGTTCAAAAGGTAACAATGTTTTTATATCCAATTTCAATATTAAATTAATTACAATGTATTAAAATATAATAATTTATATAGATTTTAACTATTTTTACTTTATAATAAATTCAAAATATAATTTAACATTATAAATTATTTATATGAAAAAACAGTTTTCAATTTAAATTTAGTATTTCCACTATTCATTAAAAATGGAAATTTCTCAGAAAAATACAAAAAACTCACCCAAAGATATTTTCGACATTATTATTTTAAAAATAAAAATTATTTTTTCAAATTAAATTTATAAAATTTAAAAAAATTAGTTTTAAAATAAGTGTGCTGTTAAAAGGCGGAAAAACTACCTTTATAAAAAATAGAGCTTTGTATGCGTAAAATTTGATTTGTTCCTATATTTTTACAATAAAATATATTGTATGAATTTCAAAAAAATTTATTTAATATATAATATATAAATATTATTAATATTATCCAATAATATTAATTAATTTAATTTATTATGATAAAACACCTTTGGTGTATAAAAATTATTTTCTATAAAAACATTTCCTTTATATCGAATTGGTTTTTATATTAATTTATAATTAATTAGAAACCAATTAATTCAACCATATATTTTTATAAGTTAATTAATCCTATTTATATCCTCAAATTTAATGGCTAGGAAATAATTATCATTTTAAATAATAATATCAATAGTATTCAGCAAAACCCAGTCTTGTGTGTAACGCAAGCTATAGAAGAAATTCATTGTTGCTTGTAACGTAATCTAGATCAGTGTTGCATGAATTTAAATATATATCATACATGTTACCCAAATTATATTTTTAAAATAAAATAAAACATAATATATAAAAAAATATAATAAATTACATACTTTAAACTGATTCAAATATATATTCTTCATAACTTGGGGAAATAAAAAAATAAGGGTGAACTCAAATGGTCAGTAAAAGTTAAGTAAAAATGATTTTATCATGAATAAATAATTAATAATCCACATAGAAAGTTAAATAACTTAACACACATGCCATTTAAATAACTAGATAAAGCATAATCAAATTGGAAAGGTAAATAACTGAACACACATTCCATTTAATCAATTAGTTGAGAATAATATGCATCAATAGTTTTTTTTCATAGTGAAAATATCATGGATAATAATAATTGATATCTAAGTGCAGAAAATTCTCAATTATTGGAAGCCATGTTTCCTAGGTATATGAAACCTTTACCATCAATATCTATTCTCAAGACAGTTTAAAACTACTGGGTAAGAACCCATCTGATTTGGTCAATTGATTCATCTCTTAAGACTACCGACGCATCGAGGGGTTATCATTAACTAGGACCCACCCTTGTTTAAAGGTACAAATAATTCATCATATATTTAATAATTGATTTAATAATATTCCTTATTGGAAAATATCTATATTTTTTAAAGAATACAAATTTATCAATATTTCCATAGTTAAACAAATAACATTGAAATTAAACACTGTTTGTAAAAATAGTATACTATTTAGGAAATAATCATATACATCACACAATAATATGTATATTTTAGAGAAATTAAATTTCTAATAAAAAATTATTACAGTAAAGTGATTGTTTCAAGAGAAATTTAACAATCTCAAAAGAAAGTGATATTTCACAATAACTTATATCACTTGGTAAATTTTAAATCAAATCCCCTTGGATAAAATGATTCAGATTGAAACTTGAAATACCATTAATAATTAATTATTTATGACATTACATGAAAAATGGGTAGTATATACATCACATAAAAGTGAATTGGTGCATAATAACAAATAATTCTAAATGGAATGTAAATTGAGATGAAATCCCTTATCATACACTTCCTTTTGGTTTAATTCTATTTAACCTCATTTATAATGGTTTTAATAATGTTATTAAATTAAACCATAACCATATTAATATTTATAACACCATATATGATTCTCCTATAAAATATTAACACCCTTTTGTAAATAATCTTTCATTATTTTCACTGTTTTGTGTGTTAATTGCCATGTTTTTCGAGTATGTTTTGACTTGTTATTTTTTGTTTATCTTACATAGATCACAATTTTATCATCTCTATAATGTAAATAATTATTTAAATATCATATATATTCAGTATATATGTATTTTTTACAATCCATATATTTTAGTGATAATAAATGAAATACACCATTTATTGAGATGGTAGGTCATTTGTATACATGAATAGTTCTTGTATTTTCTTATCGTATTGAAGAAAGAAAATTAAATGATTTATTATAATGAATATATCTTTTAACTATAATAATTTTCAATATTTATAATAATATTTTTGAATCCAGGTACTGATTTGGCATGGAATTCCAAGGCCCGGGGAGCCTCAGATCGAGGAGTAGCACGATCTGGGCATCATTTTGGACCTGAATCTTCGGCATTTCACCCTTGAGGTAGGAATATTTTATTTTTTACCAATCCCATTCATTATTAATTTTTAAGGTTTTAGAGACCTATTTCAGTTGATAGTGATCTCTCCTATGTTGATCTATTGGTTTTGGGGAAAATAAGGGTGAATCGGGATACTCAAACGGAATTTTCCGTCTGAATTTATGTTTACAAAACATGTAAGCTAGAGAAAAATGTTGTGTGTTCTTTCCATTTGGGGAATAATACTTTTTGGGGACTACATGCCATATACTAGGGTTACACTCCATATAGTGTCTCCATGTCGTTTGGTCAGAGGATATGGCCAGGGTAGCCGTGTGAAAGTACATGGCCATGTAGAACAACACAACCAAACTACATGGACACAAGCATGGAAAAAATATATGAAAAAATTGATGTTTATAATGGTCATTCCATGTAATATGGGTTACAAGGCATGTGAGAGGCATGGTTGGCTGAGAGGTGTAGATGAAGAACATGGCCGGGGGTTAGGTGAGGTTGGACACGCCGTATATGCCTACATGGCCAAGCCAAGATGTGTGAATGGGAGACACGACTAGGTTCTTGGGTGGGTTCACATACCGTGTGGACCCCAATGTAAACTATGAACTCTCCTTTATACCTTCTTGAGATCTTCCAACTTAAATATCCCCTTATCCGGATCTCATATTTTGGCTTATGTGTAGCCTATCCTAAGTAGTTTTCCATATAGAACATGATGGTTGCCTTTATAGTGGCCTGAGAGATATGATGTGTCATGAGTTTGAGTATGTCATTGTTGTAGCATATCTTAACTTTGGGCAGTGATCAGGGTGGATCACAGCGTTAACATTAGGGTTGGTACCTTTCCCTATCCCCATTTGGATGTGGGTCCCCTTGACTCTTTAGACTGGTAGAGCGGTGATGCCTTGTTATAACATGGCACATATCCCCTACTAGTGGAAGTGTTGCGATGCGAGGTATGATAAACATGATTTGTCTTTTAGTAGCACTTGACCGATATTGTAGATCAGTGTGTTTCTTCAAGAGAGACATTGTGACTGTTACTCCCATGTCAGATCAGAGTGTGGGTTTCCCTTAACTCTATGCTTTGGTAGAGGTGGGACTCCCCACATTGTGGTTGCGGGTAGTCTTCCCATGTGGTGGTTCTCATGGGGTTGGTGGTACACTTTAGGATCAGAAATCAGGTTATATGTATCATTAATGTAGTTAGAGATAGTGCCCCCCTTCCATTCCATGGTGAAGGCCCTCCATACTCATTGGCTAGATAGAGTAGGCACTCCCCTCTTGAACTGGGGTGTGGGTCCTATATCCAAGGAGTCGGTACTCCCCTACCGTGATTGAGAGTGGGTCCTCTATATGCAACATATTGGAAGAGTGGGTACTCCACTAACATACTAGGGTGATATTCTTCTACCCTTGGAGTCATAACTCCCCTATTGTTCTAGGGTGTGGGTCCTCCATACGTGATGTTCCGATAGAGTCGGTACTCCCCTGTCATAACAGGGAGCAGTTCCTCTAGTCCAGGGTCGGTACTCCCTTATCATGTTCGGGTGAAGGTCCCCAAAAATAATCATGCTATTATAGTGGTACTCCATTTTCATACCAAGGTGTAGGTCCTCTAGCCACAGAGTGGTACTCCCTTGTTATACCAAGGTACAGGTCCTCATCCATGGAGTAGTACTCCCCCGTATTCAAGTAGAAGTGGGCATCGGGTCCTCCCAGAGAGTTGGAGATCCCTCAACAATTGAGTATAGTTATGATGAGTGGGACCATATAATAGTTATGTGTGATACCAGATCAATAGTTTCTTCTCCCATGAAGGATTGAGGTGCGGGCCACTCTATATAGGAGCGATAGAGGTTTCACATGATGGTTGGTCGATAATACTCCCTTGACTATAGGGTAGTAGTGAGGTGAGGGTCCCTTTTTTCTCTCTCATTAGAAAGGATGGACATGTTTAATAGTCTAGAATAGTTCTCCCTTAACTATTTTTAGTGATGAGGGGTAGAACTCTCCACTTGGGTTCTTATGACCTCACACAGGGTGCATGTTAGCATTGGAAGGACCTCTAGCTCTTGGCACTAGAATTTGACCTAGTAGGTTATTTATGATGGAGTGTATATCTCAGACGAGTGCCATCTGGGATGGATGATCTTGTAGATTGTGTTCTCCTCACTGTGTGTTACCTTTAGTGCCCTGGGTGGAATCCTGTAGCTGGTTATGAGGTCGGAACCTCATGAGACTTAAAGTCTAAGACGAGTATATCTATGTGTTTTTGGGAGTCCTTATGGTATTTTCATGTGTCTCAATTAACACCCTTGTGGACTTATTTTACCAGTCATGTATAGATGAGGATGGTTCAAGATGAAATTTTTCTCTTGATTGGGTTCCCTCTAGCTAGGTCGGGCGGACTATTACCTTTTACTTTCTCCTTTTTATTTTGGGCTTTTTGGTTGACTAATGAGTATTTCTATACTCACCACTACATAGGCTTTGTCTGCACATGTTGTGTCTTGTTCCTACCACATTCCTTTCAATGAAGTACCTGTATGAACTAAGGTAGGTAGAGCTTAGTGATCTAGACCAACTAAGGTGTTTATCAGAGCTAGGTTGAGAAGCTTTTTGATGGTTTCTTTTAATAGTGATCCCTACCTTCTAAGCAGGTTGGACGCTTTTGGAGTTTTTGGTGGGCATGTGTTTTTTACTTTTTATGATTTCAGTACTTCTATTTTACACTATTTTGGGATAGATGTACGCATGAATTTTAGTTTCCAACTTTTTATATTTCTGTATTGTATCATGTAGGTGTTTGTGGGTGTGTGCATAATTGTAATTTAGGGAAAGGAATCCCATCTATGTGATATTCAAACTTGGTGCTAGTCACCAACCCCTAGCCTATTGGTGGAGGTATTAGGGAGTTGTTCCCTAATCCCCATTGGCTTGGGATGTGACAAAGTGGTATTATAGGTGGTTTCCACTTTGGGAATGCAGTGTTGTAAGTTTGGTTTGGGTTTCATAGTGATAATTTTAGGGTGTTTTGAGTTTGTCTCTCAGGCAAGCAGTTCCGGTGTTGGTGAGACAACCAATGTATCCATTCACTAGGACTCTAATAACCTAATTTTTATCTCTATAAATTAGTACACTGGTCATAGGGAAATAATGGTACATTCATCATATAGGACTGGGTTGTGGTTTCTTATACTTCTTAAGTCATCTCCCTAGATAAATTATTTAATCATGATGTGTCTTTTTTTTGTTTTAGGATACCACTGTGGTGATATCCATACATGGTTCCATGGCATGATTGTAAGGATGATCCACCCTGTGATGATGCTTCAGTTTTGAGCACTGGTTCTGAGGTGGTACCTCCAGGTGGCCTTTTAGTTGAGCCACCACTCATTGAGAATCTGGTTATACTGGCAGTTCCGGCTGAGGATGCGCATAGGATAAGTGTGCTCCCAGAGTTCCAAAGGTAGATACCTATGAGTTATTGAGGTGATACAGACCCCTAGGCAGCTGAAGACTGGATCAAGGTAGTCATGCCTATTTTTTGACTTATGAGGAAACCTCCTAATCAGATGGTGGTCCTATTGGTGAGCCTTATATAGGGTTTGTTCAGGCATTTTTAGAGTTAATGATGTGGTTCCACATGAGGCGACACTTACTTGGGTGGAGTTAGAGTGACTCTTCAGGTAAGAGTTTTACCTAGCCACATTGAGATCAGTGCGTATCCAGAAGATTTTAAAACTTCTATAGGGAATCATGACCATGGTAGACTACTCAGAAAGATTCAAAGACCCATATTGACACTCCCTAGATATGGTTCGATACCCATTCTTCAGAGCTCAGACCTTTGAGTAGGGACTCCACAGAGATGTCTGATCAGGTTTTGTTAGCTCGTGTCTCCCTGCTTATACAGGGGCACTAGAGTGGGCTCTTGTAGTAAAGAGCTTCCTGGTAGAGGTATGGGAAGATGTAGTCCATAGTGGTGGTTATGAACTGAGACATTTGCAGCAGCTAGAAAATGGAAGATGATAGGATTGTGGCCCATGATTCATACCCATGCCTAGTCCTAGGCATGTGGGTCTATACCGCAGGAGTCATATCAGGGATCAAGTTAGCTCTAGGAGATTTACTGTTACACTTGCAACGACTAGTGACATATTTCTATAGATTTTCAAAACTCACTATGCTACTGAGTGGGATCCAATCGACAAGACACCTTGGCAGAGGTAACATTTGGAGTAGGGATTTTCTCATGATGGAGGATATGGAGGAGGAGTTGGGAGAGAAGAAGGAGGCGGTAGAGGTGTTTCCACCACCACCCCTATGTGGTCCATGCCAAGATTAGGGATCTTGAGGATTATGGAAAGGAAATTTGTAGCTCATAGAGGACTTTGACCCATAATATATATGGTTGAATAGTGGTACGCTATGTGTATTTTATACTTTCTTTAGTATTAATTATTATACACTATTATGAGGTACTCTTTTCTTTCTTCTTATTGCTAGTAGTTTATCTAGGATGATGCAGGGTGTCGGTAGAAACCTGTGTGGGTGGTTTTTTTAAAGTATATTTGGACTCATGAGAAATAGGGACACTTTCCCCCATTGGTACACATTTTTGTGATGCGATGAAAACTGTACGAGTGAGTCATTTCCTCCCAAAGTGGATAGTTTCGATGTAATGAACCAATATTTTATCAATGGAAATTACCTTCTTATAATGATGTCATATAATTATATGAAATAAAAACTCAATGAAATACTAATTACTATGGGACCTTTAAAGATAATATTATCACTTCTGTGATTTGAATTTTGAAAATCCGACATACACGGTTGCAATTAGTAAGATGTTTGGAGTCTGATAAGACAAACTTAATTTTTGGTGAATTGTAACTGAACCTTATGAATAGTAATGTTACCCTTATGAATAGTTATATGAACCTTATTAAAATTAAATAATCTAAGTAAATATTAACCTTTCTAATGAAAGTACAAATAAAATTTATGCATCTTATAAGTGACAATATGATAGTGTTGGTATTTTTATAAGTCATAAATATTTAATTAAAAATTTATGAATAATTTTATAATTAAAAAAAGAAAATGTATTTTCATAAAATGTATTCATAATTTTTTTTATGTTTTCTAGTTTTAAGATAATTTTATAAGCCCTTATGTAATTTTTGAAAACATTATAAAATCAGTTATAGTTTTAAAATTTGTATTTTTCAAGTAAATTATGAATTTAATTAAAAATTAAATTAACCATATTTAAAAAATTATTTTTGAAAAATGGTGTTCATATTTGGATTATACACATCAAAAATGGTTAAGGTGATTTTTTGGTATTTTTCTAAAAAACTTGAATTTTTTGATGAATAGTAAAATATGATAATTTACCGTATATATACATTATTTGTTAAAAACACTATTTATTGAGTTATGGATGATGTAAGAACATTGGGTTAGAACTTAAAATGCATTTATTACTATTTTTTTCATGGAATCATCACTATTTCTTATCTTAAGGAAAAATAATAATGTAATGATTAAAATATCAAGAAAACCCTCCTCCCCTAAACTGTAAAAACCACCCACACTCCCCTATTCTCTTCACTCCTCTAAAGCCTTGTAACTTCTGTAAATTCTACCAAACTCTCTACCCAAGATCCTACCCCACTTCTAGCAGCCCCTGGTCTCCTCAAAATACCAAATCCTCTCCCCTTAAGAGTCGCTTAAGAAAGATTAAATAAATAGGTAAATTCCTCTTTTTTTTTCTTTCATTTTCTTCTCATATTCATTTGTTCTCTTTTATTTCATAACCTCTACTCATACAAATGGTATGAAGAATCTAGTACCATAAATTTACTGGAATGTTTTTATTATAATGGTATAATTCATTATCATCTCTCATTTCCCCTTCTTTTATACAAAAGAATTGAAAACAACGTCTTAGATGCGTTAATTTATCACATTCAAGGACGATGAGTTATAAATTTTTATAAGAATATTTAATTATTGTCATGAAAACATTTTTATAGTTGAAAAGGACTATTAAATATTTATTTTATCTTATGTGATGTTCTATAATCCTTTTTCACACATGATGTAAAATAATAATAAAAAAAAGTTAATTATGAGAAAAATCTCCAAATTAATACCAACATTTATCATTAATGTTTTATATAAAGATTCACCTTAAATTTATATAACAAATTGAGTTTTATAAGCATGTAATCCTATATATGATAAATAATTTTTTATAACTTCAATTCTATACAACCATTCTCATCATACATGTTTATCCAAAAATGAATATAAGTGAACCGATCATTAAAACCAAGGAAGCAAACGCTCCCAGATAATAAAATATAACCTCTTAACTCATAAAAAAAGACATGTAAGAACTTAATAAGATTATAATAAATAAAAATAACATCGTTGAGTTTATGGAATTTTTTATTAATGAACCTAATTTTATTATTCATCTCATTAAGATCAAGTGAAGAACACCATCAGACTTAAGGTAAGGGATCCTCTCTTTCTCACATTTATTCAAGAATATAGTCTATGTTATGTCATTTTATGTGTAGTTACTAATGATGGGGTATGATTTTTAACCTCCCCCGTACTTTTATCATGATTTATAAAAGAAGATAAACCCATTTCTCCCTCATTAATCCCTTTTATGTACACTCGGTACCATGCTGATATTCCATAAGGGATTCTACCCGAACCTCCTACATTCTTTCGGGTTGCTCTATCTTTCTTTTTTATCCAAATGAAGTTGTATTTTATTTTTATGTCAAACATATAAATAATTTTTATATTCTATAAAATCTTGTTTCAAGATCTATACCTCATTCTCTTTTGGGGATATACATGTTTTTAAATGATTCCCTCCTCAATACTTTTTGATAAGCAAACCCATTTTAAGGGAACTTTCTGAATTCTTACCCATCATCATATACACTATATAATATTATTTTAATCCACCATTGTTTTTATAAAACAAAAAATTTTATTATGGAAACCTTACTGGTTCAATTATGGTTTTATGTAAATGATCACTCCCTTTTAATTTTTAAATGACCTTTTGTATTTTCCTTTAACTGTACGAAAATGTTTAAATTCTAAAGTTTTCTAAAAACTCTATTTGCATGTTATTACTTCAATTTGACATCAATTATCATAATTAATGCCTATTTTACCCTATTATAGTCCATTCATGATCTAATTACTTTCCTTTATGGACACTTTTATGATACGTTCATTTGTTATGCTCTATGTCATGATCATGATACCTGGTTATTTCTCTCGGAAACCCTTATATTTATGTATGGTTGATTATGTATGGTCATTTTCATGGAAATAATATTCATGAAAATGTTAAAATGGGTGTGCCTAGATATCACTCTAATGAATTGAGTAAATTTGAGTCTCATGAGATGTTATGTACAACTGTCCTGGCAGTTAGCCTTGGCTTGTGATACAATGTGCAAAGGTCTTGGTGGCTAATCTTGAATGGTTCTCCTCAATGTAAAATTATCTTTGACTCATGCTGAAGTCATGATTTATGTTTCTTCAAAATTTCTATGATTCAATGTTTATATGATCCCATTTTTATATGTTATTATTCTATATGATATTTTATATCATTATGTCATGATCTCTAACCCATGTACTAAATCCTTATTCTTATGTTTATTCCATTAATGGTCTTCTAGCTCACCCCTTCATTCATGTGATCCCCAGGGCACCCCATGCATACATAAGGGATCAAAGTAATTTAGGAGATCATTATGAAGATTAAATAAAGAAGTGTTTTTAGTCCCATGTTTTAAGTTTTATATACCTAGTCTTCCAAGACACTACACTTTACAATCCTAGGATTGTAATAAGATTTTTTTTATTATTCTTAAAGTCATGTTATGATATATGTTAAAGGATAGGGTCTCTATAGTTCATATCATAGGATGGTAGAGTTATTTTTGGAGATTAAGAATAGGGCACTTTAGTAATAACCTTAAGGATGAGACTAAGTATAAGAAAACATACCTAAATTTTGGTAAGTATAGAGTAAGTGGTTTATTAAGAAAATACATCCCTTTCTGGATATAAATAGATAGAGGTGGCTCTGGAATAGATGTATCTAGGGGTAAAACCTGAAAACATCGCTTTGAGCTAGACTTGAATGAGAACTAGTTCATGAAAACATGCCTTTCTACACTCTTGGTTTGACACACCCGGGGGATATACTTTGGTAAATTAATGAGCTTAGTAAAAACACTATTAAGGGAATAAAAAAGAGCCGATAATAATATAATTTAATAAATAGATCAAGGATGACCTAGATTTAAACCTAGGGAATCACAAGTTAGGATATACTTTATTTTTACAAGTTTATCCTTTTATGTTCAAAGTTTTTATTTTTATTCTCAATAGCTAAGTATTCAAGACCTCTAACTGTACGTTATTTTTCTTAGTTAATGGAGGGAAATAGAAGAAATTTTTTTAACAATCAATGTGATAAGGAATGTGAAGATTTCCCCAATGATATGCCTAATATGATGGGATCAGGTGCTCAAAACTTGATGATAGTACTTGATTAGCTAGCTCAAGTTATGAATAATAACCTGAATCACATGGAGATCCCACCTCCTCTAAGGAAATAGAAAGTTTCCATAGAATAATTCATGTGAAGAAGGAATCACACGTTTAGTGGATCTTCTGATCCCCTCCTCATAGAGTAGTATATTAACTCCATTGAAAAGATATTCTTTATCCCCTAGTGATTAGAAGAAGAGAAAGTCATGCTGATAGTATATCATTTTGATGGAGAAGCTGATTAGTGGTGGACAATGATCAATAATATGAAGAACCAGGATAAAATTGTTTCCATGGATTGGGAGGAATTAAAGAGAATATTTTTCAATAAATATTTTCCATGAACCCTCTGCCTCAATATAGAAAGAGAGTTCCTCAAAATAAAGCGGAAGGAAGATGATCCAATCGAGGTGTATGAATCAAAATTTACAAGTCTTATAAGGTATACCTTGGGCTTTTTCATGAACACATAAATCAAGATGGATCACTTCTTTAGCAGACTAAATCTAAGTCTACGAAAAGAGTTGGTGATTTGAGACTTAGACATTTATAAAGAGATTGTATGTTGTACCCTTAATTTTGAAATAGAGATCAAACACTCTCAGGGGTATCATGGACCCCACAACAAAAAGAGTAAAATGGAATCTAATGAGGTTGGTTTGGAAAATAAATTCCTTGATGGAAAGAAGCCAGACTATCCTACCTGTAAAAGTTTTGGGAAGAAGCATCTAGGGAACTGTCTAAAGGGAACTAGGAATTACTTCAAATGTGGAAAGATGTGACATCTGGATAGAAAATATCAATAGGATATGAATAATCCTGCTAATGTGGAAGAATAAAATAAGGTTTAGATAAACACTCAACCAGTGGTTCAATGTTACAACTTCAAGGAATATGGTAATTATATGAACAATTTCCCTAAGCCAAGGGTTATCATAGGAAATCAACAAAAACCTCTAAGGAAACAAGGAAGGGCTTATGATATCACTACTATTGAGGTGGAGCCAAGCATCGATGTGGTGAAAGGTACACTAGTTATTCATTCAAGAATAGTGAACATACTATTTGATTCTAGTTTCACACATTTTTTCATATCTTTCCAGTTTTTTATAACTATTCAAACACCACCTCAAAATTTGGAGGATATATTATCTGTGAGAATAGAGAATGGGGAAATTATTACATCCAAGGTTTATAACTCCTCCTTGGTAAATTTTTGTGGACTGAACCTCCCAAAAATATTTTCATACTTTAGTGGAGTTATATGTTATCTTGGGCATGGATTGGCTATCTTTATACTAATCCACCATCAACTATCAAGAAAGGGAGATTACTCTTCACATCCTTAAGAATCCTCCAATTATTTATAGATGTAAGGAGGAAGATGAATCGCCTTTAGAATCATTGTCTCAAGTGTGAATATTAATTCCTTATGAGAAAGCATGTATAGCTCAAATGATTAGGACAAAGGAGAGAATCATACTTGAAGACATGAATATCATGAAAGATTACACCGATGTATTCCCCGAAGAGTTTCCTTGTCTTCCTTTTAATCTAGAGGTTAATTTCTTAGTTGAACTTATTCCTATATCCCTACCTATATCAAAGAAACCTTATAGAATGGCCGCTTTTGAGCTGTAATAGCTGAAGAAGTAGTTACAAGAGAATCTAGAGAAGGGTTTTATATGCCTGAGTGCTTCACCATGGGGTGCACCAGTCCACTTCATCAAGAAGAAGGATGGATCAATGCACCTATGCATTGATTATTTTAAGATCAATAAAATCATGATAAATAACAAGTATCCCATGCCAAAGATAGATGATTTGTTTGATCATCTTTTTGGGGCTAGTTATTTCTCTAAGGTGGACCTTCGATCGGGATATCACAAATTAAAGGTCAGGAAGGAAGATATTCCCAATACTACCTTTTAAACAAGGTATGGAAACTATGATTTGATAGTGATACCTTTAAAACTCACTAATGCTCCTGTAATTTTCATGGATTTAATGAATAGACTCATTAGATATTACCTCGACAAATTTGTGATAGAATTTATTGAAGACATTCTAATATACTCCAAGAGAAAGTAAGAACATGAGGGGAATTTTAATACTATGTTAAAGAATTTGAAAAGGGATAAAATATATGCAAATTATAGTAAATGTGAGTCTAGGATGGAGGAAGTATCATTCTTAGGGCATGTTATCACCATAAAAGGGATATTTGTAGACCCTTCCATGAAAAATGCAATTGAAGAGTGGCTCAGACCACCATCTGTAATAGAGATCCGTAGCTTTTTGGGTCTAGGTGGGTATTATCGATGTTTTTTTGAAGAACTTCTCATGATTTTCAAACCCAATGAACAAGCTTACATGAAAGAGAGTGAAGTTTTTTTAGACTCAAGAATGTGAAGACTGCTTTAAGGATTTGGAAAAGGGGCTTGTCACTGCACAAATACTTACACTCCCAACAAGTGGAGAACTCTTTGTGGTGTAAAATGATGATTAAAAGAATGAATTAAGCTATGTGATGATGAAAAATGATAAAGTGATATCCAACAACTAAAGGCAGTTGAAATTCCATGAGTAAAACTATCCTACGCATGATCTGGAGTTGGCAGTTGTGATCTTTGCGTTAAAAATCTAGAAGTATTATCTCTGTGGGGAGAAGTGTGAGATATATATTGATCATAAGCATCCAAAATATACATTAACACAAAAAAGATGAATATTCACCATCAATGATGGATAGAGATCATCAAGTATTGTAACTGCTCAACCCACTACCATCCTGGTAAGGAAAACAAAGTGGTATATGCTCTAAGTATAAAGTATATTGCATCTTTCTCAATGATGATAATTGAAAAGGATACAATCTTATTAGATTTGTAGAGGATGTACACGAAGATCATTAAGGTAGGAACATCATGAATCCTTTCTCAAATGATTGCTCAACCATACCTCATGGAGAAAATAAAGGATGCTTAAAAAAAGATGTAGAAATTCAGAAAAGGGTGGAAGCTATTATAAATGGGAAATCCTCTGAGTTTATGATTGATGAGGAAGGATTTGTAATATTTGGGTCATGATTATGTGTACCATCTGATCTAGAGATAAAGAAGGATCTTTTGAATAACACACATAGATCAACCTTCCCTATTCACCTAGGGAGCACAAAGATGTATCAAGATCTTTGAGAGAAGTTTTGGTGGGACAATATGAAGAAGGAGATTGCTGAGTATACATCAAAGTGCTTGGTATATCAACAGGCGAAGGTTGAAAGACAGAAGTCTAAGGGGATGATTAAACCACTACCCATACCAACATGGAAGTGGGAGAACATCATCATGGACTTTTTCACTAGAATTCCAAGGACATCCATAGGAAACAATGCTATATGGGTCACTATGTATTATATTACAAATACAACTCACTTTATCATGATTCAATATGACTTCTCATTGGATCAACTTGTACAGATATGTATCAAAGAAGTGGTAAGGCTACATGGAGTACCACTATCTATTGTATCTAATCAAGATCTGAGATTCACCTCAAAGTTCTAGAAAACTCTCCAATATGGTCTAAGAACTGAACAAAACTTTGGTACAACCTATCATCCTCAAAATGATGGCCAATTTGAGCAAACTATTCAGACATATAAGATATGTTGAGGGAATGTTCTATGAACTTCAAAGGAAGATGATACCAACATCTTCTACTAGTTGAATTATCCTACAAAAACAGTTTCCACTTGAGCATCCAAATGGAACCATACGAAGCCCTTTATGGGAAAAGGTGCCGAAAACCAGCATGTTGGGATGAATTTGGTGAGCGTAAGCTGCTAGGACCTAAAATGGTTGAAGAATGGGTGGAGAAGGTGAAAACCATTTAGCAACACATCAGGGTAGCCCAAAGTCAAGACACAATATTTCTATTCATATCTCCATGGATGAAGTTCATGAGGTTTGGGAAGATAGGAAAGTTAAGTCCTAGGTATATCATCCCCATCAAGATTCTTGATCATGTCGCGGTTTTAGCCTATCGACTGGCACTTCCACCTTCCATGTCTAAAGTACACGATGTCTTCCATATATCCCTCTTAAGGAAGTACATACCAGATCCTTCACATGTACTCTCTTTAGAGGTCGTAAAATTGGAGAATTATCTTTCTTACAAGGAGCATCCAATGAAGATCTTGGATCATAGGGATAAAGTTATACATAACAAGAATAATCATCTGGTCAAGGTACTATAGTGGAACTATAAGTACGAAGTGGGAACATGGTAATTGGAGGAAGAAATGAAGGAAAAGTACCCGCATCTGTATATGTCTAATAATGTAAAATGAAAATTCCTAGGGTGAAATTTCATAAGGGGGATTAATATAATGACCTAATGTTTTATCAATAGAAATTACATTCTTATAATTATGTCATATAATCTCATTAAATCACAACACAATGAACTACAAAGTACCATGTGACCTTTAAACATAATATTGTCACTTCTATGATTTGAATTTAAAAAATCTGACATAAACGGTTATGATCAGTTAGATGTTGGAAGCCTGATAAGACAAACTTAATTTTTGGTGAATAGTAACAGAATCTTATGAATAGTAATGTTACCCTTATAAATACTTATAAAAACCTTATGAAAATTAAATCATCCAAGTAAATAGTAACCTTTCTAATGGAATTATAAATAAAATTTATCCATCTTATAAGTGATAATATGATAGTGTTGGTATTTTTATAAGTCATAAATATTTAATTAAAAATTTATGAATAATTTTATAATTAAAAAAGAAAATGTATTTTCATAAAATTTATTAACAACTATTTTTTTTTACTTTCGTTTTTAAGATAATTTTATAAGACCTTATGTAATTTTTGAAAATATTATAAAATCAGTTATAGTTTTAAAATTTGCATTTTTCAACTAAGTTATGATTTTAATTGAAAATTAAATTAACCATATTTAGAAAATTAATTTTGAAAAATGGAGTTTGTTTTTGGTTTCAACAAGCCAAAAAGTGGTTAGGGTGAATTTTTGGTATATTTCTAAAATACTTGATATTTTTATGAATAGTAAAATATGATAATTTACAGTAAATATACATTATATGTTAAATACGCTATCTATTGAGTCATGGATTATGTAAGAACCTTGGGTTAGAAATTATAATGCATTTATTACTATTTTTTGTCATTGAATCATCACTATTTCTTGTCTTATGGAAAAATAATAAAGTAACGAATAAAATATCAAGAAAACCCTCATCCCCTCCACTATAAAAACCACCCACACTACCCTATTCTCTTAACTCCTATAAAGCCTTGCGACTTACTTAAATTAAGCCCAAATATCTCCCCAATATCCTACCCCATATCTATAAGCCCCTGGTCTCGTCAAAATACCAAATCCTCTCCCCTTAAGAGTCTCTCAAGGAAGATTAAATCAAGAGGTAAATTCCTCTTTTCTTTTCTTTAATTTTATTTTCATATTCATTTTTTCTCTTTTATTTCCTAACCTCTTTTCATCCAAATGGTATGAACAATATAGTACCATAAATTTACTTTCATGTTTTTATTATAATGTGATAATTCATTATCATCTCTCATTTCCCCTTATTTTATAAAAAAGAAATGAAAACACCGTCTGAGATGCGTCAGTTTATCACATTCAAGGATGACAAGTTATCAATTTATTTTACCATATTTAATTATGGTCATGAAACCATTTTTATGATTTAAAAAGACTATTAAATATGTATTTTATATTATGTTATGTTCTGGAATCCTTTTTTACACATGATGTAAAATAATAATACAAAGGAATTTAATTATGAGCTAAATGGACAAATTAATCCAAGTGTTTATCATTAATGTTTTACTTAATGATTCACCTTAAATATAAATAACCAATTGAATTTTATAAACATGTAATCTTATATATGTTCAATAATGTTATATAACTTAAATTCTAGACAATCATTCTCATCTTACATATTTATATGAACATGAATATAAGTGAATAGATCTTTAAAAGCAAGGAAGAAAATGCTCCCAAACAATGAAATTAAACCTCTTAACTAATAAAAAAGTACATGGATGAACTTAAAATGTTACACCCCAAGGTTTTCTAAAAATAAATTGAAATTCTTAAATTTTTTTTAAAGTAGATATTTATAATTATCCTTTAAAAATAATTTTACTACTTTTATGTTTTGAATTTCAAAAAATGGTCATCTACAATTGTGTTCAGTATGTTATTTGGAGTCTTTTGGAACCAACTTGTTTTTTGGTGAATAGTAACATACCCTTATGAATAGTATTATGAATAGTAATATGACCCTAATAAATAGTAAATTTTATTATTATTTTATTTTCTTAAGGCTTTAAGATAATAACATCTTGGTTAATTTTTCATTGTGATATATAAGTAGTTATTGAATTAGTATTGTTAATTTTTGAATTAAGTATGCTTTTATTTAAAAATTAAATTAAAAATATTTAAAAAATTATTTTCGAAAAATGGACTTCATTTTTTAATTCTACACATAGAAAAATGGTAAGGGTTACTTTTTGGGAATTTTCTGAAATTAAAGAATTTTTTATGAATAGTAAAATACGATAAAACACGATAAATGCTAAATACTTGATTTACTGCATAATAGGTGATTCAAGGATGGTTTAAGCACACTTGGTTCTAAATCACATTCCATTATTACTATTTGAGGTCACATGAACTAAGAATATTCATAATCTTGGGCAAAAATATTATAATAATGATTAAAATAATGAAAAATACCCCCTCTCATCCACTATAAATACCACCCTCACTCCCCTCTTCTTCCCACACCTCTCAAGAATTTATCCATACCTAAGTTCTACCCAATACTCCTCCCAAGGATATTTTCCATATCCTAGAGCTTTTGTTCTCACCAAAGGACCAAAAACAAATCCCTTAAGAAGGATCTCAAGGAGAAGAGATCAAGAGGTAAACATCCTCTTTTATTTTCTTTCTTTTCTTTCATTTTATGTTATTCTCTTCCATTCCCTTTGGATTATGTTGGGATATTTCATTAAATATACCCCCTTAATGTCCATATTATTTATGAATGATTAGATATACCCTTACTCTCATCAATCTATTTTTATTAAATTTTAAGAGACGCCATTAGGCTGCCGAAATTGCGTGAGAAATTTATCAAGTTTTATTTTATTTTAAGATTATGTTATTTTCTTATTATTTTTTATCCTCCTATTATCCAAGAGGAATGAAAGATCCAGAATATTTTATATTCTTGATGTTCTCATGTTCATGTAAAATTAATCATCAATCTTATTTTTCTCCCCCACTTATTCAAGGAATTAAAAACATTTTCTGCGATGTGTCAAATTACCGACATCGTGGACGATGTGATTTCATTTTTATTTAAATACTTAATGTCTGATCATGAAACCATTTTTATGGTTGAACCAGGTTATAATACATTTCTTATATCTCATCCATGGTTCTGGAATTATTTTTTACACATGGTTTTAATTTATAATACAAAATGAGGTCGTTATTATCAAAGAACCACTAAAATGATCTAAATGAACATCATTAATGTTTTAACTAATGAATCATCCTCATATAAAAAATCAAAATGATAAATGGTATAAATTATGGTACTAGAAATATGTAAATAACTTTCCATTCCAATTAAGTAATTTCACTTCCAATCGACAAGAACATCCATCATAAACCAATCATGGAAATTATGTAAAGAACTCACCCAAAAATAGTGCAAGGAAAAAAATACTAGCAATTTAAGGGTGAAATTATGTAATTAAATAACCATATAAGGTATTATAAATATGAATATTTTTCTGTAATATATTAATAAAACTATTTTAACCATTATACAGAAGGTTTAAACAAGTTTTAAGTAAGACGAGGGAAGGGAATTATTATCCTAATTTCTATTCTTTGGGTTAACCTTCTAATTCATTATTTTTGTGGTATTAAAATTGTTTGTGTGATGGGTTTTATTTATATTATGTTTAATTATGTCTATTTAAAGTTTATATAAATATTACATCCACTCTAATAAGTCTCTCTTCAATTGAATGATATTTATAAGGGTTTTTTTAAATCCTCTTTTAAAATTATGTTTTTCAAAATTCAAAAGCAATGTTTTTATGCTATTATTCATGTTATATGATTATGTTATAGATATTGGGAATTTTTTATTATGAAAGTTCGGAACTATATCTCCCTCTAATGCATTGGGTATGTGTAAGTTTGAGGTTGGCCATATGGTTACTCTTAATGTAACTGCGATGGTTACCCAAATTATAAGGTAGCCGTGAGGGTTATAATTTATAAGGTAGGCGAGAGGGTTACGAGATTATGTAAGTAATTCCCTAAGACACGTTTATGATTATATTTATTTTCTCATGTTTTGTGTGGATCTTGTGTAAATCTCATGTTACACAAAGTAAGTATATATGGGTGACAAGTATATCTTTTGAAAATGATTTCTTACGTTACGAGTATTCATGGACTAATGTGCTCTTTCCTTCTTTTGCATCCATTACTGAGATTTTGTGCTCATCCCAAGTTTTTAAATTATTTTCACTAGTTAATGGATGTGTAAGTCAAAGAAGGAAGATATGTTAAATGTTGAAGAATTTTCAAGGAGTCATTTTCAAGTTTTAATGTTTTATATTTTGAAAAAAAATGGAAACTATTTTTATGGTATCCAATCTGTAATAATGTGTAATGTTATGAATGTATTGTCCCAATTCTCTAAAGATATAAAATTGAAAAGATCCTCAATGTAAAAGGAAGTGTTTTCATGACTAAATTCAAGATTATGTGCGTTATAAGGCCGGGTCCTTATAGTTGGTATCAGAGGATGGTTTAGATAACTTTAGGGGTTAGGGTGATGTTAATAGAATACCATAAATGTTTTTCACTATATGTTTAATTTGAAATGATATAACATTTAAATATTACCATGTTTATTCATCTAAGATATGTTTGTTTAGAATGGTTTTCCGTAGAAGGAACAGGGTTGCTAAAGAGGAGAGGCACTGACAGAATGACATCCTTCTAGATATACATCCTAAAATGGTAGGGATTGAAACTGAGAAGTTTGTGGCAGTAATGGCTCAAATAAAGTAGGAAATAAATGGTGGTGGAATCCATACAAAAGAAAAAATAGATTTACCATGACAGAACATAATAGTAGTGGAACATTTTATGAGACAAAAACCTCTGGATTTCAATGAATCTTCTGACCTAGTAGTAGCTGAAGGATGGATCAAATACCTTGAAAAGATATTCTATTTTATGGTATGTTCAAACAATCAAAAGGTAAGTCTTTCCATTTATTGTTTTGAATGGGAAGCTGATCAGTGGTGGTTAATGGTAAGGAATATCAGGGTTAGAGTGGATTTTTATGCCTTAGAGTGGGATGAATTTAAAAGTATTTTCCTTGAAAAATATTATCCTAAGGTGGTGCGACTTAGGATGGAGAAGAAATTAATTGAATTGAAATAGAAGGTGGAAGATTCAGTGGCTGTGTATGAAGAAAACTTCACCCGACTAGAAAGGTATGCTCCAAATCTTATTCTAGATCTTGATAGAAAAATCTACCACCTTTACTTAGTACTGAATCTAAGGTATCGAAGGGCGTTGGCCTCCCATGAATTCAAAAGTTATGAGAAACTTGTCTGATATGCTGATAGGGTGGATATTGAGTTTTCTTATGATCATGTTCATTTTGTAAATAAGGAGAAGAAGAGGTCTAGATGGCAAGTGATGGGTAATAATAAACTAAAGAAATATGATGGTAAGAAAGTCCAATTTCCATTTTGTGAAAAGTGTGGCAAGAAACACCCTGGGGAATGTCTTAGAAGAATTGGGAAGTGTTTTAAATGTGGTAAGTTTGGACATATAGCCCGAGATTGCAAAGAAAATTATCCTAATAATAATCATGATAAGCATACTGTAAAGTGTTTTAAATGTGGTGAAATGGGTCATTATGCAAATGCCTGTCCAAAGAGAGATCCGAATGATGCAAAGAAGCCAGAATACAAGCAGAAAGGTGTAGTGAGATCCTTTGTGATTACTTTAGTAAAAGTCAGGCCATACAATGAAGTTGTATCAGGTACTTTGTTTGTTCACTTAGATTTTGATAAAGTTTTTTTTGATACGGGGTCTACACATTCCTTCATATCTGAGAAATTTTCTGGTAAATTGGAAATATCACCTCAAAAAAAGAAACCAGAACTTGTTGTTAAAACACCAGGGGGAAATGTTATAGTAAAGAAGAATTATAAGAATCTTTCTATTGTGGTCTGTGGAAAGACTTTACCTGCAAACCTCTTTTGTTTTAACCTTAGTCAAGTTTGATGTTATTCTTGGAATGGATTGGATTTCTATTTATCATGCAAAGATTGACTGTAGAGATAAAGAAATTTTTTTTCAGAAAGAGTTTCAGTTTGTATATAAGAATGAACCCATACAATTGATAACATATCAGTAAGATAAGAAACTATTGAAAGAGGGAAATGAAAGTTATCTTTCTCATATTGTTTAAAATAAGGGAACTATTCAAATTAATGATGTGTCAATGGTAAATGAATACCTTGATGTTTTTCCCGATGAGTTACCCGATGTCATACATGACCGGGAAGTTGAATTCACAATTGACTTAGTTCCTAATACTAATCCAATTTCAAAACCCCCATATCGTATGGCTCAAATAGAAATTATTGAATTGAAAAATCAGTTGCAATATTTTCTTGATAAAGGATTCATTCATCCTATCACTTCACTATGGAGAGCCTCTATTTTGTTCGTTAAAAATAATGATGGTTCCATGAGACTTTGCATTGATTATAGATCTTTGAATAACATCACTGTTAAAAACATGTATCCTCTTCCTCATATCAATGACTTATTTGATCATCTCTAGGTAGCTCAGTACTTTTCCAAGATTGACTTGAGATCCGGATACCATCAGCTGAAGTTGAAGAAGGATGACATCCTAAAAATAGCCTTTTGTACTAAATATGGGCATTATGAATTTGTTATTATGCCCTTTGGGTTAACCAATGTACCTGATGTATTCATTAATCTTATGAATAGAGTATTTCATGAGTTCTTGGATAAGTTTGTGGTTGTATTTATTGATGACATTCTGGTATTTTATAAAAATAAAGAGGAGCATGAAAAATATCTAAGGGTTATTTTAAAAACCTTAAAAGAAAAGAAACTATATGGAAAATTCAGCAAGTATGATTTTTGGTTGGAACATATTTATTTTCTTAGGAACATTGTAAATAAGGATGTAATAACAGTTGATACTGCTAAAACAAAAGTGGTTGATGAATGACCAAGACCCTCAAATGTTACAGATATTCGTAGTTTTCTTGGTTTAGCAGGTTATTACCAAAGTTTTGTTAAGAACTTTGATCGGTTATCTAGCCTGATAACTAAGTTAACACGGAAATGGGTTAAATTTGTTTAGACAGAAGAATCCGATGTTTGTTTTCAAGAACTAAAGAAGATATTGGTAAATGATCCAGTTTTGGACTTGCCTTCCCAAAATGGTGATTTTGTCATCTACAATGATGCTTAGTTGAAGGGAATTGGTTGTGTTTTGATGCGGAATGATCAGGTAATTGCCTATGCTTTAAGACAACTTAAACCTCATGACCTAAATTATCCCACACATGATTTGGAATTGGCAACTGTGGTTTTTTTGCATTGAAAATTTGGAAGAATCATTTATATGAAACCAAATGCAAATATATACTGACCATAAAAGTCTGAAGTATATATTCATTCAAAGGAAATTAAACACGAGGTAGAGAATATGGCTTGAACTGATAAAGGATTATGATTGCACAATCAATTACCATCCTGGAAAAGCAAACAAAGTGGTAGATACATTGATTCAGAAACATCATGCATCATTAACCATGTTACGTTTAAAACATGATCTATTGATTAATGATTTGATGAATTTGGTTTAGAAGTTGTTGGTGTAGTCAATACATCTGTTTTGTTTTAGGTTTCAGTGTAGTGTTTGTTGTCAGATAGAATTAAGCGAGCATAGAAGGAAGACCATGAGCTGTAGAAAAAGATAGAATTGGTTAAAATGGGTAATTTTCCAGAATTTAACCTTGATAATGATTGTATCTTAAGATTTGTAAAAAGGTTGTGTGTGGCTAGTGATTCTCAGTTGAAGAAAGATTTGTTGTGTAAACCTCATAGTTCTCCATTTTCAGTTCATCCTAGAAGTACTAAGATGTACAGGGACCTTCGGGAGTATTATTTGTGGGATGTAATAAAAATGGATATTGTTGATTTTATCATGAGATATTTGACATGTCAACAGGTTAAAGAAGAGCGACAGTTATTGAAGGGGATGATTCAGTCTTTTCTAGTGCCAGAGTGGAAATGGGAGAATGTATCCATGGACTTTGTGGTGGGACTACCAAATAATTCTCAAGGTAATAATGCTATTTGGGTTATTTTTGATCGACAGAAAAAATCTACACATTTTCTTTCTATTCGAGATAAAATGTCTTTGGACCAACTTTCTCAATTGTACCTCAAGTAGATTTTCAGGTTACATGGAGTTCCTCTTTCCATTGTATCTGACCAGGATCCCAGGTTCACTTCTATCTTCTGGAAGGGACTTCAGAAGTCGTTGGGCATAGAGTTCAATTTCAGTACAACTTTTCATCCTCAATCAGATGGGCAGTCAGATCGAATGATTCAGACTTTGGAGGATATACTTTGAGCTTTTTTAATGGACTACCAGGGAAGTTTGGATCAATATATTTCTTTAGTTGAGTTTTCTTATAATAATAGTTTTCATTCTAGTATTCAGATGGAACATTTTGAGTCCTTGTATGGGAATCAGTGTCGAACTCCAGTGTTTTGGGATGAAGTCAGTGAAAGAAAGTTTATGGGGCCATAATTAGTAGAAGAAGTGGCTGAGAAAGTGAGGATGACCCAGTAGCACATGAGGACAGCTTAGAGCAGACAGAAAAGTTATGCAGATAATAGAATGAAAGACTTCTCTTTTGAGGTAGGTGAACATGTTTTCCTTAAAATCTCTCATTGGAAAAGTGTGATACGTTTTGGTAAGAAAGGGAAGCTAAGTACACGGTTCATCGGTCATTTTCAAATCTTGGAGAAAGTTGGAACAGTTAAATACTGCATAACTTTTCCTCTGAGTTTGTTTTAGGTACACAATGTTTTTCATGTTTTGATGTTGAGAAAGTATGTTCCAGATTCATCACATGTATTGAGCCCAGAAGCAGTTCATCTAGAAGAGAACCTTTCTTATGAAGAGAAACCAGTTCAGATTATTGATCGAAGGGAACAAGTATTGCGAAATAAGGCAATACACCAGGTAAAGGTTTTGTAGAGAAACCACATGGTTGAAGAAGCAACATGGTAGTCTGAAAATGAAATGAGGAAAAGGTACCCTCACTTGTTTAATAAAATTGTGAGGATGCAATTTATAGAAGGTGGGGATAATGTAACACCCCAAGGTTTTCTAAAAATAAATTAAAATGCTTGATTTTTTTCAAATTAGATATTTATAAGTATCCTTTAAACATAATTTTACTACTTATATGATTTGAATTTCAAAAAATGGTTATCTATAATTGTGTTCATTATGTTATTTAAAGTCCTTTGGAACTAACTTGTTTTCTTGGTGAATAGTAACATACCCTTATGAATAGTATTATGAATAGTATGATAAATAGTAATATGACCCTAATGAATATTTAATTTTAATTTTATTTTATTTTCTTAAGGATTTAAGATAATAAAATCTTGTTTAATTTTTCATTGTGTTATAGAAGTAGTTATTGAATTAGAATTGTTAATTTTTGAATTAAGTATGATTTTATTTTAAAATTAAACTAAAAATATTTAGAAAATTATTTTCTAAAAATGGACTTCATTTTTGAATTCTACACATCGAAAAATGTTAAGGGTTAATTTTTGTGAATTTTCTGAAATTCAAGAATTTTTTATGAATATTAAAATACGATAAAATACGATAAATGCTAAATACTTGATTTACTGCATCATAGGTGATGAAAGAATGATGTAATCCCACTTTGCTCGAAATCACATACCATTATTACTATTTGAGGTCACATGAACTTATAATATTCATAATCTTGGGCAAAAATATTATAATAATGATTAAAATAATGAAAAATACCCCCTCTCCTCCACTATAAATACCACCCTCACTCCCCTCTTCTTCCCACAACTCTCAAGCCTTGAGACATACCTATGTTCTGCCCAATAATCCTAACAAAGATCTTCACCAATTCATTGATCTTATGGTCTCACCAAAAGACAAAAACCAAAGCCCTTAAGAAGGATCTCAAGGAGAAGAGATCAAGAGGTAAACATCCTCTTTTATTTTCTTTCTTTTCTTTCATTTTATGTTATTTTCTTCCATTACCTTTGACTTATTTTGGGATATTTCATTACATATCCACCATTACTTTCCATATTATTTATTAATTATGAGATATCCCCTTCTTCTCATCAATCTGTTTTTATGAAATTTTAAGAGACGCCGTTAGGCTGCCAAATTTTTGTGAGGAATTTATCATGTTTTCTTTTATTTTAAGATTCCTTTATTTTCTTCTTCTTTCCTAACCTCCTATTATACAAGAGGAATTAAAGATATAGAATATTTTATATTCTATATGTTCTCATGTTCATGAAAAATTCATCATCAATCTTCTTATTCTACCCCACTTATTCAAGGAATTGAAAACATTGTCTGTGATGTGTCGAATTACGACATCGTGGATGATGTGATTTAATTTTTCTTTAAATCCTTAAAGTCTGGCCATGAAAAATTTTTTATGGTTGAACTGGGTTATAATATATGTCTTATTTCTCATCCATGGTTTTGGAATTCTTTTTTACCCATGGTTTGAATTTATAATACAAAATGAGGTCGTTATTATCAAAGAACCACTAAAATGATCTTAACGAACATCATTACTATTTTAACTAATGAATCATCATCATATAAAACATCAAAATGATGAATGGTATAAATTATGGTACTGGAAATATGTAAATAAATTTCCATTCCAATTCTGGAATTTTACTTCCAATCGACAAGAACATCCATCATGAACCAATCATGGAAATTATGTAAAGAACTCACCCAAAAACAGTGCAAGGAACAAAATACTAGCAATTAAAGGGTGAAATGATGTAATGAAATGAACATATAAGGTATTATAAATATGTATATGTTTCTTTAAGATATTAATAACACTATTTTAACCATTATACAGGAGGTCTAAACAAGTTTGAAGTAATACAAGTCCGATGTAAGGGAATTCTTAACTTGATTTCCATTCTTTGGATTAACCTTCTACTTTGTTTTTTATGCGGTATTGAATTTTTTTGTGTGATAGGTTTTGTTTATATTATGTTGAATTATTTATATTTATAGTTTATATGCATATTACATCCACTATACTAAGTATCTCTTTAACTGTATGTTATTTATAAGGGGATTTTTTTAAATCCTCTTTTAATATTATGTTTTTCAAAATTCAAAAGCAATGTTTTTATGCTATTATTCATGTTGTATTATTATGTTAGGTTTATTAAGAATTGTTTATGATGAAGTGTGGGACCTATATCTACCTCCAATTCATTGTTTATGTGTAATTTTGTGGTCGGTCGTATGGTTACGCCAAGTGTAACTGCGATGGTTACACAAATTGTAAGGTAGTTGTGAGGGTTAAAATTTATAAGGTAGCCGAGAGGGTTACAAAATTATGTAAGTAATTCCCCAAGATACCTTTATTATTATATTTATGATCTCATGTTTTGTTTGGATCTTTTTTAAACCTCATGTTACACAAAGTAAGTATATATGGGTGACAAGCTTGTCTTTTGAAAATGCTTTCTTATATTACGAGTATTCATGGACTAATACGCTCTTTCCTTATTTTCTATACCTTAATGAGATTTTGTGCTCATACCAAGTTTTTAAATGATTTTCACAGGTTAATATATATATATAAGAACAAATAATGAAGCCATGTTAAATGTTGAAGAATTTTCAAGGAGTCATGTTTAAGTTTTAATGTTTTATATTTTGAAAAAAAATGGAAACTATTTTTATGGTATACACTCTGTAATAATGTGTAATGTTATGAATTTATTGTCCCAATTCTCTAAATCTCTAAACTTTAAAAGATCCTCAATGTAAAAGGAAGTTTTTTCTTGACTAAATTCAAGATTATGTATGTTATAAGTCCTGGTCCTTATATAAAAAGTTTATAATAAATAAATAACATGTATTTGAGGTTCTAGAATTTTTAATTAATGAACCTAATTTAATTATTCAGGTCATTAAGATCAAGCGAGGAACACCATTAGACTTATGAAAAGGGATCCTTTATTTCTCAGATTTATTTAAGAATATCCTCTATGTTATGTCATTTTATGTGTAGTTCCAAATGATGGGGTTTGATTTTTCACCTCCCCCAAAAATCCCTAATGATATATAAAATAATAGAAACCCCTTTCTCACTCATTAAGCCCTTCTTTGTACACTTGGTACCATACCGATATTTCATAAGGGATTCTACCAAACCTCCTACATTATCTCAGGTTACTCTATCTTTTTTTATCCAAATGAAGTTGTCTTTTATTTTTATTTACAACTTCTACATACTGTTTATATGCTCTAAAATCATGTTTCAAGATCTAACCCTCATTCTCTTTTGGTGATATACATGTTTTTAAATGATTCCCTCCTCAATACTTTTCGATAAGGAAACCCATTTTAAGGGAAATTTATGAATTCTTACCCATCATCTTGTACACTATATAATTTGTTTTTTAATACACCATTTTTTTTTATAAAACCACACTTTAAATTATAGAAACCTTCCTAGCTCACTTTTAGCATTATATAAATTATCATTCCCTTTTAAGTTTTAAATGATCTTTTATATTTTCCTTTAACAGCACAAAAATGTTTAAATTCTAAAGTTTCCCAAAAACTCTCTTTGCATGTTATTACTTCAATTTGACATCAATTATCATTATTTATTCCAGTTTTACCCTATTATAGTCCATGAATTATATAATTCCTTTCCTTTATGGACACTTTTATGATACGTTCATTTTTTATGATTTATGTCATGATTATGATACCTAATTATTTCTCTCAGTAACCCTTATATTTATGTATGGTTGATTATGTATGGTTATTTTTGTGAAAATAATATTCATGAACGTGTTAAAATGGGTGTTCCTAGATAACACTCTAATGAATTGGGTAAAGTTTAGTCTCATGAGACATTATATACTATGGTCCTAGTGGTTAGCCTTGGCTTGTGCTACCATGTGAAACGGTCTTGGTGGTTAACCTTGATTGGTTCTCCTCTATGTAAAAAGAGCTTTGAATTGTGATAAATTCATGATTTAGGTTGCTTACACATTTCTATGATTTGATGTTTATATGATCCCATATTTATATGTTATGATTCTATATGCCATTTTATATCATTATGTCATAACCTCTAACCCATATGCTAAATCCTTATTCTTATGTTTATTCCCTTACTGGGATTTTAGATCATCCCTTCATTCATGTGATCCCCAGGGTACCCTATGCATATGCAAGGGCTCAAAAGAATTTAGGAGCTCATTATGAAGATTAAATAAAGATGTGTTCTTTAGTCCCATGTTTTAAGTTTTATGTACCTTGTCTTTGAAGACACTATATTTTAAGATCCTTGGATTGTAATATGATGTTTTATTATTCTTAAAATCATGTAATGATATATGGTAAAGGATTGGTTCTCTATAGTTGGTATCAGAGGATGGTCTAGTTATTTTTGGAGATTAAGAATGGGGAATTTCAGTAAGAACCTTAAGGATGAGACTAAGTATAAGAAAACATCCCTAAATTTTGCTAAGTATAGAGTAAGTGGTTTATAAAGAAAATACATCCTTTTTTGGATAAAAATAGATAGAGGTGGCTCTGGAACAGATGTATCTAGGGGTAAAAACCAAAAATATCACTTTTATCTAGACTCGAACGAGAATTGGTGCATGAAAACATTCCTTTTTTCACTCTTGGTTTGACAATACTGGGGGATATACTTTGGTAAATTCATGATATTAGTAAAAAACACTATTAAGGGAATAAAAAAGATCCCATAAGAATATAATTTAACAAATAGATCAAGTATAACCTATATTTAAAACTAAGGAATCACAAGTTAGGATATAATTCTCCTTGATAAATTTATCCTTTTATTTTCAAAATTTTTCTTTTTATTCTCAATAGCTAAGTATTCAATCCCTCTAATTGTATGTTCTTTTTCTTAGTTAATAGAGGGAAATATAAGAACACATTCCAACAATAAATGTGATAGGGAATGTACATATTTCCCTAATGATATACCAAATATGATGGGAGAAGGTGCACAAAACTTCATGATAGTACTTTCTCAGCTGGGTCAAGTTATAAATAATAACTTGAATCACGTGGAAAGCCCAAATCCTCCAAGTAAAGAGAAATTTTCCATAGAATCTTTCATGTGGAAAATGCCTCCAATGTTTAGTGGATCTTATGATCAACTACTCATGGAATAGTGTATTAAATCCATTTAAAAGATATTCTCTGTCCTCCAGTGATTAGAAGAAGAGAAATTTGTTGGAGATGATGATTAGTGGTGGAAATTGCTCAAGAATACAAAGACTTAGGAGGAAATTGATTCCATGGATTATGAGAAATTAAAGATAATGTTTTTCAATAAATATTTTCCCCAAACCCTCCATCTCTAGATGGAAAGAGAGTTCATCAGACTCAAGCAGAAGGAAGATGATTTAATTGAGGTGTATGAATCAAACTTTACAAGGATTTCAAGGTACGCCTAATGATTTGTCATGAACACTGAAAATAAGATGGATCACTTCTTTAGCCGACTAAAGCCGAGTCTATGAAAAGTGTTGGCGATTCAAGACTTAGACAACTATGAAGAGATTGTCCATTATGCCCTTAAGGTTGAAATGGAGACCAGATAATCTCAGTGGTATCATGGACCCCAAAAAAAGAGGAAAATTGAATCTAATTAGGGTGGTTCTGCAAATAAATTCTATGATGGAAAGAAGTTAGACTATCCTACGTGTAAATTATTTGGGAAGTAGCATCCTGAGAACTCTCTAAAGGGAACCAATAATTGATTCAAATGTGGAAATATGGGATATTTGGTTAAAAAATACCAATGTGATATGAAGAATCCTATTAATTTGGAAGAAGAAAGGAAGTTTCAGATAAAGACTCAGCCAGTTTTGCAGTGTTATAACTGCAAGGAACATGAGCATTATAAGAATAATTTCCCTAAGCCAAGGGTTATCAGAGAAAATCAACAAAAACCTACAATGCAACAAATAAGGGCTTATGATATCACTACTGTTGAGGTTGAGTTAGACAATGATGTGATGAAAGGTACACTAGTTATTCATTCATGAATTGAGAACATACTATTTGATTATCATTCTACAAATTATTTCATATCTTGCAAGTTTAGTAGAACAATTGAAACACCACCTCAAAATTTGGTGGATATGTTATCTGTGAGAACAATGAATGGGAAAATTCTTTCATCCAAGGTTTATAACTCCTCCCCCATAAATGTTTATGGGATGAACCTACTATAAAATCTTTTCATACTTCATTTAGTGGAGTTAGATGTTATCTTAGGCATGGGTTGGCTATCTTTATACTAATCCAACATCAACTGTCAAGAAAGGGAGATAACTCTTCACATCCCGAAGCATCATACAATTATTTATAGGTGTAAGAAGGAATATGAATCTCCTTTAGAATCATTGTCTTAAGTGTGGATATTAATTCCTTATGAGCAAGAATGTCTAGCTCAAATGATTGAGATAAAGGAGATAATTAGGCTTAAAGACATGCCCATCTTGAGAGATTACACTGATGTATTCCCTGAATATTTTCCTGGTCTTCCTCATAATCGAGAGGTTGATTTCTTAGTTGAAATTATTCATGGATACCTACCTATATCAAAGAAACTTTATAGAATGGACACCGTAGAGCTAGAATAGATGAAGAAGTAGTCACCAGAGAATTTGAAGAAGGGTTTTATATGCCTGAGTGCTTCACCATGGGGTGCACCAATCCTCTTCATCGAGAAGAAGGATGGATCAATGCGCCTCTGTATTGATTATCATGAGCTCAATAAAATCATGATAAAGAACAAGTATCCCCTAACACGGATAGATTAATTGTTTGATCAACTCAAGGGGATAGTTATTTCTCTAAGGTTGAACTTCAATCGGGATATCACCAATTAAAGGTGAGGAAGGAAGATATTACCAAGAATGCCTTTTGAATTAGGTATGGACACAATTAGTTCATAGAGTTTCCTTTCAAACTCACTAATGCTCCAATAATTTTCATGGATTTAATGAATAGAGTTTTTAGAGATTACCTTAGAAATTTTTTGATAGTCTTTATTGAAAATATTCTAATATACTCCAAGATAAAGGAAGAACATGAAGAGAATTTGAATACCATGTTGAAGACTTTGATAAAGGGGGGAATATATGAAAAGTACAATAAATGTGAGTTTGGGATGGAGGAAGTATCATTCTTTGGGCATGTTATCACTAAAAAAGGGATATCTGTGGACCATTCTATGACAAAGGCAATTGAAGATTGGCCCAGACCAATATATATAATGGAGATCCATTGCTTTTTTTGGGTCTAGCTGGGTATTATTGATTATTTTTTAAGAACTTCTCATGATTTTCAAACCCAATAACCAAGATGACATGAAGGGGAGTGAAGTTTTTCTATACTAAAGAATGTGAAGATTGCTTTAAGGATTTGGAAAAGAGGCTTATCACTACACCAATACTCACACTCCCAATAAGTGGAGAACTATATGTGGTGTATAGTGATGCTTAAAATAAGTTCTTAGGATGTGTAATGATGAAAAATGATAAAGTGATAGCCTACACCTCAAGGGAGCTAAGAATTCATGAGAAAAACTATCCTACGCATGATCTGGAGTTGGCGGTTGTGATCTTTGTGTTAAAAATATAGAAGCATTATCTCTATGGGGAGAAGTGTGAGATATATATTGATCAAAATATTCTAAAATATACACACACACAAAAAGAGCTGAATATTCACCAGCAAAGATGGATAGAGCTCATCAAGGATTATGACTGCTCAATCATCTACTATCCTGGTAAGGTAAACAAGGTGGTAGATGATCAAAGTAGAAAGGATCTTATATCTTTATCAATGATGATAATTTAAAAGTATCCAATATTATTAGATTTGAAGAAGATGGACATGGTAATAATTAATATAGGAACATCATTAATCTTTGCTTAAATGATTACTCAACCATCCCACATGGAGAAAATAAAGGTTTCTTAAAGAAAAGATGTGGAAATTCAAGAAAGGGTGGAGGCCATTATAAATGGGAAATCTTATGAGTTTATAATTGATGAGGAAGGAGTTTTATGATTTGGGTCATGATTATGTGTACCATCTTATCCAGAGATGAAGAAGGGTATTTTGAATGATACACATAGTTCAACATTCTATATTCACCTAGGGAGCACAAACATTTATCGAGATCTCCGAGAGAACTTTTGGTGGGACAATATGAAGAAGGAGATTGTTGAGTATACATTAAAGATCCTAATATGTCAAAAAGTGAAGGCTAAAAGATATAATTATAAGGGGATGATAAAACCACTACCCATACCAACATGTAAGTGGGAGAACATCACTATGGATTTTATCACTGGACTTCCAAAGACATCCTGAGGAATTAATGCTATATGGGTCACTATGGATTGTCTTACAAAGAAAACTCACTTTATCATGATTCAAGATGACTTCTCATTGGATCAACTTGAACAGATATATATCAAAGAATTGGTAAGGATGCATGGAGTAACACTATCTATTATATCTAATCGAGATTTGAGATTCACCACAAAGTTCTAGAAAAGTGTCCAATATGCTCTAAGTACTGAACATAACTTTAGTATGACCTATAATCCTCAAACTGATGGCCAATCTAATCGAACAATTTATACATGATAAGATATGTTGAGAGCATGTTCTATAGACTTCAAATGAGGATGAGACCAACATATTACACTAGTTGAATTCTCCCATAACAACAATTTCCACTCAAGCATCCAAATGGAACCATACAAATCCCTTTATGGGAAAAGGTTCTAAAAACTGGCGTGTTGGGATGAAGTTGGTGAGAGTAAGCTTATAGGACCTAAAATAGTCAAAGAAATGTTGGAGAAGGTGAAAAAAATTCAGAAAAACATCAAGGTAGCCAAAATTTGATAAAAGAGTTATGAAAACAATCATCGATGAGACAATGAGTTCAAAGTTGGAGACTTGGAATTTCTATTAATATCTCTATAGAAGAAGGTCATGAGGTTTAGGAATAAAGGAAAGTTAAGTCCCAAGTACATCATCCCCTTAGAGATTCTTGATCATGTCGAGGTTCTAGCCTATTGACTGGAAATTACACCTGCCATGTCTAAAGTACACGATGTCTTCCTTGTATCCCTCTTAAGGAAGTACATACCAGATCCTTCACATGTACTCTTTTAATAGGTGGTACAGTTGGAGAATGATATTTCTTATGAGGGGCATCCAGTGAAGATCTTGGATCATAGGGATAAAGTTCTATGTAACAAGACTACTCATCTGGTCAAGGTACTATGGCAGAACCATAAGTACGAATATGCAACATGGGAATTGGAGGAAGTAATGAAGGAAAAGTAACCGCACTTGTTTTTGGATTCAAATGTAAAACGAAAATTTTGAGGGTGAAATTTCATAAGGGGGATTAATGTAACGACCCAATTATTTATCATTGGAAATAATATTCTTATAATTATGTCATATAATCACATTAAATCACAACACAATGAACTACTAAGTACTATGTGACCTTTAAACATAATATTGTCACTTTTATGATTTGAATTTCAAAAATATGACATACACGGTTTCAATTAGTAAGATGTTTGGAGTACAATAAGACGAACCTAATTTTTGATGAATAATAACTAACCTTTATGAATATTAGTGTTAATATTTTGAATAGTAATATGACTCTTTTGAAAATTAAACTAGCCAAGTAAATAGTAACCTTATCAATGATAGTATAAATAAAATTTATCCATCTGATAGGTGACAATATGATAGTATTGGTACTTTTATAAGTCATAAATAATTAATTAAAATTTTGAAAAAAATTAATAATTAAAAAATAAAATGTATTTTCATAAAATATATTCATAAATTAATGTATTTATGTCTTCTAGTTTTAATATAATTTTATAAGACCATATGTAATTTTTGAAAAAATTGTAAAATTAGTTACAGTTTCAAAATTTGTATTTTTAAAGTAAATTGTGATTTTAATTAAAAATTAAATTAATCATATTTAGAAAATTATTTTTGAAAAATATAGTTAATATTTGGATTCTAAACATTGAAAAATGGTTAGGGTAATTTTTTGGTATTTTTCTAAAATACTTAATTTTTTATGAATAGTAAAGTACGATAATTTATCGTATATATAAATTATTTTTTAAATACACTATTTTTTGAGTTATGGATGATGTAAGAACCTTGGGTTCAAAAAAAATTAACATATTATTTTTTTGGTCCTGGAATCATCACTATTTATTTTCTTATGGAAAAATAATAAAGTAATGATTAAAACATTAAGAAAACCCTCCTCCCCTCCACTATAAAAACCACATACACTCCCCTCTTCTCTTCACTCATCTATGTTGAGTCAATAACGTTTTCCTTTTGAATTTTCCATTCATTCTTGTTTAGAAAATCATAAACACCTTATCTTTAAGCAAATCGTTTTTATTCTATGCTTTGATTTTATAAGGAAAATTTACTTCTCTAAGTAAATTTATTCTTACCATATTTTCATTATTCATATTTTGACTAAGTATAAAATTCAGATTCATATTTGTAACCTTGGAATCTTATAAATACTTAGGTATGAAGCATTCTGTTTTAGGATCCGAATTCTGGATAAGAACTGTAATGAATTTCCACTCCGAATTCTGGATGTAAACTGTAATGAAGTTCCACTCCGAATTCTGGATACGAACTGTAATGAAGTTCCACTCTGAATTCTGGATATAAATTGTAATGAAGTTCCACTTCGAATTATGGATACGAACTCTCATATAGTTTGACTCTGAATTCTAGATACAAATTATCATATAGTTCGACTCTGAACTTTTACTAGTTTGACTCTGAAATTTTACTAGTTTGACTCTGAACTTCTACAAGTTTGGATTCGAACTCTGTAAGTTTAGATTCTAAATTCTAGTGAAACCAGACTCCGAATTTCCTTAGAAATTCAAAATTTGTATTTCTACAGAATTTAGGTTCCAAATTCCTACAAGACAGAATCCGAATATCTCTTTATTATAGACTCTGAATTTCATTTTGGTTAGACTCCGAACTTTTATTTACTTACATTCCAAACTTCAGTTTTACTTATGCTTACACTTGTTTCATTAAAAAATGATGTCATGAATTTATTTACACATGTTTTGTTATAAAACGATGTCATCCATTCTGTTTCTGACTAACCGTTGTCTGAGTTACATGTGTACAGGTCCCTCCAAAATTTTTGGAAAATATGACCGTTGGAGGAGGGAGCTGACCGTTGCTACCGAGCCTATAAATAGGAGCTCATTTGAAAGAGCTCAACAAAAAGTTGATCACTATAGAGACCACACACTGTTAAGGTGATTTCTAGAGAGATAAGATTTTCATGACTTGTGCGTACTGAACTAATCATTCATATTGCTTCGTGTGACTCTGAATGTTAGTGATTACATTCGAGGGCTTCTGGGGATAGGAAGACAAAGGTGCTGAATTTCTTGAAGTTCGAGGGCTTCCTTGCTGAGGAAGACAGAGGTTCCAACTACCTTGAAGTTGAGGGCTTGCGGGGATAGCAAGACAGAGACTCTAATCTTCGTATCGATGGCTTACCCTGGTGTGGGTAAGATAGACTTGCTTGAAAGTATAAATCAAGGGACATTTATCAAAGGTTGTTGGATACCCTTCTCTTTGGGTTAAAAGAGTTATTGTTTGTTACTTATAGTTTTACTACTTGTTTTTTTGCTGCATTGTGTATTGTAAGGAAAGTATAACCTTCGTATATTTCCTTACACTTGTACTCTGACTTAGTTAGATTCTATATGCTTTAAGGTAGAATCTCATATTGTAAACTTTGGTTAAGTTTCATTTTCCAGATCCATATTTCTGAAACCTATTTTTTGGAATCACTTTCCAGATTTAAGCAAGTGTATAGAACTAGAAGTTTGTAACTTCATACTTTGTCCCAATATTTCATTGGCGTTAAAGGTGTTGTGAATTTTCATAGTTTAACTTTGTTAAACTTAGATCTTTCCTTGTTTAAGGAATTTTTTTAAAGTGTACAATTCACCCCCTCTTGTATATTGAGAATCTACATCATTATTTTGATCCTATAATTGGTATCAGAGGTTGGGAACCTCATACTCTATACTAATCCTATAATTGGTATCAGAGTGGGTCTCTGAAATACTTATACTCACATATAAGTTTTTCCTTGCTCAGTTTTTCATTGATTTATATTTTCCTTGCTTATAAATATTTTCCTTGAATCTAAACTTTTGTTATTAAAAAGTTTTTGTGTAGAAAGATTTTTTAGGATGGCAGGTTTAAACGTTGGTTCCATCGACAACCTAAATCCTACAAGACCACAAATTTTTGATGGGAATTATTATGAATATTGGAGAGATCTAATGAAGACTTTCATTATCAATACTGGGGTAGATAACTTTGTTATGCTTACTGAAGGTTATCAAATTCCTGATAAGGAAGTTAGTACTTTCGCCAACTAAGAGAAGCATGATTATCAATTAAACTAAAAGGTACACAATACTCTACTATGTTCAATGAATAGGAACATATATAGCCAAATTTCTTCTTGTGAAACAACTAAATGTATATGGAAGAAACTCAAAGTTACACATTTTGGTACATCCAAAGTCATAGAGACTAGAAGAGCTATGTTGAGAGCTGAGTATCATGGTTTTAACTTTCCTTATAGAGAACCTATAAGCAAAGTACAACAAAGGTTTATGAATATCATGAACAGCTTACAATCTATGGGAGAGAAAGTTCTGGATGATGAAGCTCTTGTGGATAAGATTATTGATATTATGCCCAATGAATAGGAATCAAAGAGAACAGCTATTGATGAGAACAGAAAGGTAACTCAAATTTCTCTTGATGAACTATTTGGAACTCTTCTTCAACATGAAACTAGGATGAAGAGAGATGCTAACAACATCAAAAGAAGAATGGGAATGATACTGTTTCTTTTACTACAACATCAAATCACATGAAATCTAAGACTCCTGAGAGAGTAACTAGATCCAAGTCTAAGAAGGTTACTATTAAATCTGAATCTAGTGAGAGTGAAGTCTCAGAAAATGAGTTAACTAATCTTGCTCGAAGGATGAACAAGATAGCTGGTCAGAGAAATTTCCAATCCAGGTATAAGAAGAAGGAAAGGAAAGATAAGAACTATTTAGAGGTCACATTCTATGAATGCAAGAGAAGTGGACACATAAGACCTGATTGCCCTATGCTTAAAAAGAAAGAAAGAAAAGAGAGGCATTCTGAAAGGAACAGGAAGAAGTTTTACAAATCTAAAGCTAAGAAAATTCTGAAAGCTAATACTACTTGGAGTTCTAGATGTGGAGACTCTTCAGAAAGTGAATCATCAGAATATGATTCATCAGCTTAGAAGAATATGGGATTCATTTCTAATACTTCTTTTCCACATACATATCTTATGGCTAAGGTATGCTCTGCTGAGGTTTTAACAAATTTATCTTTTGATAAGAATTACTATTCTGAAAATAGTACTTCTAATGAAGATACTTCATCTTCAAAAAATGAAGAACCTTCATATGAAGAAGTATCAAGATTTTCCAAGTTACTTGAAGCAAAAAAATTGTAAAATTTCTAAGAAATTAGACAAGGAAAATACTAGGGAAGGAATTATTACAAAAGATATTTCAGATCTTTCTTCAAATCTTAAAGATAAAGAAGAGATTTTAGAAAAACTTTCTAAAGACCTCAAGAAAGAAAATTCTGATAAGGAAGAACTTTTTAAAGATCTTAAGAATGATATTTTAAAGATGAAAGTTTTTGAGTAAAAATATAACTCTAAGGAAATGATTCCCAAGTATAGGAATTTAGTCGTTAGACTAAAATCTGAAATATTTTCTCTTAAGAAACTTCTTCCAAAATTTACTTATGGGAAGGAAAATTTTGACAAGATGTATTCTCAAATTAAACCTCACGGAAACACTACTGGAGTAGGTTATACTCACCAAAAACCAGTTTTCAAAAACAAATATTTTTTCCTTCTAGAGCCCCTTTTTGCACTAAGTGTCAAAGTGGTGGGCATTGGAAGAAAAATTGTTCTTTGAATAGAGTTCAATATCTTGGGTTTCATAAAGAATATTTCTCTAAACAAATGTGGATACCCAAAATTTTGTTATCTGAAAATCTCGGATCCAAACAAGTTTGGATTCCAAAAGTCTAATTATTTTCTTATTTTCAGGAAGATAAAGGAAGTACCAACAACAATACTTGGTACATGGATAGTGGATGTTCCCGGCACATGACTGGTAACAAAAACTATTTCGAAAAGATTATCAAGATGAAAGGAGGAAAAGTAACTTTTAGAGATAATTCTTAGGGAGAAATTGTTGGTATATGTAATATTGTTATTCTTAGTAAAACATTGATTTCAAATGTTTTTTTTGTAAAGGGTCTTAAGCACAACCTCATTAGCATAATTCAATTATGTGATTAAGGATACCTTGTGAATTTTAGGAACGATAAGTTCTTAGTACACAATTCCAAGGAAGAGTTTATTCTCTCTGCCCATAGGCAAGAGAATGTTTACACTTTGAACTTAGAAGATCTTAGAAGACAAGACATACCTTACCTAAGTGAAATGGAAGATCATTCTTGTTTATGACATAGAAGGCTAGGTCACTGTAACCTTAGAAACATATGTAAACTCTCTAAGAAGAAACTAGTTTAGGATTTACCAGAGCTTAGATTTGATTATTCTAAAGTTTGTGATCCTTTTCAATATGGAAAGAAACATAAATCTAGTTTTAAATAAATCGGTTAAGTCTCAATAACAGATGTGTTACAGTTGGTGCACATGGATCTTTTTGGTCCAACACAAACTGGAAGCATTGGAGGCAAATACTATGTGTTTGTTTTAATTGATGATTAAACTAGATTTACATGGGTCTATTTTCTAGCAAAGAATTCTGAGGATTTTTCTTATTTAAAAAGTTTTAGAACCCATGTTAAAACTGAGAAAAACCTTCAACTGAAAACTATTCATAGTGATCATAGAGGAGAATTTCAAAATTCTGATTTTAAAACTTTTTGTAGTAGAAAAGGTATTACTCACAACTTTTCAGCACCCAGAACTCCTAAACAAAATGGTGTAGTTGAAAGAAGAAATAGAATTCTTTAATAGATAACTAGAACCATGTTGAGTGAATATTCTATAGCTAGACATTTTTGGGCTGAAGTTGTAAGTACTTCTTGTTACACTATAAATCGAGTTTTGATTAGAAATTTTCTTAATAAAACTCCTTATGAGTTATGGAATGGTAGAAAACCAAGACTTTCCTACTTCAAAGTTTTTGTTTGCAAGGTATTCATCCTGAATACTAAAGATAATCTACAAAAATTCACACTAAAATATGATGAAGGAATTTTCTTAGGTTACACCACAACTTCTAAGGCTTATAAAGTTTTCAATAAAAACACTTGTACTATTGAATAAATAGTACATGTAAAATTTGATGAGTCTGATCCTTTTGTTTTTAAACCATCCCAACCTACATCCTCGGATGTGTTTTCAAAAACTGATTATCAACCTTTGTTAGAATATCCTTCTGATAAGGAAAATGTTCAAGAAAATATTTCTAAAAAATTTACCCCAGAAGACACTCTACCCTATGTTGATGAACAGGTTTTACAAAACCCAAGTCAGGTGTTTCTAAAGAATCATCCCAGTGATAGTATCATTGGTGATTTGTATCAACATGTAAGGACTATAAGTTCCTTGAGGAATGAAGTAGAACATCTAGTATTTCTTTCCCAATTAGAACCAAAAATCACTGATGAAGCTTTAGGTGATGATGATTGGATCAAAGCCATGCAAGATGAGCTAAATGAATTCAAAAGAAATAAATTTTGGACCTTGGTTGAAAGACCTAAGGAAACTTACGTTATTGGAGTAAAATGGGTCTTCAGAAATAAATGTGATGAAAATGGAGTCATTGTTAGAAATAAATCTAGACTAGTTGCTAAAGGTTATAATCAATAAGAAGGAATAGACTATGAAGAAACCTATGCTCCTGTAGCTAGACTTGAATCAATTCGTATCTTACTTGACTTTGCAGCATTCATAAATTTTAAACTTTTTCAAATGGATGTGAAATGTGATTTTCTTAACGGTTATGTTCAAGAGGAAGTTTTTGTTGAACAACCTCCTGGATTTAAAGATACAAAACATCCTGATCATGTTTTTAGACTTACCAAAGCATTGTATGGCCTTAAACAAGCTCCACAAGCTTGGTATGATATAATTATAGGATTTTTTCTTCAAAATAACTATGTTAAGGGAAATGTATATGCAACTATTTTTATAAATAAAGACAAGAAAAATGTTTTGATTGTTCAAATTTATGTTGATGATATTATA
The DNA here is from genome assembly GCA_963277665.1 of Viscum album. Taxonomy (NCBI): domain Eukaryota; kingdom Viridiplantae; phylum Streptophyta; class Magnoliopsida; order Santalales; family Viscaceae; genus Viscum; species Viscum album. Next base: position 1,266,035,381 of record OY728145.1, on the reverse strand, counting down.
TTTGGTTCAACTCATCAATCTTTAACTGATTGTTTTGTGGATCTAATGAAATATGAGTTTGAAATGACTATGATGGGTGAGTTAACATTTTTCCTTGGTTTTCAAATTTCTCAAAAACCCGAAGGAACCTATATATCTCAACATAAGTATATTAAAGATCTTCTTAAAAAGTATGGGTATGACAACACTAAAAGTATTAGTACTCCTATTGGTGCCTCAAACACACTTGATATTGATAAATCCAAAAAACCAGTGGATCAAACATCTTTTAGGGGTATGATAGGAAGTCTACTTTACTTAATAGCTAGTAATCCAGACTTAATGTTTTTAGTATGCTTATGTGCCAGATATCAATCCAATCATAAGGAATCTCTTTTAAAGGCAATGAAAAGAATTTTTTGCTACTTAAAGGGAACCATGGATCTAAGACTATTTTATACTTCTGGAAATGATTTTGTTTTAAAGAGTTTTTCAGATGCTGACTTTTGTGGATGTAGAATGGATAGAAAAAGTACATTAGGAACTTATCATTTCTTAGGAGATTCGTTAGTTTCTTGGTCATACAAGAATCAACACTCAGTAGCACTCTCCACTACTGAAGCTGAATATGTAGCAGCTGGAAGTTGTTGTGCTCAAGTGTTGTGGATGCAACACACACTCAAAAATTATGGCTTGAGTTTTACTAAGACTCAAATTTTGTGTGATAACACAAGTACCATTGCCCTTAGTAAAAACCCTGCACATCACTCTCATGCAAAGCACATAGATATTAGGCATCACTTTCTTAGGGATCACACACTTAAAAGAGATATCATTCTTCAGTTTATTGGAACGCAAGATCAACTTTATAACATTTTCACAAAATCTTTACCCTATGATATATTTGAATACATTAAACAGAAGTTAGGAATGATAACTGTAAGGTAATATTTCTTTATTAACTTCTTGTTGAAACAATCTCCTTACAGTAATAAACTCCTTTTCATAGGGGGAGTACATCTTCTTGTTAGCATAATCAAAATTTTCGTAGTCAGTTTTCTTTTTAAAAAAGGGATATTGTAATAAAAAATTTTCATAGTCAACTTTTAAAAGTTTTTTGCAATGAAATTTTCATACTGGAACTTTCGTAATGAAATTTTCGTACTGAAACTTTCGTAATGAAATTCTCGTACTAAAACTTTCGTAATGAAATTCTTGTACTGAAACTTTCGTAATGAAATTTTCGTACTGAAACTTTCGTAATGAAATTTTCGTACTGGAACTTTTGTAATGAAATTTTCGTACTGGAACTTTCATAATGAAATTTTCATACTGAAACTTTCGTAATGAAATTTTCATACTGAAACTTTCGTAATGAAATTTTCGTACTGGAACTTTCGTAATGAAATTTTTGTTCTGGAACTTTCGTAATGAAATTTTTGTACTGGAACATTCATAATGAATTTTTTTTACTAAAACTTTCATAATGAATTTTTTGTACTGGAACTTTCATAATGAAATTTTCGTACTGAAACCTTCGTAATGAGAATTTTCATAATCATATTTTTTCTTAGCGAGCTTTTCGTAGCAAGTTTTTCGTAGTTAGTTTTTCGTAGTCAAAATTTTCATCAGGAAGAATATCACCTATTACGAATAAACTTCCTGGCCAATCCGAAAGGTATGATTTCATTACTTAATTTTTCGTAGTCATATTTTGCTTACTGGTATTTTCCTATGAGTTTTAAAATTTCTCGGATTCTAGTTTTCTTAAATCTGATTGTTTTTCTTAAAATCTCAAAAGATCAGAGTCATGTTTTTCCTTGCGGCTTGTTTCTCAACCATCAGATCAAATATCAATGAATCTCAATCGTTTGATCAACCATGGTAGTTGAACCGCCACCTCAACTCCTATATAAAGGGGACCCCCGAGGGTCATCCCACATTGGTTTTTCAAAGCTTTCACATCTCGAAGCCCTGCCTCTCTTCTTAAGGTCATTCCGATCTTTGTCAAGACCATTCTGAATCCTTCAGAAGCATTTAGTTCTGAATGTCTATAGAAGCCACTTCTTAGGATATGTCAACTGTAAAGCCCATCTCTAAATTGTTAATTTACATGGAGAGGTTGGTGCATCCGAATTTTTACAAGTATAATTCTCTTATTTCCACTAACATCAATCTCAATGGATGGGAAGATGTTTACATATCCAAGCCAGAGAAATAGGATCCAGTTTAAGCAGATTTTCTTGTTGAGTTTTACGAGTCTGTTTCCTTCCTTAAGGATGATGGCGGAGAGAAGTTTTCTTTCAAGTCTTCTGGAAATAATTATATTCTTTCTTACACTAAGGATGAAATCTTGGTGGGTCTCTCTTATGAGGGAGAAGATGAGTTTTTCCCCCACAAGCTGCCTGATGAGCAAGGAAGTTTCAACAAAGAAAAGGACATGGAATTCCTTGGACTTTCAGATGATATTACTGAAAATATTTCTCATCTCCCTCCGAATAATCGGATTCTACAACTTTGGGTGAAAGGGTTTTTCGTACCGAGAAGGGGAGAGAAGGATAATCTCAAGAAGAGTGACATTTACATCCTAGATTTCTTGGTAAATATAAGGAAGATAAATATGATGAGGCATATTCTTATTACAGATAAGAATATCAAAGAAGGGGATTTGAAGGCTCAAATAATCATGTATCCAGATTTTCACTGAAAGTTGATTGTTCAAACTCTTGATTCATTCAAGATTGCTTTCTCCTCCAAGTAAAGGAATTGGAAGGTAATGCTTGTCAACGATGACACATTAAAAAGAATGAAAATGAGTTTTTTAACTGAATCTGAAGAATTATATATTTTACCTGAGGAAGAGATTGAAGCTGCTGAGAAGGAGAAAGACGCTCCGGAATCGTCTAAGAAAGATGAGAAGAAAAGGAAGTTGAAGAAAGTGGTTGATGCTGAAAAATCTCCTAAGTCTAAGGAAATCCATTCCACACCTCCCAAGATGAAGAAACCAATGTCCTATCCAGATGATGTGGTTTCCAAGTAGAGGGAGGATAAAGTGAAAAGGAAAGAAGGGGAGCCACAGTTTGGCTTGGACCCTGCTCAGGATAAGGCCCTAAAGGAAAAAGCTGGTTAAGAACTTGAAAAGTAAGAAAAAGAGAAGAAATTGAAGAAGAAGATGTCCGAAACCGAGGTTGTTCAAACGCTCTTGAAATTCACTGAAATCACTTCAGAGAATATTCCCATTACAAAATCTTTTCTGGTTGAATATTTTCCTGAAACTACGGGAAATAAGACTCTGTAAAATTCTAAAGAGATAGCTCATGAAGAAAGGGAAGTTAAAATAGATGTAATAGTTCAACAAGTTGTGGAGGAAGTCCAAAAAGCTGAAGGGAGTGGAGGTTCTAATGATATAATAAGACAAATATAAGAATATCATGATAAGGGAACTTCATCCAAGAAAATCTCTCTCCAGACTTCTAAAGATGGATCTTCCAAGTTAGCTACTCCTACAGATGATGAGAAAGGTCAAGAAGAAGTCATCAAGCCTTCAAAGGAAGAAAGTTATCATCATGATTTCATTGAAGAAGGAGCTGGAAAAGAAAATTTTGATGAAGATAAAATTGTTCAAGTGTCTGAAAGTGAGAAAAAATCTCCAAATGAGGAAGAAGTTCTGAAAGTTGACAAGGGAAAAAAGGTGATTTCTATTACACCTAGAAAGCTTAATATAAAAAAGAAGGCAGTTGCTGGATCATCTAAAAAAAGTTGGATGAGATAGAGGAAGAACTATCTCCTACCCAACTATCAGATTTGGAGTCTTATGTATTTGGACATTACTTTGTGGAATAGTCCCTAAAGAAACTGGTGGACATCATTCCGATTTTTCCACCAATAGAATCCAGATTCCAGATGCTTCAGCATAGCATAAATAAAAAATCAGACTATGTATCCATGGTAATGGATAAATGTGCTAAGATTGAGGATGATCATAAAAACTTTCTTATCAATTATGATGCTTATAGATTTTCTTTCAAAAAGATAACCAATTGGTCTAAGAAAGTTGTTCAAGACATGGCAGATTTTGATCAATTCCAAGTAGATGTTAAAGATGGTTTTGATGCCGAAGACACTAAAATCAAGGATCTTACAAATTCTTTTGAGAAGAAGTTAACTCTTGGGTAGAATGTTCGGATGTAGGAGGTTAAATATCTGAATGGGAAGCTATGTTCTCTTGTCCAATATTATAGAGAGGAAAAAGATCTTCAGATTCAGTTAGAAGAAAAGGTTTTAAAGCAAGATGAAACACTTAAAGATCAGGCAGTGGCAATAGAGGCTCAAGATGCTATAATCATTTCTTTAGAGAAGCAAGTTTAGGAAGAACATAAAGAGCTGAAGAAAATGAATACCATTCTAAAAAGCATGTTATCCAAGGAAAAAGAAGCCAAATAAAATCAAACCCAATATTTTGTTGTACTGTTTTCCTTGTAATATTTCATTCTAATATTATGAAATTTTAGTTACCTGTCTTTTGGTTGGTTGCATGTACTAATATTTCAGGTGCTTTATTATCTTTTACATTCCCTCAAAATCTTTTTGAAAATCACAAAGGGGGAGAAGGAAAAAGAATTCTAAGGAGACAAAGAAATGTCCTCTAAAAACTTTGAATAAACTTTCCTAAGTAAGGGGGAGTTTATTCAAGGGGGAGTGTTCATTAAAGAAGATTTCTACATTTATAAGGAAAATTAAATTCCGGAAATCTAGAATACGATCATTAGAGTTTCAAATCCTAAGGGGGAGTTAGTCGTATTCATCATTATCCATAAACAAAGTGAGATAAGCTTTAATTTAAAAGTTTAGAAATTTATTCCAAGTTATTATATTCTTTTTCATAAGGATGTTTGTGCTTTCCAAAAAGGGAGAGATTATTGAGTCAATAAGGTTTTCCTTATGACTTTTCTATTCCTTCTTATTTTGAAAATCACAAGCCTTATCTTTAAGAAAATTATTTTTATTCTATGCTTTGATTTTATAAGGAAAATTTCCTTTTCTATGTAAATTTATTCTTACCATATTTTTATTGTTCATATTTTGACTAAGTATAAAATTAGGATTCATATTTGTAACCTTGGAATCCTATAAATACTTAGATATGAAGCATTCTATTTTAGAATCCGAATTCTGGATACAAACTATAATGAAGTTCCACTCCGAATTCTGAATGTAAACTGTAATGAAGTTCTACTCCGAATTCTGGATACAAACTATAATGAAGTTCCACTCCGAATTTTGGATATAAACTGTAATGAAGTTCCACTCCGAATTATGGATATGAACTCTCATATATTTTGACTCCTAATCCTGGATACAAATTCTCATATAGTTTGACTCCGATGTTTTACTAGTTTGACTCCGAACTTTTACTAGTTTGACTCCAAACTTCTACAAGTTTGACTTCGAACTCTATAAGTTCAGATTCTGAATTCTAGTGAAACCAGACTCCGAATTTCCTTAGAAATTCAAACTCCGGATTTCTATAGAATTTAGGTTTTGAATTCCTAAAAAATAGAATCTAAATATCTCTTTATTATAGACTCTAAATTTCATTTTAGTTAGACTCTGAACTTTTATTTACTTACATTCCAAACTTCAGTTTTACTTATGCTTACACTTGTTTCATTACAAAATGATGTCGTGCATTCAGTTACACATGTTTTTTATAAAATGATGTAATCCATTCTGTTTCTAACTAACCGTTGTTTGAGTGACACGTGTACAGGTCCCTCTGAAATTTAAGGAAAATATGACCATTGGAGGAGGGAGCTGACCGTTGCTACCGAGCCTATAAATAGGAGCTCATTTGAAAGATCTCAACAACAAGTTGATCACTCTAGAGACCACACACTGTTAAGGTGATTTCCAGAGAGAGAATATTTTCATGCCTTGTGCGTACTGAATTTCTCATTCAGATTACTTCATGCGATTCTGGATGTTGGTGATTACATTCAAGGGCTTTCGGGGATAGGATGACAGAGGTTCCGACTTTCTTAAAGTTTAAGGGCTTCCATACTGAGGAAGACAGAGGTTGCAACTACCTTGAAGTTGAGGGCTTGAGGGGATAACAAGACATAGACTTCGATCTTCATATCAAGGGATTACCCTGGTGTGGGTAAGACAGATTTTCTTGAAAGTGTAAATTAAGGTACCTTTATCCAAGGTTGTTGGATACCCTTCTCTTTGGTTTAAAAGAGTTATTGTTTGTTACTTGTAGTTTTACTACTAGTTTTTTTGCTGTATTTTGTATTTTAAGGAAAGTATAACCTTCTTATATTTCCTTACACTTTTACTTTGACTTAGTTAGATTCTATACACTTTAAGGTAGAATCTCATATTGTAAAATTTGGTTAATTTTCATTTTCCAGATCCATATTTCCATAACCTGTTTTTCAGAATCACTTTCCAGATTTAAGAAAGTGTATAGAACTAGAAGTTTGTAACTTCATAATTTGTCCTAATCTTTCATTGGTGTTAGAGGTCTTATTAATTTTCTTAGTTTAAATTTTTTATACTTAGATCTTTCCTTGTTTAAGGAAATTTTTAAAGTGTATAATTCACCCCCCTCTTGTATATTGAGCATCTACATCATTATTTCGATCTTACACTCTAAATCATCATGAATTCCATAAATTCTGCCCTAATATCTCCCCAATATCATACCCCACTTCCAACATCCCTTGTTCTCCTAAAAAGACCAAATCCTCTCCCCTTAAGAGGCTCACAAGGAAGATTAAATCAAGAGGAAAATTCCTCTTTTCTTTTATTTCATATTCTTTTCATGTTCCTTCGTTATCTTTTCTTTCCTAAACTATCCTCATACAAATGGTATGAAAAATCCAGTACAAGAAATTTAATGTAATTTTGTTACACTAATGGGATAATTCATTATCATCTCTTCTTTCCCCTTGTTTTATTTGAAAGAAATGAAAATATCATCCGAGATGTGTTAATTTATCATATTCAAGGTCAATAGGTTATCAATTTCTATTACCATATTCAATTATGGTCATGAAAAAATTTTTATGGTTGGTCAAGACTATTAAATATTTATTTTATCTTATGTGATACTCTATAATCCTTTTTTATAGATGATGTAATATAATAATACAAAACCAGTTAATTATGAAAAAAATCACCAAATTAATCCAAGTGTTTATCATTAATATTTTATATAATGATTAAACTTCACTCCAAATAACAAAATGAATTTTATAACCATTTAATATTCTAAATTTTTACTAATTTTATATATCTTCAATTCTGAACAACCATTCTCATCATACATGTTTATCCGAACATGAATATAAGTGAACTGATCATTAAAACCAAGGAAGCAAACACTCCCAAACAATGAAGTTGAACCTATTAACTCATCAAAAAGGACATGGATGAACTTAATAAGGTTATAATAAATCAATAAAATGTTTTTCAGGTTCAATAATTTTTATTTAATAAAACTAATTTGATTATTCACGTCATTAAGATTAAGAAAAGAACACCATCAGACTTAAGGTAAAGGATCCTCTCTTTATCACATTTATTCAAGAATCTCTTCTATGTTATTTCCTTTTATGTATAGTTACTAATGAAGGGGTATGATTTAAAACCTCCCCAATAATACCCTAATAATTAATAAAATAAAATAAACCCATTTCTCTCTCATCAATCCCTCCTAAGTACACCCAGTACCATATAGATATTCCGTAAGGGATTATACCCAAACCTCCTACATTCCTTCAGGTTGCTCTATATTTCTTTTTATCCAAATGAATTTTTCTTTTATTATTATGTAAAACCTCTAAATACTATTTATATGATCTAAAATCATGTTTCAAGATCCATACCTCATTCTCTTTTGGGAATACACACATTTTTAAATGATTCCCCCCTCAATACTTTTCAATAAGCAAACCCATTTTAAGGGAACTTTCTAAATTATTACCCATCATCATGTACACTATATAATCTGTTTTTAAGCCACCATTATTTTTATAAAACCAAAATTTTTATTATGGAAACATTCTTGGTTTGATTCTGGTTTTATGTCAATGATCATTCCCTTTTAAGTTTTAAATTACCATTGATATTTTTCTTTAACCGTATGAAAATGTTTAAATTCTAAAGTTTCAAAAAAAAACTCTCTTTTCATGTTATTAATTCAAGTTGACATATATTATCATGATTTATGCCTATTTTATCCTATTATAGTCCATTCATTCTCTAATTACATTCCTACATGGACAATTTTATGAAAGGTTCATTTGTTATGCTTTATGTCATGATTATGATACTCGATTCTTTCTCTAGGTAACCCTTATGTTTAGGTATGGTTGATTATGTATGGTTATTTTCATGGAAATCATATTCATGAACATGTTAAAATTGGTGTACCCAGATATCACTAAAATTCATTGGGTAAAGTTGAGTCTCATGAGATGTTATGCGCAGCGGTCCTGACAGTTATCCTTGGCTTATGCTACCATGTGAAATGGTTTTGGTGGTTAACCTTGACGTATGATCCTCTATGTGAAATGAGCCTTGAATCATTCTAAAGTCATCATTTATGTTGCCGAAACATTTCTATGATTCAATTATTATATGATCCCATGTTTATATGATCCCATGTTTATATGTTATGATTCCATATGCCATTTTATATCATTATGTCATTACTTATAACCCATGTGATAAAGCCTTATTCATATGTTTATTACCTTTCTAGGATTTTATCTCATCCCTTAATTCATCTAATCCCTAGGGTACCCTATGAATATGTAAGGGCACAAATGAAGTTAGGATATCTTTATGAATATTAAATAAAGAAGTGTTTTTTAGTCCCATGTTTTATGTTTTATGTACCTAGTCTTCCAAGATACTAGAATTTATGATCCTTGGCTTGTAATATGATGTTTTACTATGCTTAAAATAATGAAATGATATATTTAAAAGGCTAGTGTTTCTATATTTTACATGGGGTGGATGCACTCCTTATACTTATGTGTTTAGGGTGAGGTTGTGCATTAAAGTGCCAGAGCCAGTGGAGCTTTTCTGCTTGATGCTTATGCTTCGCTGCCCTAGTGGAGGGAGAGTCATTCATAGAATCATTTTGTAGTGGTAGAGTTAGAACCTATGTTGTTTCCACATTTTTTATTGGTTTCTTACCATCCATACTCAACTAAGATGCCACTAATGGGTGTGGTAGTGTTTCTGGTTTGGTGAGCTATTTTACAGTTGGTGGCTCATAGATGAAGGGCTCAATAAGACCCAGTTTTTACACTTGGGAAACCCTATTTTTTTCTTTTTTACCCTCACATGCTCAATATCAACCTTGAAATAAAGATTCTTGAGGAGTTCATGGTGTAGTTAATCCATGGGGTGGATGTGAACTGAAGGGTTTTGTTAGTGTCTACATTCGGTTAGTGAGGTTGTGTACCACTAGACCCTATAACTGTAGATAAACTATGGTTCTTGGGATTTTACACCCATCATAACTAAGGAGACATGTGTTGATTATTACAATATGTTTAACTATTTGGATATGGATTTGAGTGTGGTGTGTCCTTTGTGGTTCCCCTGAGTGCGTGCTTGTAAGAAACATAGGGACCCTTGGTGAGCTCGTTGGTGTGGGAGTTCTAGTGGAGAGCTCATTGTCTTTACCTTGTACCTAGGCTTTTGTTTTTAGAGGATAAAAAACCTTAATGTGAGGTGAATGTAATGAATTGGTTTTTTTTATGTAATAATTTAGAATATTTCTAAAATATTTTGGAAGCCAGGTGCTAAGTTGGCATGGAATTCTAGGGCCTAGGGAGCCTTAGAGCATTGATTTTAAAAATATTATATATATTTTTTCACGCATGCCTAATTTATATTGAAATAAGGAATAACTACCGAGTAGATTCTTGGATCATAATTATTATACCATAGTTGAGTTCATAATGTCATGTTTACGCTAGGCGTGACAGAAAGTTATCCACACTGGGTGCACGATAAAGGGAGAGTTGGTGAGGCGTTGTGTGGAAATATTATTAATTAAATGAAAATTTAATTATTAATTATAACCAAATCCCACCACACCCCTTGGTGAACATGTAAAACATGAGAGGTTTTATCCCTCTCCTTTTGGAGATAGACAGAAACTAAGAATAATCGAAGTGATGAGGTGTTTTTGATCCCTGTTTTTGGTTCTGATCATCATCAGATTGAGGAAAATTATAATATGGGTGTTGTTTTGGACCCAACGATTTGGCATTTCTCCCATGAGGTAGGTGGATTTTATTTTTGGTTTATATACCCTTTGTTATGAATTGTTTTAAGATTTTAGATCCTTATTAAAATTACTAGGGATCACACATAGGTTGATCTGTTGCTTTCAGGGGGAACTGGGGTGAATCAGGTGACTCGAAAGGAAATTCATGTCGGAATTTCTGTTTACGTGGTGTTTAAACCAGAGAACCATGTTGTGTGTTGTTTACATTTGGGAAAGAATAATTTTGGGGACTACATGGTATGTACCAGGGTTAAACTCTATGAGGTGACCCCATGTATTGTGGCCAGAGGGCATGGCTAGGGTAGTCATGTGAAAGTATAGGGCTGTGTAGAACTACATGGCCTAAGTATATTGAAACGAGGTTCCAGACATGGGAATAAGAAAACTACATGTTCAAATGGACATTTAGCCTGGAAACACCATGTAGTATGGGATACATGGCATGTGAGAGGCACAGACATCTGATCCATATAGAGAAAGAACACAGATGAGGGATAGGTGAGGATAGAAATGTCGTGTATATATTCTACACGTCGTGCACACCTACATGTCCAAGCCAAGCCGTGTAAACATGAGACACATCTAGGTGCTCGGGTGGGTACACATGTTGTGTGGACCTCGGTTCATGCCATGTAATTTCCTGAATATCTTCTTGAGATCTCCCACCTTATATATCCCCTTCTCTAAAACTTGCATTTAGGCATGTGAGTAGCCTATCCTCAATAGTTTTCCTCATAGAATGAGATGGTGGCCTCCGTAGTGTCCTACGAGATATAATGTGGCATGAGTTTGATCATGACTCTATTGTAGCAGTGCTTAACCATGGGTAGTGACCGGGGTGGGTCATTGGGTTGGCTTTGGGGTCGATACCTTTCCCTATCCCTTTTTAAATTTGGGTCCCCTAGACTCATTACACCGATAGATTAGTGCTCCCCTTTTGTACCAGGGCACAGGTCCCCTACCCATGGAAATTTTGTAATTCAAGGTATGATAAGTGTGATGATTCTTTTAGCAGTACTTGACCAATGCTTTAGATCTGTGTGGTTCTTCAAGAGAGATGTTGGGACTATTACTCCCCTTTCAGACCAGGGTGTGGTTTTCCCTTACCTCTTTGATTTAGCAGAGATGGGACTCCCCACGCCATGGGTGTGGGTTCTCTTCCCATGTAGTTGTTCTCTTGGATTTGGTACTCCCCTATCAGATTCAGGTGAAGGTAACCTATATCATTAATATAGTTGGAGACAAAACTACCCTATTTTGACTGGGTGTGGGCCCTTCATACTCATAGGATAGACAGAGTAGGTACTCCCCTATTAGACTGGGGTACGGGTCCTCTATCTAAGGACTCCATACTCCCCAACCGTGCCAGGGTGAAGGTCCTCCATATATGATGTATAGGTAGAGTAGGTACTCCTCTACCATACTAGGGTGTAGGTCCTATACCCTTGGATTCATAAATACCCTATCATTCTAGGGTGTAGGTCCTATCTACTTGTTTTTCGACAGAGTCAGTACTCTCCTATCATAATAGTGAGAGGGTCCTCTATCTCAGGGTATATACTCCCCTTTCATGTCAAGGTATGGTTCCCCTAAAATGATCATTCTAGTAGAGTGGTAATCCTTTATCATACCAGGGTGCAGGTCCTCTTGCTATAGAGTGTTACTCCCCTATTGTATCACGGTGTTGGTCCTCATCTATGGAGTAGTACTCCCCCATCTTCGAGTAGCAGTGGGGGGTGGGTCCCCCATGGGATTTGGAGATCCCTTGAGTACAATCATGATGAGTGAGCTCCTACACTACTTACATGTGATACATGGTCAAGATTTAGTTCTCCCTCTAAAGATTTTGGTGTAGGACACTCCATAAAGGAGCGACATAGGTTTTGAGGGATGGTTAGGAGATAGTAATTCCTTGAATGTAGGGAAGTGGCAAGGTGCGGGTACCTCTATTCTCTCTCATTAGAAAGGATGCATGTGGTTCATCTTATGGAGCAATACTACATAAACGATGTGGAATGGTGAGGGTAAGGCTTATCCACTTGGGTTCTTATGACCTCATGTAGGGTGCATTCTAGTGTTGGTAGAACCTCTAGTGGTAGACACTAATTTTTGAACTAGTAGGTTTTTCTCAAGGGAGTGTATATCTTAGATGAGTGCCATTTGGGATGGATGAGCTCACAGAGTGTGTTTTACTGGTTGTGCATTACCTTTAGAGACTCAAGTTGAATCCTCTAGATGACTATAAGGTTGGAACCTCATGAGACTTAGAGTCTAATATGAGTATAAATATATTTTTCTGGGATTCCTTATGGTGTTTTCACTTGTCTAGGTTGACACTCTTGTGGACTAAGCTGAAAAGTCATGCATAGATAAGGATGGTTTGAGATGGAGTTTCCGTATCAATTGGGTTCTATCTGGCTAGGTTGAGAAGACTATTGACTTTCAGTTTCTCCATTTTCTTTTGGGTTTTTGGGGTGACTATTGAGTATTGTTATACTCACCCCTTTACAAGATTTTCCCACATGTGTTGTGTCTTGTACATACTACATTACTTTTGATGGAGTCCCTAGAGAACCTGAGGCAGGAAAAAATTAGTGAGTTAGACCAACCGAGATGTTTACTGGAGCTAGTCAAAGGATTTTTATGGAAGTTTATTTTGAAAAAAATCCCCTCCTTATGAGTAAGTTAAATGCTTTTATAGTTTTTTGTGGGTGTGTGTTTTTCCCTTTTTACATTTTCAATACTTCTGTTGTACTCTAGTTTTAGATAGATATATAAACACATTTTATTTTACAGTTTTTATTTGTCTTAACTGTAGCATGGAAGTGTTTGTGGGTGTGTGCATATATGTACTTTAGTAAAAGGACTCCCATCTATGTGATATGCCTACTCGATGCTAGTCTCCAGCCCCTGGCCTATTAGAGGCAGTCTTCGGGAGTTGCGACCCGGGCCCCGTTAGGTCGGGTCCTGACATATATATATATTATCATTATAGTATAATATTTTTGACATATATATTACATATTTATATTAAATTTATCCTTAATACACTCCATGTAAAGTGTGAATGGATGACCTCACTTCACGAGGCAGTAGTTTTCCGTACACACGAACGACATTATCATATTCCCATAAAATGGAATGAATGAAGGTATATGTAATATAATAATTATAGAAGTATAAATACATCATAAATATAAAAAATATAATATATAAATAGTATTCCATCACTATTTCCAACCTTTATAGGTGATAATGGAAAAATGAATGACACCGGTTCACAAGGCAGTAGTCCTCCGTACACATGAATGATTATTTCTTAAACCATTTGATGGAATTTTGTGAAGTTTTTGGTCATAACCATAACATAAAAACATCTTAGTATATTTATTATACCTATTGTATTATATAATAAATATGCAAAAATAATTTAATGAGGTGGAGAAGGAAATAAAATGAAAACACTTTTAGAAAAACATTACATCTTTTTCAGGTATCCTCATTAGGTTTACACTAATTACCTCCTAAGTTGTATTTATGAGAAATATAAGGATTCTAGGATTTTGGGAAGGAACTTGGGGAGTGAATTAGTTAGGTATTGGCCAAACCAAAATGGTTTAAAGGTGTAAAGTAGAGAAGATAGGGGATGACATTTTATAAGTGGGGTGAGTGGGAAACTTGTAAATATTTGAAAGAGGGAATCCACCCAAATCTTTTCCATGTCAAGTGGATAGAATAATGAAAAAGACTATATAATATATGGTATAAGGTAAAAATATCAGCATATAATGGGTTTTGGACAAGTTTCTAGGTCATTTCTCCTTATGTTTAAAGTTTAGTTTATTGGTAAACTTTTTTTCTTAATAATTATAATTAATTTTAATTGCTTTCACTATTCTCTTTGGTAAAAAATTAAGTTAAAATTATTAGAAATTAGAAATTATTATTATTATTATTATTTAATTAATTTTACTAAATTCAAATAACATAAGTGGTAGAAATAAATTTAAAATTAATTCCATAGATGAGATGAGAAAACTCGTTTTTAAAGTGACAATATTCAAAAGGTTAATAAGTTTTTATATCTAAATTCAATATAATAATATTTATAATGACCTAAATTGGATTAATAGGATTAAAATTGATATATTGTGACTTTAAAACTAATTAAAAATATAATTTAACTTTATAAATTATTTAGACAAAAATTCATTTTTCATTTAAAATTCAGTATTTATCACTATTCATGAAAAATAAAACTTCTTAGAAAAATACCAAAAATTCACCCTAAGATAATTTTTATATTATGATATAAAAAATTAATTATATTTTTTAAAATAAAAATTATAAAATCTTCAAAATTTTGTTTTAAATCAAGCGTGCCTTTAAAAGGTGGTAAAATCGCCTTTAGAAAAATACAGCTTTTTGTGCATAAAATTGAATTTGTTCTTATCTTATTCCTATTAAATCTATTAGACGAATATAAATTTTTTTATTGAATATATAATATATAAATTTTATTAATATTATTCACTATTAATAATTTGTTTAATTTTTTATGATTATACGCCTTCTGCGCATAAAAATATTTTTTTTATGAAAAAAATTCCTTTATATTTAATTGATTTTAAATTAATTTCTAATAAATTGGTAAGAAATTAATTAAAATACATATTTTTATAATTTATTTAATCATATTTATAACCTAAAATTTAATTTCTTGGAGATAATTTTCATTTTAAATAATAATATTAATATTATTCAGTAAAACTTGGTCTTATGTGTAACACAAGCTAACTCAGTGTCTCATGCATTGAAGGATATCAAAAAATTAAACATATTCTAAAATGAAAATATATTTTAAATTATTGGGGTGTCACATTTTTCCATCCTACAAAAATTTAGTACTCAAAATTTCAAGGGTATTACATTCTAAATAGACGAGGGTAGTTAGTTTCTATAATATCCTCTGGTTCCCACGTTGCTTCCTCTATTTTGTGATTCCTATGGAGTAAATTTACCAAAAGAGTCATTTGATTACTCAATACATGATCCATGATATCTAAAATCTGAATGGGTTTTTCATAGTATTATAGATCAAGTTCCAACTCTATTTCTCCAGAGGTGAGCAGATGCGTTGGGTATGGCATGTACTTTATTTACAAAGATATATGAAACACATCATGTACTTTTGAGATATTTGGAATCATTTCCAAAAAATAAGAAAAAACTCCAATTATTTTAATAATTTGAAAGGGTTTGATGTACATGGTGTTCAAGAACCCTTTATTACCAAAACTTATTACACCCTTCCATGGAGATACTTTCAAGAAAACATGATCTCCCAAAGGTAAGTACTAATCCCACATGTCTTAAAATATCATCGTATAAAGAATTATATGGAAACTGATGTTATAGAAAAAATATACCAAAGGTAAGTACTAATCCCACATATCTTAAAATTCGAGTGAGAATGACCTCAAAATTTCTTCCATTGTTTGAATTATTCTCATATTGTCCATTTGTTTGAGGGTGGTAGGAAGTGCTCAAATGAAGATCAGTATCAAGGGCCTTATAAAGACTCTAACATAATTTGGATGTAAAGTGATTATATCTATAAAAAAATTAATAAAGGTACATCATGAAGTCTCATTACTTATAGAGCCTTTGAGGTTCTTAAGAGTTAAACCTTATGTTATAGCAAGGAAATGTGTAGATTTGGTTAAGCAATCAATGATAACCCATATTTAATTATTCTTTCTAGGTGTCTTTGGTAGTCCCTTGACAAAGTCCATTGTAATTTCATAAAATTTCTACATAGGAATAGGAATAGGTTTCATTCCTCCTCTAGGATGATGCATTAAAACATTAAATTATTGATAAACCAAACATATGGACACAGAATTAGCAATTTCCCTCTTCAAGTTACCCCACCAAAAAATGTTCTTTAAAATCTCTATAAATCTTTGGGATTCCATGGTGTGTGGAGAAATTTGAGCTATGAGAATTATCAAAAAATTCCTTTTTTAGATAAGGTATAGTTGGAATGAAAAATATATTTCCAAATTACATAACACCATATTCACTAAGAATATTTTCTAATTTCCCATTATTTAAAACTTTTATTTTCTTATATAATTTCTCATCATCAGATTGAGAATTATTTATATTCTCTAATATATATGGTCTTGAAATCATTTGAAGAATTATTGATGTATCCCTTACCTTAGTAACAACCATATAAATATTTAAAATATCCATGAACATATGATCCCTCTGAATCCTCATTTGAGTCATAACTCTATGATCCTTCCTACTTAATACATATACTACCTTATTTGATTTTCCTGAGTGGCAGTGTAGTGAGAAATCATAATCTTTGAGTACCTTGAGCCATAAACTTTGTATTATATTGATCTATTTCTAGGAAAAGATTTATTTTAGGAATTTATGATCTACATATATCTCACATCTTTCTCCATAGAGTTAATGTCTCTAATTTTTCAAAGAAAATATTACAGATGCCAACCCAAGATCATGGTTTGGATAGTTCTATTTACGAGTCTACAATTTTCTTGATGAATATGCAATAACATAATAATTTTTTATTAAGAAACAACTAAGTACCCTGTTTGATGTATTTTTATATATCAAAACCCATCACTTCTAGATGGTAGAGTCAAAATTGGAGCATTGACTAATCTTCTCTTTAGTTCATTAAAACATTATTCATATTTCTTTATCCAAAACAAACATAACTATTTTATGTATAAACTTGGTTAATGGGTTATCCAATAAAACAAAATTATAAATGAATCACCGATAGTAACCTTCCAAACTAATGAAACCACATACATCAGTTATGTTCATTGGTGTAGGCCATTATCTAACTGACTTTGTCTTTGAAAGATCATCTGGGATTCCATTTTTGGAGAAAATATAGCCAATAAAAGAACTTCCTGAAGTCAGGAATCACACTTACTAAATTTACCATATACCTATTTCCTTATGAGAGTATTAATAATGATCTAAAGTGATTCTAATTGTCTTAATAGAATTTAGAATACACTAGAATATCATTAATGAATACCAAAAAATAGACATGGTTTTAGAAATACATTATTTTATGGATACTACAAGTGGAAGTAGTTCTGATATAGATGTACCTAGTGGTAATAAATTTGAAAAAGTTACCTCGGGCTTGATAAGAGCGTAACTTGGTACATGAAAACTGGATTTACTATGCACCTAGTTTGACACTTCTGGGGGATATGCATAGGTTAAATCACATTTTCTTTGCAAACTATTATGAAGGATTTAAAGTAAAGATATCCCCAATGAAACCAAATTATATTATGTTGATATTAACAATGCATAAATTATTAATTTATATTGAGCCATATATTTGGAACTATACATTATGATTTAAAATTCAGAATTTTATTAACTAATCCAACATATTCTATTGTTTAGAAATTGATCCTAAAAGGAATAAAGGCATCAATACTGATGATCTATATAGAGGTTACCCTAATGAGGAAGCTGATTTAGCTGGTATTATTATTGAGAAAGTTATGGATATATTAGGACATATTAATTAGGTTATGAAACATAACCTTTCCCTGATGAAAAAAACATTTCTATAGAATGAATCAACTATGTTGGAATGATTTATGAGATAGAGACCCCCATAATTTAGTGGGGATATTGATCCAATGGTACTTGAGTAATGGATTAATTATTTGGAGTAGATATTTATGAAATTAGGATTTGGTGAAAAATAAAAAGGTTATAATTGCAGTGTATTGCCTCAATGGAAATGTTGATCAATGGTGGTCGTTGATCTATAGTACTTGTTAGAAAGAGGAAATTGAACTCATGGAATGGAAATCTTCTAAGGAGAAATTCTTTGCAAAATATTTCCATCACGAGAAACAAACTGATATGAAGAGAAAGTTCCTTAGTTTAAAGAAAAAGTAGAAAGAAAGTGTTACAGATTATGAATCTACCTTTACAAGGTTATCGAGGTATGCTACAAATTTCATATTCAATAAGGAATGTAATAACAAAAACTTATTTAAAGGGATTAATCCAAGTATCTGATAGGAACTAATACCTGAAATTTTTTCTTTATATAATGAAATAGTTTTATATGTTTTCAAGACAGAGAAATAATTATCTAAATATTATGACTTCAAAGGGAATTTAGATAAGAAGAGGAAAAAAAATAAAATAATAGATAAAGTGAAGAAAGGAAAGAATGATTTTACAACATGCGATAACTATGGAAACAATCACTGAGGGAAATGCTTGAATGGATTTGGAGTTTATTATAAGCATAGAGAAAATTGTCACTAGGAAAAAGAATGAAATGGGAAGAAATAAAACACTAGTATTAAGTTTTTCAACAATAATGAGATATATCATTAAGAAAATTAATTTCCCAAATATCAAGGGGATATACCTCATAAGAATCTAAGGGATAAAGGTCAAGAATAAGTTATTTATAAAACTAATGTAGAATGATTAATGTGCTTGTAATCTACTATTTGATTATTTTATCAATGATTTACTGGTTATAAGAATTATGAAATATATAATAATTTTACTACAATACTATTTCATTAAGTATTTTATAGAATATATTGAATGGTACCAAGAAAAGTGATTCAGTAGAAAGTTAATTTTTTTAAAACACATGATTGAGGGAAATACAACCCTTAATTTTGTTTCTGATGTTGAGATAATTATGTTTTTATAAGGAGATGATTGATATGGATAAAGTAAAATAGATACTAGTAAATACATTATAACTGATTCTAAAGACTTGGATAATAATATTTTTAAGGTTCATAAGGTCAACCATTTATAAAATGGTTTAAGTTGATCTTTCGAAAAAAATTTAGAGATTAATGTATTACTTTACCATATGATGAAACCTATACTATTAAATGATGTATAAATAGATCAAGGAAAAACTGAAGTATAATATTGTGTGAATGAAATAAAAATGAATCAAGTAATTATATTTCCTTATATTATTTGAGAGTAAAATAATTCCTCAAATCTAGGAAAAAGGGTCTTGAAACAAATTTTTTTGATATTATAATCATTTATGATGATATCAATGACCTTTTTCACACATATAATTTATAGATTTTTGGTTATTAAATTTCTCCTAAAAATGTTCTCTATCGCTCTCCTAAAATATTTGAGTTTTAGTCTTATCTTCCATGTAAATGTTTGAATTTATCACCTATGTTGTTATATCTGAAACCCTAGTTATGTGATTATTCCAAATGAACTTTGTACTTCCTTTTCTCTCTTATTAAAAGGATATTTTATTTTATTTTTTGAAAAATTAAAAGGATATTTTTTAACCCTTTTATAATGTGGGTTTTTCAACCTAGAAAATTTAAAATATCAAACCCTTTATTGATGATACCATGTTTAAATTGCGAGGACACAATTTATTTAAGGTGAGGAGAATATAACACCTTGAAATTTTAAACAATGAATTATCTCAGTCCAAATTTAATTCTTATAGTCCTGGTCCATCTTGTAGTTACCTTGATAATAAAGAAAATCATGAAGATAATTATGTTTTTCTCAAAATTGCACAAGATATCATGTGCCTTGTTGATTATTATCTGACTAATCCTTACAATTTAATTCATATTGAACATGTTGATTATGTATCCTCCCTTTCTGAAAATAATAGTGTTGCTCTTAGGGTTAATAATTGTGGTGATGAAGGTTATGTCTCTTCATCCATTAAGGATGAGAGCATTTTTATAGAATTGGATCAAGATATTATATATTTTATTACATCTCTACTGGATGACTAAGAGGATTGTCATACAATTAACAAGGACACTACAAAAAGTTCTTAGAAAGTCATTTCTAATACCAATACCATGATAGAGGTACCACCAAAAAATTCATCCAAATGCATTAATAGTGAAATCTCCATTTACAATAAGAGTTGTTCACAACAGATGATCAATAATTCTAGCCCTGTTAAGGTAAGTACCTCTGATCCTGTTGTCAAAACTAAAGTATCTAGTAAAGGAATATATTTATATTATTCTAATACAAAAAATCATACACAATAGTAATGTTTTATCTAAGAAAGATGATAATTAAACCTTTACTTTTATTATATTAAGTAGACACATGGAACCTCTTGGTAAAAAAATGGAGTACTAGCTCCAAATCCACGTTTAAATAAAGATTATGTTTTGGAATTATCATGGAATAGTTAACCTAGAAACTATTAGTTCCCCTAAGTTTTTTGTTAACAATCATAAGCCTGATCTTATAGGAATTTATAAATTGCAATTTTTTTTTATAAGAATTGTTTTCTATCTAAGATAGGATATCACCTGGTTGGCACCAATAAATCCAATAGTGAAATGAAAAGGATTTGGGTTTTTTCTTATTTTAAAGTTTGAAATGTATGTCTATTTTATTCTTATAAGCAATTAGACATCCTTAGATACTTTTATTTTGGAGTTACACAAAATTGCATTCCATTTTTTTCTTATAATGATTATCAGGAAAGATTATTGTTATGGATGAATGTCCTTGATTTAAATAATAAAATTAAGGATCCTCTGTTCATTCTTGGTGATTTTAATTCCATTCTCAACCTAGCTAAAAAATCAAGTATGATTTCATCTTCAATATTAACTAGATAATTTAAGACATGTATAGAGAATTGTGATTTTCATGAGGTTAACCATGTGAGTGCTAAATTTACTTGGTACAGGAAACACTGAAATAAGGTGTTGGTGATTAAACTAGATAGGGATTTTGTTAATGATGAGAACATTAATATTTGTAACTCTATTTCATGTTCTACTTTAACAATAATTAACTCAAATAATCATCCTATTTTAATGAATCATTTCACTAAATAGGCTAGGACCCATTTCCGATTCAGATTTAACAATTCCTAGAAAGTTATTACTGAATGAAAAAATGGTGCATGACACTTGGAATTACTTAAATTAAAATTATGATGACTTATCTTGTGTCCTTAATCTTAATATACATTAAAAAATTTAAAATTTAGATTTTTCAACAATTTATCTATACTGAGGATGATATTTCATGGCTTGAATCACAACTTTATATTATTCAAGAGAATGAAACTTTTCAGAATTTTTCAGTAGGTCTTAAACAAGAAAAAAAATTATTTATGATCTAAATCATATTTTAAATATCAAATAATGCATGAAAATAGAGGCTTTTAAATTTATATGGCTCAAGGAAGGTGATCATAAAACCTAATTTTTTAACTCTCTACAAAAGATTAGAAATATTTATAAACCTTTGACCATTCTCAATGATAATTGTGCAATCCTTGATAAAAGAGAATAAATAGTTGTTCATGTTGTTTCTTTATTTAAGGAACTCTTTAATGGTCCTATTACTTGTATTGTTCTTATGAAAGATTTCATTCTTATACTTGTCCATCAAAAGGAAAATTCAAGCATTATTGCTCTTCCCCTTGATTTTGGACTAAGGATATTATCTTTGGATTAGACTCTATTATTTCACCTGGTCTTTATGGTTTCACTAGTTTTTTCTTTCAATTGTTTTGGGATGTTAATCATTGTGATGTTTGTAGACTTGTTAGACACATTTTTAAAGTTGGAAAATTAACAGATGGTCTTAATGCTCAATTTCTTGTACTTATTCTTAAAGTTCCCAATGCCAATGAGATTCATATTTTCAAATCAGTGGATTTTGTAAATACTATTTAATAAATTATTAGTAAAATTATTACAAATATACTATATAGTATTGCTAATAGAACTGTTTCTTTGAATAAATTCGGTTTCATCTACAGGTTTTAGGCGCAGCGGAAGCACGTTGGTGGGTATACCCAACTTTAATTTTAGCGTTAACAACGATCAATCCGAGATCTATCATGGTAATAAAATTCTAGATCTTTAGAATAAATCGAAGAATGAAAAATAAAGAGGAGTCTCATAACCATAAATAGGATCATCATATGTTGGTTATAATTAATTTAATTAATTGACAAGAATTACCTTGATGGAATTCATTTTTAGTTGATGTTTCTGATCAAGATATGATGTGATCCGACGTTGCGTTGTAGAATCCAAGTGTAGGATTCCTATAGCAATGATCCACATGTGCTCCACATATCTCTGGATATCGCCTAAGGGATCTCTGAGTGCTAGCGTGGAAGAGCCTTCACTTGTGATGTCCTCTATCGATCACCTTGATCCGGTGGAGTTGGATCTCTCTCTTGTAGCTTGAGAGAGTTCTCGGTGGAAAAAGAATTCTCTCTTGGCTTGAGAGATTTTATAAATCCATTGTGCACAACCACAAAAAAATGGCTAGGCTAATGAGAAATATATAATTGGTATTTTTAATTACATAGAATAATAAAATGAATTAATTACCCAGAAGCTTTTATTATTTTCTTTTAATTCTTAGTAATACCCCATGTCTAATAATAACAATTGACTAATATTATTACGTGACATGTGCCCAGTGAATTACACCTAATATTATTTAATTAATTAAATAATATTTGTTTCATAAAAATTTATAGAAAAAAATACACAGCGTGTATATCTAATATACACGGTGTGTACTTTTATTTTTCCATTTTTATTTATTTCCTCCACCACATTTATTAGACCTTGAATAATGGATATTTATTTCTAAAATAAACATCACTTCATTACTCACTAATAAATATATTATTTCTCCCAAAATATATTCTCTTAAATAACTAGTGTTGAAATAAATGCAATCAGGCATCCTTAAATAATTATTAAACCAAAATCGGAAATAATATTTATTTAACCTGTTAAATTAATATTTAACTAAGGTACTTGGACATACTTAGTGTGTGACCCTCTAGGACTCTTTCTCAGTGACATTAGGTGGAACCTGCATAAATTCCAAGGTTAGCGTCAAGCAACACACCAAGGCACCCATAGAGAAAGAAGCTAACACCACAATAACATGTCCCCTCCTACGAATGCCTACCATGTAATATAATTCATTTGTCTCAATATCTTGAATCAAGGGGATTGCATGCTAGTGCCATCAACCCATGTGCTCTATTATTCTTTCTTTGAATTTCTAGAATTGAAATTTCCCATTCGTCACCATGTCCATGGATTTATTTAGGCTATATCAATTCTATAAAAGGGCTTGAAATATCTACTTCTGTTATGGAACAGAAGGGAAAAATCCTTTCTCACATTATCTATTAATGTAATATCACTCGTGACTCACCCAACATATACTACCTCGCTGTGAAAAGTGTTTCATCATAGATTTCATCAATACATCTATGTGCACGAGTTGTAATACCCATTAATAATAATCTTAAAGTCTAAGGATCAATACACATGTCTGCAGATAGGAACATCCAATGACACTATGAAACATGGATTTCCTACTGAAGGGTATCGTTATCATAATATTCTCCTAGATATTACCAAGGGAGCACACCATGAGAAGGTGCCTCAAATTTTTATGGGTACTCACTCCTAATGGCCAATATTATTTGTGTCCCTCAAATAACTTCATCCATCCATAGAACATATATTCAAGAACAATGTTATGGTACTTCTGGGTTCTCATCATAGCAGGGATCTGCTATGAACCTTTAATGAAACAACTATCCTTAGGACATTATCACATTATTTTTCATACAGAATAAAAATCAAGACGTGATAAGGTATTCATTAATGAATAAAGTACAAAGTAGTTGGTTCTAGGCCACAAACTCTAATAGACACTCACTTGGACTAGAGCCAACTACTAACAACCTTTAACCTGCTAGCTCTCACATGATATTCATGCTTCTACTAAGATAGGCCTTTAGTCATGGGGTCTACCGTGTTCTCTTTTGTGGACACTCTACTCACTGAAAATTCACCCCTTTGATATAGATCCCTCAAGAGGTGATACTTCTGGAGTATGTTCTTTGTTCATTGATGTGACCTTGGTTATTTTGTAAGATCCACCACTATAGTATTATCACAATACAACATGATATGATATTTACTGCTAGGCAGCACATCAAGCTCCTGGAAAAAGTTCTAAATCCAGATGGCTTCCTTGGATGCATCAGAAGCTTCTATATATTGGGACTCTACTGTAGAATCAGCGACAACTAGTTTCTTTGAACTCTTCCAGCTCACAACACCTCCATTGAGACATAAAACATATCTAGATTGTGACTTCAGATTGTTCTGTTCTTTCTAAAAACCAGCATCAACATACCCTCTGATGACAAGCTCCTCATCTCCTCTATACACTAGGAACATATCCTTAGTTCTTCTCAGATACATAAGGATAGCCTTAACAACAATACAATGCTGTTCTCCTAGATCTTCTTAATATCTGCCTACCATGCTCAGTGCATAGGAAACATCATGCCTTATACATAACCTGGCATACACGATGGATCCTATAGCCTAAGCGTATGAGATCTTACTCATTCTATCTTTCTCTTGTTGTGTCTAAGGACACATTTTCTTAGAAAGATGTAGGCCATGTGACACTGGAACCAATCCCCTATTGTATTGTTCCATATTAAATATATTTAGTATCTGGTCAATGTACATACCCTGACTTAGTCCAAGCAGCCTCTTGGTTCTATCACGAATGATCTTGAACCCTAGAATGTAGACTTCTTCACCTAAGTCCTTCATTGAGAAACAATTGTTCAACCATTTCTTGACTGACTGTAAGATTGGTACATTGTTTCCAATAGGCAATATGGCATCAACATATACTACTAGGATAATGACCGCATTCCCATTAAACCACTTATAAACACATGGGTCACATTCGTTCTTAATGAAACCAAATTCCTTTATGGCTTCATCAAATCTAATGATCCACGACCCGGATGCTTGATTTAATCCATAAATGGATTTATACAACTTGAAAACCCGTTTGGATTCACCTGGTATCACAAAACCTTCTGGTTGTGTCATATAGACATTTTCCTGAAGGTTACCATTAAGTAATTCCATTTTGACATTCATCTGCCAAATATCATAGTCATGGTAAGCTTCTATGGAAAGTGTGATTCTTATGGATTTAAACATGGTAACTGGAAAGAAGGTTTTGTCATAGTCAATTCCTTGACACTGTCTGAATCATTTAGCCACTAGCCTTGCTTTATAGGTGCTAACTTGACCTTCCATGTCCAATTTTCTTTTGAATACCCATTTTCATCCAGCATGCTTTACATCAACTGGCTCATCGACCAGAACCCAGACTTGGTTCTGATACATGGAATCCATCTCAGAATTAATATCTTCTAGCCATCTTGCAGTTTCTGAGATTTCTACTGCTTCTTTGTAGGAGAGAGGTTCATCATTGTCCAACAATAATGATTCATCATCCTCGGTGACTAGGAAACCAAATCTCTCTGGTTCCCTTACCCCTCTTGAGCTCCTATGTAGTGTTTGTGTTTTTGGAACCTCCTCCATAGGGACCTGTAGAACTTGTTCCTGTACTAACTCCTATGTATCTTGAGCATCAACTTCGTTTAAGTAAATATTTCTCCCACTATCCTTTTTGAGGATGTGATCCCTCTCAAGAAAGATGGCCTGTCAAGCGACAATCACTTTCCTGTCTGAAGGGTTATATAGGTAATATCCTTTCATTTCCTTAGGATATCCTATAAAGATACACTTTGTGACCCGAGGTGCTAGTTTGTTGCCTAAGAAGGCCTTAACAAATGCCTTGCATCCCCATACATGTGTGTGTAAAAAAATGGGTTTCTTTCCATTCCATAACTCGAAGGGAATTCCATTTTCCACCTTGGTTGGTACTCTGTTTAATATGTATGTTGCAGTCTATAATGCATATCCCCAAAAGGATAATGGAAAATCAACATGACTCATCATCGACCTCACCATGTCTAACAAGGTGTGGTTCCTCCTTTCACTAACACCATTCCATTGTGGTGTATAAGGAAGAGTGAACTGAGATAGAATCCCATATTCCCTTAGAAGATCGATGAACTCTTGGTTCAGATATTCTCTGCCTCGATCCGATCAAAGCTTCTTTACCTACTTACCAAGATGATTCTATAATTTATTCTTGAATTCCTTAAATTTCTCTAAATCTTCTGACTTATACCTCATTAATTAGACATATCCATATCTACTCAAATCATCAGTAAAAGTTATGAAGTAAGAATATACACTTCTAGCTTCTACTGGAAATGGTCCACACACATCCATGTGCACCAATCCTAGAAGCTATGTGGCCCTTTCACCCTATCCACCAAAAGGCGACTTGGTCATTTTACCCTATAAACAAGCGTGACATCTATCAAGTGGTTTTAGCTTAGTAGAGTCTAAATAGCTATCTTGATAGAGCTTTGTCAAGTGCTTCTCGTTTACATAACTGAGACGGTGATGCCACAACTAGGTGATGTATGAGTCATGTGAGTCTGTTTCGTTATCGATTGCCAACACTTGGTTTTCATAATTTAAAACATACAAACTATTATTTAAATGTGCCATATCATAACATAAATTGTTCTTATAAAAGATACAACCCTTATTTCCAAACTTGAAAATATATCCATCCATATCCAAAAAAGATACATAAATTATGTTCTTGGTAACACTAGGAACATAATAACAATTATGTAAAACCAAAATCATCCCAGTCGGCAATGAGAGGTGGTAATCGCCAATGGATAACATAGCCAGCCTCGTGCCATTGGTAGCTCAAAGATCCACCTATCCTCTGGAAATCTTTCTATATCTACTTAGTTCATGCATTTGAATATAGATGTGATCCCCACAAGATGTATCTAATACCCAATGTATAGAAATGGAAAGATTACACTCGATAATGAACACAACTTTAGCATCCCCATGCTTATGTGTGTAGTTCGTCTTCCAGTGGTCTTGCTTTACACATGAAAAACATACTAACTCCTGTTCCTTGACCTGCCTCTAGATCTTCCCCTTCTTGGAGGGATGACACTCGGGGGATTCAGACCATTTATAAGTCTTTGGCCCCTTTTCCTTGTCCTTACTTTTCTTATTCACCATAAGGACTGTGGGTTTTTCATGCCCCATGTCCTTATCTACCTGGAGAATTAAGGTTAGAAGTTTCAATATACTCTTCTCATTATTTCTCATGTTATAATTGACAATAAAGCTAGAGAAGGTCTTGGGAAGTGATGATAGGATGAGATTTGTACGCAACTCATCCAGGAACTAAATCCCTAATATGTACAAGAGTTCAATGTATCCAATAAGATTGACTACATGGGGTCTATCTGGCATAGAATCTCCAAGATTAGTTGTAAAAAAAGTGTTGAAGATCACATATCTCTTCTGTATCGCCTTCTCTTGGTAGATATTCTTATGGTGAGACATCATGCTATACGTGTCCATGTTTTCATGTTGCTTCAAGAGCTCATTAGACATGGTCTATAGCATGAAACACTGGACATCTGTGGTATCATCCATGTGTTTCATATAGAGATATAATTCCTCATCACTGGCCTCTTTCCCAGGCACAACTGGAACAATCTCTTCTAGCACATACAATTTCCTCTCGTGGCGAAGGATGACACGTAAACGCCTATGCCACTCTTGGAAATTGGTGCTGGAGAGATGGTTTTCCTTATCAAGTATGGTTCAAAATGATATGTTTGAATTCATTTTTCTTGTCATTTCTACAAATTAATATGATCAATGGTTTAATAATTTATTATGATAAAAATAAGATAGATAAATTAATTAATACTTATTAGTCTCCCACTATTTTATAGAAATTCAACACCCCTCACCATTAACTTCAGAATATTCTATTGCTTGAATATTCTAGTGGAACAGATCCATATTTCCCTTCACATTACCCCAACTAGGGTTAGTCAAGAAACTTGAAGGGTTTTAGGTAGGAATTCCAAATTCCAACTGCATTAACTCGCAGCTCCTTGACATGCTGAGTGGACTCCCCAATCTAGAAATCCTTATATTTTGTATTTCCTCAACCTTTGCCTCTTGGTCACACCAATTCCTGCTGTGGCAGTCAACCCTTGATATGAACCAAGTCAATTCAACCCAAAAAATTGAATTATAATTCTCCAATAATTGAAAGCACCTCATCTAGGGTTGGTCAAGCACTTTGAAGTATGGTTTGATTCTAACCAAGATTATGGAAGGCTATATTAACTTAATATTTCTTTGAGGGATTTTATCCTTATAGGTAAATTTCCAATTATCTTTTATTACATGCTTGTTAATATTAAGTGGGATATACTTAAGTGATTAACCATGTCTAAGATAATATTTATGCATAAGACGGTTTTATTTTAGTTCCATCTTGCATGCTTGTTTAATTCATTAATTGTGTGATTGTGAAAACACACCAAAAATAAATAAACCATGCAACTGAGAGAAATAAAATAAATGGTATTATCATGATCTTGTTCTATTGGTTATTTAATCTAGTAGTTGATAAAATAACCCAAGACCTAGGTGACAAACACCTTGAACCTTTCGGGTTCGTGTTTACAGCTTTCCACTTTTCCACCTTTGTATCTCTTTGGATTGGTTTCACCTTGGCTCCTGACTTGAGCCACCTCCACTAGCTTGGGAGCTCCATCCATTACATATTCATTTATCACACATGCAGGTGAGGGGTAAAAATGGGTTTTTACATAAAAGAAACCTTGGGCGTGCATGACCTACATATTAATGAGGAGAAGGCTCGTAGGCCAACAAATTTAATTTAAATAAATAAATTAAAAGAAACCATTCACATACAAAGGTCTTGGTCTAGCTCACGATCATCCATACATGAAACGATAGTTATGCATAAATAAAACCAGCATTCAATTATTTAACCGTTCTTCTTTAAGATAAATCACGCTTGAATAAATTAATTATATTTAATTAATCAATCATTTTATCTTAAAACCTTTTTTTGAATTTCCTTGAGATTCTCATCCATCATAATTTTAAACAAATAAATTCATTTAATATTATATTTATAAGTAACATGTACCTTGGAGGCAACCTAGTGAATTTCCATTCATAACTACCCAATGAGTTTAACTGAACATTACGTAGATGTTAAATTATACACATATATATATATATAAAACACCTATCCCATGTGCCTTAGCTTTACGCCTGCACTATGGTACACGTCTCAAGGGTTTGTATAATATAATAATAAATTATAATAAATCTACGTAATTTGGATTAGTACATGACATGTAGTCTTGACTACATGCTGTGTACTTTTTTTCACCATCCATCAGAAGTACATGCATGAGGACATGGCGCGTAGATGTACTTCAGAAATTTTCGGAGTACACGACATGTTAAGTGGGATACATGTCGTGTAGTATCTGTGTTACATGGTTTTTAGTCGAGCAAGTAGTGTATGGGGTACATAGTCTAACCCTATCCTGAAGGGACTACATGCCCTGTTCAGTGGACCACATGGCGTGTAATCTAGAAATCGTGTGCTATCTGTTCCTAGTCAACACATAGTGTCATTTATGACTTAGGAATACTCCAACACACGACCTGATTTGGGGGACCAGTCTGATGCATTGAACCTAGACCAGACAACATGTACTTCCAAATACACACCATGTATTCTGGTGTTGTATGGATAGGAACATTTGGTACCTTTGGATGAGATCCTCTATTTTATTTTAATCAAAATTAAAAGAAAAATTCATTTCTGTAAGGTGAACGAGAAACCTGAGAGGAGGAACAGATCTCAAGATTCAGATTTTAAAGAACAATTAAGTTGAATTGAAAAAATCAAATTATTAAATGTGTAAATCACCAATAAAAAACTTAAATAATTATAACCGATGATATGAACACACTGATACCACTTTTAGGTTCTAGACGTAGAGGAAGCGCGTTGGTGGGTGTACCCAACATTAATTTTAGCGTTAACAATGATCAATCAGAGATCCATCATGATAATAAAACGCTATATATTTGGAATATAATGAAGAACGAAAAAGAAATAGGGGAGTCCCATAACCATAAATAGGATCATCATATGTTGGTTATAATTAATTTAATTAATTGACAAGAATTACCTTGATGAAATTTTTTCTTCGTTGATGTTTATGGTCACGATCAGATGTGATCCGTCATTGTGTCGTAGAATCCAACTGTAGAATTCCTCTAGTGGTGATACACATGTGCTCTATGTATCTCTAGATATCTCCGAAGGGATCTCTAATTGCTAGTGTAGAAGATCCTTCGCTTGAGATGTTCGCCTTTAATCACCTTGATCCGGTGGAGGTGGATCTCTCTCTCGTAGCTTGAGAGCATTCTCGGTGGAAAATGAATTCTCTCTTGGATTGAGAGATTTTCCAAATCCATTGTACACAACCACAAAAAATGTCTAGGCTAATGTGAAATATATAATTGGGATTTTTAATTACATAGAATAATAAAATGAATTAATTACCCAAAAGTATTTATTCATTTCATTTAATTTTTAATAATACCCCATGTCTAATAATAACAGTTGACTATTATTATTACCTAACATGCACCCAGTGAATTAAACCTAATATTATTTAATTAAATAAATAATATTTATTTCTCATAAATTCCTAGAATAAAATACATGGCATGTATATTTAATATACACAATGTGTACTTTTATTTTTCCATTTTTCTTTATTTCCTGCACCACATTTATTGGAACTTGAATAATGGATATTTATTTATAAAATAAATATCAATGCATTACTCACTAAAAAATATATTATTTTTCCTAAAATATATTCACTTGAATAACTAGTTTTGAAATAAATGTGATCAGGCATCCTTAAATAATTATTAAACCACAATTGGGAATAATCTTTATTTAACCTGTTAAATTAATATTTAACTGAGATACTTTGAAACACTTAGTGTGTGATCCTCTAGGCCTCTTTCTCAGTGACATTAGGTGGAGCCTGCCTAAATTCCAAGGTTAGCATCTAGCAACATGCCAAGGTACCCATAGAGAAAGAAGTTATCACCACAATGATGTGTCACCTCCTACGAATGCTTACCATGTAATATAATCCATTTTCCTCGATATCTCAAATCAAGTGGGTTGTATGCTAGTGACATCAACCGATGTGCTCAATTATTATTTCTTTGACTTTCTCGAATTGAACTTACCCATTCCTCACCATGGACATGGATTTATTTAGGCTATATCAATTCCATCAAAAGGCCTAAGATTTCAACTTTCGTTATGGAACAAAAGGGACAAATCCTTTATCTCATTATCTATTAATGTAATATCACCCGTGATGCACCCAACGTATCCTACCTCACTACGAACAGTGTATCATCATAGTTTTCGTCAATAAATCTAAGTGCGGGAGTTGTAATACCCATTAATAATAATATTAAATTCTAAGGATCAATACACACGTCTGTAGATAGGAACATCCAATGACACTATGAAATATGGATTTCCTACTTGCAGGTCTCGTTCTCATAATATCCTCATAGATATTACCAAGGGAGCACACCATGAGAAGGTGCCTCAAAGTTTTATGAGTCCTCACCCCTAATAGATTGTATTATTTGTGTCCCTCAAATAATATCATCCGGACATAGAACATATATTCAAAAACAATGTTATGGAACTTCTGAGTTCTCATCATAGTAGGGATCCGCTATGACCCTTTAATGAAATAGCTATCCTTAGGACATTGTCACATGTATTTTCATGCAGAAGAACAATCAATATGTGATAAGGTATTTATTAATGAAAAAATTACAAAGTATTTAGTTAAAGGCCACAACTACAACATCATCAAGGGAAGAAATATTCATGATTTTCTTATTACCGTATCTAAATTCATAAATATTATAAGTAAAACCATCAAGAGAGGTTATATTTCTATTAAACTCGATGTTAAAAAATCCTTTGATACACTATATTGGGGCTTCATATGAAACTTTTTATATAATTTTGGCTTTAAATAACACCTTCTTCAATTGGGTTTCAATTATTTTGGGCTTAGACAATATCTCAGCTCTTATTAATGGCTCACTTGAGGGATATTTTACATGCACTAGAGGTGTCAGGCAAGGTGATCCTCTTTTATCCATTATTTTTTTATTGTTGAAGAATATTTAAACAAACTCTTTCTTACTATGTCTAGAAATAATAAATTCAAGTTCATCAGAGTTTCTAAAAATCTTACAAATCCTACACATTTATTTTATACTGATGACATAATTATTTTCACTGAAGGTAACAAAATAAATATGAAGAACATTAAATCTGCCCTCCAACATTATGAGAAAATCTCAAGGTTGGAAATTAGTTGGGACAAGTCCTTTTTATATTTTCAAAAAAATATCACATACCCTAGGAAAATTGATATTATTAGTGAATTAGGTATTAGATATGTAGTACTTCCTTTGATGTATCTTGAAGTTCCCATGTTTTGGGGGAAACAACCTATTAGTAATTTCTATCATATTATTAGCCCGGTTATAAATCATTTAGATTCCGGCAAAAGTAAAACTCTCTTGATGGATGGAAGAGTTAGATTAGTCAAATCTATGATAATATTTAATTTTTTTACTCTTTTAAGGTCTAAAAATAGCCAATATAAATTATTAAAATCATTAATATTTCTATCAAAAACATTATCTCGAGCAGAAGAATTATCTAGATAAAACTTTCAATGATTTCTTAGATTCAATGTCGCAATCCTATTCTCCACGGTGGACTTGGAATTAAAAATATATGAAAATTAAATGATGCTTTTCAAGATAATTTTATGTAGATACTTATTAATTAAAGGTTAGAATCTATCAAATTCTGGAAAATAAATTTTTTTAATAGGATTAATATTGGGAATTTTAATTATTTAGATTCTTATGTTTGGCCTTCTTTCAATAATTCCTTCTCCCTTATCTCTATTAACTCTATCTGGTTAGCAGTTGTAAATTCTTATTTGAAATTTGGTTAGATAATTATATAGGTACAACTATTCTCAAATATATTAATTCTTATGAAACTTCTTTTGATACAAATATATCTATTAAAGAGAAATTATAAATCCCCTAGATGTTCTTCCTCTTGAGGACAAGAATTTGGTTTTAAATTATGATTTTATGAAACACAAGTATTTTATTATTTGAAAATATTCCCATAATGGGAAAACTTTTACTAAATACTTTTATAATGAGACAATTAATAGACATGTTAGCTCTTGGGCTAAATATTTTAACAAAAATTTCATCCTTCCATATTTTCTTTTGTCTGGAGAATTATTCATTATAAACTCCCTACTGATGATTTTTTTAGGGTGTTGGTATTAATATTTGTTCTAGATGTATAATATTTCATTAACATAGAAAATACATTGATAATATATTCTTATGGTGTGTAAGTAATTCTACATTATAGATTTCATTACAATACTTTTTTGGAATCAAAATTCCCCATGCTCTTAGCATTTGGGAACATTTTATTATAAGCATCTCTATATCTCTTTCACAGAAGATGCACAATATTTTTCTTGTTTCCATCTTGGAATTTATTCATTCCATTTATAATATTCAGAATAAAATGATTCACAAGGGTGCCGCTATCAATGTTCATTCGAATCTCTCTCTCATATTCCATGGTGTGAAATATAAAAATTACAATCAAAAAGGTTTTTGTGATAAGTCTAATCTTGATTTTTTTGTACTTAAACATTTTGGGATTACAACTAATTATCTCTATCCTTCTAGAACCTTATAATTTATATGGATTTCTCCATTTCTTGGATGGATTAATTGCAACATATATGATTCATAAAAAGGAAATCCTAGTCCTTCTAGTTATGGTGTAGTTTTTCAAAATCATTTTGGGAACAATATGGTTTTTCTTTATAGACCATATGGTATTTCTACCTTGCTTAATGCTTAAATTCTTAGTACTATAATTTTTTTGATAATTTTATATCATCAAGGTTACTCCAACTTGTGGCTAGAATGTGACTCCACCACCATTTTCAAGATATCAAGGATGAATTTTTAATTTATCCTAGAAATTTAATACAAGATGGAGTAAATTCATGGATATGATCGCATAGATGAATTATATCATCACTCATACATACCATGAAATAAATTATTTAGATGATAGGATTACTAATAAAGGAGTTACCACTCCTGGTCTGACTTGGTGCAATAACATACCTGATGATCATTTTTTTGGCATAATGATTATTGTAAAAAAAATCCTCTTTCAGACTTTTATAATATTATTTTTTAATCAATAATGAAGACTTTTTCATTGGTTCATGTTCTCATTTTTCCAAAAAAACACCCTAAAATTTTAAAATATGAATATCAAATTCGATAGCGTGTATGACATACAACACCAAGCCTATAAGAGAATATAATAACCAAATAATTTAAAATATATTTATTATTTTAAATAAATCCAATCTATTCTATAGTTTTTAATGCATGAAATACCAAGTTACCTTGAATTACACACAACGATTACTTTCTTTGATGTATTTCATTACATGAAAGACCGAGATTTAGTAAATAGTATTAATATTATTATTTAAAATAAAAAATATCTCATAGCCATTAAACTAGTGGTTATTAATAGGATTATCTAACTTATGAAATATATGGTTGAATTAATTGGTTACCAATTTATTTGAAATGAATATAAAAACTAATTGAATATAAAGGAAACTTTTTTATAAAATAATAATTTTTATGAACCAAATCCATTTTATATTAATAGATTAAATTAATCAATATTGGTGGACAATATTAATGAAATTTATATATTATATATTCAATAAAATGTTTTTACATTCATTTAATATATTTGATAGTAATAAGATAAGAAAAAATCTAATTTTATTCATAAAAAATAGTATTTTTCTAAAGGTACTTTTGCTACTTTTTAATGGCGCATTTATTTTTGAAGTTCCAAAGGTTCAAATAACAACTGAGAGGGGGGGGGGGGGTAGATTAGTTGTTAAATTTTTATGAGTGCCAAATATTTTATAAACTTAAACCCCATAAACTAGTAAGATTTATTTACTTATAAAATTTTAGTAAATATTCATGCATGAAAAAGTAGGAAATAAATTAAAGCACAAAATATTTGCATGATTCAACCTCAGGGTGAGAACCTACATCCTTTCCATATCCACTCCTATAGGTTTATGCAAATTAAATATTATGAATAAGTAAATAAAACTTATTCTAACTCATGTTAGACAAATTCTATCTTCCAATAGGAAAGATTATACTGACTCCCCTCAGTTTACAAAGTTTCTTTCAAAAAAATTGAGAAAAACAATAGAATAAAGACTTTGTTCAATTTGATCCACAAAAGCTCAGTCAGAATACCCAGTCTGATGAACTCAATACGATTATACCTTACAGAATCTACACTTCTCAAACTCTGCTCATAAACTTAGTTTGATATTATTCAATCTGATTAGTTTAATATGATCTTCTCAATATGGTTGACATAATAACAAAAGTCTGATCTTTTAAATAGATATTTGTCTGGTGGAGCTTCCACTTTAAAATTTTCAGTGCTCTGACTTTTTCTCCTACGTGAAAATGTTATAATTAAATAATGATTTTAGAAACTATTTATAGGTGACTTAGAAAAGAAATATCAAGAAATATGAAAACTTTCCATGCTTCCTCAAATTTAAAACTCTAAAAAACACTCACATTTAGACTTTAACTTTGAATTCTTCTGTCCTTCTCATATTTCTTTGAGATTTTTGCATAATTGAATTTCAAGTTTGATATCTTCAACTATTCATAAAACATATGGAATATTCTTTTTGATTCTTATTTATAATCAAAGTTCTCAGACTTTTAACCATTATTTAGTATGATGTAACTTCCTCAGGTTCAATATGATGGATATTCCTCTACTTTAGCTTCCTTTACTCATTATGACCTACCTTTATTTCTCAGCTCATTATGATATACCTTTATTTCTTAGATCATTATGACATGCATTTATTTCTTTTATCATTATGATCTACCTTTATTTCTCAACTCATTGTGATCTAGATTTATTTCTTAGCTCATTACGACCTTCCATTCTTTCTCCACTCATTATGATATGTCTTTATTTATCTAATCATTAATATCTACCTTTGATTCTTCTTGATCGATTTGATCAAACAACATTTCATATTCTCACATTTCTTCACATCGATAAACTCATAATGATAGAAATCTCATAATTATGGACTTATTATTATGATATTCTTCATCCAGAGATTACCACTCAAGCGATGTTATCCGAGCCACCCTAAGAGTTTGTCACCATCGCACACCTCACCCTTCGGTCTTATGTGGGTGGTTTAAGGGGTTATTTAACATGACCCTAGTACTATGGTTATGTAAATTATTTTTTTATATAATAATGAATATACTTTCATTATATTATTATTGCCTTGTAAATAGTTTTTAAAGAACAAATAGTTTTTTCAGTTAATGTTCAACTAAGAAATCTATTTTGATGAATTAATGGATTTTTGAATTAAATAATATTTTAATAAAATATTATTAATATTATTAAATTAATTTTTATTAAATATAAGTTATCATATAATTTTATGAATGCAATTGTAATTTTTATTAAGGTTTGAAAGCCATTTTTGTCAAAACTCACGAATTTTTGATAAATGTCGGTTTTTATTTTAAAAGTGAAAATTAACATATTTAGAAAATTATTTAGATAAAATGAATATTATTTCTGGAATTATTAAGTTGAAATTATACAACGGTGAATTTTTCATAATTTTCTGAGACAGTCAAATTTTTGGGTAAAAATTAAATACTGTTTAAATATATAATGTGTTTTATGACATAATAATGACTCAATAGTGATGTAATAAAATACTATAAACTTTTTGTTCGGCCAATATATGTTTTAAATTTTAAATAATGTGATTTTAGGTTTGTTTGATTTATTATTACAAAGCTTTAGTGGACCCTTCAAGACATATTAAACATTTTATCTTTTTAAATTGTTTTCCTTAGGAGTGTGACTCACCTCCACATAAGCAACCCCATTATTTTAAGAAGTTCAGACTTTAGCCATATAAAATAATTTTTTCCAATTCCATTTTCCAAAAACCATGGGAAAACACCATGGGCTGGTTTGTGGTTTGGATTAGTTTAATGTGAGGTGTCCCAAACCTAAATAATAAAGAATTCCCTCACCTTTCCTATATAAACCAACCCAAGATCCCACTTCCTACTCACTCAAAGCCTTTGGAGTTCATCCAACTTCTGACCTTATCTCTCTAAAATCCTCCCAAGGCACCCCAAGCTCTTACGAAGCCTCTCTGAATCCTCTCTCAAGCCTTTGGAAGCACAGTTCCAAGTATGGGATTCCTACCTTTCTCTTTTTATCCAAGTTTCTTAATACTGTTATTCTATTTTGTTTTCAATTAAAAATGTTGCGGTATGATTTCTCACGTACCCCATATTTCCCTATTTATTTTTTGATAATGGGAGACCCCTTTACCTCTCATTAATTCCTCCCATGTACACCCGTTACCATGCCAAAATTCCATGAGGGATTTCTCTCTCCTCTTTTACATCCAAGTAACTCTTTTGTATTATTCATATAAATTCCATTACGTTTGTTGGGAAATGTATCTATATGACCCCCTTACTGTCAATTTCATGTACATATGATGAGACACCCATTTATCTATCATCAAACATTTTCATGAATCCTTATGTCACGCTGCTATGCTGCCAAAATTGCACCGCATTTTTTCCAAGCCAAGATCATTGTGTAGTGAATACCATACCCATGTCTCTATCAAGGTTATTCACCTTTATGCACATATACATATTGAATATTACTTTCATGTATTTATTCCACAACACATAATTGTATAATAACTTATGATTTTAATTGATTCCATGTTATATGATCTATGTGGCACACTTTTCATGAAATGAAATGTTTAAGAAAGGTGTGCCCTGATAGTGCTCCAATGCATTGGGTAAAGTATAGTATCATGATACATCAAGTGAAATGGGTGTTTAATCATGCTAATTCAAGTGGAACTAAGTTTTACTCATTCTTCATGTTAAATGAGGGTTTATTCATGCTCCATGTGAAATGAGCCTTGGCCCATGCTAATTCCATGTTAAGTGTTGTTGCCACATTTCCATGTTATGATTATCATGATTTATCATGCCTTTATGTTTATGATTCTCTTGTTCTCTATTTATATTCCTATTGTCTAATTTTTATTTTATTCCTCATGTTATTCCATGATTAATCCCTTACGGGGCTTTATAGCTCACCCTTTTTTATGCATGTCCTCTAGTTATCCCATACAATGCTAAGTACAAGGGAATGTAGTGGTCATGTAAAGGAAGTTTTTAATAAAGATCTTGTTTTTCATGTTTTAAGTTGTTATGTAACGATATTAAACCCCAAAGACACTAGACCTATCACTCTTCTATGTTTTATCAAATGAATTTTATGTAATAAATTATGTTTAATTGTGTAATAAAAGATCAGGGTTGTCATAGTTGGTATGAGAGGATAGGTTTAGTTATTTTTGGTATTAGGATTAGAAAACCTGAGTAAAGCCTTAGATACAATACTCACTATTATAGAAACATCAATAAATTTTGGTGAGTATTTAGTAAGTGGTTTATCAATAAAATACATCCCTGTCTAGATACCAGTAGGTAGAGGCGGCTCTGGCACATATGTATCCTAGGGGTAAAACCTGAAAACACCACTTTGAGCTAGACTCAAATGGGAATTGGTGTACGACAACAGGCCTTACTGCACTCTTGGTTATGACACTCCTAGGGGATATGCTTTGGTAAATTCATAAGCTTAGTATTAACCCATATTAAGGGAATGAAAAAAATGCCCCTAAGAATATATGTTACAAAGTAGACCATGAATAACATAGATTAAAGCCTATGGATTCATAAGTTAAAGAAATAAAATTTATTTTTAAGTCATCAGTTCTATCCTTGGATTATCCTTTATGTGTTACACCTAAATTTCCTTTTCTTCCAGTCAATGGCTGGAAATAAGAGGACTTGGGCTAACAATTGATGTGAAGATCAATGTGATGACTGTGCTAATGAGATGTTGGATCAGATGGGAGCAAGAATCATGAACTTTGTCATGATTATCTCTCAGTTAACTCGATATTTGAATATAAACATGGGTCAAGAGGAATGTTAAACCCCCCTAAGAAATAACAATTCACTATCGAGATCTTCATGAGACAAAGGCCTCCTACTTTTAATGGATCATCCGATCCCTCAATTGCTGAACAATGAATCAACTCTATTGAAAAGTTCTTCTCCTTCCTTCAATGTTCTGAAAAAGAGAAGGTTCTCCTAGATTATTATCGTATGGAGGGTGAAGAAGATCAATGGTGGACATTTATTAAAATTATGAATCCTAATGAGGAGATCGAGGCATTGGGATGGAAGGATTTCCGGAAGATGCTTTTCGATAAATATTTTCCACGCACCCTCCTACTTAAGAGAGAAAGGGACTTCCTTTCCCTCAAGAAAAAATATAACAAATATTTCATAGCGTACGAGGAAAAATTCACAAGGCTTTCATGATATGCCTCCGGCTTTGTCGTTACCCTCAAATGCAAGGTTGACTGCTTCTTTGGTGGGATGAAACCTAGCCTACAG
Source organism: Viscum album (assembly GCA_963277665.1). Lineage (NCBI taxonomy): Eukaryota > Viridiplantae > Streptophyta > Magnoliopsida > Santalales > Viscaceae > Viscum > Viscum album. The sequence continues at coordinate 1,265,995,343 of OY728145.1, read as the reverse complement.
AAAGTGCTGGAGATCCGTGACTTTGACTGCTATGAGGAAATTTTCTGATTTTCCATCAAGGTCGAAATGGAGATCGAAGAATCTCTGGGGTATTATGGGGATAAGAAGTGTAAGGTGGACTTCAATGCTGCTGGTTCGATGAATAAATCCAACGGTGCTAAGAAGATCCAGCACCCGACTTGCCAAAGGTGCAGAAAGAAGCACCCTAGAAATTGCCTGAAGGGGATGAGGAAATGATTTAGGTGTGGAAGAGAAGGGCACCTAACTGTTAACTACCGATAAGAAAAACCCGCGGCTACAATATAGGAGAGGAACACTCTGTTCTAACCTCAACACATTGTTCATTTCTACAACTGTAAAGAACCAGAGCATCTTACAAATCAGTGCCCTAATCCAAGGGTTTTTGGAGGCAACCAACAACCTCCAAGGTAGCAAGGGATAGATTTTTTCATCACTACTACTGAAGTGAACCCTGACAATGAAGTGGTGATAGGTATTCCAGTTATTTATTCAGGAATAGCAAATGTAATTTTTGATTTATGTTCTATGCATTCTTTTATATCCCAAAATTTTAGTAGAATAATCTCAGCACCACCATAAATCATGGAAGTAAAGATGTCGGTGAGTACAGAAAATGGGGTAATAATTTCATCCCATGAATATAACTCCCCCACTGTCATAATCTGTAGATTGAATTTCCCAGAAAACATCATCATACTCCCTCTGGTGGAATTTGATGCAATTCTTGGCATGTATTGTCTTTCCTTATATAGATCCAACATAAATTAACATGAGAGGTAAATAACTCTCCATGTGGAGAATTAACCCCTGATTCTATACAAGTGCAAGGAGAAAGATGAATCTTGTTTAGCTCCATCATCTCAAGCATGGATATTACTACCCTATGAGCATGCATATCTAGCTCAGATGATTGATTCTAAGGAGGCAACCATCCTTGAAGACATCCCTATTGTGAGGTAATTTTTTGAAGTGTTTCTTGAGGAATTTCCCGGTCTTCCACCTAGAATATATGTTTAATTCTCAATTAATCTTATACCTAGGGTGTTTCCAATATCCAAGACTCTTTATAGAATGGATATTGTGGAGCTTGAGGATTTGAAGAAACAATTACAAGAGAATCTGGATAAACGGTTTATATGCCCAAGTGATTCACCACGGGGTGCACTAGTCCTCTTCGTCAAGAAGAAGGATGGTTCAATGCGCCTTTGCATTGATTATCGTGATCTTAAAAAAATCACAATAAAGAACAAGTATCCTCTCCCATGAATTGATGACTTGTTCGATCAGTTTCATGGAGCACAATACTTCTCCAAGGTGGATTTTTAGTTGGGATATTATAAAGTAAGGGTGAAGAAGGAATATATCCCCAAGACTACTTTTCATACAAGATATGGGCACTATGAATTCACAGTAATGCATTTCGAAATAACTAATGCTCTAGAAATTGTCATGGAATTGATGGATAGAGTATTTAGGGATTACCTCGACAAATTTGTTCTAGTCTTTATAGATGATATTCTGATATACTTCAAAACCAAGGAGGATCATGAGGAGAATCTAAGAACTATACTAGAGACCTTTCAGAAGGAGAATCTCTATGAAAAGTACAACAAGTATGAGTTCTGGTTAAAGGAAGTATCATTATTAAGCCATATCATCACAAGCAATGGTATATCTGTGGATCCCTCCAAAACAGATACAATTGAGGGATGGTTGAGGCTTACTTCGGTAACGGATATTCGTAGCTTCTTGGGGTTAGCTAGATATTATCAACAATTTGTGAGAAATTTTTCACGATTTTCCAACTCTCTTTCAAATCTAACTTGGAAGGGAGTAAAGTTTTCTTATAGTGATGAATGCGAAGAAAGATTCAAAGAGTTAAAAAGGAGTATTATCACTATGCCCGTGCTCACTTTACCCACAAGTTGAGAACTTTTTGTGGTAATCAGTGATGCTTCAAAGAAGGGCATGGGAAGTGTGTTGATGAAAAATGACAAAGTAATTGCCTATGATTCAATGTAATTGAAAGTTCTTAAGCAGAATTATCCAACACATTATTTGGAGTTGGCTGCGGTGATCTTTTCTTTAAAAATTTGGTGGCATTATCTCTTTGGGAAGAAGTGTGAAATATATACGGACCACAAAAGCCTCAAGTATATATTCACATATAAAGAGTTGAAAATGCGCCAATGAAGATGGTTAGAGATGATCAAAGAATATGACTGCTCAATCCATTACCACCTTGGGAAAGTGAACAAGGTGGAGGATACTCTAAGTAGAAAGGGACTGATGATTCTATCATTGATGAGAATTGAGAAGGATCCAATCCTCTTAGACTTGATGAATATGGACATGGGAATCATAAAGAAGGTAACATCATCAATACATTCACAAATGTTTTCTCAACCATCTCTTTTGGAAAGGTTAAATGATGATCAAAAGGATGATGTAGGAGTTTAGAAGAAAGTGGAAGCTATTAGAAAAGGTAAATTCTCAGAGTTTAATGTTAATGAAGAATGAATTGTGAGATTTGGGAAAGACTATGTGTTCCATCAAGTTCAGAGATGAAGAAGGAACTTTTGAATGATGCACATTGTTCAAATTTCTCTCTTCACCCAGGAAATAAAAAGATGTATCGAGATATATGAGAGCATTATTGGTGGGATAATATGAAGAAGGAGATAGTTGAGTATACATCAAAGTGCCTTGTGTGTTAGCAAGTGAAGGTAGAGAGGTAGCATTCTATGCGGATGATGCAACCATTACCCATACCAGCATGGAAATGGGAGAACACCACCATGAAATTTGTCACCAGAATTCCAAAGACATCCAAAGACAACAATACAATCTGGGTTGTTGTGGATCGTCTTAAAAAGTCTGCACACTTTCTTGAAATTTGGCAGGATTTCTCATTGGATCAACTGGAACAGATATATATCAGGGAAGTGGTAAGGATGCATGGATTACCACTATCTATTGTATATAATCGAGATCCAAGATTCACCTCTATGTTTTGGAAGATTCTTGAACATGCTGTAGACACAGAGCTGAACTTCAGTATGGCTTATCATCCTCAAACTGATGGCCAATCTATGCGGACTATCCAAAAACTTGAGGACATGTTGAGAGTGTGTTCTATGGACTTCAAATGAGGGTGGGACCAATATCTTCCACGGGCTGAATTCACCTACAATAATAGTTTTCAATCGAGCATCCTAATGACACCTTATGAAGACCTGTATGGGAAGAGGTGCAGAACACTGACATGTTGGGATGAAGTCAGTGAACATAAGCTGCTAGGAGCTAAAATGGTCGAAGAAATGGTGGAGAAGGTAAAAACCATTCAGCAACATATCAAGGCAGCCTAGATTCTACATAAGAGTTATGAAGATAACCGTCTATGAGGCCTTGAGTTTAAAGTTGGAGACATGGTATTTCTATGCATATCTCCATGGAAGGAGGTCATGAGGTTTGGAAATAAAGGGAAGTTAATTTTTAGGTACATCGGCCCCTTAGAGATTCTTGATCATTTTGGGGCTGTGGCCTATCGACTAACACTCCCACCTACCATGACCAAGGTACACGATGTCTTTCATGTATCCCTCTTAAGGAAGTACATACCAAACCCTTCACATGTACTCTCTTCTGAGGTAGTACAACTAGAGGACGATCTTTCTTATGAGGAGAAACTAGTGAATATCTTAGATCATAGAGAAAAAGTTCTACAAAATAAGACAATGCCCCTCGTCAAGGTGTTGTGAAAAAACCACAGGTTTTAAGAAGCGATGTGGGAATCAGAGGAAATGATGAAGTAGAGTTACCCACATCTATTTTAGTGTGGGAAAAGGAAATTTCAATGGTGAAATTTCTTAAGGGGGAAATTGTAATGACCCAAACTTTCATTAATGGAAATCCCTCTTGATCTAATTAAATGTCTGTTTATGTAAAATGTTTATATAAAATGTCAACTTATTTGGTTTTATGTTAAGAATTTTGAACATTTCTAATATATCCATTGAACAGTGATCACATGATTAGTATAAATATAGGGCTTTTAGAAATCCAATTTACTTAGACAAAGGAAGTGATGGCCTCATCCAGTAGACGCGCCCCAAATGAAGCCCATTTTTCAGAGCTCAGAAAGGAGGTGGCATCATTGGGATTCACTCTTGACCAAGCTCAAGTTGATCATGAACACGTTAATCTTGAGAAGAACTGCCTACAGGAGAAGTGGAAGTTGATAGAGATTACCACCAGAGCGATGTTATCCAAGCCACCCCAAGAGTCTGTCACCATCGAACACCTCACCCTTCAGTCTTGTGAAGTGTTTTAAGGGGTTATTTAACAAGACCCTAGTACTATGGTTATGTACGTTTTTTTTATATAATCATGAATATAATTTCATTTTATTATTGTTACATTGTAAATAGTTTTTAAAGCATAAATTGTATTTTTAGTTAATGTTTAACTAAGAAATATATTTTGACAAATTAATGGATTTTTGAATTAAATAATATTTTAATAAAATGTTATTATTATTATTAAATTAATTTTTATTAAATATAAATGATCGTATAATTTTATGAATGCAATTTTAATTTTTATTAAGGTTTGAAAGCCATTTTTGTCAAAACCCATTAATTTTTGATAAATGTCAATTTTTATATTAAAAGTGAAAATTATCAAATTTAGAAAATTATTTAGATAAATTGAATATTATTTCTTGAATCAGGATTTCAAAATTATCCAACGGTTAATTTTTCATAATTTTCTGAGACAGTCAAATTTTTTGGTAAAAATTAAATATCGCTTAAATATATAATGTGTTTTATGACATCATAATGACCCAATAGTGATGTAATAAAATACTATAAACTTTATTTTCAGACAATATATTTTTTAACATTAAGATAATTTGATTTTGGGTTTGATTGATTTATTTTTTACAAAGCTTTAGTGGACCCGTCAATACATATTAAACATTTTGTCTTTTAAATTGTTTTCCTTGGGAGTGTGACTCACCTCCACATAAGCAACCCCATTATTTTAATAAGTTCGGACTTTGGCCTTATAAAATATTTTTTTCCACTTCCCTTTTCCAAAAACCATGGGCAAAAACCATGTGATGGTTTTTGGTTTGGATTAGTTTAATGTGAGGTGTCCCAATCCTAAATAATAAAGAATTCTCTCACATTTCTTATATAAACCCACCCAAGCTCCCACTTCCTCCTCACTCAAAGCCTTTTTATTTCATCCAAACTCTTCCATCCTCTCTCTAGAATCCTACCAAGGCTCCCCAAGATCCCAAGAATCCTCTCTCAATCCTCTCTTAAGCCTTTGGAAGCACACTTCCTAGTAAGGGATTCTTACCTTTCTCTTTTTATCCAAGTTTCTTGATATTGTTATGCCCTTTTTTTCAATTAAAAATGTTTGGGTATGATTTATCATGTCCCCCATACAGCCCTATTTATTTTTGGATAATGTGATACCCATTTATCTCTCATTAATGCCTCCCATGTACACCTATTACCATGCCAAAATTCCTTGAGATATTTCTCTCTCCTCTTTTACATCTAAGTAATTCTTTTGTATTATGCATATAAATTCCATTACGTTTATTGGGACATGTATCTATATGACCCCATTACTGTCCATTTCATGTACATATGATGAGACACCCATTTCTCTCTCATCAACCATTTTCATGAATCCTTATGTCACGTTGTTATGCTGCCGAAAGTGCACCGCATTTTTTCCAATCCAAGATCATTGTGTAGTGAATACCATACCCATGTCTCTATCAAGGGTATTCACCTTTATTCACATATACATATTTAATAGTACTTTCATGTTTTTATTCCACATTACTTAATTATGGAATAACATATTATGTTGATTGATTCTATGTTATATGATCTATGTGTCACACTTATGCATGAAATGAAATGTTTAAGAAGGGTGTGCCCTAATAGCACTCCAATGCATTGGGTAAAGTATAGTATCGTGATACGTAATGTGCAATGGGTGTTTACTCATGATAATTCAATTGAAATGAGGGTTTACCCATGCTTCATTTTCAATGAGGGTTTACTCATGCTCCATGTTCAATGAGCCTTGGCTCATACTAATTCCATGTTAAGTGTTTTTGCCACATTTCCCAGTTATGATTATCATACTTTATCATGCCTTTATGTTTATGGTTATCTTGTGATATATTGATATGCCTATTGTCTAAAAAGTATTTTATTACTCATGTTATTCCATGATTAATCCCTTAATTTGATTTATAGCTCACTCTTTTTATATGCATGTCCTCATGTTATCCCATGCAATGCTAAGTACGAGGGAATGTAGTGGTCATGTAAAGGAAGTATTCAATAAAGATGTTGTTTTTCATGTTTTAAGTTGTTATGTAATGATCCTAAGCCCCAAATACACTAGACCTATTAATATTCTATGTTGTATCACATGAAGTTTGTGTAATAAAATATGTTTTATTGTGTAATAAAAGCTCAAGGTTGTCATACCACATTAAATTTAATATAACTTTATTATATTTTAATGCTTTAATTATTTTCAAGACTATTAACCACCTAACTTATAAAAGGGAACATACTCTCTTCAATTATTCACACACTTTGATCCACATATTTCATCAAATAAATGCCTTAATAAATTCAAAATTTCATCCCCTCTTCCTTGTGGATTACTCCTTCCTAAAATACTACTTCAAGAAGGCTACAGGCTTAAGCCAATAGAGTTTTCCTGAAGAAGAGGAATATGTTATTACTGACATTTTTCATGTTTCTTTTTCCTAAAAACCCATATAAATATTGTATAACCATATTAAAATGATGGAATAAGTATAAATAACATAGTTTAATGTATTATTGTTAATGTTAAAACTATGATTTATCTTCTTTATAACTAATATTAAATAAAAAAATTGCTTATGCATACATACAAACTATAGTATCAATGAAGTGATATATTTTATTTTTCATAATTGTCTATAAAGGATGGTTACATATTTGAATTTAAAGTATTTAAATAATTTTTATAACATAGTTATGATTTTAATAAAATAATAAATCATCTTCCTCCTTACCCTTTTATCCATTAGAAAATGATAATGTCGCTCATGCGTGCATGTGGGATGCCAACTCCATGAAGTGATGTAGTTCACTTTTCATTTCCACTTTACATGGATAGTAATAAGGATATATTTAATGAATATATATGACATTTAGGATCTAATAATTATTCTAAAAATTGTAATTGCTTTCTAACTTTATTTATTTACATCCATCAAAAAGTGGAAACCTCACTTTTGTGTGCATATATAATATCATCTCTATGATGTGATGTAATTAATTTTTAATCACCACTTTATATATATGGTTAAAAAAGAGTATATAATGAATAAATATTATAATTATGACATTATTAGTAATATAGAGATGATTAAACCATGACCTAGGTTTAAGGAATGGGAACAAAAATTTGAAACATGTATGGAAAATCAACCATTTTCATCTGAAAACAGATTTTAATAGAGAATATATAGGAAAAGGGTTATTGGAAATTCCAAGGAAATTTTATAAAGTAATATGTATATGAATATGGTTATGGAATATATGTATAATAAATCTCAATTTAATGTATAGTATGTTTTAATTCACATGAAACAAGATGATACTTGATGTAAGGGTTATTCATCCCAATATAATTTTGTTGAGAGATGATTCATGTTATGAACGTATTTATGATTGTATAGTGCATATAATCCTACTTAAACACATTATATCATGAATATATTTATATTTATGGTATTGAATGTTTTATTTAAATTACTTTATTTCGATGAGATTTCTGTTTAAAGTTTTCCAAATTGAACAGAGTTTATGCTAAAATCTCATTTTTTTCAAGAATGTCAATGTTAAATTTTCATTGAGAAATATAATGTAGAGACCCGAAGCTTGTCGTACATGGACATTACATTAATTTTGCGGAATACTTAGTACATAAAAAAACACACACACACACAAGGACCGTAATAGTTTAATGTCTTTGGAAACTTGGAACGTAATCTTCTAATCGTGGTGAAAGATCTTAAACATCTCCCATACAGATCTCACTTTTTTTTCTTACCTAAAACCTTTCTTTATATCCTTAGGTCCGATATGCTTCGTACGTATCCGAATCTCCTCTTCTTTGAAGCGCCTCTTTGAGACCTCCTTTTAGGGAAATAAAATTGGTCTTTGAAGAAGACCAGGACCTCTAGGATGTTTCTAGGGAAGTGGAGAAGAGAATTTGGCATGGGTTGGCCGAGCATGAAGGCTCAATGTGGTGTGAGGAAGAGAGGGAGGAGGTTCCCTTTTATAAGGGAGGAGAGGGGCTCTTTTGAAAAAATTAAAAATATTACTTTATTATAAAGACAAATTCAGTTATAGATAGCTCCAAATTGATTTATTTAGAAGCTAAGGTGGGGATGGATCGAAATCCTCTCAACCAATAGAATTTAGACAAGTTTAGGTTCCAATTTTATCCTTATCATTTATATTTAACCTTAAGTTAGATAATTTGACTTTTACCGTGTCTTTTTGTGTTCTTACACTATAAGGTTAATAAACTTACTATAACAAGACAAACGGACCCCAAGTAGTTTATTATTAATATATATAACATTATCTAAGTCATTAGGCTGAACGTTATATTTTTAGAAATAAAATAACAATTAATAATATAATATTGTTTTAAAAAACTATTTTATGTCAATTTTGAAACTATTTAGTAATTGATTTTTGTGAAAATCATAACAGAATTATTAGTTCGAAAAAAGTTAATTAAATAAATACTAACATGTCATATTATCCTATAAAATTAGTTTAATTCATAAAAAGTCTCAAATTGTACTTATTTAGGTATTTATAACATCAATTATGTCAATATTTCATTAATAAGATAATTACAGCATCATCTTTGTGTCATAAATAAATTAACTTATTTAATGTCTAAAAATTACAAATAAAATACCATTATGTAAGAAATCTTTTTATCTTTATAATGAATATTTATAGTCTAATTTATCTTATGTATAAACCTATATTAAAAATTATTTAGTTATTAAACTTTGATTTTAACTATTTTAACCCTTCTTTAAATAAATTAATAATAAATGTCCTAATCTAATCCAAGTGGGCCTAAATGGTCATATTTTATTCCTAAGGTTGTCTTTGGTTGAATTATACTTATCCAATAGAATTAGGACATGTGTTAGGGTAATAATAATATCATTCTTACCCTTAATTACCCTATTTACTTTTAACCGTGGTAAAAAAAAGTAAAAAGTTACTATTCACCAAAAATTATTTTCATCTCATTGAACCAAATTTCACTTACAAACATCAACCGTGTCTCTCGGATTTTTGAAATTCCAATCACAGAAGCGGTAAAATTAAGTTTTATGAAAAAATTCAGTTTTTTTAACTACCACTTAGTAGTTCCACTATTCATCAAAAATTGAAGTTTTTCAGAACAATGCCAAAATTTCACCCTAAGCTATAATTGATATTCCGAATTCAAAAATGATGTCTATTTTAAAAAATTGCAAACATATAAGTTTCATTAATTAATTTTATAATTAATTCCCGCTGTCACAATAAATAGCGTGTTTTTAAGAAACAATATATATCAAAAGATAGACAATTGTTTAGGTCCAATTTCAAAGTGAAATTAATTCTAATGAACACCATTGGATAAAATGGTAAAAATATTTTATAATTATACTTTAAAACCACTCAATAGTATAATTTATCACTATAAATTACTTTTCTTAAAAAAGTTGTTTTTAAGTATTTTTTTACTATTCATAAAAATTGGAAGTTCTCAGAAAAATACCAAGAATTCAACTTAGGATAATTTCAATATTCCGAATCCAAAAATGAAGTCCATTTTCAAAAATATAATTTCAAAAAGTGGGTATTACTATTCATAACGGCTAGTTGTAATAATATTTGAATATCATATCGTTGTTTAGCGAAACTCTGTATTGCGTACAACACACGCTATCATGGAAGGTCGCACTTGCGTGTAATGCAAGCCAAGTCAGGGATGCGTGTTGTGCAAGATCCTTTTGGTGTAGCGTATAACACAAGACATTAATGAAATTAAAAAGAATATTTTTTGTAAAATCTTGGGGTGTTACATTCTACCCCCCTTAAAATGAATTTCGCCCTCGAAATTCGTCGGGGTTATAAATGGAATAGAAACCCACATCATAAAAAGGAATACCAAAACCAATCTTTAAAAACAAAATTATGAAATGTAACGGTTACCTCAATAAACTGATCACTGGGTTTCCATATAGGAGAACATAGGTGAAAATATGGACATGGAAGAGAAATCTAACCATCATGTCCTGATGGAGAGTGGTAGAGAACATGGCTATGGAAAAGCCAGAAATCACAAAGCCATAAATTTGTGACGATCTAAGGTACCATCTGATTCATCAGATATAAGATCACTAGGACAACATTTTTGGTTTTCAAGATCATTTCCCTAAAGTTGATGAAATTGGAATTAGAAGAAATACTTTCATGATTTTGGTATAGTCTCACCGTTGGTCATTCTTTGGACAATTTCCACTTCATCCCTTAAAGAAATGAAGTTGAATTTGTCATTCGTGATGTGTTAGCAGATCATGTGATAGAATGATGGGTCATTCCATCTATCTCAAACAAAAGGTTTGAAAAGTTATCAAAAAATACATAAGTCCATATATAGTGAGATTAATCATATGGACTTATACTTCATATATCATACTTCTTAATATAATAAAACTAGTTTCTACTAAACAGGGACTTCCTGTAGGCCAGTGGTAGGTGATAAAGTCCAGTTGCACTTCGGTTGTGGATTCGATTCCCACAGCCTTGTTCGACGCGATGGGCTGTCGCCCGTCCTGCAGGTTGCCCTTTTTCTAAAACTACATTACTATAAAATCCCATGAGTAATATCGAAAAAATTTCTATCCTTAAACAATACTAGCATATGTCCAACATAATCCATTCCAATCTTTAGGCTTATCTAAAATACTTCGGTCCAAGCTCATAGTATAAAGAAAACGATTACATGAAATGTCATCAACTAAGAATGTGAATACCATCATTTATCCCCAATATATCTTATTGGTCACATTCCAATCATTTGAATACCTTAATCATGTATTCTCTTGAAAAATGAATACCCATTAAACCTTAGTGAAAACATGAATGCTGTCAAAAGTTAACTCTTTCCTCATACAAAAATCCAAAAATTCTATATACTCAAACCATGATATAACCTTCTCCTTATATCAGTCATGAGCTCATCAATACAATCAAACATCTCATTATCTTCTTATCCCTTCATTATGCTCATATCATCTACTTTCCAAAAAATATCTGAATAACCATTCATGGTTACTAATACCATTAATCATACACTTTCAGAACATAGGAAAGACAACAGTGTAACAATCCTTAGATGTATCTTTATTCCATAGTACCATGAGATTAATTATACAACATTACACTTGATAAACGTGTAATCATTCCACTACCTTCTTAAACCATTGACCGAGCTTCAACAATTCTTTCATCTCACATATCATTTGTAGTCTCTTCATTATCATCAACATAAATACTACCCATACGACCATACTGATTCTCTTCATGAGACTTTACCTTAGGGCATTGGTTTTCATAATGCCCGTACATTCCACATTTAAAACATTTAACCATTGTTTATGTCGTAGCAATACCATTATCCTCATCCCTGGTGTTAACTGAACCTTTTACTTTGCACTTACTGGCTTTGTGTCCTTCTTTTCCACACCCAAAGCATCTTCCAGTTCCTTTGAAACAATCTCCCTGATTCCTCTTCCCACATGATTTACATGAGGGAAATTGAACTTTCTTTCCTCTATGATCATCATGAAACTCCATATTTCTTTTATTATATGAGTCAGTAAACTTACCAAAGTTGAGATTATTGATCATATTATGAGATTTATGATTAGGCATAATAACGATGTTTGGACTTCCAAATCCCGTTTCATTTGGTTTCTCATGAATAATATCATTCCATTGTCCTTCATATCTTCCATTATAATGAATCTTCCTGTTTACAGCCATTTTCTAAAACCCAAAAAGAATAGCGTGAGAGGAAAAAATCATGCTAGGGAAAACAAAATAGTAAAGGGGGGAGTACCCTCAATATCTAACAACTTAGGTTAAATTCTAATATCGTTACTGTAGTTCTAGGACTATATCCTATACGTATACTTATCCTTAGGGACATCCCTAGACATACCTTAGAAATATCTCTAGGGATCTCACTAACGTTTTCACATCCTAGTTTCCAGAGGTTGACTAAACCTTTCCTCTGATACCAACTTTAGAGACCCGAAGATTGTCATACATGGACATTACATTACTTTTGCGGAATACTTAGTACATAAAAAAAACACACACACAAGGACCGTAATAGTTTAGGGTCTTTGGAAACTTGGAACGTAATCTTCAAATTGTGGTGAAAGTTCTTCAACATCTCCCATAAAGATCTCACTTTTTTTCTTACCTAAAACCTTTATTTATTTCCTTAGGTCCGATATGCTTCGTACATATCCGAACCTCCTCTTCTTTGAAGCGCCTCTTTGAGACCTCCTTTTAGGGAACTAAAATTGGTCTTTGAAGAAGACCAGGACCTCTAGGATGTTTCTAGGGAAGTGGAGAAGAGAATTTGTCAGGGGTTGGCCGAGCATGAAGGCTCAAAGTGGTGTGAGGAAGAGAGGGAGGAGGTGCCCTTTTATAAGGGAGGAGAGAGGCTCTTTTGGAAAAACTAAAAATATTATTTTATTATAAAGACAAATTCGGTTATAAATAGCTCCAAATTTATTTATTTAGAAGCTAAGGTGGGTATGGATCTAAATCCTCTCATCCAATATAATTTAGTCAAGTTTAGGTTCCTATTTTATCCTTATCATTTATATTTAACCTTAAGTTAGATAATTTGACTTTTACCGTGTCTTTTTGTGTTCTTACACTATAAGGTTAATAAAATTACTATAACAAGCCAAAATAACCTCAAGTTGTTTATTATTAATATATATAACATTATCTAAGTCATTTGGCCCAACATTAGATTTTTAGAAATAAAATAACAATTAATAATATAATATTTGTTTTAAAAACTATTTTATGTCAATTTTGACACTATTTTGTAATTGATTTTTGTGAAAATCATAACAGAATGATTAGTTCAAAAAAAGTTAATTAAATAAATACTAACATGTCATATTATCCTATAAAATTAGTTTAATTCATAAAAAGTCTCAAATTATACTTATTTAGGTATTTATAACATCAATTATGTCAATATTTCATTAATAAGATAATTACTACATCATCTTTGTGTCATAAATAAATTAACTTATTTAATGTCTAAAAATTACAAATAAAATACCATTATGTAGGAAAGCTTTTTATCTTTCTAATGAATATTTATAGTCTAATTTATCTTATGTATAAACCTATATTAAATATGATTTAGTTATTAAAATTTGATTTTAACTATTTTAACCCTTCTTTAAATAAATTAATAATAAATGTCCTAATCTAATCCAAGTGGGCCTAAATGGTCATATTTTATTCCTAAGGTTTTCTTTGGTCGAATTATACTTATCCAATAGAATTAGGACATGTGTTAGGGTAATAATAATATCATTCTTACCCTTAATTACCCTATTTACTTTTAACCGTGGTAAAAAAAAGTAAAAAGTTACTATTCACCAAAAATTATTTTCATCTCATTGAACCACATTTTACTTACTAACATCAACCGTGTCTCTCGGATTTTTGAAATTCCAATCACAAAAGTGGTAAAATTAAGTTTTATGAAAAAATTCAGGTTTTTTAACTACCACTTAGTAGTTCCACTATTCATCAAAAATTGAAGTTTTTCAGAACAATGCCAAAATTTCACCCTAAGCTATAATTGATATTACGAATTCAAAAATGTTGTCTATTTTAAAAAATTACAAACATATAAGTTGCATTAATTAATTTTATAATTAATTTCCGCTGTCACAATAAATAGCGTATTTTTAAGAAACAATATATATCAAAAGATTGACAATTGTTTAGGTCCAATTTCAAAGTGAAATTAATTCTAAGGAACACCATTGCATAAAATGGTAAAAATATATTATAATTATACTTTAGAACCACTCAATAGTATAATTTATCACTATAAATTATTTTTCTTAAAAAAGTTGTTTTTAAGTATTTTTTTACTATTCATAAAAATAGGAAGTTCTCAGAAAAATACCTAGAATTCAACTTAAGATAATTTCGATATTCCGAATCCAAAAATGTAGTCCATTTTCAAATTTTTTTTTTCAAAAAGTGGGTTTTAATATTCATAACGGCTAGTTGTAATAATATTTGAATATCATATCGTTGTTTAGCGAAACTCTGTATTGCATATAACACACGCTATCATGAAAGGTCGCACTTGCGTGTAATGCAAGCCAAGTCAGGGATGCATGTTGTGCAAGCTCCTTTTGGTGTAGAGTATAACAGAAGACATTAATGAAATTAAAAAGAATATTTTTTGTAAAATCTTGGGGTGTTACATATAATATGATAATTAATATTTAAATCTCATATAATTTCTTATCTTATATTTAATTCTTAAATTTTAAATTATTAATTCCATTTTACTCTCTCTGGTACTTAAAATTATTCAGAAAGTTATTTTATGAAAATTCGACATTATTTCTTATTTTCTAGTCGGGATTCATTATCTTCAATGTCCATATTCTTAAAAATGTTTTACAGAATTTTTTATTTATATATAAATTTCTGAGAAAGAATAATTTTTCTACCTTTGAATTTATTTATATATGATTAAAAAAAATCTTTTCAAATGTTTTTTATAGAATTAACTTATTGCATTTTATAAAAGTTTAAATAAAATTTTCTCTTTTAACATATATAAAATGAATAGATTTTACCACTATCATGATAATTATTTTGTTTGAAGAATAATTTACGAGTTTCCATGGCTGTTTTCAAAAAAAATATATCAATTTATATTATAATAATTTTTAGTTTTTAATGATTCTAAAAGAAAATTATATTTTCTTTACTTTCAATGAAATGTTGAAATGTCCTTGTAAATGTATTTTTTATCTTTGTCAACGTTCTTTAATGATTTTTATACTTCACCCAACCACTTTATTTCTATGGACAACTTATGATGATGATGTTTTAAGGATGAAATTATGAAAACTATTACTTTCCCATAGATTAATTAAGCTATAATAAAATAAGGAATGTTTTTGTGATGTTATCAACTTCCATTCTCTGGATGGATTATGATTTTATAATGATAAAATCTCTAGGAAAAATGACAAAAACCAACTTGGTATGACCTAAACCATCACCTGATTTAACTGGAAACAAGGCCTCAAGTGTTCCTTCCGATACACTAGAGGCTTCATACTGGTGACGAGGGACTAAAAGGATGCAATGGAGAGATTGTTACCTTGGATCAAAGTGCACTAACAACAGAAATAAACTAAACACAAACACATCCATGAATGTTAAAGTGTGTATAAATAAATAAATAAACAAAATGAGATATAATAAAATAAATTTTTCATAAATACCCAAAGTTAAGTTTACAGACATTGTTCACCCACCAGCCAATCCACAAACCGAATAAAAATAAAGGAAAATAAATACTTAGGTAACTACTTTTACTTCGACCAGAACCACATACTCAGTATCCATGACTACTGAACAACTCCAACATGATCCTCAGACTCCACATGAGTAGATCTACTTGATCTTGTAACACTAGGACTCATCCTGATCCCCCACATCTCATGATCATCCTAAAATCAGACATAAGGTATACACAAGCATCAATGTGTACATACATGTGGTGAGAAACAATCTCATTAGGCCACATACAATTGTGTTCCAAATATCTCTTTTCATGACATGTGAATGGAACACGCATCATGTATATGATATTTGAATGTTTCTACCAACATAAAATTTAAAAAAAATACATAAAAATAACAATAAGGAAAAATAAAGTGAAATAAAAAACCTTGGGTTCTAGCCTAACACCCACATTTAAATCTACCCTTGCTATGACCCCAAACAGTGGAATTATGAAGTGTGGCTCATACAACCACCACATTAAGCTTGTTTTATTGACCACAAAGGAGCTCAAAAGTAAAAATCAGGTAAATGAATGAATTCTAGACCCTAGGATATCATAATAATAGTCTAAATAATGAATAAGATATATTGAGCACTATCACTCCAATGGAATGATTTGAACTAGTGGTAGGTACTCCTTATCAACCTCAGGAGTATACTACCGTGACCAAAATATTTCCAAATAACATCAATAAAACTCACCTGGAATCCTCAGTCTAAGGTGGTCAACAATATCTCATCCTTAAAAGTACAATTTTTACTTCAGGGTAGAAATAAACCCAAAACCCTTACTGGATAATGGAAATGGAATGTAAATATGAGTACACAACATGTACCCCCAAAAGGTTAGCTTGAACATGTACCTCCACAAGGTCTAGGAATAGTGGTGGTATACCCATTTAGTGTCACATGGGTATAAAATTTTCTCATGTAGTATTATATGACCATCCCCCTCCACATTGGGTGACTTCTCAAGAACATGGTCACAATTCCATGTCCCAATACAAGGTGTTTTCTTCTAATAGACAACATGTAGTTTGAAAATATCCAACTACCCATGTACATGACAACTAAAAAACCACTACTACATGGGGTGTAACCTGGGTACATGGAATATAGTCTCAAACACTCCATCTTCCCAAGTACTTGGCCACATGGTTGAGTACTAATATATAGTGTGTACTTATAAAATGACCACCTTTACCAAAAAAATAAGAAAACATAACTTGTGTTCATCAAACCACACACCAGTTGGTCTGAAATTTCGATTAGAAAAGCCCTCTGAACCTCCCCAAACACCCCGATTTACCTATAAACCACTAGATCATTCCAAAAGTGGTCCCTAACACCTAAAAACAATATTAAAACAAAAAAACTACTTTATGAGGGTATATGGTGAAAACATTTGAATGGTCCTACCTATGGGCGGAAACTTATAAATCTTAGATCTGATTCATCTTCTTCAGTTACCGCACAACAATCCAGCATGACCTAAACTCCGTAGTGGCACCTCCGTCTCTACCTCTCTCCCTCTCCCAATATCCCTATCCCCCTCCTTTATCACCCATGAAAAATGGGGGACCTAGGTGGAATATGTGACACAAAAGAAAGGAAAGGGAAAAAATATAACAAAAAAGAGAAAAATAAGAAAAAAGAAAATAAAAAAGGAGGAAAGAGAAGAAAATGGATTTTGGCCCGACCCCAACACCTAACTTGAGTGTATTCCTTACCTTGGAAACCCCCCAAATTCTAGAATCAACCAAAATGTTTGAATTATGTTTTGATTCCATGAATAGAATATATATCCTAATGAATAAGTAAGAATAAATAATATTTAATTAATTAAATATTAAAATTCATCCAATTTCAAATAGTTCAGAATTCCACCAAACTCCCATCCCAAGGTAAAAATCCTATTCTAGGAGCAATGGAGTGGTCATAAAAAATACGATATCTCTTTAATGGGAAAATTTCCATTTACATCACAAAAACCACCTAAGATATAAATAAGTTCCCTATGTTTTTCTTAAACTATCATTATGAGGTTTGTGAAAATCTCCCCACCATAAATGCTTCTCACCCTACAGAAGCCTCCGTGGTTAGATAATTACTAAGCTCAAAACTAAACACTGGTTATTAGAACACAACCATGTCCATCCACTGACTAGTCTAACTGTGCTAACAATACTCAAAAAATGAGGTATATTCAACCACAACTAACCTGATGCTCCCCATCCTATGAGTATCCTTATCATCTGTCCTCAATAAAACACCAAAATCTATGGCCCATGCTCTATCCACTGCAAAATATAATGGATTGACATGGAAAAACCAATAGCACTATAGTGTAGGAATCGAACACCAACCATTAACAATTTTGGGCTCATGAGGAATGGAAACCCCACACTCAAATGAACTATTAGAATAGGACCAGCTCCCATGATGGCCTACGGTGTACTCCCAACCATAAATATTTCTCTTACATTGCTCCTCAAGATCAGACCTCACCAAAAAATTGGAACTACACCAAACCAGTGTGCACATGCCTTCTCTCAATAATGATTTCCAAAAAAAAACCATGATAACCAATTCTCACCTCATCAAGTCAGAGTGATCCTCCAAGAACCTCTCAATTTATATCATATTAAAACAAACCACACTAACCATTCTCCTCATTTAGGTCAGTTCTAACAATCCAGAGCACCCTCAACACTCCTCTTAAAAAATGAGGGATATCTGTCATTCCAAGATCCACCAAATGAACACAATATACATAGGCATTTAACCAAAACCAATACCTCCCAACCATACCCCAAACACACTACCCAAGGAGTAAACAAAAAACAAATTGTTTCTAGTACCTACTAAACATGCCCTCTCAAACTATCCACAAAACGAAAAATCCAACCACAAAAACAAGATCACACTTAGTGATCAATTATATAAACCCATATACACCTATTACTCTCTACATGACTTCATAGGGAAACCAAAACCTTAAAAAAACTCAAGCCTGATCCAAAACTCCCTCAGGAATCCTTTCCTTCTTCAATCCAACCAACACCAACTGCAACATGGCATCCCAAATCTTGCACCAACCCAGAAGGTTTCCCACGCATCCCTTAATGAAGGTAATGCATATTTACCATTATATAATACCTCTTTAAGAGATCCATGTGACCTGACATCTAAATAAATTTACCCATCATTAATTTTATTAGAATTACAGTAATTTCTTATAGGAGGAAACATTGTATAAGCAGTTAGTGACTCTTTAATCAATTAAACCTCCAATGTAAGTAAAAACACACACAGTTTGGAAAATACATTATGTGCCTTGAATGATGCATGAACATGAGCCTAATATAATTATTAAAATATCCAAAAACATATAAATAAAAAATCTTACAAACATAGGTGTATTACTAGATGTGAAAATCAAAAAATCATAATAGGGAAAACCAAGAACAACAATCCCACAAACTCAGTAACCTATAATTCTATCGGAATAGGTGTTCATGACACACCAGCATGATATCCATCATAGGATTTGAAAAATTCCTAGTTTTCATGTCTATCAACTCCCCAAACATCAAGACAACGAAAACTAATTCTATGATACCATTTTTCCACAAACCGGACCGAGTTGACCAGAATCGTCACCTAATATATCCTACAACAAGGAAACACTAATGCATTCCCATTTTCCAGAGGCTTATAACTAGCATCAATGGATTAAAAAGATAAAATGTGTACAATATTCTCTTAGATTAGAGTGAAATAACAATATAAAGAAAATAATCACATACTCATCCATGACAATTAGAGTGTTCATACAAAAATAAATAACCAAAATGAGCTGTAATAAATGAATTTTGAATATATACCCAAGGAAATGCATACATACACTGGATTCCAAATGGTATAACCATATATAAAATAAAAATAATAAAGAATAAATACACAAGCCTCTACTTCTACTCTGAGGTAAACCACATTCTTGGTCTCCATGATTAGCGAACAGTTCCAATATGTACCACAGACTCCACATGAGTAGCTCAACTCAATCATGAAACATTGTACATCTTCTCGATCCATCATATCCTATTCCCAAAATGAAAAAATACATTATTTATACACATACACCATAGTCCATGTACAAGGGGTGATAAATAAATCTTAGAAATCCACCGCTAATAGTAGTCCTAACATCTACTATCATAACATGTTTATCCAACATGAATCATGTAAAGACTATACAAATGTTACTACCATCATAAAGATAACAAATAAACAAAAATAAATAAGTAATAAATAATAAAGGAATTAAAAACCCCCAGGTTTTAGTCTGACACCCACATTCTACCCTCTCTCTGGCCCCAGACAAAGGAATTACATAGTGTGGCTCGCACAACCACAACAACAAGTGCACCTACCTAATCAAGAATGATCTCCAAATTACAATGCATGGATGATCATGAATGTAGGCCTCAAGGATCTTATCCTAACTTTATAAATAATAAAGTGCATCTACAAGGAACTGAGACTCTAATGGGATTATCTTAATTGGTGGTAGGCACTCCCTGTCGACCTCATGAGTATAATACCAAGCCCAAAAGGCATGTTGAACCTAACGAGAAGAACAAATTTGTGAGCACATTGCTGGGATACCCGATTAGTCACTAAAATCATATAAACCAAGACGCAAGAGTGTTTTAGCCTCCATGATCCATGAAATATAGTTAAGATGAAAATTGAAACTAGTGTAGCTTCAATCATCTGGATCATCCATTATCTCCCAAGATCCTCTTCATAACAATCGGTTAGCCTATATAAGAGAGTAATAGAATCTATATTAGGGCTTACATATAGTCTGATAATATCCCAAAAGTCCTTTATCTCATCTAGTCCTCAATAAGAACATCCTTAAACCTCCAAGCTCACAAGATTAAGCACTAGGTTCTAATCAAAACCACTAAAACACATCAATCTCATAGGACAACCAAACACAGGGTAGCCACTATGTTTCCTGAAAACTTATCATAGAAATGACATGCTAAAAGGGGATCCTCCAATAAACCGCAACATGGGAATGAAATCTTACAAGGGTGTCCTCCAAAAAAACCAAACCTTATGGAATTCTTTTTTAAAGGAACCATGTATGGTCCCCCAACTCAAACCCATAGAACACCCTCCCAAAAGGGAAACCTCAAACAAAACCTCACCATGAAGGGAATTACTTAGAACAAGTTCCTTAAACCTATCTCAAAATTACACAACAATACCCAATTATACTTGACATCCCATGAAATTGAACCAACATAAAGGCTCTTACAGGTCCTAACATCAAGTGACCAGATCCAAAACTCATGTAACAGAACTAATGATTTTTTTTCTAATAATACACTTGACCCCACCTTTCAGAATATATAAAAATACTCTCAATAGAAATCTCATATAATGCTCAAGACAAGGTTTTCAACAAGAGATCACCCCCACATGAGCCTCAAAACACACAACCTAACCCCTAGAAGATCCTAGAACAAAAACCTCAAAGGAATATTAAAAAAATTATATTCTAAAAATGCATTTCAAATAGCCTCTAAAAGCAAAAAGGATTTCCCAAATTTGATCTATGCATTAAAACACTCAGAATGGACTACCCACAAATCAAATTATGACCCTAGGGCACAAAAAAACCCAAAATCCCTTGATGGAAAATGTACACAGTGTATACTTACAAGTACATGGAGTGTAACCTCAAAGGTGTACCTAGCCATGTGCTTATACATGGCCAGTGCACACTCAGGTCTTCCCATTTACAAGTAAAAGGTCATGGAATCTTCCTGTGTAATATTATACGACCATCCCCCTCTACATAGGGTGTCTTACCATGCACATGGCCATATCTACATGTTCTACTACATGGTGTGTTCTCCTAATACACAGTGTGTAGTTTCGAAATATCAAATTCCCAAGTACATGGCTATATGAAAAATCACCACTTTATGGGGTGTACCCTAGGTACACGACATGTAGTCCCAAAAACTCTACCTACTCAAGGACTCAACCACATGGCTAAGTACTACTACACGATGTGTGTATATAAAGTACAAGGTGTGTACTTATAAAAATATCATATTCCTTAAATATGAATAACACATGTCATGTGTTTATCAAACCACACACAGTTTGGTTAGGAAATATGAATGGGAAACCCGTCTGAACTTCCCATAACCCTCCAGTTCACATGAAAACAACCAAATCGACCCACAAGGGGTCATAATAGCCTAAAAACAAGATTAAAAGAAAAAACAACTACTATTAGATAATATATAGTGAAAAAGTTTAAAAATGGAGTAAATTTTTCTGTAAATCGCTAAATCTTCATTCTGATTCATTTTATGTAGCAATCACATGATAACCTACCATGACCTAACCTTCACAGTGGTACCTCCTTGTCCCTCCCTCTATCCCTCTCAATCCCAATCTCCCTCTCTTCTATAGTATATGAAAAATGGGATCCATAGGGAGAATTCATGTCACAAAAATGATAAAGGGGATAAAATAGAAGAAAAGAATAAAAAACAATGAAAAGGAAGATAGGAAATAGAATGAAGGGGAGCCTGGACCATCCTCAGAACCCGAAAAAAGTGTATTTTCTACCTAGTAAAACCTATATTTTGAAATCAACCATAAATTAAGAATTATAATTTGATGATTTAAATATAAGATATCTCTAAATGAACATGAACCGATAAATAATATTTAATTAATTAAATATTATTCTAAAATTAAATCATCTAAAAATTCCAACAATCTCATGTACTAGGGTAAAAAACTTATCTAAGACCAACAAAGTGGTTATAAAATTTATTTGAGATATATTAATACAATAAATTTCAATTTTTTTACATTGAAAACCACTCAAGAGAAAAAAATTCAAATTTCCCCCTTTTCTTAAATCATTATGACTAATTTTATGGAAAAAAACCCATTTATTTTCATGGGTTAAGATATGGTGGAATGATGGGTGATATTATGTTATCCTAAAAAAACTTATATTTGTTTTCCATTATGTGATGGGTATTCGTGGAAATATATATCCCTTTAATAAATTGGGTAAATATTAATATCTCATGAGATAATATGGACTAAAAGGGGGAGTGAACCATGTTTAGTAAGGGACTATATCCACTTGTGAGTGAAACTTGACTAGGAAAATGATGGAATGAGGAGTGAACCCAATCCACTATAGGTATTATTACACTATGATATCCTTGGAAGTGAACCTTGAATAAGGATATAATTTTTTACACTCATGTGTATGCCACAAATTTATATCTTATGCTTCTGATATGTTCCTATAGATAATGACTGATTATTTATTGTTTCTCACTCTTATGACTTATGTCTATTATTACGAAAAATACTTTGGCCATGAATCATGATTAATGGTATTTTACATATTAGGTATGATGTTTATATGTTCTTATTGTGTTCTCATACCATTATGTTTATCTAATGCTCACTTATGTTTACTGACTGATATCCCATATATTTACCCTTACTGAGAATATAAGATCACCCATTCTTATGTTTTATTTTCACAATGTTATAAATAAGGGTTTTAATTATGAAATTTATAAGAAGATTATTATATGAGAATAAATTTACAGGAGATATTGAATAACTTTCATGAAATTAGTTGTTAATGTAACTAATATCAAATGTCACTAAACCTTTACTGTTATCGGTGTGTTTTATTATGAGATGTATAGAATATTAATCTAAAATGATATAATATTGATTTTTGTGATTCTCTTTTAACCTCACTCAATATATATTTTCTTAAAATAGAAGTTAAATTAAAATACCTAGAAGTTGTTAAACCTGAAATTTCCTAAGTAATAGATAAAAGGAGTACAATTCATCTACTGATGCGAAAAAATACCATATAGAAAAAATAAATAAAGTGAGAATGGAATATAAGTCTTCCATCAAGATTAAACTAAATTAGAGAGTTAAGAAAAATACTCACAATAATTTGATAAAGAAAACATAAAATTATTTCAAACCAAAGTGTATAATATTTTATTATGGGGGAAATGGCCACAACATGAACCATTGAAAAATGGTTTTTTTCAAGGAAGTAAGATATGAAGAATAGTATAATCAATCTAATAGAGGAATAACCAAATTGTTTTGGAATAAGGAATCCAAGTTGTATAATTTAAATTTCATGATATGTTTTCTAAAATGGATAAGCCAAATTTTATTGAAAGTGTAAATTTATTGGGAATATACTTAGTAAGTTCATTTCTTGCCTATAATAATAAGAGGATCTAATTAAGACAAAACTGTGGCAACCCTAACCCGAGTAGTTCAAAGCTAATGACTAATTTGTTAAACTGGAATAAGATACAAGTAATCACATCCCAAAGGATCGATTTGTTTAATAGTATTAGTAAACTAGATACATACTTTAAATTCTTATTACAATAGGAAATATAAAATAGGAAAATTATTTTTTTGATAATTCCATCATTAGCCTTATCACATCCATTCATATCAATCAAAAAACCCTTCCTAATATCCTATAAAAAGTAAAACATAATAAATGGGTGAGGTTAGATGCTCGGTAATAGTAAGCGTACAATAAAAGTTATGAATAAATAAGGCACAATCAATATTGAACGGTAAATAACTAAAATGTGTTCCATTTAATAAATAATTTGGGAATCATATTATAGGAATAAATTATGATCAAGTAACTATATATAAACAATCCCATGATAATGAGGCTTAAACATAGATATTATAACTAATCAAATAATCACATGGATTATAAATAATAGAATTCATAATATGAAATGAATAGTGATGAAAATAAAAAAACATATAGTCAAGGCCTTTCTATAAGATATATAATACTATCAATTCTTTATTCCAATAAATCTATATAAATGGGTAAGGCCTTAACCAAAACCCAATCTAGATTGTTTCATGAGACCTACTAATTCATTGATAGGCTATAGAGGGCCCACCATCACTTGCTAAGTCTAGTTTATTCATCCTATGAAAGGGGTGAAACATAATTCATGTAAAATTCATATAAAAACTAGAATATGAAATGTATATATTTTCTCCAACAAATAATCATAACCATAAACAATTTAGGGTAAAATTAATGGTATCAACATAGTACATTCCTAATCAAAATGATCACAAATTATTCTAAAAAATAATAGGGATGGTATCATTGGAATATATCCACATTAATTCATAAGTAACATAAATTAATTAATTATTATATAGGAAATAGTTTTTATATATGATTTGGAATGTTTCTTGAGGAAAATAACCATTCTTTAAAAATAACCCATTTATTTTAAAACTATAAAATTAATAAAATATTGTCAAAATAATTATCTGAAAATCAGTTTTAAAAACAATTAATTTCCGTAATATTATGAAATAAAATTTCTTTAAAAGTATCCTCATAAAATTTCAATGTAAGCTTTAAATAATTGATAGTCATGATGGTGGGTAATTCTGTACATTTGATATAAGTTAAAATGAACTTTCCTTTTGCACAATAAAAATGTTAAAAAACTGACTTGTTTAGAAAATGAAATAATATCCCTTTAAAACCATTTATTAAAAAGTAAAAAATAAGTAAAATGTATTTAATAAATCATTTGGATAAAGATAAATCATTTTGAATTTTTTTTTTCAAAACATTGTTTTGGAAGAAAAATGATTTTTGACCGAAGGGAGAAATGAAGTTATTATTTCTTAAAAACGTTCTCTTAATAATTTTAAGTACCAAAGTGTGGGAAAATGGTATTATAACTTTAATAATTTCATGAATAACTAAACTATAAGGAAATAGATTGAAATATTAAATAATTTCTCCAAGGGAGACTTAAACAAAAAAAATGATGAAAAATGATGAGGTTGTGAAATAATCATTGACCACTATAGTAACTTATGAATCACAAGCCCCAAGAAGGAGATAAATTTAATAGTAACTTTAAATAACACGAATAAATGAATTCATGATATAACATAAAGTAAGGAAATTATATATATTACAAAAAATAAATAAGTGGTGAATATAGAATATGTCTTACAAAAGTAAAAGTGAGATGATAAACCTTTACCTATACTCTGAATCATCACATATTTTATATATATTCCAAAATAATAAAATTATGTTAATTATTTAATTTATTAATATATTTTTTCATATATTATTATCCATTTTATTTCACTTATTACCATTTTATATATGATTACTTAATCCATTAATTTAATGTTATGTGTTTCAATGATATATTTATTATGTTAAAAAAATGTCTTTGGTAGGTTGAATATAGTCAAAGAGGTCATTATTTAAAAATATATAGAATTATAATTAGGTAATAATAATAATATTTACACATTAATTATAAATTTAAATCAAATCCTGAAATATGGTTATGAAAAATGAACTGTGTTACAATCATGGGAACATTAGGTCATACATACACATGAGTAATGTTTCCATTGTTCAATGATCATTATCAAAATAATGTAAGTAATATTTTATATTTAAATAGAAATGATAATATAATTTATATAATATAATTGTTACACTTGGTTGAGTAACCACTATGATCAGGTAATTAATTGGTTCATTAATTACAGTTCATTTATAAACCACATTAAGGAACCAAAAGTTAAACCCTTTTACACCAAGAGTAAATCAATCTATTGGGGGGATTAGAGGAATGTGGGGGAAATATTTGATGTACCTCTAGCGACGCCTTCCTCTAATGAAGAACAAAGATTCAAAACTCCGTTGAGGATTCGATCCAGAGATCAACAAACATAGATGATCATCTTTGAACAATGGATTCTCCTTCTTCTCTATTAGTGAATCCAACATGGTCAAGGTAGGGGAATTAATCTTTCTAAGTGTTTAAAAATTCATCATAACTATTTCTTGAATAATATGATGAACACAGATCAACCGACTAATGGTTTGATCCAAAACTCACTTGAATTTGAGGGAAGGTGATATGGGGTTTCATTATTGGGTTTTAATGATTATTATTTTCCCCATGTTTAAAATGCTAACGTGGAGGGCACGAGCTAATCCGAACAAGGCCCGAACTCTCTGCTGATCTTGGTTTTGTTGCATTATTTACGGGATACTGAGCAACATGGAAGCAAGGTGAAAACATGGACCACACAGTGAAGGCAACATCTTGGGAGGACCGTAGGCACAGTCGAGAATGAAATTGGACCACTAGAGCTTCACTGGTGGCCCGTAGAAGAACCGCCGGCGTGGCACCACTGGCACGGCAGCACCAGTGACTGACTCTCATCGGCCACGAGATGGTGGTGGCACTCGTAGGTGCCGCAACAAATAGGGGTCCAAAAGACCATCACTGGCCATGGTAGAGGCTGACCCGCGTCTGTAGGTCCCGTCCTAGACTAGTCCACTGGACCAGTCAGCTGGAGGGGCGGAAACAACCTTGCGCCA
The DNA here is from genome assembly GCA_963277665.1 of Viscum album. Taxonomy (NCBI): domain Eukaryota; kingdom Viridiplantae; phylum Streptophyta; class Magnoliopsida; order Santalales; family Viscaceae; genus Viscum; species Viscum album. The sequence goes on along the minus strand of OY728145.1, from coordinate 1,265,968,013 downwards.
CCAGTTGGAGAACTCGAATGGAAAACATCTAGTCAGGAAAGGAGCGAACCCCATTCCAAGTTGTCGGGCCATACCCAGAAATTTCAGGATGGGTCCAATGGGCCGGGTTGGGTCGGTCTGACCGGGTCGGACCAGACCCAAACCAAATTTGACCCAGTTTCGCTTAAAGGGCCATAACTTCTAAACGAGATGTCTATTTGACAAACCGTCTTCAGAACTAGAACCCTTAGGGTGAGGTGATCATTTTTATATTCTTCACATGGGTTTTGAAGAATGTTAGAGTATGGATGGGTTGAATCAAACTTGAATCCAACCTGGCACTCGGTAGTAAAATGATTATAACTTACAGACCAGGTGTTTGATTGATGTGACATCTATTGCGTTGGAACCCTTAAGACATGGAGGTCCCTCAGGTTACTTAATTTTGAGACATCATAGTGGTTGAAATATGACCAATGGCTAGAGGATCAGGATCTAAGGAACTCAAGTGCACCATGTGCAAGAATCCTGTGGCTGGCTATCAAGTGAAGAGAGACCCTTTGTGGACCGGCATCAGAGTGACCCTGTGTGGATCGACGAATTATGTCCATATGTGGATCAAACAGTAGCGTGGCCCGATAAGGACTAGCCTTAGAGTGGCCCATCATGGATTATGGATTTAAAACCCTGTGTGGATCGACGAATTACGACCCTATGTGGATCAGAAGTAATGCAACCCAATGAGGACAAGCCTTAGATCAGCCCATCGTGGATTAGTGACTTACAAACCTATGTGGATCAACGACTTAAGACCCTGTGTGGATCGACGACTTACGACCCTATGTGGATTGGTGACTTAAGACCCTATATGGATCGGTAATACTATAACTTCTTTATGGTTCTACAATGTAACTTCTCAACTGAATATGATAATTTAGCTTTATGACTAATCATCATTATTCCAATTGTTTATGTTTTATAACCTGATCTGATATGACTTTTACCTTGTGATTTGTGATTGAGATCGTGATTTATGATTTTTTCTTGGGGGAATTTGGGGAGACCTTCGGGGGTCTCGAGGTCCCTACTAGGTATTATTATACTCACCCCTGCATGGGATTTTCCCACACCATGTTGTGTCTTGTACAGACAATAGACAGGATTGACCGAGATTTGGGATTCAGTACTAGACGGTGAACGGAGGTGACCGATGGATGTGGAGATCCTAATTGATGATATGTAACTAACCTTTAGATAGAATCCTTGTAAGATGACCTCAGGAGTTGTTTTTCTTTTTTTTTAATTTATTTTAGTTGGGTTTTTATACTAAACCATTCTACTTTAGTTCAAACTTTAACTTTTAGTAGTTATACAACGTGGTTTTCTCTTTTTGTGTAATTGGTATGTGTGTTTGCAGGTTTAAAGGCAATGCCTTTCCATTTTTTTAGGGATATTCCTTCTTAGTTCTAGTAACCAACCCCTAGCCTATGGAAGGTAGGCTTGGGGTAGTCATGACACGGGCTCTGGGGGACTGGACATGACAATGTGGTATCAGTGGAGTCGGTTATACTGAAGAACTAAAACTCTGATATTTTCAATGGGGCAATAAAGCTAAGTGTTTGGAGTACGATTTTTAGTTTGGGGAGTCCAGTGTTGGTGTGGAAGCCGACATATCCATACACCAAGACCCTGAATTATGATTTCTTACTTAGTACATGAAAACACTGATTGCAGGTGTTTTTGAAATGTTTTTTTTATCTATTTTGAGTCAGCTCAACAGGTATAAATTATTGATCATGGAACATCTATTTCTTTACAGGATGTTTTCGGGTAGACAACCAACCGGGATTCCAAAGAGAGTTCATGATGAAATCCCACTGAGCGATGAGGCTTTGGTGTAGGGCCCTCTTACGGAGATGGTACCTTTGGGTGGTGTAGCAGCATCACTACTACCCATATGGCAATAGTTTACACCAGACCCACCATCAGATAAAGCACATAATCTTAGCGCATTGCACGAGTTCCAACAACAAAGGCCTCCAAGGTTTCAAGGAGAGACTGATCCATAGGAAGCTGAGTATTGGATGGAGGTTGTGGCATGAGTTTTCCATTTGGTAGAGACACAAACAGACTAGATGTTGATTCTAGCTGCTACCCTCTTTCAGGGAACAATAGGGAGATAGTGGATCTAGACTCTCCAAATGCATGATGAGGTGAAACTCACCTGGTTGGACTTTGATATCCTTTTTAGGGTGGAGTTCATACCAGCGATGCTATATTCTATGCGTATTTAGGATATACTGCACTTACAGTAAGGTGGCCTAACGGTAGCCCAGTACTCAGTGAGGTTCACTAACCTCTCTCATTACTCCACTGACATAGTATGAGACCCTTTCTTTAGGGCCCATACCTTTGAGCAGGGTCTTCTATGAGATATTAGAGAATCGATGATATTTCTCAACATACCGACACATGCTGGAGTGATAGAGCGAGAAATTATAGTGGAGAGCTTCTTAGCTGAGTAGACATCGATAGAAAGAGCCACCACTAGACGAAATATAGTCGAGTCATATGTAGCAGGTAGTAGATGGATGATGTAGAGGCCCAAGTGGGCTAGATCATCTGGTGGAAGATCCCAAGATGTAGGGTCAGAGGTGTAGAGCTCACAGGACAAAGGAGGTCAACAGAGGAGTAGGCTGTGCTACTCGTGTGGCAAGCACAGTCACATGGCTTGCGACTGCTCGACCCAACACACCGATGATCAGTAGACGGTCGGAAGACCACCGAGACAAAGGTAGAGATTCGAACAGGGAGGTCTACATTTCGGAGGATGTGGAAGAGGAGTTAGCCGTGTAGTAGGCGATGAGAGGCGATTTGAGGTTCTACCGCCACCACCTTTAGGTGGTCCACCCCAAACTCAGGGAGTAGGTGGATAGGGACGAGCTTCATTTCAGGCTGCTAAGGCCTACAACCAATGAAATCTAGAGATTATTCAAGGTATGATATATTTATACCCCACCCTAGGTATAGTTTTTATAGACATAGGTTCCAATCACTATTTTATTTCAATGGATCTCTTTTGGAGCTCGGAGATTCCGTTGGAGCCTTTGGATCGATCCTTACGATTAAAGACTTCTACGAGAGACGATTCAACGATTAAGAATTGGTACCAAAAGTGTGAGATTAATATAGGGGGTAAGAGCTTCATTTGGGATATCCTAGTAGTATAATCGAGGCATTACGACACTATATTGGGTACGGACTAGCTATCCACAGTGCATGCTCAGATCGACTATTTTAGGAGGAAAGTGTGGTGTGTCTATGAGGATGGTACCAAGTCTTCCTTCACTGAAGAGAAGGTAACCTTTTCTTATCAGGATGGAATTTCTTGGAGGAGGGTGCAATCGATCACTCATTAGTTGTCTAGCCATACCCTCAGAGTAGTTGATGAGAGGAGTCCGAGATATCATATAGTGGTGGACTAGTATGATGATGTCTTTCCTAAGGATGTTTATGGAATACCTTCTAACAGAGAGGTAGACTTTTAAATAGACATGTACCATGGTATGAAACATATATCTACACCAACATATCAGATGGATCCCATGGAGCTTCATGAGTTGATGGTACAACTGGAGGACTTGCGGGGGAAGGGGTTCATAAGGCCTAATGTTTCTCCATGGGAAGCCCCGATTTTGTTCACCAAGAAGGCAGATAAAATTTTGAGGCTTTTCGTGGACTATTGGAACCTAAACCTAGTGACCATGAAGAACAACTATCCACTACCAAGGATTGATGATCTCTTCGATTAGCTGAAGGGAACTCGGTGGTTTTCGAAGATAGACATTAGATCAGGCTATCATCAGCTCAGGGTATGAGATGGGGATGTACTGAAGATAACTTTCAGATGAAAATATGGACACTATGAGTTCTTTTTGATGCCTTTCAGTGTTTCCAATACCCCAATAGTGTTCATGGGATTCATGAACAGGATCTTATAGCCTTACCTCGATCTCTTTGTGGTGGTATTCATTGAAGACATCTTGGTGTACTCAGCATCGGAGGAGGAGAACATCACTCATCTACAGATAGTTATGGATACACTATGAGAGCACCATATTTATGGTAAGATCTCGAAGTTCTAGTTCTAGATATGGGAGGTCCACTTTCTTGGACACGTTATCTTAGAGGCTAGAGTTGCAGTGGATCCGGAAAAGATAGAGGTAGTGCTTTATTGTGAGCCACCCAAGAGTGTGATTGAGGTGTGAAGTTTCTTGCGGTTGGCTAGGTACTATCGAAGATTCGTACCAGACTTTTCTAGAGTAGCAGCACCATTTTCAGCTTTGACAAAGAAGGTACAACCTTTCTTGTGGACAGAGAAATTCCAATAGAGTTTCCAGGAGCTGAGGCAGAGACTGACGAGTGCTCCCATCTTGAGGCTACCAGAAAAGGGTGTTGGGTATGTAGTCTACTATTAAACATTAGGGACTAGACTAGGATTTTTACTAATGTAGGAAAGAACAATGATCTCCTACGACTCATAACAGTTGAGACAACATAAGAAGAAATATAATAACCATGACTTGGAGTTATCAGTAGTTGTCTTTACCTTGAATATGTGGCAGTACTACTTGATGAGTGAATGGTTTACTGTCTACACTGATCACAAGAGTCTCAAGTATATCTTCTCACATAAGAACTTGAACCTGAGACATAGGCGATGGATGGAGTTCCTCCAGGATTCTAACTTTGAGATCTTCTATACTCCAGGGAAGAGGAACGTGATGGAAGACACACTCAGTAGGAGTTCTGGTTTATAGTTGGAAAGTGGTGTGATAGATCATCTAGCCACGTTGCAATTATCCTTCCTGGATAGTGATGGAGCAACTTACCTCCAATCTATGAAATACACTTCCCCAATCCTTCAGCAATTTAGGAAGGCACAACTTGGGGATGTTGACTACGAGACCCAATGTGCTCAGATATCCTTAGGATAGGCTCCTGAAGGATTTTCTAAAGGTGGGGAGCACATCATTATTTTAAGAGGACATGCCATGGTACTAGTGATGCTACGAGAGGAGGTGTTGATGGAGTTACACACATCCCCTTTTTCGGAACATCCTTGTGTGGAAAAGATGTACCAGTACCTCTGATGTTAGTACTGTTGGTCATGGACGAAGAAAGATGTGTTAGAGTTTGTTTCACGATGACTCACTTGTCAGAAAGTGAAGACCGAACATCAGGTTCTAGCAGTCTTATCAAAGCCACTTGAGTTTCTTGAATAGAAGTGGGATGGAATCTCCATAGAATTCGTGATAGGACTAGAATGTACATCCAGGGGCCAATGATTCCATCTGGGTGATCGTTGACCAAATCACCAAGTCATCCCACTTTCAACCCATATGAGAGTAGGGATCAGTAGAGTACTTGAGATGCCTCTATGTATAGAAGATAGTACGACTTCACGGGGTTCCATTGATGATCTTCTTAGATTGTGACACTTGTTTTACATCCCGGTTGTGGAAGGGGTTTCTTGAGGAGTTGGGGACTTAGCTATGTTTGAGCACCGCCTTTCATCCTCATACATATGGTCAGATGAAGTAGACCATACATACGCTTGAGGAAATCCTCTGTGCTTGCGTCCTTGATTTTTTCCGTAGTTGGGAGGATCAATTTCCATTGGTGGAGTTCATATACAACAATAGTTATCACTTCACCATCATCATGGTACCATTTGAGGCCTTGTATGAGCGACCATGAAGATCACCTCTACGATGTACAAGCCCATGGGAGTCAGCAATTATGGGTCCAGAGTTGGTATGAGATACCACTAAGAAGGTTCAGATCATTGAGGAGCAGATGAAGACTGCATAGAGTAGACAAAAGTCTTATATTGAAAGAAGACAGAGACCCTTGGAGTTTGAGGATAGAGACCATGTATTCCTATGGGTCTTACCTTAATGAGGTTTGTAGATATTTGGTCTCGGTGGAAAGCTATCTCTGAGGTTTATCAGACCTTTACATATTCTCAGTAGAGTTAGTGAGGTGGCATACCACATAGCTCTTCCCCCACATATGCACAAGGTGCATGATGTTTTCCACATTTCGTAGCTGAGGATATACGTTCATGATCCATCGCACGTTCTCGACTGGGGAGAATTGGAAATTGACGATGGGGTGACATTTTCAGAGTTCCCACTAGAGATAGAGAATCAATAGGAGTGGGTTTTTTGTGGATGATCGATACCTCTGGTGTGAGTTCGGTGGAAGCATGAGAACCTATAGGAGAGAACATGGGAGTGTGAGGCTCAGATTTGTGCTTATTACCCCCATTTTTTAGCCTTTATTATGTATTTTAGGGAAGTAAATCCCTAATATGGGGAGAATGTAAAGACCCAGAAATTCCATATAATTTTTTTATTATATAGAATTATTAGGAGACTATAAAAATTGACGGCACATGATCCCAAGACCCAAATATCTCAGAATGGAATTTTAAACTTTGTTTAAGGTACTTTTAGTAAATGTGCAGAAGAGATTTTATAATTTTTGAACTCGTTATTGGAATTGAAATCTGAGGGCACCGTTGAACTCGCAACACCAGGGATTTCTTAGGCAAAGCTTAACTTTTTTCAGCAAAATTCAGATGGAAAATGTATTTTTCAGACATTTGGAGAAAAATAATAATATAACAAAAGAAGTTATTTTATTCTTTTTGAAACTATTGAGAAACGGTGGAAGGACCACAAAGTTGGTTAGTTATTTAATATAGGTCATTAAGTGGCCAGTTAAACTTGGTTGAGTAACCGCTATGCTCGGGTAATTAATTGGTTCATTAATTACAGTTAATTTATAAACCACATTAATGGAACAAAAGTTAAACCCTTTAAATCCATGATTAAATCAATCCATTTGGGGGATTGGAAGAATGTGGGAGAAATATTCAACGTACCATCAGTGACATCTTCCTTCAATGAAGAATGAGGATTCGACAACGCCATTGAGGATTCGATTCAGATATCGAAGAATGATGATGAAAATATTCAAACAATGGATTTTACTCCTTCTTCATTAGAAAATACAACATGTTCAAGGTAGGAGAATTAATATTTCTAAGTGTTTAAAGATTCATTATACCTTTTTCTAGAATAATATGGGAAAAAACGTGGATCAACCAACTAACAGGTTGATCCGCGATTCACTTCAATTTGAGGGAGGTTTTTACAGGGTTTCATTATGGGGTTTTAATGATTATTATTCTTCCCCATGTTTGAAACACTAACGCAGAGGGAACGAGCAGATCTGAACAAGGCCTGGACCCTCCGTCGATCTTGGTTTTGTTGCATTCTATGTGGGAGACTGAGTTACATGGTGGAAAGAAGAAACTGAGGGCCACGCAGTGAAGGCGGTGTCTTAGTAGGCCCGATGGTGTAGTCAAAAACAAAATTGGACCACTGGAGCTTCATCGGTGGCCCACAGAAGCACTTCCAGCACGATGGCACCGACGACAGTGAGAGGGAGGTGGCACCCGCAAGCACCGCAGCGGACAGGGGGCGGCCGACCATCGTCGTCTGCATTAAAGGAGGGTGGTGCACTGTAGAGGAGGCGATGCGGCTCCGGCTGTGGTAGTTGTTGACCTACGTCCATGGGTCCTGCCCTAGACCATTCCACTAGACTGGTCAGATGGAGGGGCAATGCCAACCTGGTGTCGCCGATTGAAGAATCGGAACAGACCACGTCTGTTCGAGAGGGGAGCTGACCCTGCGCCTAGTTGGAGGGACGTGCCTAGACGGGTTGGTCGGGATAGTCTCGTGGCCTAGTGGGACGGACTGGACAGGGCCTAGCTAGTTCAGACTGGGTCAGGTCGGGTCGGTCCGATCGGGTCAGACAGGACTCGGACCCAATTTGACCCAGTTTTTCTTAAAGGCCAATAACTTCTAAACTGGACATCCATTTGATGAACCGTATACGGTGATGGAACCTTTAGGATGAGTTAGTCCTTTTGAGATACTTCACTTGGGTTTTGGAGAAAGGTGAAGCACATCAGGGTTGGATCAAACTCAAATCCAACTAGGTCCTCAGTACTAAAATGCTTATAACTTACAGATCGGACGCCCAATTGACGCGTTTCTATTGCGTTAGAACCCTTAATACATAACGGTCCTTTGGGTTACTTCTTCTTGAGACTTAATGTCAGTTTAAATACGACCAATGGATTGAGGAGAATAATCTATAGAACTCAATCGCACTAAGTGCGGGAATCCTGTGGCTGGCTGTCAAGTGAAGAGCATCCCTTTGTGGATCGAAATCAGAGCAACCCTATGTGTATCGACAGCTTATGACCCTATGTGGATAAGCAATAGAGAGACAGAAATAGGACCAGCCTTAGAGTGGCCCGTCGTGGATCAGTGACTTACAACCCTATGTGGATGGACGACTTACGACCCTGTGTGGATCAACAGTAGCACGGACCGATGAGGACCAGTCATAGAGCGGCTCGTTGAGGATTAGAGACTTGCAAACCTATGTGGATCGACGACTTATGACCCTATGTGGATAGAAAACTTACAACCTTGTGGGGATCGATGAGTTACGAACCTGTGTGGATCGACAATAGAACGACTTCTTCGTGGTTCGACAGTGGAACTTCTCAACAGAATTTTATGATTTATATTTATAACTAATCATCGTTATTCTTGTTATTTAAGTTTTATACCTAGTGTGGGCTGTATTTTAACCTGTGATTTGTGATTAATATCATGCTTTTTGGTTTTTCCTTTTTGGAATTCGAGGAGACTTTCTGGGGTCTCAGGGTCCCTACTGGGTATTATTATACTCACCCCTAGACGAACTGCTCCCACACCTTGTTGTGTCTTGTGCAGGCAATAGAAATATTTGACCAAGATTTGGGATCCAGGACTAGATGGTGTACGGAGGTGACCGGATGACGTGGAGAGTCACAATGATGAGCTATACCTAACCGTCAGGTAGGATCCTTTGCGGACACCTTAGGAGCTATTTTTCCTTTTTTATGTACTTTATTTTAGTTAAGTTGTAATAATGAACCATTCGGATTCGGTTCACACTTTTTCATTAATCGGTTATACTATGTGGTTTTCTCAAGTTTTGTACCTGGTCTGTGTGTTTGCAGCTTTAAATTCAACGCCTTCCTATTTTTTAGGGATATGCTTTCCTGGTGCTAGTCGCTAACCCCTGACCTGTGGAAGGAAGGCTTTGGGTAGTCATAGTATGGGACCTGGGGGATGGTTCATGACATATTCATTAACATTATTCTTAGTACATTCTATGTAAAGAGTTGATGAAAATTAATTCACGACGCTTTGTGAGGCGGTAATCCGCTATACACACGAGCAACATTATCGTCTCCCATACAGAATGGATGGTGAACATTTATATATGATATAATTAGTCCATAGGTATAATTATGTTATTAATATCATATATATAATTTTTATCTGTCATCATACCCAACCATGAGAGGTGTTGATAGAAAACATGTCACATCGATTCACGAGGTGGTAGTCTACCATACACATGAGTGACATTGTTGTTTTCCATTTGAGGGAAGAGGAGATGGATATAGGATAATAACTTACAAAAATAAAATATAATTATATGGTAGATTATATTTTTATTATATAATCACAAATTAATAATATATGAATGAGGTTTAAGAATAAAAAAAATAAAAACGCATTATTAGAAATTTTACCTCTTCTTGAACCACATTTTTAATATTATTACTAATGTATTATTGGAATGGATTTATAACAAAAAAGGATTATAGGATAAGATTTTTTAATTTTTAATATGACTTGGATAGGTATTTCCCAAACCAAAATGTTTTTATGGTTTAATTAAGGGAGGAGTAGGGTGGACTTTTATAATAAGGTGTGTGGCACACTTGTAATTTCTGAAAAGAAAAAGGTTTTCCCACATTTCTAACATGCCAAAAGAATCCAAAATGGATTATTATTTGTATTTAGATATTATAATGTTGAAATATGACCATAAAATATATTTTATACAAGTTTTTTATATCATTATCTCTGTTATCTTTTTAGTTTAACCCACCGGTAAATCATTTTTTACCTTAACCACGGTAAATAATTTTTACTATTTCTACTATTAATTGTGATAAAAAATTAATATGAACCAATTATATAATATAAATTATGATATTTACAAATATAGAACCAAATTTTATAAATTCAATTCAAATAAATGGAAAATTTTAATTTAAAATTAATCCTGTAGACGTGATGAGAATGTGGGTTTTCAATGAGAAAATGTTCAAATGTTTACAATGTTTTCCTATCAAAATACAATATGAAAATTATTCCAATAAACTAAATTTTATTTAAAAATATATTATTAAACTAATTTTACTTTCAATAAAATTTATAATAAAATTTATCTTTATAAATAATTTAATCAAAAATGTGGTTTTCAATTAAAATTAATATTTTCCACAATTCATAAAAAAATATAACTTTTCATAAAAATCCACAAAATTAACCCTTAGATAATAAGGAAATGTAGATTTAACAAATTATTCTTATTTTTTAAAATAAATTTTTTAAAACTAGTAAATTTTAATTATAATTTACATGGGAAAATCATGACTAAACCCCCTTTTAGAAAAATATAGTTTTTAAGAAACAATTTATTTTTCTTTAAAATGGCCATAATGTTATCTCTAATCAATACATGTCCATTTTATACATTTATAAAACTTATAAATTCCAAATTTTAGTTAGTAATATTAATATCCACCAATTTAATAGCTATATTATCATGGAAATGTTTAAATAATAATATTTTAAGAAAGCACTTTGTTTCATTAAAACCCAGTTTTTTGTTAATTTCAAGCTATAAAAGATATTTCTTTATTTAAATATAAATATTTCACAAATTTTTGGGATGTAATATTCTCTTATATTCTTAGGTTTTAATGTCTTAAACATTATCTAAAATGATGTTTACATTTTAAAGTCTCGAGGGGTTACATTATACCCCCTAAAATAAATTGTGTCCTCATAATTTAATCTTGATCTTGGTAATCATGGTGTTTTCATTTGAAAAAACCCTTCTTGAAATATAACAATGGTAGAAGGGTTGATAAAACATCTAGTTGATAATAGAGAATGAAAATAAAAAGGTCATATGGAATAACAGATAACTGTGTTTCTAAGTAGACGAACATTGGTGGAAAGTAAATATACAAACATTGAAGAAAAGTTTAAATATATATATAGAGAGTGATAGAGGTAATTGATAATAATAATAAAGTGAATGATCAATATAAGGTCAAGGCCCTCATAACCATAAATATCTGATGATTTATAAGACCATCGGTTTAATATAAATAAAGGTATTTGGATATCATTTTGATCCAATATAAATTTCCTATAGATGAGTAATTCCTTTACCATCTACACTGAGAATATATGAAAATATACTTACTTGATATATCTCCATTTCATAGGCACAATTTCAAATTTTGGTTGTGCTTTAATCATTTCCCAGTTCATTTCTTACTATAATAAATGAATATCCAAGTTGAATTTTTTATTCCTAAAGCACTAAAATTAACTTTTAATGGATGATAAGATTTATAAAATAGTGACATGACTTTTAATATATTCATAAATATTTTTCTAAAACTATATGGTAATTACAAGTTATAAAATACAATACATTAATCCCTAAACATTAATTATAACAGAACTAGTTCATCACTAATATTTATCTGTTAAATTGTTTAACTAAAAACAATTACATATTAAAAAAAATGACATGTAGTTTAGTGTCAGGAGATAAAACCTTATCATCATTAAGTTATGGGTTCAAGCACCATGACCTTGTCTAATGCGACGGGGTGTCACCCAACATGCATGTTGTCCTTTTTTAAATACATATTAATATAATTCATATAATGTTACCAAATATTAATATCGCATAATTAACTCAACAGAAAATATTAGATAAACCATAAAGGGTACCAATACATTTATAAAAACCCTATTTTTCATTATTTTCTCAATAACAGGAACATATTATTTTTTTCCTCCATCAATCAGGTCTTTTCCAAGAGGTTCCACTTTTATCCGAATCAATTTTCTGGGTCTTAAGTTCCATTCTACATATGCTCTCAAATAATTTAATAAATGGCACTATAGTAAAATCCATATACATTACATGATTATTATAAAGATAATACCATTGATAAAATACTCTAATAACATAATTCTTAAATCCAAATATATGAACATTAACCAATCTACTAAATCTATAGTAGTAATATAATTATTTCCATGATCCCTTATATTTTCATGAGGTATATTCCATTTAATTTTGGAGAATTAATTTACGTACTACCCCATATACATCGATTTGAATCATTACACATTGGTATATTCTTTATTTCCCTTACAATAATGATAATGGTGTGATTTTTATCCACCTAAGTATCAAACACCCACTATGTTCTATTAAGTTCAAGGGTTTTTACTTATAAAATTATCACATGGGAAAACCATTCTTTACCTTCATCCCCTTATCCTTTTTTCTCTATTATCCTCTTCTTCTCTTGGTTCCATTGAAATATATAATACTTGGATAATTATTTCATTGTCTTGATTGATCATGATATAATGTCCTTATAGATGATAATTTTTGGGATACTAGTTCCCTTCAAAGGATTGGATAAGACCATAAAATAAATTTTCAATCTTTATATTTGAATTGTGTAAGTAGTTTTCAAAATGACTTGTTAACCTTGTAAAGTTGGATTTATACTTTAAAATTTTTTCTACCTTTTTTTGTTATAGACTCATGAAATGTCTTTCCATATCCTCTCATGGATCATAAGAGAAATATTTTTCTAAAAAGAGTACCTTGAAATTATTCCATTCCATGTTTTCTATTTTAAATTTAATCGTGGAGTTTTCAATCAATGTCAACCATTTATTTTTATCTCCTGATAGATGAAAAAATATTATGAAAACTTAATCTCAATCACTACTTCCCAGAGAAATAAATATATTATCAATGAAAATTATCCATTTCTATGCTAAAAATGGTTTTGTTGTCCTATTTATTGATGGAGGTTGCTGACACATTAAGTGACCTAAAATCGTTACACCATATGGTGGATCAATAGGCTGCTCCATAAGAGAATGGTTATCACTCAAAACCCAAGTCATTAGCCCTAATAAGTTTATAATTTGATTTGTTTTATCTATTATCTATATCTCTAGATCCAACTTTATTATCTTTCCTTGGATGTAAATCCCTACATGGAGTGTGTGAATTGATATGGTTCCCATTACTTCCATTATGATTCATTTCAAAAAAATGGAATACACTGTATTATATCATAAAATTATAAAACATAATGTATAATTCCAAAATTAGTGAAAAACATCACATAAATTGAAAAATATTTGCATAGATAGACTCATAATTGTAAACATGTTTTCTTTAGTGATATCTTTATTTTAAACTCCTTCATAATTATTTTTAAAGAAAATGTGATTTATCTTAAGAATATAAACTGGGAGTGTCAAACATGGTGTATAGAAAGACCTATTTTCATGCACCAGGTGATGATCTGGTCAAGCCCAATGTTCCATTTTTGATGTTATTACCCATAGTTAAATCTATTCCAGAAACACTTCCACTTATAGTATGCATACAGGGATGTATTTTCTGGGAAAACCACATAATATATTTCTTACCAAACCATTTGGATTTTATTCTATACATATACGTCAAGTATATCATAGGGTTATATTCCCTAATCAATGTTTTCCTAAATATAGTTCCTAGGGTTTTTAATAATCCTTTTCTCATACAAACTATGGTAGCCTTAACACCATTATCCTAGATCTAGTAACTAATTTGTTACATTTTTATAATATACAAGTAATCACATATCGAAGGACCAAATAGTTTAGTATTCTTGGCAAACAAGATTCATACTTGGAATTTGTATTTCAATTGAAAACATAAAATACACAAGATATTTTCTTTTATAACACCATTATTCCCCATATAATATCTCTCTATATCAATCACAAAACACTTCCTAGTATACTGGGGAAAATAAAACATAAGAAATGGGTCATTTTAAATGCTATGTAAGTGTAATAGTACATTAGATTTTATGAATAAATAAGGCATAATCAATATTTAAAGGTAAATAATTTAAAAAAATTCCATTTAATCAATAACTTGAGAATAATATGTCTAGAATAAATGATTATCAAATAATTTATTATAAATAATAACATGAGGATGAAACCTAATCATGGATATTCTAACTAATTGAATAATCACATGGAATATTAATTACTGAATACATAATGATATAATGCATAATTATAGATATCATAAACATACCAAATAGGCCTTGTTCTAATAAATATAATACCATTGGGCCTTATTCCATGAAATCTATATAAATGGGTAAGGCCTCATCAAAAACCCCATCTACTTTATCTCATAAGGCCAACCAATTCATCAAGGGGATATAACATGCCACTATCATCACTTTATAAGTGCGCTAAATTCCTCATATAAAAGGGGTGAAACAAAATTCACATAAAAATCCATATTTAAACTAGAACATGAAATTTAAAAACTTTCCCAAATGAATAAACATAAGCGTAAACCATCCAAAGTAAAATAAATTGTATCAACACAATATATCCCCAATAAAACTAATCATAAACCATCTATAAAATTATAATGACAGTATCATTTGTTTATATCCCAGTTAAATCATAAGTAACTTCAAATAATGTCTTTATATATAGAAAATGATTTTGAAATATCCCTTGGAACATTTCTCGTAAAAAATAACATTTCTTTTAAAATCACCATTTTTATTTTAAAACTAGAAAATTCATAAAATATCATCAAAATACTTTTTTAAAAAAATAAGTTTTTAAAACTAAAAATTTATTGTATATGAGGGAAAATCATTAAAAATAACCTATTAAAGTTTCAAATTAATCATAAACTAAATTATAGTCATGATGGTGGGTATTTCCATATATATCATATAAGTTCAAAGAGAACATTCATTTTTCACTGTAAAAAAGTTTAAAAAAATGACCCATTCAAAGAATAATAAGAATATTTATTTCAATCCAATATATAAAAATTCAATAATAGGTAAAAATTTCTTTAATAAATAATTTTTATAATTATAAAACATTTTGTAATTTTTTTTTGGAAAACATTGTTTTGGGAGAAAAATGATTTTCAATCGAAGAGATAAATAAAGTCGGGTTTTCTTAAAAACATTTTATTAATAATTTTAAGTAACAAAGAGTATAAAACTATACTATTAATTGAAAAAAATTATGAATAACTAATGGGTAATAAAATATATTTATTCTAATTAATAAATATCAGATAATTTTTAAGATCGAGACTTAAACAAAAAATTCACGAATAATGATAATATTGTGAAATAAACCCTTGCCACTATGGTAACTACTGAATTATAAGCCCAATAAAATAAATAAATTTAAATTAAACTTAATTACCATGAAGTTAAATAAATTCAGAATATAACATACAAAAAGGGTAGTATATACACCCAAAAGAATAAGTGATGAATATGGATTATGTCTCACAGAAGTAAAAGTGAGATGAGAAACCCTTACATTGAGTCTGACTCATCACGTACATTATTTAAATTCATGAATAATAAACTTGGATTAATTATTAACATAAGTATGAACCCTTTTTAATTTTATTATTCATTTTAGTTAACTTACTACCATTTTATATATTAATTCTTGATCAATTAAGTTTATGTCATATGTTTTGATGTTATTTTGTTTATGTGAAAAATGAATTTGGTAGTTTGAATATTATTAAAGAGGTAATTATTTAAACATATACAAAATAAAAATCATAAAATTATTATCATATATATACACCAATTATTCATTTAAAATAAATCATGATACATTTTTATGAAAATTTAACTACATTACAATCTTGGAGATGGTAGGTTGTATGTATGCATGCATAACGTTTATATTTGTCAATGATCACTATAGGAAAAAGGTATCTAATATTTTGTTTCATTAAATAATGATCATAATATGATTTATACAATTTTATTTCATTAAATATACTGATATATATCATTCATTTGGTATGGTGATGAAAAGATAGTGACACTGCTTCTTAAAGGTGGTTGTCCACACATACACAAACGACGTTATCATTTTTCAGTGTAAGAAAGAAAATGATATATAATATCTTTTCATAATTATATATATGTAATTAATATGATAATTATTTCATTTATATAACATATAATCATTTATTATTTCCTCATTACCTTCATCATAAAACATTAGTGAAAAATGAATCACGTTACTTTGTGTGGCGGTAGTCCTTTGTATACACGAGAAACATTATTGTATCCCCTATGGAATGAAAAGTAAAAAAACTTATAATTTATATAATGGATCCAGAGGTATGATTATGTTATAAATATATTTTAAATAATTTATATCCATCATCATACTCAACCGTGAGAGGTGTTGATGGAAAACATGTCACAACAGTTTTTTAGGTTGTAGTCCACCGTATACAGGAGCGATGTTATAATTACCCATTTGAGGTAAGAAGAGTTGAATAGAGGTAATTACCCTAAAATAATAAAATATAATCATATTTTACACAATTGTTTTATTATATATTCATAAATTAATAATATTTTTAGGTGGTGGAAGAAAAAATAAAATAAAAATGCATAGTTATGAATTTTATCTCTTATTGAACCATCTCTTTAGGAATATACATACTATATTCCTATAATGGATTTTTAAAAAATGATTCTAGGGTGAGGTTATGGAATTTTTTAAGTAATTTGGATAGTTATTTTCCTAACTAAAATGGTTTTAATGTGTGAATAAGAGAGGAGAGTGGGAGGCCTTTTATAAGTGAGGTGAGTGGAAGACTTATAATTTTTAAAAAGAAAAAGGTGTAAGTACATTTCTCAAATGACATAAGGGTAAAAAATATATTATTATATACAATTATACAATATAAAGTCTAAATATTTTCCTAAAATATATTTTATAAATGTTTTTATGTCATTTTAACCCTTACCATTTTAGTTTAAACCACTGATAAATCAGTTGTTGCCTTAACCGTGGTAAACAATTTTAACCGTTTATACTATTGATTATGGTAAAGAATTAAGATGAAATTATTAGATTATATAAATTATGATGATTACAAAAAAAGAATCCATTTTTTTAAAATTACATTCACATAAGATGAAAAGTTTAATTTAAAATTAATCCCACAGACGCAATGAGAAGGCGGATTTTCAAAGAGAAAATGTTTCAATCCTTACATAGTTTTATATCAAAATTCAATATTATATTGATTAAAATGACTAAATTTTATTAATGGATACGTAATTTAACTATTTTTTTAAAACCAATTTATAATATAGTAAAACATTATAAATACTTTAATCAAAAAGAGGGTTTTTTATTAAAATTTAGTATTTCTCACTATTTATTAAAAATAAAAATTTTCAAAAAAATACAAAATATTCACCCTAATATAACTTTGAAATATAAATTTAAAGAATTAAGTACATTTTTTAAAATAAATTTTCATAATATGGTAATAATAAATATAAATTATGTTTTCAAACTCTGTCTAAACCGCCTTTTAGAAAAATACAATTTTTCAAAAAAAATAATTTTCTTTCAAATGGTTTTAATTTTATCTATAATAAATAGGTATCAATTTTATTTAACATGTAAATTTATAAACCATATATGTTTCATAATTTACTTATTATTATTTATACACTATAATTTACTGGCTATGTTATAATGGTAATGTATAAATAAAATATTTTAATAGAGTATCATGTTTCATTCAAACTTGTTGTTTCATGCATTGAATGATATCAAAAAGATTGAATTTATTTAAATATAAATATTTTGTAAAGTATTACTATGTTTATTCTCTTCTATACTTAGTGTGTTATGTCATATGTGCTATCGAATATGATGTTCATATTTTAAAATCTTATGGATGGAGGATCACCACTGAATTCTTATGATAACAATTATACTGAGAAGAGTGATTCCTCACAAAATAGAAGCTTGAGCATGTCCAAAGAGAATTTTTAATAATTTTTCCAACCCATTTGTAATTTTCTAAGAATATGGAGAAAGTTGAAAAGGAATAATATACTCTAACTACTAAAGTAAATATCATATTCCAACGATGATGAAATATGAAATCAAAAACAAATACCTAGAGCTCTAGGTTATTTAGATTTTGATTATTAAGGGTGAAGCTATAATAAAGAGTTATCACTATTTTAGAGCTTAAATGAAAGTATACCATGGTTGGGATCCAAGTCTAATCCCAATTTCTCTTATTAGAGTGGATGGAGACTCGTCTTATTCCAATAAATGTTTATTTGGGATAGTTTGTATTGGGACTTGAAGGTAAAAAATAAAAAAGAAGAACTATCTAAAATTTGTTATTATTATAAAATTAAAAGATTCATCTATAATGTAATACTTCAACTAGTATCATGTTACATACTTGAAACACTTCAAAATATGTCAAAATATTTTGCATGAAGTTTATTCATGAATAAAAACACCCATGATAAAGTCAATTTGAGATAATCCCTTGAGGGGGAGCGATTAAAATGGTGAAGTTGTTAGAGTTTTATTATTATTATCCAAAATTAGTATTATAAGTAGAGTTTAAAAAATTTAAGTTTGAAGTTTTTTAATCAATTTAATTTTTCTGTTTAGTTTTATATTAAATTTAGAAATTAATGGGGAGTATTTGTTTAATAAAATTGTTTTAATGGGGGGGGGGGATTATTTCACTTGAAGGTTTTCTATTTTTTGTGTAATTTGAGTATAATTTATAGAATATATTGATGTTTTATTTAGATAGTTCAAAATAATTTAATTTGGTGTTGCTAAGACATTTTTTTAATAATTAATGAAAAAATTAGTTTTCTATATTGATCACTCTTGTTTTATACAATAACCCTGGCTCATGTAGACCAATAGTTGATTACGTGATGGAATATTTCAATGAAAAATGTGGTTACAAACCCTATATTACATTGAATTTATTGATTCATTCAATAAGAGGGAGAAAAACAAAGTGGGGGATAAAAGGGTGAAGATGATTTTTCAAATCAAGAAAGTTAAAGAGATAAGAATAATTCTTCAGTTAAATTTACCTTTGAAATTATTTTCAATAAGTGGGAGAAGAATATAATTGACTTTATAAGTGAATCGGGTATTAGAAAAATACAAATGGGGAGATTGAATAACCCAAATGGATTAATGGAGGTGATGTTATATTTTATTTAATATACTTGAGTGTAGAAAAGCCAATGTTTTTTGAACATGGGTTAAGTAATAATATAATAATGAATATAAGTGAGATGATTCAATTTCATGTATTAAGAATATCCACTCTTATGTTGGTAAATGATCTTTGTGTGGCTATTTCTTGCCAAGAAACACCTATAATGATGATTAGAGATCTATCTTGTGTTGAAATATGAAAAGTGTTGATTTTAAGTTAATAATATTGTCTACAATTGTTTTGGAATGAGTTTTAATATTTGGGTTATTGGAAAGATTACGAGATGTGTTTTAAAGAAGTTAAATATGGTTATAATATTGAGAATCCATTCAAGGACTTTTGAGCTTAAATATAGTAGTATATAGTGTGGAATAACACTTTAAATAAAATTGTGGAGATGAGTTTAAATTTTGAGGGAAGAGGTAGTAAATTTACATTTCAAATACTAATTAATAGTATTTATATGCTACACAACATTATAAGTGAGGCTGATGAATTTTGTAAATGTTCTAGTAATTTCCAAATTTATTTAATGTGATTTTTAAGAGGCTAGAGATACCCTGAGATTATTTCAAGTGGTTCTGAGTAAATTTGAAGAAGACTGAATTCATATGTAATATATTTTTCTTTTACTTAGAATATAAAATTCACATTGTTGGGAGATCACTGTATATATAATATATTTACTATATAAGAAAATATAAAATAATGATAAATCCATATATTTTTTATATCTTCTTAGGATGATACGTATAATTTTTCGGAGTTTTATTTTGAAAATGTGAAATTGAAAGTCATGTGTATGATTTCTGAGTTCATATGTACATTTTTTATTAAACCAATATAATAATTATACAAAGGATAATTATACATAACATATTTTTATGATAGCCAATATACTATCTTGAGAAGTGATAAGTATTTTTAAAACATAGGTAGTACTTAAGAATATTTAATAATGTATAATATATATTCTGAGTTAGCCCAAAATCTTCTATAGGGATTTCAAATGAAACATTTTTTTCTACTTCAGAACTTGAAAATAAACTAAGGAAAGAATCTAACATATTATATAAGATATTTTTTAGAGTCATCGATACTGGAAATCATAAAAGTCCAAAAACATAAGTTGGTATGTAATATATATTTCAAGAGTATTTAAATTATTTCTTCTTAGAGATTGAAAATGTAGCAAAGGGGATTATCTTATGTAGTATGCAATATATTTGGTTCCTAGATGAGTGGTATATATGATTTGAATATATAATGTATGTTTTTACACAATGTAAATTTGTGATATTTTTAGATAATGATATTAATGTATTTATAGAATAAATATTCTTATGAAGATATAAATATAATGATTCCAAAATTAATCTTTTTAAAATTAAACATCATATATGATAATTTTGATTTAGGATAAATGAGTGAGAAATATAATCTTCATGATTATAAAGAAGAATATTAGGTTGAGATTATCTTTGATAATTAATGATTTAATTTGAATCTTGTATAAGTTTCTACGATGCTCTAATACTACATGATCATTATCCACTCCACTAAAATATTATTGTTGTATGTGTTTCATATAGATGTGGAGATTTATTATTTATGGAGTTTTTTTAATTATTTTCAAAATAGGTTTCCCAAACATCATTGGCTGAAAAAGATAACCTACTATTTAAATGGGATCAAATGAGAAAGAGGGAATTCAAAAAAAATAAACTAGTTAAATTATTTGTGAAAAATATAAAAAAAATGATTGTGGGAACTAGACTATGTGAATAGGATGGGGGAATATTTTTAAATCATAACACAAATATTTTTTGAATGATTCTCTATATTAAATATATAGAAAATATATTCTTTTATCCTAAAAATAAATGATGAGAATAAGAGGTAGAATATACACCTTTGTGATATGTAAATTGAGAACCTAATACTTTTCTGTAAAGGAGAACATTCTTTGTATCAGGGAATAAGAATAACTTGAGGAAATTCTGAATACCTAATCAAGTGAGAGAAAGAAAAAGGAAATAGAATAAGGATAAATAGATTCTAAGATTTATCCTATGATGCCCTATACTACATAAGTATTTTTCAGTATCTTTAAAAGAATAAAAAGAAAAAATAATTATTGAGGCAGTATGACATGCATGTAGACTATATAATCAACCAACGTATTTTTAGATCCTTGATGATTGATTTGAGAAAATAAAACTACCCCCAATTCTAAATAAGATCCAATTATTTGAATGTTTAGAAATTCTACTTGTATATTGGCATATAATCATTTATAGGTATTCAAAGAATCTATTGAGGAATAAGATACGATTATTTTAATGTAGTGATATCTAGTTCATATTAGAAATATTCTTAATTAATGGTTAGAAGGCTACATTTATGACTGGTTATTATCGTATAAAAAAATATCAAACTTTCAATTGGGAGATAATATCTTCACTTTGATAATATAATAAATATTTGCGTTTGGCTAAAAAATTCCCCAAGGGTTATTGGTGATTTCGATCCACATATTGTGTGGGTGACATAAGGGCTCCGAGTGATTCAAGCCACATTATATAAATTTTCATTATATAGTGGAAAATATATGGATTGAGATAATAACTGAACATACAAAGGAGTAGGATTCCCTCATTGGGGATGAAACCTTTAAAATCAATGTATTATTATCTTTACATTACATTCTACATTTCATGTTGGTATTATATACTGGGTAAAGATAAAACAAATCAAACTGACTTAACTAGAAGAATATATTAAAATACCAAAGAGGGTACATTTTTAAAAGAGTAATTGAAATTTGGTAAAATTTGGCCACACCAGATTCTCTTATCCCCCTTCTTTGGTGACTTCATCAACTCTTAAGGTACTTCAATTCTAACTCTTGGTTAGAAGATGAAGGAGAGGCAAACTTAGGACATTTCTCATAGAATATTATCCCAATATAAACCCACCTAATTATGGGACTATGAAGTGTCTAGTGAATAATATAAACTAGTATAGCACAATTCAAAATTACTGATCCACATACCCAAGGATCCCTATGAGTAACTGATAAAAAACCAAATCCCATCACAAGTTGAACATCAAACATAAACCTTAAGAGGATAATAAAAAAATTTGGAATCCAAAGAAAACATAAGTAGGATTTACTATAAAAATATTAATACATTCCAACCTAATTGATCATAATCCAAAAAAAGATAACCATCCCAATCAAGATTAAACTAGAGAATTATTATGATAATTAACATGAATTTTTTAAAAACTTTACCTAGATTCCCACTGTGAATATAGGTTCTCATATATTTCAAGAAAGATGATGTAACATACTCAGGGGTCCCACACTAGAAGAACATGAGAGGTCACTTCTTTCTATAATAAGTAAAGAGGTTCTAAGATGACTAGACCATAATAACCTACCCATAAAAATAAAGCTCATCCAACTTATTTTTGACACCCTATAGAATATCCTTACTCAATACAGATGTAATTGAGGCATTAATCATCAAATATTTTCTTATCTAACGAGATTCCACTAATACATATGTTTTGAAAAGTTCCTTATAAAATGGTCGGAATAAATTGGAACTCATCTAACTAGAGGATTGGGTGAAGACATATTTCAAAGAAATAAGATTTAATGGAGTATTTAGAAACCAAATAACATGAAAATAATACCAACTCTGAAAACTAAAGAATATAGTACTTCATTACTATCTCAAACTAATGAATTAAATTACTTTCTCAACATTCATGTTCTTAGGATAATGGATTTGAATAAATATTATCTTAATGAAATACCAATACATGTCAAAAAATAGCTGAGAAGGGACAACAATATTTCAATATAATAGGACTGGTAATTCAAAACATCCAACAATATTGTTAACCATTTAAGATTAAAAAGTATCAATAGAATTGAATATTTCCTCAATACTCTTTGTGTACACCACTACCTCAAGTAGACATTGTTTTTTTGAAAAATAAAGGTGTAAGTTGACAAATAAAGATCTAAATAAGGTTTGAGAGAACCAAATATTCTAGATATGTAGTTATCCCAAACCTTATATCCCCATAACAAATGGGCCCCACTGATAGATTATACATGCCTTATTAACATGTTCATCAGGTCCTAGCCCAACAGGTACCACCGGTTTTCTTGAAAAAACTTGGTCGCCTCCTAAGGGCCCACTAATATGCCCAAACGTGTCATTAGACTAATGATTTCCCCACAAGCATGGAAGATGTTTATCAATAATGACATGCATAAGGTTATATTACACCAAATATTCTAGTTATGTAGCACCCCCAACCACTATAGCCATGTTACAAATGGTACCTATTGATTGCACAAACACCCCACCTTAACATGGTCATCAGGTCCTGGCCCGACAGGTTCCACAAGTTTCCCTGTAGATATGTGGTCCCCTCCCTCGGGCCAAACCACATGTCTGAATAGATCATCAGACTAATGATTTTCCCCATAGGCCAACACATGATGTTTCAAGGTGCTTTGTCTTCACTTGCACACACCTTGGGAAGCTTCTTATAAGGTCACCCATCCTAATCACTACTCTAGGATAAGAACCCTTAATTGTGAATTTCTAATCAAGTTGGCGCCCAAAAATAATGGTTCACCTTATCGACATGATTCATATCATTTATCCTTTTAACATTTTAACTTTTTGGGGGTGTTACAACCCCCCCCCCCCCAGAGCACAATGACCTCGTTGTAGACCCTACATCTTAACCCAGGTAGTGCCACCACACTTAAAAAATGTGATCCTTATATGATGCTAATGTAACAAATGGGACCCACTTATAGGAAAAACACCCCTTATTAACATGGCCATTAGGTTCTGACCCACCAGGTTCCACCAATTACCTCATAGACACATGTCTCCCACGCTGAGGTCCAACCACATGTCTGAACGGGTCATTAAGCTAATGACTATCCCCAGATGCCAAAACATGTTCTTTACTATATTCTCTTTCCTCACTCACACACACCCTGAGAAACGTCCCTAAAGTCCACCCATCTTGATCAATACTCTAAGTCAAGCACACTTAACTGTGGAGTTCAAATTAGGTAGGATCCTAAAAATAAAGGTGCACCTTGTTGACATAAGTCATATCATTTAGAATTTTAACCCTTTAACATTTAGGGGTGTTACAAGACTAGATTCAGGTTCTACTATGTTACTTTGGTATAAGATATAAGGAAACATATTTGGAAGGATTTAATCTTTTAGTTTTCTAGGTAAAATAGATACATACTTGAAATTATTATTACAATTAAAAAAATAAAATACAGAAATTATTTTCATTGAGAAATCCATTTTTCAACTTAGTTTATATCTATATATCAATAACAAAATACTTCTTGGTATCATTGGGAAAATAAAAAATAATAAATGGGTGAGCTCAAACGATCAGTAAGGGTAAGCATACAACTGAAGCTATGAATAAATAAGGAATAATATATATATGAAGGTAAATAATTGAAACACATGTCATTTAAAAAATAATTTAATCATAATAAGATAGGAATAAATGATAATAAAATAAGTTTT
Source organism: Viscum album (assembly GCA_963277665.1). Lineage (NCBI taxonomy): Eukaryota > Viridiplantae > Streptophyta > Magnoliopsida > Santalales > Viscaceae > Viscum > Viscum album. The sequence goes on along the minus strand of OY728145.1, from coordinate 1,265,943,006 downwards.
TTAAATAATCACATTAGATTGAATCTTAACCATGAATATTCTAACTAATTGAATAATCACATGGGATAAAAATAACTGTATTCATAATGATGGAATGAATAATGTTAGATATCTAAAACACACTATCAAAGCCTCATGGAAAGACATCTAAATTTCTTTGAGGCATTGTTCTAAGAGATCTATATAAATGTGCAAGGCCTTGGAAAAAACTCAATCTAGTTTGTCTCATGAGTAATAACCATGCATCAAGGGTCTATAGAGGTCCCTTCCCATTAGTTATTAAGTCTAAGTCATTACTCATATGAAATGGGTGAAACAAAATGCACATAAACATTTGTATTTAAAATAGCATACAAAATATAAATACTTTCTCCAATAAAAAAAACATAATCATAAACCATACATATTAAAATGAATGATATCAACATTATAAATCCCCATTAAAACTAATCATAAACCATCTGAATAAATAATAAGGATGGAATAATTGGATTATTTCCCCATTAAATGATAATTAACATCAAATAATTTCTTCTTAGATGTAAAATTATTTTTAAATAACACTTTGGGAATTTCTTGAGGAAAATAACCTTTCTTTGAAAATAATTTTTTATCTTAAACCTATAAAATTCATAAGAAATTGTCAAAACACTTTTATTTTAAAATAAATTTTAAAAACAAATAATTTATAGAATATTATGAAAAAATATTATTTAAAAGAGTGTTATAAACGTTCAAATGAAGCATCAATGAAATTATAGTCATATTGGTGGGTAATTTCATACATGTCATATAAGTTAAAAAGCACATTTGTTTTTCACTGTAAAAAGGTGAGAAAGTCCCTCATTATGAAATGAAAATAATGTTCCTTTAATTTTTTTTAAAAAGTCAAACATGGGTAAATTTTAATTTAATTAAAAATTAATTGAATTCTAAAAAAAATTAAAACATTTTTAGAAATTAGGGTTTTAGATGAAAAAGGATTTTCGACCAAAGAGATAAATGAAGTCAGATTTTATTAAAAATAGTTTCTTAATCATTTTATATAAGAAAGAGTGGAAAATGGAACTATTACCTGAAAAATTTAATGAATAACTATATTATAAGAATATATAGTGATTTTAATATTAAATAATTCCACCAAGGGAGATTTAAATATAAATAATCTTGAATAATGATGAGATTGTGAAATAAACCCTTACCACTATGGTAAATTTTGAATCATAATCCCCATTATATATTTAACATTAATTTAAACTTTAAAAACATTTAATAAATTAATTCAAGATATAACATACAAAAATTGAGTTATATACACCACAAAAAAAGTGGTGAATATGGTGTATGTCTCACGTAAGTAAAAGTGAGATGAGAAACCCTTACATTGAGTTTGAATCACCATGTATGTTATTAATATTCTTAAATAATGAACTTATAATAATTATTTACAAAATTAAAAACCATTTAAAATTTTATTATTCCTTTTATTTTACTTCTTACCATTTTATATATTATTACTTAATTAATTAAGTTTACATTAGATGATTCGATGATATTTTACTTACGTGAAAAAAATAATTTTAGAAAGTAAACTATGGTCAAAGTGGTTATTATTTAAATAATAATAGAGTAATAATCATGAAATAATTATCATATTTATCCAAAAATTATAATTTTAAAACTAATCTTGATGAATTGTTATTAAAAAAGAACTATATTACAATCTTGGAGATGGTGGGTCATACACACGCATGAGTAATGTTTCCATTTTTCAATGATCATTATGGATAGAAGGTAAATAACATTTTATATTTCTATAATGATATTACTGTATTTAATAAATATTTTTTTTATTTTTAAATATACTTATATATAACATCTATGTGTTGTGGTGACAAAAATATATTCACATAGCTTTTTGAAGGTGGTATTCCACAAGTACACGAACAAAAATATCATTTTTCAGTGTATAAAGAAAATAAAAAAATTTATTTTTTAGAGTGAAATATATGCCTTTAATATCATGATTATTTAATTTATATCACATATAATTATTAACTTTATCTTTATAAACTTCCTTTTAAAGGGTTAGTGAAAGACAAATCACATCATTTTGCAAGGTGGTAGCCTATTATACACAGGAGTGACGTTATCATATCCAATATGGAATGTAATGTAAATTTTTTTTATATTATATAATTAATCAAGAGGTATAATTATCTAAACAAAATTAATATATATATATATATATATATATATATATAATTTTTATCAATTATCATACCCAACTGTGAGAGGTGTTGATGGAAAAATGTCACATCGGTTCATGATGATATGGATATAGGACATTACCTTAACACACAAGTAATATTATTGTTTCCCATTTATGGTTAGAGGAGATGGATATGGGAAATTACCTTTACATAATAGTATTAAAATATATGTAAGATACTTTTTTATTATATAATCATAAATTAATAATATTTTAAGGATGTGGAAGAATAAATAAATAAAATGCATAGTTAGGAATTTTACCTCTTCTTGGAGAACCTCTTTAGGATTATAATTAAATTATTACTAGAATGTATTTATGAAAAATAATGGATTTTAGGATGAGGAGGTTGAATTTATTAATTTATTTTAATTATATTTTTCTAAACCAAATTTTTTTTAATGTGTGAAGTAGAGAGGAGGGTGGGTGGCCTTTTATAAATGAGGTGAGTGGCACACCTATAATATTTGAAAAGAAAAATGTGTACCAACGTTTTTCACATTCAAAAAGTCTCAAAAATAGAGTATTATCAAGACTTAGACATTATTAGGCATAAATAAGTTTGTAAAATATATTTTAGAAAAGTTTTTAGGTTATTTTAAAACATATATTATTATTTTAATCCCTTAGTAAATCAGTTTTTACCTTAACAATGGTAAATATTTTTTACAATTTTTACTAACTATCATGGATAAAAATTACTATAATCATATTATATAATATAAATTGTTATTATTAAAAATATTTAATCCATTTTGAAAAATTTAATTCACCGAAGTGGAAATTTTTAATTTAAAATTAATCGCGTAGACATGAGGAGAAAGTGGGTTATCAAAGAGAAAATGTTCAAAAGTTTACAAAGTTTTTTTATCAAAACTCATTATAAAAATGATTCTAAGGAAATATATTTGATTAATAAACATATAATTTAACTAATATTACTTTAAAACTAATTTAAATTGTAATTTAACTTTGCAAATAATTTAAATGAAGATGTAATTTTCAATTAAAATTCAGCATTTTCACTATACAATTAATACCTCTTTTAATAGAATTATACATATATATATATATATATTAAAATTATCCTCCTTCATATTTAAGTTTTTATTTTTTGTCAATGGGTATTTTTAGGTGTTTTTTAAGGTTAAAAATAATTAATTTTATGTGTTAAATTTGGTTTTTCAATAGGAAACTTATCAGATGGAAGGAAAGAAATCATGTACAACATTTTTATCCCTTATAGAAAATTTAATCATCAATATTATTAGAAAGGGTAAATTGAATTATTTTGGAAGTTTTTTAAATATTCAACTCACTTGAAAGAAACTATTTGAACTATTCAACACCTTTTCGTTTCTTCTATCATTGATTTTTTTTGAAATAACTGCAAAGGCTCAATTATATCATCTCTTTTAGGAAAGGAAGCATCACTATGGTCATGATGAGTTATTTACCGGAGTTGAGGTCTACTTCCTAAAGGAAAACTTAAATTTCATCAATGTTGAGGAAGAACTTGATCTTTAGCAATAATGGTATCGATCAATAAGAGAAAATTACGATGATTCAATTTTTTTAAGGGGGGGGAATGTAATGACCTGAAAAATGTACTTTTTTATTAATATATCTCTTTATTACCAATAACTTTTTATTGTGTTTTAAAATAATATCACATATAACGAATTTTTATTTCACGAGAACACCAAAAATCATGTATAAATTTGTACTAGTAAAACTATGAACAACAATAGGATATACACATTGAAGAATAGTAAATTCACTTCAACAAACTCCATAGGATTTAAAATATTCAAGAAGATCACCCCTTCCATAAATATTGTAAAAATGAAAAGAAGCATTAGGATAAACATATATTTTAAAAAGGGATGTGTAAGAAACATTGAAAGAAAAGTAGTAAATAATGATAAGAATATGATAGTATCGTTATAAGGAAATATTATCATCAAAATTTATGTTTTTCAACTAATACATTTGATAAAAAAATTTCAAATCCATAGTAAAAAACTTTAGGTAAATAAATGGTTTTTCTTTTTCCACAGCCTAGATTTTCAAGGCCTGTATTTGGAAATTATTAAAAAATACCCCACTTTTGCTATAAATACCCACCATTTTATCAATTTCATTTCACTCCCAATCCATAATCCATTACTATTTGGTATTTTAGCCTCCCAAAGAGTCTTCACAAGGTTTCCTCAATCCCCCAAGGTTTTATTCCATAACATTTAGGAGTAACTTTTCAAGGTAAGGGGTTATCCTTCTTTTTCATCAATTCAAGAAACTTTTTTTATGTCTTATTAATGTTGTGGTTATAATATTTTAATACCCTTTTTATATTACCCTTACATCCAAATTATTTTTTATCAATGGGATACCCTTTTCCCCTCTCATTTTACTATTTTCTAAAACCATGTTTTATACCTGTCATCCTATCTAATTTAATCGTCAAAATTTTTATCTCCAATTAAGAAATTATCTTTTATTTCCTTTTTATGAAAACAAAAACCTATTTCATTTCAAGGGGTATTCACCTAAATATAAAATTTATTTATTTTATTTTGGAATTAATATACATGAAACCTATATTCTCTTTTTGTGGGTTAAAAATGACATAATGATCATGTATTTAAGTACTTTTCAAACACCATGATTTTGATAAGAAACACATTATTTATTCTACATGGATTATTTATGAAATGTTTTATTATGATATATATGTATCTCATTAATTAATACATATGAATGGTGTTCTCTGATAGCGCTCTAATGCATTGGGTAAATAATTTAATTTCTATAGATGAAATATTTTACGATGCCATGGTGAATAACCTTAGTAATTATGATTTATAAAACCTTGGGGATTGACCCTAGTGATATGCTTATGAAAGTATCATTTAAATGTTGTAGCCACATTTCCATGTTATGATTCATGTACTTTATTTTATAGTATGCCTCATTTTCATATGATCATTCCTAGTTATTTGCTTCTTGCTCACATGTTAAGTGTTTATATTGTTTTTTCCCTTGGTGGGATTTATGCTCACCCCTTTCATTGATGTATTTCCATAGGATATGATATGTAGTGATATAACTTATGATGGAATAACAAAGGAGTATCCCAAAATAAATTATTAATGTTTATTTTTATGTTATCCTTATGTAATTGTTTCCTATGGAAATGGGGATGACCTTGTTTGTTCAAGGTTCAAACTTTCCAATCAGTTTCTAATGGGTTTATTCATAGAAATGGAAACACCCAATGATTCTATATACAATTGGACCTACATTCCAAAGGTAGGTGATCATTAGTTGTGGACCGATAAGGCTTAACAATTTGCATTGGTCGAGAGGATGGGAGGTCAGGGTTATCACACCTTTTTGGGGGGAATTATTGCCTACTCCGGGACTCTCTTATAGATTTAAGTTATGTTCATGAATCCTTATTAATTCAACAAGCAAGAAAATGAGTTTTCCTTTAGATTTGGCAATCTATGATTGATATGTATGGTATTTATAGAATCTTTTATATGTATTTGAGGTTATTCATCAATGGAGAATCATCCGTATGTATTAAAGATTCTTAGTCAATGGTATCCTTCAATACATTATATAGAAATCTCTTGGTCATTATGATGACCATACTAGTTTTAAAGCCACTCAGTGGGGCACTTGAAGTTTATTGTCCTTCAGAAAGACATGGATTATTTCAGATTTTGGATCATACCCACAGATGGGCTACCTACGTATCCTAGTTAAAAAGGAATCAGAACCCACATAGTTTAATAAATAGGATATAGTTTAACGTCATATGGGATGGAAAAGAATTAATGAAAGATGGTCTCGAACCTTAGAAAGGCTTCCTACGTACTCTACTTTTAAGGCAGAGATCAAATTCCACGTAGTTCAGGTGAAGAAATATGGGGCTTATGCATGGTTAATGGCCCAAAAAGAGATGTCGTGGTTAATTTTACACTCTAAGCTCACTTGAGTCATGCTCGGTGTGAGAAACAAGAGGTATCAGTAAAACTTGACGATTGTGCCACGAAAGATGTAGTCACAAGAAATGATGTGGGGATTAAGTACGTATGACTGCCCAAGTAGATGAAGAACAAGACTTACTTCAAGAAAGAAGCCCAAAAGTAGGGTCTATAAAGGTATTTGTACTTTCTGGAGATTTGGAGTTTTAACCCGCGGCTTTCTCCTAAAGAGGATGCCCAAATTAAAGGGGACTTATAACTTGGGGCTTAATTTTGAGAAGGAGGCCCAAATCAAAAGGGACTTATGATTGGGGATTATTCCTGAGATGGAGGCCCAAATCCAAATAAATTAAGATTGGGGCTTACTCCTGAGGAGGATGCCCAATGTTAAAGGAAATTATGACTGGGGATTACTCCTAAGAAGGAGGCCCAGGTTAAAGGAATTTATGACAGGGTCTTACTCATTAGAAGTAGGCCCAGGTTAAAAAAAATTATGACTGAGGCTTACTCCTGAGAAGGAGGCCCAGGTTAAGGGAATTATGATTGGGGCTTATTCCGGAGAATGAGGCCCTAACTAAGGGAACTTGGGGCTTACTCTTGAGAAGGAGGCCCTAAATCAAAAGATCTTCTCATCTTAAAGTATGTGGTTATATGGAGAAAACCTCTAACTATAGTGACATAATGCTTGTAAGTCAATAAGGTTTTGGGAAATGTTCTCATAGAATTCCTTTCAGATAAGGAATCCATCAAAAAAACCATGCCATAAATGGATTTTAAAAGGTGTTTGAGGGCTAATATCTTGAAGAGGAGAGGTGAACTGGAGAATGCACACAAATGAAGTTGACGCGCAAGTGTAGGTCACGTAAGTCATTTGGCGTGCAAGTCTTGGTCGCGCAAATGTATTTGTGCGACATGGGTTCACCTGGGTGACGAAGAATCTATATGGTAATACTTGGGAGAGACTTAACTCAAGCCTTTAGTATTATCCTAAGATGTTTCCAAAAGGGCAGTGCACAAGTTTCATCAAAATGGTAGGGTGGCACACAAGTGTTTCTATTTTAAGGAGGTATGGACACTTATTCACGCAAGTGTTGATGAATTCTAAACACTTAGGACTTATTCTACCCCTTCAAGTCTTCCATTCTAGGTAAAAATTTTCCTTAGATGATTTTGAAAGAGTTGAATTGAAGACTAGGGCGACCAGAGCTTGAATTTGACATTAAAATCTGTCCTTGATATGGGGGCCTATAGGGGCAATTTATAGGCCACCTTTCACCATGGGAGAAAAATTAAATAGGGCACACAAGTGAGATTCACGACCCATAAGTGGTGTGGAAGTGACTTGCGCGACGCGCAAGTAACTTGCATGCCTCACTCCAAATTGGATCCTAGTCTATGTCTTTGGTTAATTTTTTTATGTTCTTCAAAGGGTGACCCTCTGTGTTCTTAAGGTATCCCCCTTTTCCATTTCTTGGACTCTATGATGAAAAAGGAGCATCAAAAAAAGTTCCCCCTCAGAGTTGGATCTGAAAAAAAAGAGGATCCAACTCTGAGTTAAAGACAGATAAATCAAGGGTCTATGGAATGCAAGTTCGGTGCACATATGGTGGGGCATGCAGGTATGGCATGTAGGTGATTTGGATCGCCTATATATACAGGCTCACTTCCATGAAAAAAAATACGGCTTTCAACAACTTGAGCTCTCATCGCGCAAGGTGATTCTGTCTTCGGGGAATCACCCTTCTAGTTTGTGTCGTGTTTCTAAAGAAGGTATTTGACTTGCATGCCTTGACTAGGGCGACAAATCTTGCGTGAGCAGTTTGAATTGCATGCCAAGTTGGGACTTGTGACCCTTAATGCCTTTTTCATTTTTTTATTTCCTACATCAAAACTTTACAAAACAAACTTACTTAAAGGTTGATTTTTTGATCTTTGTGTAGATTCAATGGATCCCAGAAGAATTGGATCAGTTGATGAGTTGGCCAGCAAGAGAATAGATGACATGATGAACGTCTTCAGCCATGACTATTATGTTATCTACGATAGCACTATCCCGGATTTCGCTAAGTACTTAAAGAAATATCATGCCAATTTCACACAGAGCATCTACTTGCCTTTGTATGGACATGGTCATCTGCAAGGAGTCAACGTTCCATAGGCAAAGAATTATATCCCTCATTCTTGGTTTCAGACCTACACCAACATCTCGTCGACAAATGTCTCAGATGTAGGATCATTTGTCACTGCTGGGATAGTGGAGAAGGCATACATAATGCATCATATCCCATGTGCTCCAGATCTGAAGCCTCACACACCTGATATGTAGCCGCATTGCTATCCCTCTATTTTTTAAAATTCTAATATGGATCAATCTAAGGGATAGAAGAAGATTTGGGATTTCTGTCCTGAAATAGGTGTGAAGCCAACTTGGATGTGGGAATATTGGGTGTGACAAACATATACAGAGTTTGTTTATGATCTGAAGGGAGCTTCAATATATGAAGTTATCTGGGATGGGCAGACATATGTTTATAGGAATGAAAATTTTGTGCTGGAGTTAATCAGCCACTGGATCCTGGAAATGAATTCTTTCCATTTGAATCATGGAGAAGTAGGCATCAGTTTGTGGGACGTCTACAAGATTTTAGGGGATCCAATTTTGGAGAATATGTGTTATGAATTCATCCCCCCCCCAAGGTGACCTAGAATTATTCAGAGAAGACTTCATCTTTGGCTCAAGAGTTAATGAAAATTTTCTACAAGCTTAAGAATACCACCACCACAAAAACCCACTCCAGAAAAGACATCCATCCAGAGGAGTGGATGTAAATGTTTCTGATTAATAAGAGAGATAAGGGACCTTCCAACACTTGTCCTAATAGTTTCCCTAGAGAAGAAAAGAGGGGTGCTCCGGGAACATTTTGGCCAACTCTGGAAGTAGGAGTGTTTGATAAGTGGAGGTAAGAAGTGAACCATAAAATTCTAGTGAAGTCCCGTCTGGCATAATTTTTGGCGTTGTGGCTCAGTGTTTACCTTTTACCTGTTCAGAATTCGAAAGGAGGTGTGAGGTCGGGGACATTTTTTGTTGCATCCAAGCTGTCTGAAAGGAATATGGTTGGGTTGGACACCCTAGTTTTGGCAAAGATTCATAGGATCTTACTTCATGTTTATATGGGTAAGTCTCCTCTAAGAATAGTGGGACCATTCCAAGTTTTATGGGGATGGATAGCTACCCACTTCAGGAAATATGTCATACAAAGTGGGGTATAGGTTCCTGGAAGATCTTTTCGGCTATCTATTCAGGCCTTTTCTAGAATTTCTCCCTTATCCCTCAATTCTTATGATATCAAAATAAGGGTGATCATGTTTAAGGAGTTTCACTCCTTTCCTTATGGAAATCTTCCAATAGGGTGATTTGTTGATGATGGAATAACCAGCCTGGAGATAAGGGCATATATTCTGGCATGTAGAGATGGTACATTGTCCATGAGGATTGACGTAGAGATTATATGTGAGGCCTATTCTCCATAAATATTTTCTCATAAATTCAAACGTCTGCAACAAATTACTATATCCCCTCCAGTTCATGTCAGTTTAGAGTAGCATCTGATGGTTTCTCATCAACTATAGTTGCTGACATCTATGGAGAAGACTAGGGTGGTATTTGATCTACCAGCTGTTGAAGCGGCAAGGTGATTAACAACATGGTATGCTGAGAGCTGGGTAGCATCATACCCTGAAGGGGTACTGAATCAACTGGTCCCTTGGGTGGGGATAAAGAAGAGAACCATTTGGAAAGAAGCTTTTAATTTGGAAGGTGACTCTTCTTCACCCATAGCTGATTCACCGGATTCTTCACCCAGAGTTGATTCACCAGATTCCCAAGATGGGGATGATGAGGCTCAAAAAGTGTCAAAGTAGCCTCGTGCCAGATATAATCTACCTACCAGAGTTAAGAGACCTACTCCATCGACTCCTGGAGAGTTACATCATTGAGTCAATTTAGTCTCTATTATTTTAAAGAGAAACAAGTTTCATTTTCTCATCCTTTATTTGTGATTGCAGGAGCGGGGAAGAATTAGAAGTCCCAGAATACAGGACCCTCCTCACGGCCTTCTAGTGCACATTTTGAATATTTACGACCAGAGGATATCCGGACATGGTGGAGTTTATATTGTAATGTTGAAACCTCCTAGATGGACTTATGCGAAGGGCTGCATATCCCTAGAGTGGAGAATCTCCGGGCTTCCTCTGGCATCCGCTTTGAGGACAACCCCAATGAAGTGAGGGCTTACATCAAAGAGCTATAAATACTCATATATTCCACTGATTAGTTAGTTCCTGTCACCACGCAGGTGAAGGAAATGATGGACTGTGTTACCACTGAGGGGATTGGCCCTTCATTAGATGAAGAGTGGCATGATTACATGGATCCTAAAGATGTAAGTTTCATTTTTCTCAAATTTCTATTTTCTTTGTAATTTGAATTTGGTCAAAGCTTTTTTATTCAAGGAAATAATCTTCTTTATCCTACAGCTTTTAAAGTAAAGAACCACTGATATCCCTTCATTGTGGTATAGACCTGGTGGTACTGCTCTTGGAGCCACTGAATATCCTCAGGAGCTGGGTGAAGTATCTCCAGGCCAGCAAGTCATGGATGAAGAGTTTGAAAGGGCGTTATTTCCTCTGATACCTGTTTTCGGAGATGATGACACCATTCCACCCAAAAAGGCTAAGAAGAAAAGGCATTGAAGAAAGAAGACCACAATCAAATGCTTTATCAGTAGTGGTAAGTCTTTCTAGTAGTCATGAATCTTAACTTATGAAAAAGTGCTCAAACTTCTCGGGATTTCAGGGGCTTCTTCAGTTTCCCCTTTAAGGGAAAGGACTGACCATCCTCAGAGTACAATGGAGGGTGTTGTAGAACGACCACAAGTTCCTGCTAAAATGGCTATTCCTGAAGAAATACTGAGAGCAGATGAGCTGGCATCTGTTCCCTGCATCGTTCCTGTTTCTAATTCCAGGAGAAAAGAGACTTATGGAAAATTAACAATAATTCATAGAACCTCAAATGAGACAAAAAATGACTTCCATTCTGTGATGTTTTAGGTTCAAAACATGAACCATAACATTTTGAAACCATTGAATATGACCCCACAAATATCTTTTAAGAAGCTATCTGGGGTCAGAGATTGCTAGATGAAAGTCATGAAAAAGACATGCTGAGTGCTCCCACTGGTAAGACTAACCTGGGATCTGAGACATGAATGGATAAAATGATGAATATTGGCATTTCATTGGAATAATTTTTAGAACATGTAAAATTACAATGTGATTTAGAATATTTTGAGGATATAGTTATAAAATCAAATGGATGCGAGTTTCATCATTTGTGCTATCAATCTTTCCATGATTACACTTCTAACCATGTTTGGTTAAAAAATGTATAGTTACATCTGAAATACTGGCTAAACCAACAATTCTTGAAAGGGGTGTATAAATTTATGTCAACACTGTTATTGCTGAAACACTGACTCAGGTGGAACTTAGCACGACAGACCCTCCTAAAACCCATCCTGAAAATCATGTTGAATCTAGGAAATATGGGGAGGAGTCTTCACAAGTTTCTGATCTAATGTTAGGTAAAAGATGATGATATTTGTGTATTATTTAACCTACAATAAAATCAATAAACTTTTACTGTCCTTTGAAACTAATCATACTTTCAATTGACCAAACAGTGCTGTCAACTTCAATGGCTAGATCTAGAGGTGAAGCCTCAGCCTCAGCCCAAACAGTAGCAGAAGGTGAAGCAACCAGGGCCTGGGAAGGAGCAGAACATGGCACTTGCTTAAGTGGATTAATCCAAGACTATATTCCTCCCTATGATAGCGATGCCAAATTAGACCCAGAGGTGAAAAAATTGCTCTAATTCTCACATCAAAAGGCATGAAAAAATGTATGGAAGATAATATCTAAGGTGCCTCTTGAAGAGCTACCTTCGAAAATTCCAAGACTTTCATCCATGTTCATCATGCTGGGACTTGGCGGTTTTGGATATCAAGAAATCCATGTCGCAGTGAAACAAGTCATTCGAAGGAGGGAGAAAGAGAAAAGGTGTCGTCAAGACCTGATTAGGGCTAGATTTTTGAGCAATATTAGTGAATTTCAGGCTATAGTGTCCCGATCTGAGGCTGATCATGCTATAAAGCTGAAGGAGATAAAGAAAAAGATCAAGGAGAAGATTGTCCAGCAGTTGCACCTTCAGCAGGAGCTATATGCTATTACTAGGGATCTTGACCAGCTTCATAATTCGTTTGAATAATTCCAAGAATATGGTATAAAATCCATCAAATATGCCAAATATGCACTTCATCGAGCTGAAGAGAGTGAAGTTGGTCGAGTAAATGAACTTCAAGTGGCTACTGATGAAGCTCAGGATGTTGTGAAACAGATGAGAAATCATGTTGAAAGTCTTCTGTAACTTCTGAAAAAAGGTAAGAGACTACAGTCTGTGTATGTTTTTCTAATCTTGTTCATCAATGAAAAATAGTTCATTTTCAATCATATGTACCTTCATTTTCTTGACAATTTCTCTTATTTTTACCTAATCCAATGGGCCTAGTAAACATAGTTTGATTTTTACTAGGGTTATATAAATAACCCCCACAAAATTTTCATCTTTTAATTGCTCAATATTGCCTAAATCATACAAAATGTACGTTTAGCGAGTTGGGACTCGACTTTTGCTCAGAGCACCTTTTACAGGTTCCCAATTTAATGAGTACCATGACTTTTTTTATTGGCAGTTTAAAGTCATGCAATTTGTACTATTAAAAGGCTAATATTTAAGGTCGAATATCTTTGACCAAATGGATGATATTGACTCAATTCTTGATAATTTTTTTGGAAACATCTTACCATATTCAAGTATGGAGGGGTAAAATTGTAAAATGTGACTTGAGAAATTTTTAATCTAAGGAATGACATGGGAAAAGAGCTAAAAGGCATTAGAGGAAGTCTTTTATAAGAATGAAGTTACCACTACTTGACAAACCCGTTATCGGGGCTGAATTATGCAGGGCCAACTGGGGCATATGCTGCATAGTCAAATAGTAGTATCTTTTGGTTGATAGGTCCGTTATGTAGACAATTTATACAAGGCCACCTAAGGGCACATGCTGTATAGTCAGGCAAAAGAACTTTCATAAATTTGACTTTCTATTGCTAAAAGCTGAACAAATTTTTATAAAGAATAAAATTTTCCAAATCATAGAGTCTGCTTTATGGAGAAAGTTACTTGAATATGGAGAGGATATTTCCAATTAGAATTGTCAAAGAATTTTAGGAATGTGACTTCTACGAAGGTCTGACCCAAATATAGAAAAAAAGGTATCTGTGGTTTTAAATAATATGACTAAGACCAGAGATAGAAACATTATACGACATATGGTCAAGTAGTCCAAGGTTATTTCATATTACTTTGAACATATAGAGAAGGAGTAAAATGTAAACCATATACTTGAATACTTTCAGATCATTAAAAAGAGTATGGAACAAATATGTTAAGGATGGAATTTTTTTTCTAGATCCCTACATATTGTCGTTAAGACCAATAGGGAAAAAAGAGGCTTCTCCTAAGAATAAAGTTACTATTACTTTCCAAATCCATTATAGAGGTTTAATTATGCAGGGAAAACTGGGGAATAAGCTTTATAGTCAAATAGTAGCATATTTTGGATGACAGGTCCATTATGTAGACAACTTATGCAAGGCGACCTAAGGGCACGTGCTTCATAGTCAGGCAAAAGAACTCTCAGGTATCATAAATTTTGTGAACAGAAGTCAAGAAAAGGGTTATGGAGACCATGAATGTTATTTGTATAATGTTGTGGCTGGGTACTGAATTGAGATTCTAGATGTCACTATGTATATCATTATGATTAGAATCAAGCCACATGTAGTTCTTGAAATACAGTTTAACATCATGCAGGACGAGAGTATGGAAAATATTAGTTTAGGGTTATAGAGCTCAGACCATAGTGAGGGAGACACATCGTGCATTTGTTATAAACCTAATGTGAATAAATACCAGGGTGTTATATATCACACCATGAGCTCCCAGGGGTACTTTTCAGTCAAGAGACTGAAATTGGAGTTTGGGGTTAAGCCCAAAGGCTCGGGGCTAGACTCGAGGAATACTCGAGCGTTCCTACGTATCCCATGAGGATGGAAATCAAGATGCATGTAGTTCTTGAAATACCATTTTTATAGATTTTGTTTGTACATATGAGAGGTAAAGAGGACTGTATTGCAATTATGGATGGACCCAAGATTAAATACTTGGGTGTCACTAGATATCTCATAAGGATGAGAATCAATCCATACGTAGTTCTTGAAGTATAACATGTTTGGAGACCATGTCAATGATGATTCCTCTTGAGTGAGGGTATTAGGGATTGTTGTAATTTATTTTTCATATAGGGAAAAAAGTGCAAATAGTTTAAGGTCATATGCATGGACCATTGCTATGTATTTTAATGTCGCGCAGCAAGGACAGTGGGGGACTATATAGTTTAACGTCATATAGTTAGGATGATGGGACATACACAGTTTAACATCATGTAGGATGAAAGTGAACCGATATGAATAAGATAGTTGACTGGGGCTTCATAGATCAACATCATATGGGATAGAGGTTAATCGATGTGAAGAAAGTGGTTTTGGGCTTGAACCTCAGGAGGTTGCCTACGTACCCGGCCTAGGAGGCAAGGATCAAAGTCTGTTTAGTTCAATTGAGAGGTATTTAGTGATCTAGGTGTACTTAAGGACAAGGACCCAAAGATGGTGTTAGGACATAAGCATGGTTAGCGGCCCAGAGAAGATGACATGGTCGAAGCTTACTCTAAGCTCACGTGATTCATGCTCGGTGTGAGAAACAAGAGGCATCAACAGACCTGATGATCGTGTTGTGAAAGATGCGACCACGAAGGATGGTGTGGGGCTTATGCATGGTTAGCTGCCCAGGGAATGCATGGAAACAGAGTTTAAAAGACAATTATGCATGCGGCAATCACATTTTAATGTCATGTGTCACAGACATTGGGTGCTTGGAAGTTTAACATCCTACAGCTCAGACGATGCAAAGTTTAATGTCATATTGGATGATAGAGGGGGATATGCAGTTTAATGTCATTCAGTAAGAATAACAGGTGTATTTGTGTTACAAAAAATACTTCTTCAAGAATATTGCATTGGTTAAAGTTTTAATGAGTTCTCCATCCATTGAGATTAAAGAATAATCTCCATTGGAGTAGACCTTATGTATTGAGTAAGGTCCTTCCAACTTTGGCTCAAGCTTTAGAGGCTTTTTTTCCAGTATCATTGGGGTTTTGAGGACCAATACCAATTCTCCTTGAATTAATGAATGAAGATGAACTTTTTTATTGAAATATCATGCTATTTGATTCTAATAGACTTCTAAATGGTGCAGTGTGCACAATATTTTTTCATCTAGTCATTCCAATTCATCCAGTTGCTTTTGAGATTGTTCATCTGTAGATAACTGATCATAAATAGAAACTCTAAGAGAAGGTAATTGGACTTCAATAGGCAAGACTGCTTCTATTCTATATACCAATGAATATGGAGTTGATCGTGTAACAATGCGGGTGGTAGTCTGATAAGCCCATAGATCATGAAAAAGTTTATCATACCATGAATTCTTATCTTTATAGACCATATTTTGAAGTATATTTGAAAGAGTCTTATTGAAAGCCTCTACATGACCATTGGTCACTGCATGATACTGAGATGAATGGTTGGATCTGATATTGTATTCTTGAAACAATTTTCTTACCTCAGATGAACAAAATTTGGTGCCATTATCTGTCAATATGGTATGAGGAACACCAAATCTGGTAATAATGTTGGACTTGACAAAGCTAACAATGCTTTAGCACTGAATTCTTTGAGAGGCATTGCCTTTTACCATTTGAAAAAGAAGTCAGTAGTAGTAAGAATATACTTAAACTGCTTAGCGGTAGCTGGAGGATAAGGTCCAACTATATCCATTCCCCATTTAGCAAACGGCCATGAGTATTTAGCCGTATGAAGCAACTCTGGGGGTTTATGAATGAAGTTTGCACATACTTGGAAAGAATGAAACTTCTTAGTGAAATCAACACAATCTTTCATTATTGAAGTCTAGAAGTATACAAGCCTTCAAATTTGACCAGAAAGTCTATGTCTAGACTGGTGGGCACCACAAACTCCAACATGTAATTCATTCATGATAGCCATTTTATCTTCACCATCAATTCATCTGAAGATAATTCCATCAAAACCTTTCTTGTAGAGAATTTTTTGGTGATCTAGGCTATCATAAAGAGTAAAATTGACCACACGTCGCCGAACTTGTTCTTTCCCGGCTCTATCTGGTGGGAGTGTTCCATTTTGAAGTTATTCCCTGATAGGTGTCATACATCCTATAGTATGACCATATGGTTCAGAAATAGGACTGATTTCATTGATTTCCTCTATTATGATTTGAACAAAAGGTGAAACTATACGACAGTGGACAATACTGATGATTGTTTCGTCCCAATTTGGATCTGCCAGAAATGTGGCTACATTAGCCAGTGCATCATCTTTGGAATTTTGTGATCACGAGACATAAAAAAATGTCAGTTTTGAGGGAAATTCCTCTATTAACTCTCTAACGTAATCACAAAAGGGATTAACTCTTCCTTTCTGATGGCATAATCCCCATTGATTTGTTTGATTACCAAATCTGAATCACCTTTTACCTTCAATTGATTCACCTGTGCCTGAAGCTCCATTCCAAGCCTATGATGAGAGCTGGATATTCTACTTCATTGTTTATACTACCTTACAACAATAAGAATGAATATGGTAGCACTAACTTTTTTGGGGAAATAAACATGATTCCTAAACCAACTTTGTTGAATTTAGGATCTTCTATTTTCTTCCCTGTTGGACTTCTAGAGGCACTATCAAAGTACATTTCCCATGTTTGAGGATGATCTTGAATAGAGAAGACTTAATCATCAGGAAGTTCAATATTTAAAGATGTATCTTCTACAGGTGGGTGTTTAGTAAAGAAATCGGCCAAATCTTGTCCCTTTATTACCTTTTGAGACACATACTGGATATAAAACTGATGCAAAATAATTTCCCACCTTGCCAGATGTCCTGTAATCATTGGATGACTAAGGATAAATTTGAGTGGGTTATTGTGAGATACCAATTGGACCTCATGATGTTGTAGGTAGTGTCTCAATTTATTAACTGCAAAGATTAATGCTAGGTAGCACTTTTCAATACTTGAATATCAAGTTTCTACCTCAAGCGTAGTCTGAATGAGATAGTAAAGGCTGTTTTCATTCCCAGAATAATTCTTTTAGGCAAGGAAGGCACCTAATGATCATTATAAAGCTGTCACATAGAGAATAAGTGGTATTCCTTCAATATGTGGCATTAATACCAGTGGACTCAAGAGATATTTCTTAATGGTATTGAATGCTTCTTGACATTCTTCAGTCCACTCGTAGGTGACTCCCTTCTTCATTAATCTGGTGAAGGGTAAACACTTGCCTGCCAAATTGGCAATGAAATGCCAAATATAGACCAAGTGTCCTTGATTTCCTCTTAATTACTTCAAATTTCTAGGAGGTGACATGTCAAGGATTGATTTTTTCTTCTCAGGATCAACTTCGATACCACGATGGTATACAACAAAGCTGAGAAGTTTTCCTAAGGTTACCCCAAAAGCACATTTCATAGGGTTCATCTTCAAATTGTGTTGTCAAAGTTTGTTGAATATGATTTCCAAATCGGCCAAGTGATCAGAAATTTGTATGGATTTAACCACCAAATCATCCACATAACATTCAAAAAATTTCCCTAAAAAGGGTTTGAAGATATGGTGCATGACACGTTGATACGTTGCACCTGCATTCTTCAGGCCAAAGGGAATTACCTGATAGAAAAACACACATTGAGGAGCTTTGAAGGCTGTAGACTCCTCATCTTCTGGGGCCATTCATATTTGATTGTACCCAGAGTAACCATCCATGAAGGAAATATCTTTGTAGCCAACTATTGCATCAATTAAGAGTTCTATGATCATAACTGGAAAATCATCCTTGAGACAATTCCGATTAAGATCTCTGAAGTCAATGAAAACTCCAATTTGTCCATTCTTATTTTTCACAGGGACAATATTAGCTATCCATTTGGGATATTGAACTTCTATGATGAAGTTGTCCTTGATAAGCTTATCAACTTCTGCTTCAATTTTGGAGGCAAAAGTTGGGTGTGTTATTCTTGCTGCTTGCTTGAATACTCGATGTTCTTCTGGAAAACCCAAATGATGAGTGGCAACATCAGGATTAAGAACTGAAATTTTTGTATAATTCCAAGAATATACGTCTCTATTTTTCTTTTGAAATGATGTTTACATTTCTTTCTCTTCAAAAGTCATGTCTACACTAATTAAAGTGGGGTTCAGATCTTCTTTTGTTCCCAGATTTATTTCTATGAGTTCATCCACAGTGGTAGAGATACCCTCTTCAAATACCAGAGGAGCATCCCTAAGATCTTCCTCTTCTTTTATAATATGTGTTACTTCTTCTGTTTCTACTTTCATAGTAGATGACGAAGCAGAATCTTCATGGTCAGGGGAGAAGTTAAATTTTGAATATCTCGAAGAAGAGGCTATCATTTCTGACCCTATTGATGATGAAGGGTCTTCCTGGGGTGATAGAGAGCAGATGATGGATTGAGAATCGACATCATTGTTTTCCTATGGTATTGCTATAACTTCTTATGTCCTAGTTGATTAAGTATAGAATTGCTGGATTTCAACGGATGAAATGAAGACATCTCCATTTAATCTTCCATCACTGCTTGGTGAATCAACATTTTCTCCCATGCTGTATGGATTGATTTTCATAATTGAAATTATGGAAGTTTCCATAAGATTGTTTGGATTTAGGTCTATCCTATCAATTTGACTGATAGAAAACACATAATCTGTACTCACATGTATGAATGGGTTTACTGGAATCTTTTCCAAACCATTTGGAGCATTAATTTTAGTGACCTTCTTTGCTGTGGATTTTTACTTTCCCTCCATGTGATAAAATTTTGCCTCAATGTATTAAGATTCACATGTTTTTAATAGGGCCTTTTCACCACACAATGTCCCAATTTGACCATTGAAACAATATTTGAGACATTGATGGTATGATGAAGGTACAGACGTAAGTTGATGTAGCCAAGGTCTTCCAAGCAAAATGTTGAAGGCTGTGTCCTGATGAACAACCATGAAATCTGAATTAGACACAAGGTCTCCAAACTGAATTTTGAGTGTTATCTCGCCCAAAGGTTCTTGTTCATTCTTATCATATCCTTGCAACATCAAAGTAGAATGAGATAAATCAAATTTGGTGAGGCCTAATCGACGAAGTGTACGAATAGGAATGAGGTTGACTCCTGAGCCATTATTAATGAAAGCTCATTGGATGTCTATGTCATTGACTTTTCTAGATAGATATAGAGGTCTGATTTGTCCATCTACAATATCATATTTATCTTCATCTGTAAAAGATATCACTACATGGGATTCTGTAGGATCATTCTCTATATGGTAGAACTCATCCACAACAATTTCAGTTTCAAATTATTGAGGACTTGACAAAGCCTCAATAAGTGCCTCACGAAGATCTTTAAATAGATTCAATGCATCCAGAATTGATAACTTGGCTGGTAATTGGGCCAAATGTTTCAAGACATCATAATTTTGGTCCAAAGGTCTGCGTTTCCCATCATGAAAATGTGGGTTTGCAGTTGCCTTGGAAGTTGATGCTTTGGCAGTAGATGCATCCCGTATCAGGGTAGGAATTGGAAACACTCCTGGCTTTGGTAGATTAGAATGACGAGGTCTATCTATTTGCTAAGAGGGAGAATGTGTAACCTCTAACCGGTCCTCCAAAATAACTGTGTTAGGACCGAATCTGTCATGTTTGGAAGAATTTTCTTATTTCTGTTGATCCCATTGAAGGGCTTTTCCACAAGTTTCTGCTGCATACACAGTTCTAGCAGGGGTAGGATTGAAATAGTGGCTTCTGGAATATCCACGTCTTCCTTTGTACCATAGACCTTTGTCTCTTCCTCTAATTCCTCTATTAGATACAGGGAACTTAGGATCATCATGATCGAAACTATCATTGACATAGGGATCTGTTAAATGAATCATGTTAACAGAACCAAAGATAAATTCTTTATCTGGTGAAGATTCTGCCTGATGAACCATTTCAGGCTGTTCCATTTGGCGGGGTGATGCCCATTTTTTTGAAGTAGATGGCATAAAATCTACCAGAGTCAAAGACAACTTAGGCTTCTACACGAGCTCATCTTCTTCTGACTGCTCTTATTTATTCAAATTACGCCGCTTCTTTAAGGATTTTTCTTCTGATGAAAGGGGTTTTGTTGTGGCAGAAATAATAGAAGAAACAATTGTTTGATTCAATTGTGTTCATAAAATGTCATGAGTTTATTTGATCATTTTCTGACCATCCAATCATTATATTTCTACACATTTTTACTTTTGACTTCATTCCACTCACCTTTTCCTCTGGATCAGTAACAGAAACACATGCTACCTAGGCTGAAGAACCTTTTGGTTTTACTTATCCAGATTCCACCATCCTTTGTAGGAGGTCTTTTAAGACAAAACAATTATGAATGGGATGCACCAACATTTGATGAAACAAGAAATAGTTGGGGAGGTCTTCATCTTTTTCCTTGTTCAGTTTTTTGGGCCTTGGAAACTGAACCAGATTGTTTTCCAGAGTCTAGATGAAGTAACCAGGAACTTATTCATTTCAGAAAGAATAAACTTTGTTCTTTAAATCCTCAAAATGTTTCCGCCTTTGATCTATTTGATCATCTTGATGAGGCGTCCATTGTTGTTAACGCTCAGGAGGTGGAGCCCTTCGATATGATGAAGGCTTTGAAGTAGAAGTAGATACAGGTTCTTGTTTAAGTGTAACTGTAGTAGCTTCTGCCTTTCCTATTCTCCTTCCTAGAACTGATGGAATTACAGAAATTTTAACCCTATTTTGTATAATAGAGTCTTCTATCTACTGAGTGATTGAAGTAAGGTCTCGAAACCCTCTTTTGTATTTCACATGGATTAATGGTGTGCGTAATTGATCACGTAAAATTTCCACACAGATTAGAAGAAACTCTTATTGAGGGAGTTCTAAACTTAAAGAATATGTTAATCCCTTTCAGCGAGCAATGAAATCCAAAATTCTTCCATTTTTCCTTTTTTACAATTGGTAAGATAAAAAACTACCGCCTTTGGTAATTTTGAGCTAAATTGAAGAAGAAATTTTTGATGGAGATCTTCCCACCCAGTAATTGACTGAGATTGCAAACTTTTATACTAGAAAAAAGTAGGTCATTGTAATGACTGTATAAAACACATGAGCTTAAATGCTTCTTGTTATTGAGGAGTTACCATAATAGGATCACAACGAGAAACAAAATCTCTTAAGTATTGTTATAGATCTCCCAAACCATTAAAAATTGGGAATGTGGTATTCACAAAATTTGATGGGGGAGGGATTGTATCCACCCATTCAGGGTAAGCTCTCTTTTCTGGTTGATCTGGTGCATGTCGATCCTTCATAGCATCCAACCAAGCTATTAATCACTCAATGGCAGTCATTAATATTTGAGAAACATCTGGTTGAGCTAGATTTTGTACAGGTGCAATAACAAGAGTTTGGATGGGTGTGGCGACCAGTACTGTCACTGATGATATTATTGTCGGTTTCTATCGGATATGACCCATAGGATTGGACCTGTGAGGGTGTACTTGTAAAGGGGG
The DNA here is from genome assembly GCA_963277665.1 of Viscum album. Taxonomy (NCBI): domain Eukaryota; kingdom Viridiplantae; phylum Streptophyta; class Magnoliopsida; order Santalales; family Viscaceae; genus Viscum; species Viscum album. The sequence continues at coordinate 1,265,920,817 of OY728145.1, read as the reverse complement.
ATATTATTGATCCATCCTAATAGCTGCAACAAATTCCCTTGATTGATTAACTCCATAATGCTTAGAAGGAAGACTACGTTGAAGTATTTCTGCATTTAACCTCCTTAAGTCCTTCATTTCTTCATCTTGTTGTGAGAACCTTTACTCTAATGAGAGTGATTGGACTTCTACAGAGGTAGGGTGGAATATAACCTAACTTTTTTCCTTTCCCCTTGTTGGACGCCTTTCAGAGAGGGGGATTTGGTTATTTGAAGGCATACCTAGATTCTGGTTAAGCCTTTGATTTTGGGTACGCACACCTTCTTCATTTGTTTCTGTGTATACAACCTCTTGAACATGAAGTACTTAATCTAATTCCTCATAGTGAGCCTTATGTCCTAGGGGATCAGTGACGACAACATTGATGACATTTATCAATGCATAACACATTGAAGCCCTTCTGTCAGTGTTTCTACGATACTTTCTTCTTTCACATCCTTTATCAAACATTGACTTTTGTTTGGTTGATCCCGAAGGAACTTCTTGATGAACCATAATTTGGAGGGAATTTCATGATAATTTGGCTCTGCATTCCTCTTATGGATTCTTCCCTAATCAAGAGAATACTGACTTTTTCTGAGGAAGAGATTGAGAATTTGAAAAGGTCCCCAGTCTTGTAGACTGGAGCTGTTCCTATTTTTCCTACTCAACTCCTTGAATCATGTTTGTTGATCCCAAGTGTTGGATTAAAAGAGTCCCCAACCTGGAAAGCTAAGGTGGCTCTCGAGCTACTACATCTGAAACTTTTTTAAGAGCTCTCCTGATTTTGAAGATTTTAGTCTAGAAGTTGGCTGGATGCATCATCCGATATCCACTCAAACCACCTGGCTCAAATGTATGTTGGATTATTTCTGACACCTCTATCACCTGACGATGCACATGCTCTAAACAAGAAGCTCATTCTATATTCTCATTTGCTTGATTCAAGAGAAATTCGACAACTTGTTCTTTATATGCCTGACTTTGGGAAGAACTAGTTGAGGCCTGTTCTTGAGCAAGCTTTTGATTACACACAAAACCAGTTAGATGTAGCCAGCCATCAGAAATAACATTGCATGAGACCAATTTTGATGGGCTTTTTTCCCTAGAGAGCACAGCGAAATGCAATTCTCCATGAACACCCCATCCCCTGATATGAATACCAGATGGGGAATTGGTAGTTAACTAGAGCAACCTTTTTAATGCACCAAGGCATATAGGCTGAAGGGCTCTCTGCTGCTTTTCAACCTTTGGATGTCAGGAAACTGAGAGAGATGCCAAGTCAATTTGGAATTTCAACCCTTCTATTACATTAACATGATTTTGATATTCAATATAAGGTAATATTTTCTCTTTTAAGTGACTAAGAGTTTTCCATATGTTGAGACAAATATTTTGAATATAATATTCTGTCAACATTTCTGGAATATCATACTGAGAGTCAGATAAAGGCCAAAACATGACTGGTATTTCACCTTTCACCAATTGTTTTCTCATATTCATCACTTCCTCTTTGTCATTTGATGAAGATTATTTTACTTGATTGGACCAAAGCTGGTACTTATTTGTTTCTTCATCAGATTCAATGAGATTGGTAGAGAATTCATTTGTCAAATTAGAAGATTAATGACCTAGGGGTGGTTCAGAGAATGACCAACACCCCAGGCTATTTTTTAATTGAGAAAGTATTTCACCTGCTAGTGGTAAGGCATCAAACATGACTGGCTTCGCATTTTCAAGTGCCTCAAGATAAGAGGGCTTTCTCGTTAAGCATTGTCCATTGAATAATTTTCTAGGAAATGCGAATTACTACTGCGGAGAGGAATTTTAAAACTAAATTCATTATCATGGGGAGGACCACCATGGTGGGATACATCAAAAGATAAAACCTTTTTCTCCTTGGTCTTTTGGCCATGTAGAGGGTTTTCGTGGCTCTCATTTGAAGATGATGCTTTGAGATTGACCGAATTGCCCTGAAGCAAGCCTTTATGAGGTAGTGTCTAATGAAGAGCTTCAGAATTATTGTTGCTATTTCTATAATTCTGATATGAGAGAGTAGAATCTTGAGTTGCAACAGATAATTGTCTAAGGGCTTCAAAAACTCCAGCATTGAGAAAGGACTTATTGTAGATTGACTCTTGATTTTTTAACAATGTTGGATGAGTCTTTTTCTTGGATGCCTTCTTAATCACTTTGGAAACCACTTGTTGAAGAAAGTGGTTATTATGGGCAGGTGTATGTGCCGACTCAGGAGAAATTGTCAGGTTAGGCTAACTATATCCATTTAAATAGGGTGTATGTGCCCGAATTGATTGTCAGTATGACATGGGGGAGTATACCCCACGACCCTCCTAGACTGGAATAGAGGTGTGTATCCCCTCCGGGGTGACATGTTGATGAGTCACTCCACTGATTGGGATATATTTATGTTTCTTTCCCTTTGATGTCGTTGAAGTTGTTATAATATTATGACAGGTATTCAGAATATGGGCAGGGATTTGATTCTGCTCTTTCACCATTGTCAGAATGTGCTTAGTGACTTTAGCTACCGGAATGGGAATATATATCCATTTCGTGATTGGAGTAGGTGTGTGTTCCTGCTCCTTTCCTCCTTTTCCTATCAGTGAATTCTGATAGTAATCATGTGTGGGGGTAGAAAGTTGTGTCTACCTCCTATTTTTCATTGGATCTTTCCAATTGACATCTTCGGGTGCTACCAAATGAGACTGATGGTTATCTTGATGAATTGCAGGTGTATGTGCCTGCTGATTTTTCTCCACCAAATATGATTGTTGAACTTCCTTCAATATTAGCAGACGAGACTATTGGCAGAATTGATGAGTGTAAGTAGGTGTATGTGCCTGTTTATAGGTGGTCACTATTATTTGGATGCAGTCAGATGAGCCTGCTGACTAGTTAATGATTTATAAATAGGTGTATGTTCCTTCCTATATTACTCTATCGACATTGCCTATTGGAATTGGTGTGTTACTTCCAGACGATTCTGTTGGGCAGTGAAATTAGAATAGACAGGTGTATATTCCCACTCGTTGTTTTCCATCAAGTTAGGTTGATGGACTTCTCTGGAGGGGGAAGAGGTAAGAACCTACTTCATGTTGGCCGAATTTCACCTCTGATGGTTCTTCTTACATGCTCGGGTCTAAGGAACCTGAGCCGAATGCCTAGAAGCGATACCCCCATCATGTTGAGGGTGCACTACTACATGAGTCTAGCGGCGATTTTTGGTGGGATTCCTCAGGAAGGACTTATGTCTTCTTGAAATAAGGCCTTGAGTGACCTCTTGATTCACCTACCTGTAATATGGGAGGGATTGGTGGTTGCGTTCCAGTGATAAAGACTCAAAAATGTTGGATATGGTGGTTGGAACCACCTACTTCTTAACCACTAGTCATCGCTGTCTGGACAACCAGGGTGAGTTGTTAACTTGAAGGGCTTGTCAAGCGGCCTCCAGAGTTGGATGGTACCGTGTTGATGGTATTCCCTCCCCAATGCATTTGAGACCCAACATTGAAGACACGTAGTAGGTTATATCATCTATAGAGTAGATTAGGATCTGATAGGAGTAGTGGTCAAGGCATTCACAGGTGTGAACCTAAAATAATCCATTTTTTTGTTGTAGAGAGATCTTGGAAATGAGTGCTTGTTTGATATAGCAGATATAATCAAGATAAGACTGGCCAGACTACATCTTTTAGATGAGCACATATGTTATTGATTGCTTTGTTGTCCCTCATATTGAGTTTAATAAGTGCCTAAAAAATAAGAAAAACATCATTTAACTTGGTTAAGGATTCACATCAGGTTCACCATTTTTTTGTTTCCTCTTGAAATGGGGATGAACTTGTTTTTTTAAGGTTCAAACTTTCTAATCGGTTTCTAACAAGTTTATTCGTAGAACTGGAAACACCCAATGATTCTATATCCATTTGGACCTACTTTCCAAAGGTAGGTGCTCATTATTTGTAGACCGATGAGGCTTAAGAATTTGCATTGGTCAAGAGGATGGGAGGTCAGGATCATCACACCTTTTTGGGGGGAATTATTGCCTACTCTGGGACACTCTTATAGATTTAAGTTATGTTCATGAATCCTTATTAATTTACCGAGCATGAAAATGAGTTTTCCTTTTGATTTGGAAATAACTGATTGATATGTATGGGATTTAGAGAATCTTTTATATGTATTTGAGGTTCTTCATCAATGTAGATTCATCTGTATATATTAGAGATTCTTATTCAATGGTATCCTTCAATACATTATATAGAAATCTCTTGGTCATTATGATGACCATATTGGTTTTAAAGCCACTCATTGGGGAACTTGAAGTTTATTGTCCTTCAGAAAGACAGGGATTATTTTATAGTTGGGATCATACCCGCAAATGGACTACCTACGTATCCTCGATAAAATGGAATCAGAACCCATGTAGTTCGATAGGAAGGATATAGTTTAACGTCATATGGGACAAAAAATAATTAATGAAAGATGGACTTGAACCTTAGAAAGTTTTCTTATGTACTCTAATTATAAGGCAGAGATCAAATTCCACGTAGTTTTGGGTGAGAAAATATGGGGCTTATACATGGTTAACGACCTAAAAAGAGATGTCGTGATTACTTTTACACTCTAAGCTCATGTGAGTCTTGCTCGGTGTGGGAAACAAGAGCTATCAGTAAAACCTGACGATTGTGTCACGAAAGATGTAGTTATAAGAAATGATGTGGGTCTTAAGTATGTATGACTTCCCAAGTAAATGAAGAACATGACATACTTTAGTAAAGAAGCCCAGGAGTAGGGTCCATAAAGGTATTTGTACTTTATGGAGATTTGGAGTTTTAACCCAGGGCTTACTCCTAAGAAGGATTCCCAAATTAAAGGGGACTTATAACTTGGGGCTTACTCCTGAGAAGGAGGCCCAAATAAAAATAGACTTATGATTGGGGATTATTCTTGAGAAGGAGGCCCAAATCAAAAGAAATTAATATTGGGGCTTACTTCTGAGGAGGATGCCCAATGTTAAAGGAAATTATGACTGGGGATTACTCATGAGAAGGAAGCCTGGGTTAAAGGAATTTATGATTGGGGCTTACTCCTGAGAAGGAGGCCCAGGTTAAAGGAATTTATGACTGGGGATTACTCTTGAAAAGGAGGCCCAGGTTAAGGAAATTATGATTGGGGCTTATTCCTGAGAAGGAGGCCCTAACTAAGGGAACTTTGGGCTTACTCCTAAGAAGGATGCCCTAAATCCAAAGATCTTCTCATTTTAAAGGATGAGGTTATATGGAGGAAACCTCTAACCGTAGTGACATAAATCTTGTAAGTAACGAGGTTTTGGGAAAGGTTCTCATAGAATTCCTTTCAAATAATGAAGCTAACAAAGGAACCATGTCATGAATGGCTTTGAAAAGGGGTTTGAGGGCTAATATCTAGAACATGAGAGGTGAATGGAAGAAAGTCACACAAATGAAGTTGAAGTGCAAGTGTAGGTCGCGTAAGTCATTTGGCACGCAAGTATTGGCCGCACAAGTGTACTTGCACGACATGGGTTCACCTGGGCGACAAAGAATCTCTAGGGTAATACTTGGGAGAGACTTAACTCAAGCCTTTAGTATTATCCTAAGATGTTTCCAAAAGGGAGGCACACAAATTTCATCAAAAGGGTATGGTGGCGCGCAAGTGTTTCCATTTTTAAGGAGGTCTAGAAACTTAGGCATGCAAGTGTTGATGAATTATAAACACTTAGGCCTTATTCTACCCCTTTAAGTCTTCCATTCTAGGTAAAAAGTTACCTTAGAAGCTTTCAGAAGAGCTGGGTTGAAGACTTGGGAGAAAAGATCTTGAATTTGACTTTTGGAAAATCTGTCCTCGAAATGGGGGCCCACAAGGGCTATTTATAGGCCACCTTGAACCTTAGAAAAAAAATTAAATAGGGCGTGCAAGTGAGTTGCATGACCCATAAGTGGCACACAAGTGACTTGCTCAGCATGCAAGTAACGTGCATGCCTCACTCCAAATTGGATTCTATTCCATGCCTTTTGTTAATTTTTTTTGATTTTCTTCAAAGGGTGACCCTCTGTGTGCTTAAGGTATTCCTTTTTTCCATTCGCTGGACTCTGTGACAAAAAATAAGCATCAACCATAATTCATGTATTATGTATCTAATTTACAAGACACTAAACCTAAAATATATTCCAATTTAATAAATGTGTATTAAGTAATGAAATTTATGTGATAAAAAGGCAGGATGTCATACAATTTCAGAGTTTAAATCTTCCAATTCATCACTTGTATCATGAAGGTCTCTTTGTTTTATGTGAACAAATATTATAACATCCTAACCTCCATATTGTCTTCAATTAGAGGTAGATTTTTTACTTGGCCTTAAGTGACATTCCCAAGGAGCCAAAGGATGGAAATAAATGTCCAGGGATTTATTTTAATTGTGGGATGATTTTCCCATTGAGAAACAAAACAACCCAACCAAACATTCCATAAAAAATGACCACTAAATGATGCATGATAAAAAAATTAAAATAACTCAAGGGAAAACCATTGATATCAAAACCAAACTACAAAATAGTGCCATAAAAGATGACTACAACCATAAAAGTACAAAGAGGAAGTCAAAACTAATAAAACTCAATAACACCCTGCATAATTTCAATGATCCAAAACATGCTCCATTTTCAAATTCCACAATACCACTTGAGAAGCACAAAGAACCACTAAAGAAGTGTGATACATTACGTTTTCCTATGTCTTATTAAAAATTATCTTCAAAAGAACCAAAGTTCCAAAGAAGGGGTGAGTTATGAAACTCATTAGGTTTTCCCCAAATGTATTCCCAAGTCATTCCACTAGGATTGAACAAGTTATCACATTTATATAAAACCTATTTAAAACAGTTTAACAATCTATAGCAAATCCAAATAGTTCCATACCAAAATAGTTTCCAAAAAAATAAAAAAAAATTCTTTAAACCATTTCACATTCATTTTTGTCATACCCATTCCACGATTTACACCCACACCCACACATTCATGCTTTTATGTTAGTTCCATACACATGCTTAGTTTCTCATCCATCAACTAAGTCATCATTAATTGGACAATTTCCCTATTCCCTAATTACATGCACCTCTTATCCAGTGTCATGTCCCTTTGTACCCCAATGGTACACAACCCATTATTTGGGGTTATATTGAAAGAATAAATTGGCACAACCCATGTATTCCAAAACCATTTCAAATCAACCATTCCTATCCATTTTAATAAAACCATTATTTTATTGAGAAATTTTCAAACAATCTATTTTAATTAATCCAAAAAACCCATATTTTAAAATAAACATTTTAAAATCCATAAAATGAATCATTTTTCACAACCAGTTTCCAAAAATCCACTAACCATCACTAAAAAAGGTTTACACCTTGATTTTACCACCAATTTCACAATCAATTTAAATCAATTTAAACAATTTGAAACTAAGTATTCAATTTCTAATAAGAGGAGTCAATAGTTAAGCTACCTACCTCAGGTATTATGGTGCAAATAAAGAATGGTACTAAAGGCCAACAGAACCCAGTTGAATCTCCAAAAACTCCCATTAGATATCTTTTCCTAACATCAAAGAAGAAATATATCATCATTATTGGAATCAAAAACCATATATATATTGACAGTGAAATATATTTAAGACTCTGAGAGAGGTAATATAAGTAGATCTAAGTAAAACTACCAAAAACAAAGACTTTCCATGGGAATCTGGCTACAGTACACCAAGAAAATCCTTCAAATCATTCTTGGATTGATATAGAATGATTCCACAACCTTTATATGGAATAAATATCAAGGTAGGGCCGAAATGGAGGTAAAATGTGGGGTTTAGAGGTAAAAACATGTGAGATCCATCTTTTTTAGGATCTCACTTTTAAACCATGCATATTTATTCACACAGTTAAGAAAAAACATTCACTAACCATGTGCCAGCCACTTCCTCAAGGAGAACCATGCATGGTTGGCCCACAAGGTTAGACAAACTATGCGCCAACTATGAAAAATCCCATTATCCCACTTTTCACAGTTTCTCCTAGGTGGCCCTACGATCTGGCCAAACCATGTGCCTACCCAGAATCCCATGTTTCTCCTTACATAGTTTCCTATAGTAGTTGAATGATTTTCACTAATAATTCTCCAACCATGAACCTTTATAAAATATCCAAAAACATTCAAAAAGTATTCCAAACCCTCCCAAACTTCACCCAAACACTATACATACTTAAAAAATATAAATAAATGGATGCGTACCTAAAACCGGGGGCGCTACATTTTCCCCACCATTAGTATTTACATACTAATAAAGTAAAAAAACCATAATTTCTATAATATATTTTTGTCCATTGGTCAATCATTTCATTTTCCCATTCCCAAGTCTATTCCTGAATCTAATAATGTTTCCACAAAACCCGCACTAGACCAGTGCTTTTTACATTAAAGAATTTCTCTTTCCTATCCATAATCTGTATTGGTATGTGTACCAATGAATCATCCCACTCTATGTCATTGTGATCCCATTTCATCACACAATAAAGATCAGGCTGGTACTTTTTCAATTGAGATACATGAAACACATTATGCACTTCACTGAACTATAGGGGGGAAATTCAACTAATATTATACATCACCAACCCGTTCAAGTATCTCAAAATTAAGTACTTATTGAGGATATAAATTTCCCATATTCCCAAAATGACAATGTACAAAACTTGTAGAGGTCCTCAAAAACACAAGATCACTCAACTTGAATGACAACGTCCATTGATGATGATCCACATATGACTTTTGAGGACTCTAATTAGTCCCATCCATTTCCTGATCAACAGAATATTATCCATTATATCTTGGGAAAGGCTCAGTCCAACCAGTGATGACTCACCTATTTCCACCCAACAAAGTAGAGAATGAAAGGGACGCACATGATATTCCTCAAAAGTTGCGATATATATTAAGGCCTTATAACTGTTGTTATATGATAACCCCACTAATGGTATTTGATACTCCTATGAGCCACTAAAATCCATTACATAAGACTGTAGCATGTCTTCCAATGTTTTTATTTTTAATTTGGATTATACATCTGTCTGAGGATGATAATTCGTACTCATGGTCAACTGAGTCTCAAGGGATTGGTGTAAGGATTTACATAAACAAGATGTAAACCTCGGGTCACTATCTGATACTATCTATACTAGTACGCCATGTTTCATTACCACTTCTTAGATATATATTTTTGAAAATTCCTCCACCATATGATATTCATGAATAGGGATGAAATGGGATGACTTTGTTAGTTAATTCACTATCACCCAAATGGCATCGTGTTTTTGAACCATTCTTGGGAGACCTATTATAAAATCCATTGCTCTTTACTCCCATTTTCAAACAAGAATAGGTAAATACTGAAACATACCTACTGGCCATTGGTTCTCTACCTTAAACTACTAACAATTTAAGCATCTTTAAACAAACTCAGCCACCTTCCTTTTCATATTGACGCACCAAAACTATGTTTTAAAATCCTTATACATCTTCTATATTATAGGATGAATAAACAATCTCAAATAGTGGTTAGCATGAAGAATTTATTCCTGAAAATCCATAGGTATGACTATTGGATCTCAAAACTAAAAATATGAACTCTCATCCAGCCTCCATCCCTCAATAGTCTCCCCACCATTGAGTTTTGACCACTTAGAAACAAATTCAGAATTAGATGTTTGTGCCTCCTTAACTATCTCAACCAAATTAGGAATGAACAAAACTATAAAGAAAAACACAACCTCAACTCAGTCTTCACATTCCATGTGCTTGTCAGATATCACTGACATCAACGAACACTGATCTGAAGCCTCTTTTTCCAACTCAACATATGAATTTATTCTTAATGCATCTTCCACAGTATTTCCTTTACCTGGTGTATACATCAAGTCAAAGTTGAGTATTTAGAGATACTCCAACCAGATTCATTTTTTGGGTTCACATATATTTATGAGAAAATATGTTTTAAGTTCTTATAATCCATTAATACTATAAATTTCTCACCAAAGAGGTAATGATGCAAAGTATTCAATTTATGGACTACATTAGATAACTCCAAATTATGTTTCAGGTGGTTCTTCAATTGAAACTATGACTTCCTTAAGCCACAAGAAATAACATGGTCTCCCTATAATAGAACACATCCCAAACCATATCTCTAAGAATCAAAATAAACCATGTAACCTTATCCTGATTCTAGAAATATCAGGATTGTTGCTGATGTAATGTGAACATTGGTCTCTTGAAAAGACTTCTGAAATTCATCATTCGAATGGAATATAACATTATTCCTTGTCAAATATGTCATAGGTGAGGCTAGCCATGAAAAATAATGAACAAAGCTTCAGTAATAACTAGCCAATCTAAGGAAACTACATATCTCAAAGACATTCTTTGGAGCTTTCCAAGAGATAATAGCAACTATATTTTCAAGATCCAAAAAAAAACACCTATTTCAAATATTACATGGAAAATTAAACATACCACTTGTATCTAAAAATCACACATCGATAATTTGGAATATAAGCGATGATCCCACAACTTCCCAAAACTATCTCCAAGTACTGCTCATGCCCATCACTTTTCCTTGAATACACGAATATTTCATACAAAAAAACCACCAAAAAAGAATCCATATACCTCTAAATTATTTAATTAATCAATTACATAAAGATAAATGGTTCATTAATAAGACTGAAAGGAATTACCACATACTCATATCATCTCTTGAAAACTATCTTTGGAATATCAATATTCTAAACCTACAATTGGTGATATAATGATCATAATTAAATTTTATAAAACCATTGAGCTCCCCTTAATTGATTGGATAGATCATCAATGTGTTGAAGTTGATAACTTTTATTTATCATAACATTGTTAAGATTATGACAATAGACACAAAAATGAAGTGTTTCATCCACCTTTTTTACAAACAACACTAGTGTTTTCCACAGTGACGTGCTAAAAAAATGAACCCTTTTCATTCTAACTCTTCAAACTACACTTTAAATTCCGTTAATTCTATTGGTTTAATCTAGTAGTTCAGAAGGTAAATAGGACTAGACCCCTAAAGGAGATCAATTATAAACTCAACTTCTCTTATGGGTGAGAACCCTGAGATTTTTTTGGGGATTTTTTTTTGAAATTATCCAACAACCACTGGAAAACAACCATTCTAGATCTATTCCATCGATTCCAAATTCAACGCTATCATATAGTATGGTATCATTCAAATGGTTTTTTCCAACAAGGTCATTTCACCTTCCATTACATTCTATTTTCCTTTAAAGATATACTCAACATCATCCTCAGTCATGAAACAAACCATTCTGGTATAATAGTCAATAGGAGCCTTGGACATTATAAACCAATACATACCCAATATTATATCATTGACAACCATACCAAGATATAATAAATCTCATATCAACTCAACTCCATCAACATTATCAAAGATGATTTACACACAAAGGCTCGACATTATCTTTGACCAAAAGAAGTTGTAAGTTTCAGTAAATAATGAATCATCTTAATATTTAGAACCAAAAAATCAGTAGTATAAGAAGTAATAAAAAAAATGGGATGTGACCATATCAAAAAATTATTGCCTAAATGTAGAATTTGAAAGAATCATACCTCATACCATCGATGGTCCAGACTGATCATCCATAATAAATTTCTCAACTATATATAATTGTTTAGTCACTGCATTTTGTCCCTTATTTCCCTATTGATGTTTCCCTTACTGAGTAGTCATGGTATTCCAAGAATCACCATGGATAGCTCTATTATACTGAAGAGTTGTATTTTTTTGCCCTCATCCCATCAAAGCATATGATGTCTATGACCCATGAGAAGTGTCCTAAACACCAAACCTGGGAGAACTATGAAAATAACACTGAATATACCTTATCTGGTTGCAATTATGACATGATCAAGGTGGTTTTGTACACTCTCACTTCATGTGGTTGAATTAACCGCATTGGAAACATTGAAATTTTTTCTTGGGTCTTGGAGAAAGATTCATTGATCTAACCATCTGATTGTGAGTCATCATTATACCTTGTAAATAAGTGTTCCTCTTCTTCTTTCTCCCAAAATTATATTCCCCACTATTTACTAAAGGTATCAACATAATCCCTCCACTTTTATCTCTTAATATGTACCTTTATTCCACTATCTCTCTATTAACCATCTTGGTATAATTCATTATATGGAGAATAGAAGTTTTTGAGAAAATATAATGCCTTAACCCCAGTTCGAATATACATTCCTCCAAGAACGCACTAGCAACAAATTTAGGTGAAAATAGGACTAAATTCATAAATTTATCTATACAGTCTATAATTGTGAGGCTCTCCTTCTTCAAGATGAAGAAAATTTTCTTTCTTACAATCCTAAATGTTTGATGATATAAATGTTTGTTGAACAATTATTCAAAATCCTCTCATACAAGGCCTTCATCTAATTTATCCTGAACTGCTAAATCCCACCATTGGTGTGAAAGATCCTCCATCATATACATTTCCATGTTGAATTTCATATATCCTAGAGTACAAAGGAAATTCAAGATTTGATTCATCCTGTTTAGCCATAACTATTCCTTCTCTGTTTCTGAATCACCCAAAAATATGGGTGGATTCTACTTCTATAATTAGATGGAATGATCCACTTTCCATGGTTCATCCCTCATATTCCCTCTATCAACATTCTAAAAGGCTTAGACTATACTTTTAACTAGTTGTTGTTTCACCTGTGTCTTAGTTACAACCACATTTTCCACATCTTCCTCCAGTTGATTTCTACAATGCCTACCGGGTGTCATTTTCTATAACCAAAATAAATTCCATGAGTCTCACTCTCTATAAAATGAAGGATTAACAATTTCAAATTCAACCACAACACACATATCATAACATTTCTTTACAAAATTCAACATTTTACACATTCAACCATTTTTAAAAATTTCACCATGATTTTGAAAATCAATCCATTTTAAAAATCACCATATCATGTATTTTAAAAATCTCACAATTGAAAATAATTTGAAATATTTTAAAAAATCAAAACTTTTACACCAAATCATATATCACTATGAAAAATGAATATACACTCCTAGTGGGAATTCATTTCTATAATTCATGTCATTATCATCTCATTAGAAAACCCATGGAAATAAGATTTCAATTCTGGTAAGTGTCTCCAACACACTTATGTACCAAACTCCCTGGTAACTTGAAGTTCATCATAAAAATGTTATCTATATCTTTTTATGATTAAAATTTTAAATCTCTACAATCCTACTCCTTTCTACTATCCAAACTCATGGATTAACCAGAATGAATTTTCAAATCCAAGACTGGCTCAACTGATCACCAAGGCCCAAACAAATTGATACCATTTAGAAGTCCATGACTGAACGAGCCGACACCACTAGTAACATACCACCCCTCCTCATTGGCTTGAGTCTGGGAAGAATTTATACTTGGCCTTAAGTGATATCCCCAAGGTGCCAAAGGCTGTCAATAAATGAAAAGGGCTTCAATATAGTTGGTGGTTGATTTACCCTTTGAGAAAAAAAAAACAACACCACCAAACAAGCCATAATTAAAGACCACTACATGATGCATGATAAAAAAGTAAAACAACTAAAGGTAAAACCATTAATATCAAAAAAAACTTCAATAGGTAGTGAAATAATTCAACCATTAATGTAAAAAACGAAATACAAAACTAACAAAACTCAAAAACACCCTACATAACTCCAAAGCACCAAACATGATTTATACTCCAATTACAAAATACCACCCAAGAATCACAAAGAACCACCAAATAAGTGTGATACTTTACTATTTCATGTTTCCCAATAAACAATATCTATAAAATCACCAAAGTATTAAAGAATGGGTGAGAAATGAAACTCAATAGGATTTCTCCAAATGACTTCCATACTCACGCCACTAAGATAGAACAAGTTAGAACATTTGTATTAAACAATTTATATAAAACCCATTTTAAACTGTCTAAAAATATTTAAAAAATAAAAATAGTTTCATACCAAAATAGTTTCCAAAAACATAAACAAACAATTATTTAAACTATTTCACATTCTTTTTTGGCATACCCATTCCATGATTCACACGCACACCCACACATGAATTATTCTCTAAGAGTTACATACTCATGAGTGGTTTCTTTTCCATATAGTAAGTTTTCATTAAGTTTCTAATATCTTTGTGCCCAAATGACATGCACCCCTTATACAAGGCCTTTGTCCCTTTGTACCCCAATGGTACATGACCCTTATTCATGGTCACATCGAAAGCATGAACTCACACAACCCATGTATGAAGAAACCATTTCAAATCAACCATTCCATGATATTTCAATACAATAGTTATTTTATTGAACACCTATCAAAAAATCCATTTTCATAAATCGAACAAAGCCATATTTTAAAATCAACATTTTAAAATCAAGAAAACAAATCATTTTGTACAACCAATTTCCACAAATCCAAACATACACAAACCATCACAAAAGAAGGTTTCTTCCACACTTTACACACCAAATTCACAATAAATTTAAAATTAATACTTCAAGTTCTAATAAGAGGAGTTGAGAGTGAAGCCACCTACCTGAGGAATTATAGGGGAAAATAAGAAGAACAATAAATGCCAATTAAACGGGGTTGAATGTACAAAAACTCACCACAGATCTCTTTATCTAAAATCAACACAACAATATATCATTATTATTGGAATAAAAAACCATAGATCTATCAAAATAGGACTAGATATAAGAATCCTATAGAGGGAAGAGAATTAGATCTAAGGAAAAGTACCAAAAATGAAGACTTACCATGAGAACCTGGCTTCAATGCACCAAAAGGCCTTCAGATCTCTCTTGTATCAATGGGGAAAGATTTCATAGACATTGAGAGGAATAAATATAAAGCTACGGATAAAATGGATGGAAAATGAAGGATTTAGAGGTGAAAATGAGTGATATCCAATTTTTTAGGATCGTACATTTAATTTTTGCACAGTTAGTCACATGGTTAGGCAAATCGTGCACTAACCATGTTCCAGCATCTACCTTAAAGAGCACCTCACATGGTTGTCTAGCATGATTATTAAAATATTGTTCCAACTGTGAAAACAACCTATGTCGCACATTAAACAGTTTGTCCTAGATGGTAAAATAGTCTGTCCAATCCGTGAACCTAACTGTGCCACCAACCTTGAAGACTTCGTTTCATCATGAATGGTTATCTGCAAGAGTTTTACTATTTTAACTAACCATTCTCCTTTAGAAAATCCTCAGAACTTTCTAAAAGTCTTCCAAACCCTCCCAAACATCACCCAAACACTATACATACTTAAAAAGTATAAATAAATTGGTAATAAATTGAAACTGAGGGTGCTACAACTACACTCCACCCTTCATCCACGATTTCTTCTATATAATATACCATTTTCACTTGCGATAAGAAAATATATAGATCATGAAATTCATGGTCACAAAAATCTATCAAGTGATATAAGTTAATGGAAGTAAATTTCAAGGTATATATTTTAATACCTTTGGTAATATAAAATCACTTTAATTTGAATAAAACAACTAAAAAATTCCCATGGTTGTTTAATTCGATAATATCCTTCAACATTCTATCATATTCTAATTTGGAAACTATAAATTTACCATTATTATATAATTTAAAACCCCCTTACTGATGAAATATTTGAATTTTGAAGTCATTCATATTGTAAGTGTCCAAATTTATTTCTTGTTTTAGAGGTCCACATGCCAGAAACGTTGAATCTTATAAAAACTAAACTAGAGTTTCAGTATTCATGATCGAAAAAATAAATATAAATTATATGATTTAAAAAATATGTGTCAACCTAATATCCATATTGATTATAATATTTATGAATTTACATGACATTCAAACAATTCTACAAGATCTTTATTAACAGATTTTGTAATATATTTCTCATTTCATATTCAAATTCTCATTTATATATATTTTTTATCTTGTTCTCTTTAAAAAATGGATCTAAAATTTCATTATTCAGTAGAACATATCTATGTGCATCTAATAACTCCATTTCTGTTAGTGTAACATTTGAGATCCTCCCAACTAATTGGCCACTAGTAAGAAAGATTTTTGATTTCCCATGTAGTTAAGATTGAGTCGATGTGTCATCAACACATCAAAATTTATTTAATCTTATATCAATAGCATCCAAGTATCAAGAACAAAAGTTAAGACACTATGGTAAATATCCTTAAAAAATCGAGCCTTCGAGTTGAGATATTTTTTTTCATGTATGATTTCAAATGACCAAGACATATATCAAAAAAATAAATAAAAAATACTTATGTATTTAATTAAGTGGAAATAATTGTTTACATAATATGAAAAACATATAAATAAAGTACATATCAATTGGATGCATCCATTGATAATGTATGAGGCCTCTTAATTTATTTTTCTCGACAAAATTCACAATTAAATGCATCATGGATGTAAAAAATGATGGAGGAAAGATCATATAAATTGGACAAAGTTTCCATAAAAATCTATCCTAATGGTTTTCAAGCTCAATAGGTTGTTAATTTTTCTTACATAATTGTCTGGAGAATGTAAAAAATTGGATTCCAACTATTGTAACCATTTCAGGTAATAATGTATGAAATTCTAATGGATATAACTTATGTAACAAAATATTGGAATTATGACTTTTCAATCCATGTAAATTAAGATTATTTTAGTCAGAAAACCTTGATATGTTACTTTAATTCCCATTAGATACCTTCACATGTTTTGAAATTCAAAGAAATTTGTCTTTATACCTATTTTTCATTGAAAAAATTTCTGAAGCATATTTTCCATTCTCATCTAACTAAAAATCATGTATTATGTTCATTATTCAAAAGTCCTTCCAAGAAATGAGATTTTCCATTAATTTTCTATTCTTATTAAGAAATTTTAAGATAAAACTTTCACAAACATTCTTCTCAATATTCATAACATCAATATTATTTCGTAACAAATTAAATTCACAATACATAAGTTTAAAGAATATAATTTTTTTCTTTCATTTTGGAATTATAATTTAACTTGATGATGCACATCTAAATCATTTCCCTCAGTCATTAAAATAATTCCCCTTCCCAAATTCTATTTCAGTATTTCCAAGTTGTGATCATATTTAAGAATGTGTCAACAACTTTTTAGGTGTTCTTAGATCAATAGAACCCTTGAATTTTGACTTATTCAACAAAAATCTATGAGGCGCATCAAGAAATATTCAATGACACAAGAAGTGCCATTTTTTATTATAAGTTAATCATTCAGTATCAAAATAAAAGTTAAAAATAAGACCATCTAAACCCATATAAGTGTTCTAACTAGATAAGTACCCATGTCAAGGTAAGTTAATAATGGTCCACATTATAGCAATATTCATTTTGAACATTTTTTCTAGAAAATCATCTTATGTATCAACACATTTTCCCCATAACTCATATAATTCATCAATAAAAGGAAAGATTATACATCAATATCATTTCCATGCATTTGTTTTCTTGGAATAATAATCAAAATGATAAAAAAAATTATTGTATACACATCCATGGAGGTATATTGTAAGGGATAAAAACAACCATCCAAATGCTATAATTGGTGGTCAAAGTCCCAAATGGGTTGAATACATTGGAATCCAATTGTGATTTCACATTACTAGGATCAAATTAGAAATATGGATGTGATCAATCAAATTTCATCCATGATTTTAAATTTCTTGGATATTTCATTAACCCATCATTTTTATTATCTATAGAATAACACTTCATGTGCTAGGTGGTTTTAAATGACATGAATAATCTTTGAAGTCAAGTTTTAAATGGGATTTAATGAGAAAACTTTGTAGGTGTTTTATTTTTATTCTTCTTCATAGTAGTATATAGATTCAGACTTCCAACATCACCCATTGACTGCCATCTTTAAGAAAAAAAAAATCCAATCATGTCTTCTTGAATCCTCTCCACAATAAAGCATACAATAATTGGGAAAATAATATATATTTTCTAATCCATAAAATGCTTGTTAACAACTTTTTCATATCATAAAAATAATCAGGGATCTTAGCTTCAGGAAATGTATAAGAAAAAATTAAAATATTATGGACATCACCATATTTTTAATTTGTCATAGGCATGTGATATGGTACAACTTTAGCGTAATTTTTTTATTATTTCAAACATCCACCATAAGACTCTTCATTTCTATTTTCAACTAAATATTGAAATGCATTTTCCTACTCAGTAAAGTTTTATCTTACAATATCTTCCATAGAATCAATAGGAGGATCCAGTGATATGTTACAATATTGATCTGATTTTATTATAGTCTAAAAAACAACACTTTTCATGTTTCAATTTATATCACTCTCATCCGGTTGTTATAATATATTTTCATGTTGATGTTTTTGTCATTCTGTGCAAAAAGAAACATTTATAATGTTTTTTATTTCATTTTCCATTGTCGAAGAAGTTGGGATCTCATTCAATTGATTGACATCAGAATTCAAACTTTCTGTAATGTTTGATTCTCCATGATAATTCCAACAAAAATATTGAGTAGGTAATTTCTTCAATATAGAATTTTCATAAATTTCATGTCTCTTAAAACATCTTCAAAATTTATATTTAGGGAATAAAAATATTATATTTCCTTTAATAGATCGATTATAAATTAAAAAATCTAAAAACTCTTCCAAACCCTTAGCATAATAAAGTGTGTTCCTTAGTAAAGTGAGACAAACTTTTCATATAAATCACAATGTGACTACACTTTGTTAAAAAAATAAAACACGTAACTATTACTAAGTAGGAAAAAAGATAAATAGAAGTAAAAAAAACACTACCCAAGTAGTTATAAAAAGATTTATATAACTACAAAAAATCCAAAGTAAAAAAATAAATCAATTATGGATAGTATTATGTAAAATAGATCAAAGAGAAAAACCCCATGACCATTAATTTAAAATAGGAATTATGAGAGAAACACCCTAGGTTCACTAATTATAGGTGCACCTTGTAATTTTATGTCACCCTAACAGTGGATTTAGAATTCCAACACAACTCCAACTAGAGGGGGTGTCACATAATACATCACTAGCACAGATAGTGGTGGATTAACTTTTGCTATCTAGGTTAGACTACCGAACAACCCTAGGTTTCTCATAAGGTTTAACAAACAAGAATAATTGATAATAGAAAATATTTAATTAATAATTTAATGAACAAGTCTCTTTCCAATACATACAATCATTTAGAAAACCAAATAAATAATCAATATTATGGTTAAAAGTCTATATTTTTATTGTCATACCCATGTACATTTACACATTTATATATATACATATATCCCATTGCACAAATTCAAATTTTCTCAAGTGAATTTGTACACATAGACACATATATGTATACTTATGTATATGTGTAGAACCAATATATATATATATATATAAATCTCAAAAGACATTTTAAAAATTTATAACATTAATAATAAAATTAGAACTAGATATAACCCCACTTTTAAAACCAAAACCTCTCTAAAAAAAATTAGCCTGTTAATTAAAGGTTTCTCGGGCATTTAAAAAACATTCAGTGTGAGAAAATAATTAAAGTGAGATTTTAACAATCTTTAAATTTGAAAAAAACCTTATAACTGAAGTGGAAATCAAGTGAAACTTGATTTCCACATAAAATATATTTTGGATATAATTATTATTATAATTTTATATTCAAAATAAGGATTAAAAAAATAACCAAGAAATGTTCTAAAATTTAAATAACCAGAACAAAGGGCCACTTACCTGAAACTTGTTGTCTTTGAAATATGGTGTCACTATCCCACCCCAAAAAGGTCCAAAACACCATAGAAAACAAACTAGGACCTAAAAAACAAGAAAACCATAACTAGAATCTATCCAAAATGGAAGAAAAAACCAAAACACAACCTACAATCAATGTAAATTCATTTAATTTAATTATTGTAGCAAGGATTGGCCTCAATATGGGCTCACAAACCATAGACACCAAGAATAGAAAAATGGAAGACCCAAAATAAGGTTTTTATTTGGGTGGGTTGTGTGAGTAGTTACACCTATAAAATTATTACCATTCCATCAAAATATTTAAGAAAACATTCAAAAAAAATTCAAAAAAACACTAAACAAAGCTTTCCATAGAATTTCAGTCATTCCTTAACTATTTAAATTCAATAAATTTCTTAACATGAATTCTATGTTAACCAAAACCTATAGTAGTTCTTGAGAAACAATTCAAGTCTTCAATATATATTCACCCACAACCAAAAAAATCATGCATCAGAGCCTCAAACAATAGAAAACCTCCCTCAACCAAATAGTAAAACTATACTTGTTTATATATAACTTACCATAAGTTAATGAAAAAAATAATTTTGAAATGATAAATGGAATAAAATTATAAAAAAATAAAAAAACATTAATATTATCACAACATTATGGTAGTGTGTGAAGATTTCAAGAAAGTGTAAAAATAAGATTAATTTTAGAGATAAATCAAAAATTATACATTACAGGATTTGATCAATAGACCAAATTGAGATGTGATTAGAGATAGATATATAATATAGGTGACGTGACTTCACAACAAGAGGATGGGGAGTTACCAATTCATTTGGAGATAGAAATTGGTGACTTTTCACTCATAGTGAGATGAGGGTATTCAAATTTAGGTATGCATTGGGTTTCATAGAGAGAGGAGGTAAAGTAGATGCAGCTTATGATCTGAATATTAGATTTATTTTTAGGGTGAAAGTGTTCATAAATGTCCATGGGTTGAGAATCCATGATCAATGGGGAAGGAGTAGTGGTGAGGGGTAATGGGTATCAGTGAGGGGGAGAAGTGGTAGGGCAGTGATAAGGGGGATCCGTGATGGTGAGGGTTCAATGGAGATATGGGTCAGTAGATCGAGATTGGGTCATGGGGCTCGGGGGAGAAGGGGTTCGGCGATAAGGGTTGGGATTTGAGGGAGAAGGGTCTCGATGATGATGTCTTGGGGGATAATTATAGTGGTGAGGGATGAGTCTTATGGGAGAGGGGGTATAGGTGGTATGGGAGTAGGGGGTGGGGTGGGGGTGTTGGGGAAGAAGTGTTTTTTTAATTAAAAATATTAGGTGAGGTTTTTCATAAACTGTCATAATATTTTGATGATTCTTTTTGGTAGTTTAATAAAATTACTCTAATTGATGATTTTGGTGTAGTTTCATCCGAACCAAGGGGATTTCAAGGACCTAATTATGAAAAAAAACAAGAATAAAATTATTCATATTTCACAATAAATTGTGCATGAACTCAAATGTCATATTCTTGGTACTTCTTTAACTTTTCATATCCCAATATTCCCAAAATCTCAATACAAGTAGTTGAAATTTGATTCATCATATTTTAGTGTTTTAATTATTGATGTAAATTATTCCCCTAACCTTGTACCTATGGGATCAACCTTATACTTTCATTATCATATACTACTTTTTGGTATATTTAGTGATTTTTGTTTTCGTGATTATAAATTATAAATTTATTTAGCCCGTGGAGAATTAACGACACTCTATATAATTTTTGTTAAAGATACTTTGTGAGATAATTATTGAGTTTAAAATTGTATTTTAATTTTGGTTTCATGTTAATTGATGTGATTATTTGATATATTTCTAGCTTATATGATATTGGTTTACTACTCTAACATTGTTAGTAGACAATATTATGGTTGTTGAGGGGATGTGATATTCCATTAAGTTTATATAGTATAATGGATGTTATATTCCTAGAATAAATATAGTTTTTGTTATTATATATTTTCCACCATGTATTTTATAGTTGGAGCAATATAGTTTTCATTATAGTGGATGGAAGTTATTGTAGTTGAAGCTACTGTCATTATAGGTGTGACTAGTGCATGGAGTTGTTGATGGGATGGCCTTAATGTTCAAGATGAATAGGTGGATGACATGTGTTCTTATTTATGTAGGTATTATTCATGAATGTTTTATTGATTAAATTAAAATTATACATATCATCAATAAAGGATTTATTATTCCTATTCACTCGACACATGTGATGCCATTTGTGAAACCTACTAATTAAGATTGTATTTTCACCCTGTTATTATCTATCATTTTTTATAATTCAAGGATTATGTTTTTGGTGGATAGGAGCATCATTAGTTCAATAATGTGGTGACCTAGCTGGGAGTTGGTGGTTTTATTTTTTGGATTTTTCAATTTTTCACCTGTCAAATAATGTTCTAGTATAGTTTGTTTACTTGCATACTCATACATGTGTTTTTAGATATTTATTTTAGAGTTTTATTAACATAATTAAAGTCGTTATTATATATTTGGGGTTAACTATTCATAGTTTAAAAAGGTAATTCCTCCCATATATTATGGTTTATACCATTTTCTGCAAGTCAACACCCCATGTCATATTAAAGTCATGTTGTAGGAGTTTCTATCGATATTATTATCAACTCAAGAGGAGTGTTGGTGGGGTTAGGTCATGATAGAATAGTATTATGGAAAGTGTTCTAGGATGAAGCATCGAGTAAGAATCAATGAGGATTTATTATATTGTAAATGTTATTATACTACTTGAACCTAGTATGTGAAATAGACTATAGAACCCAACTAGGGACATAGTAGGCTCTTCTGATTCCACATACAGACTTTAATTAGATTAAAATAATTAATAAGGGGATTGTTTATTATAATCAAGGTAGGTATATAGGTTGGGGATCTTTTATTATATAATACCCAAGTTTTAATTATTGGACGTGATGCATTGATTTTTTTTGATTGATTTGAGATTGTTCAACAACTTGTACATTATACCTTGTTTAATTATTATTACTCCTCTTATATATAATAATTGTGGGGTAGTGGAAGAGATGGTGCAGGAATAACCTTTATTTGGCCATTAGAGGGTATACCTGGTTGTAGTAGAGGTGTGGAGAGTTACTTCATGGGAGTTTTAGTAGTATAACTTACTGATGTATAAGGCATTTATTTCTATATAAATAAATAGAAAAGTGGCTAGAGGAAGTGAAGATATCCTTTCACTTTATTCAGGTATCCAAGAAACATTGGCTTCCACTGGTAGTGAGTTTATTACATAGAGTAGAAAAAATTTGGTTAGTGCTCTATCATGGTGAACATTTCATATCTATAGTGAATTAATGTTAGTTTCAAGAGTGATTTTGGGATAAGTTTTGACCACTATTATTCAGTAAGATCATCAAAATGAGATATTATCTATTCAGCAGGGAAGTTATAATGATCAGGAATATATGATAAATTTTATAGTATTGACATGATAACCTCTTGAGCCAATAACTGATGAGTAGTAGAGAGATTTAAACATCAAAAGAGATCTAAAACCTGTGATTCAATAGTAGGTTAGTCACTTTTCTCTAAATATGTATTTTGATGTTTGTAGATCACTGATGTAATGCCCCTAACCCCATTATCCCAACACCATTTTTTCAACCATTACATTGGAATAGATATAAGATTTATATCCCAAAGGACTAATTAGTTTAGTTGTATTACAAAACTACATACATATATGAGTCATGTATTACAATCGAGTTCATAAATTACAAAATATTTTTTTATCTTTTGAGAATAACTTTATTCCTTCTAGAATATCATTTTTTATATTTCTTAGTAAACTTCATGGATTTCTAGGGAAAATAAAAAAAATAAGTATGAGATAAAATTCTTGGTATGGGTTAGGTATAATGGAAGAAACAATGAATCAATGTGAGTAATCAATATGTAATGGTAAGTAACTCAAAACACATTCCATGTAATCAATAAACTCTGAAATAGGTGAGTAAATAATATGGGAAGGTAAATAACTAAAAAAAATTCCATGTAATAAATAAATTGATAAAGAAGTGTGTAAATAATATTGAAAGGTAAATAAATAAAAACACAATCTATTTAAATAACATAACTATCATGATAAGATAAGGAGGAATCAATATGGAATGGTAACTAACTGATAACACATGCCATTTAATTAGTCAATTGTGAATGATATGAATATATAGATTTTTTCATAGATAAAATCACATGGATAGTAATAATAGAATTCTAAAAGTAGGCAATGCATAAATATTGGACGTTATGTTTCCCAGTTATGTGGAACCTTTACTATTAAAACCTTTCATAAGACGGTTTAATACTACTAAGTAAACCCCCATCTAACTAAGGTTATCCAACTAATTCATCAAATGATACTATAGATGCATTTAGGTAATATCATTAACCAAGACTCACCCATGTGTTTGGGTCCAAATGATTCCTCATATATCGAATAATCGATTTTATTCAAAAACAATGTTCTTTATCAAATATCTATATTGAGTAAAGAATATGGATTTTTCAATAGTTCCTCAGATGATAAAATAATTTTCATAGTAAATACACATATGTAAAAATGGTATATGATTTTGGAAATAATCATATCTATGATAGGTAATGTGGATATTTAGGGGATATTTAATGTTCAATGATCACTGGAATGTGAATAACTCAAGAGGAAGTTAATGAATATGAAAATGATTCAAGTGAATGTCAGTAGTATACTCAGTTAAGATAATGATAAACCATCTAGAGTAAGAATAAGAATGGTATCAGTACAATGTATACCCATTGGAGTAAGAATAATGTTTTTTGTTATTGAGGAAATAAAAAGATATTTAAAAACATTCTTGAGCAAAATATCCTATTCATTTTGAAAAACAATTTTTAAAACATAAAGCATTTTTGAAAATCCTATTCTTTGAAAATAATTTTATAAACATTTTATTTAAAAATATATTTGTGAACTTTTAAGGTGATATTAAAATTAATGATGGTGGTTAATTTCATGCATGTCCTTCAAGGTAAAAAAATATTCCTTTTTCATTATAAAAAGGATATAAAAGTGAATTGTTTAAAAAGTGACAAGAAAATTCCCTTGAAATAAATTATTAAAGAAAAAAATTATTAAAAATTCCTTTAATAAATTATTTTTAAAAGGTTAATTTTTTTTGAAAACATTTCTATAAAAAACATGGTTTTTATAGAAAACATATTTCTGGTTGAAGAGAGAAATAAAGTAGGGTTTTCTTAAAAACATTTTATAAAAAATTTTAAACACCAATGAGTGGTAAAATGGTACTATTACTTGAAAATAATCATTAATAACCATATTATAGTGAAATTAAAGGTTTTACTAAAAAATTGTCATAAAATTTCTTTCAATGTAAATTCAAGTGTAAATAATCATGAATAAAATGACATTGTGAAGTAAACCCTTGAAAAGATCATAATGTTGAATTGAGAATCAATAAAATGAATAAATTATGTCTATCAACTATAAGTACACATAAAATAATTTTAAATAAAAAATATATCGAAAAAATTTATTACAAACATAATCTTATAATATTAATGACAATGAGGAAGCAATATAACCCAATTAAAATAAATTGAGTTATGAAATTCCTTACCACTTGGTAACTATTAATTAAAATAAACATAGATGAAATAATTAAAATTAAAATTTAAAATTCCATAAAGAGTGATTTATTCAGGAAATTACATGTCAAAGGAGAATTATATACACCATAAAAAATAAACTAGGTTCAGAACTATACAATATGGATTAATCAAATAAAATTGAGACGAAATATCTTACATTAATCTTCATTTTGGTTGAATGATATTTAACCTCCTATATAATGGTTTTAATAATGTTATTAAATTATACCATAACCATGTTAATATTTATTATATTGTATATTATTCTTTTATAACATATTATTACTCATTATTTAATCAACTCTCATTATTTTCATCGTTTCAGGTGTTAATTGCCTTGTTTTACGAGTATGTTTTGACTTATTATTTTTTGTTCCTATTACATGGATCATGATTTAATCATATCCAGAATTTAAAACATAATTTAAATATTATTCATGTTCATTATATATATATATTTATATTAATCCACAAAGTTTGGTGATATGAAATGAAGTACAACATTCATGGAGATGATAGCATGTACGTATACATGAACTTTGTTTCCATATTATTATCATATTAAAATCTATAAAAGTAAATTATATATATATATATATATATAATTTCACTCCATTATAATTTTTATTTCATATATAGTACATATTTTTATTAAACTCACCCTTAATACATTCCATGTAAAGCGTGAATGAATCACATCGCTTCGTGAGGTGGTAGTCCTCCGTACACACGAATGACATTATCGTATTACCAAAAAATGTAAATCATTAAGGTATGTGTTATATAATAATTATGTAATAATAAATATATCATAAATATCATATATAAATAGTATGTTCATCATTATTACTAACCTTAAATGATGGTAATGAAAAAAATGAATGACATCAGTTTTTGAGGTGGGAGTCTGTCATACACACGAACGATGATTTTGTAACCCATTTGATGGATGTTTGTGAATTTTATGTTCATAAAATTAACATAAAAAAATATTTAATATACTGAGTTTATTATATAATCATTATATAAGATTAATTTAAGGTGGTGGAGAAGGAAATAAAATAAAAACACTTTTATAAAATCATTACCTCTTTTACAGGTATCCTCATTAGGTTTGAACAAATTCCTTACTATATTGAGTTTATGTCCAAGATAAGGATTATAGAATGATGGTAGGTAAGTTGGGGAGTTATTTGAGAAGGTATGTTCTGAACCAAAGTGGTTTTAGAGGTGTAAAGAAGGGGAATATGGGGAGGCATTTTATAAGTGGGGTGAGTGGAAAACATTTAAATTTTTTAAAGAATGAATTTAACCCATGTTTTTTACATGTAAAGTGTCTCCAATAATGAATGAAAATATATAATATAATGTATAAGGTAAAAATATTGATATCCAATTAGTGATTTACAATTTTATAGGTCATTCATCCCCTTAAGTTTAAAGTTTAGTACCTTAGTATACTCGTTTTCCCTTAAACTCTGTAATTAATTTTATCTACTTTCACTAATCACTTCGGTCAAAAGTAAATTTTTAATTATTATAAATTATAAATTATTCTCATTAAAATTATTTATTCCATTTTTACTAATTCAAATCACATAATTGGAAGAAATTAATTTCATGTTAATCTCGTAGGCGGGAAGAGAAAGTGGATTTTTAAAGTGAAATTGTTCAAAAGTTAACAATATTTTTATATCCAATTTTGATATGAAATTGATTAAAATGACCTAAATTGTATTAAAAGATATAGAGTCTAATTATTTTTCATTTAAAACCAATTAAAAATATAATTTAACATTATAAATTATTTAGAAAAAAAATAGTTTTCAATTAAAATTTTGTATTTTTTAATATTCATTAATAAATGAAACATCTCAGAAAAATACCAAAAAATCACCCTAATAAAATTTTGACATAGATATTTTAAAAATTATATTTATTTGGTCAAATTAAATATAATTTTTTTTTCCAGATTTAGTTTTAAAACAAGTGCTCCATTAAAAGGGTGAAAACTACTTTAAGAAAAATACTTTTTTTATGTGTAAAATTGGATTTATTCTTATATTATGCTTACTAAATACGTTGGATGAATGTAAAATTTTGATTTAATATATAATATATATATTTCATTAATATCATCAACTAATGTTAATTAATTTAATTTTTCAATATAAAACATCTTTCGCACATAAAAGTGGTTTCTTATAAAAACATTTCATTTATAAACAATTAGTTTTTAGATTAATTTATAATTAATTGGTAACAAATGAATTAAATAATATATTTTTATAAGTTATTTTATCCTATTTTAACCTAAAATTTAATTTTTAGGAGATAATTATCATTTTAAATAATAATATTAATATTATTTGGTAAAACTCATACATTCATGTAACGAAATATATCGAAGAAATTCATGGTTCTTTTTAATACAGGCTAACTCGATGTTGTCTGCACGATATTCTATATCATAGATTTAATTTATTTAAAATAGTAAATATATTGTAAATTATCAGGATGTTATATTCCCTTGTACACTTGTTTTTGTGTGTTACATATGCAATGAAATATATTGTTTGTATTTTAAAATTTTTGGGTGTTGCATTCTCCCCAACTAAAATAAATTGCGTCCTCATAATTTAACCTTGATATTAAAAATCAAGGGTTTGATATTTTAAAATTAATTTGTTTAAAATCCATATATTAAAAGGGATGATAAAATACCCTCTTAATAGGGGAGAAATATAATTAAAATAGTTATAGAGAATAACATATAACAATACTTCTACGTAGAAGAACATTCATGGAAATTAAAGATATACACATGGAGGAAAAACATAAATATTTATAGGTAGTGATTGAGGAAATTGATCAAAAAAATAAAAGATCAATAGAAATTTTAGGGCCTCAAATCCATAAATTATTTTTGATCTAAATGGATATTTGATTCATCAGATATGAATGTCATAGGATAAACTTTTTTCTTTAATATTATTTTCCTAATGTTGAGTAATTGTTTTACTACCTAAGAATATAAGAAAATAAAATTAAAAAATATATTTATATTTTATATACAAAATTTCATCCTTTAGTTTTTATTTTATAAATTACCCATTTACCCCTTTACTCTAAGAAACATGTACCCAAAAATGATTTTTTTATCCTTGAACCAATAAAATTTACTTTTAATAGATTGTATGATCTATAAAAGAGTGAAAATAAATTTTGTCTGTCTTTAAATATTTTCCAAAAATAAGATGATTAATACATGAATCTCTATACCTCAAAAGTAATACCACTATTTTAACATTAATATTTATTATTCAATTTTTTTAGCTAAAAAAATGGAATGTAAAATAGGACATTTCATTGGTTAGTGGTCAGTGGTAAGTCCTTAGAATTCTTCAGTTGTTGGTACAAGTCCCATGGCCTTGTCAGATATTATGGGTAGCTACCCAGCATACAGGTTATATTTTTTCTGAACTATACATATATAATTCCAAAAATAAATACGATGGACATCCTTGAAATGAAATTAATCATTAAATAACCTTTTACTAGGCTTGTCAATACAACTTATTTTTCACAAAGTCTACTAATATTATTTGACTATTATTATAATGTTATAAATAATTATATCAACCCTAGTTGTTATCAATACCTTTAAACTTATGTCTATAAAATTTAAAGTAAATATTACTCAAATACATTTTCCACTAAAACATATACTTGAAATATTTTTCCAAAATATCCTTATATTGGTAGACTCTCATCACTTAAAACATAAAAAGGGTGTTTAAGACTTTGAACATTTTATCAACCTTAAACTTATAAAACCATGATGGTATTCATAACTCTTAAGTTAATGAATACACGTTCACTTCTAAAATGTAACAAAATACTTAGACATGTCATGATTTTTGTAACCGATATACTATTGGTAAAACACTTCTCCAATTTAATTCTTGAATTATAATACTTGATCTATTTCAACATAAGTAATTCCTTGGTCTAATTTTTAACCTTGTTCATTTATTATTTTCATCTATTTAAATCCTTCATAATGTTTTGTAAAGAAAATGTGAATTATCCAAAACATATCCATTGAGAGTGTAAAACAAGGTGCGCAGTAAGGCCCGTTATTGTGTACCTGGTTATCCTTGAGTCAAGACTGAAGCTCCCTTTTCAGATTCATTACCCCTAGGTACATATGTGTTAGAAACACATCCAATTGTAGTATCCTGATAGAGATGTATTACAAGAAAAAACCACATAATCTCTACCTTACAAAAACATTAAGATATTATTCTATAATTATTCTTAAAGTATTCCTTAGGCTTATGTTCCTTGATCTATGGTTTCCTATATCTAGTTTCCAAGGTTTTTATTAAACTTCATCTGATACCAACAACAACAAGCCTAAACCAAGTAACCCAAAGTCGATGCCTACTATTATTACATTGGAATAGATACAATATTTAGATCCCAAAGGACTGTTCAGTTTGGTGGTCTGGGTAATCTACGTACACACATGAGTATTGTATTTAAAATGAATACACAAATACAAAATAATTGTTTTTTATTTTGAGGAATACATTATTCCTTCTATAATAGCCTTTAATATCTTTCTTAGTAAACTTCATAGAATCCACTATAGTTCCCCAACCCCAACCCTAGAAGCTTGAAGCTGATTCCTTACTTTATTACATTTGAATAGATACAATATTCAAAACTAAAATAACCAAATAGTTTAGTAGTTATGTAAAACAATATTACATACATGATACCCATATTACATTGAGAAAAATAAAATAAAGAATAAAAAAATTAAAATATCAACATCCTTGAAACTCATTCCAGGAATTCATCTAAATATCCTATGAAAATGAAACAAAATAATGGTGAGATCAAATTTTTATTAAGGTTTAAATATATAAGAATATATCATGAGTTAATCATGAATAATCAACATGGAATGGTAATTAAATGAACACACATGCCTTTTAAATAATAGGATAAGGCATAATCAATGTGGAAAGGTAAATAATTGAACATGCATGACATTTAATCAACAACTAATAATTAACTACATCCATATATTTTCTCATATTGAAAATTTTATAGATAATAATAACTAAATAATTAATTAATGAAATACTTAATTATCAGATGTCATGTTTCCTAGGCACATGATACCTTTACTATTAAGATTTATCCCCAATATAGTTTAAAAAAATCTAAGTAAAATCCTATCTAATTTGGCCAACTGATTCATCTCCTGATACTACTAATGCATCAAGGGCCTAGAATTAACTAATCTCTAACCCATTTATTTAATGTACAAATCATTCATCATATATCTAATAATCGATTTAATTCATAAACAGTGTGCCTTATCAAATATCTATATTAAGTAAAGGATATGGACTTATCAATATTTCACTAGTTAATAAAATATATTTCAAAGTAATAACTGTATATAAAAATGGTATATGTTTTAGGAAATAATCATATCCATGATAAATGATATGTATATTTAGGGAACATTTAATGTTCCATGATCATAGAAAATTGAATAAATTAAGGGGAAGTTAATGATTATGAGAATGATTCAAGGAAGTAAACATCAATATGATCATTGGTCAAAATAATCATAAGTCATCTAAAGGAATAATAAGGATGATATAAATACAACATATACCCATTTAAGTAAGAATAATGGATATTGTTGTTGATAGATTGAAAAAATATTTAAAAAAATATTTAGTGAAATATTATTTTCATTTTGAAAAAAATGGAAATAATTTTCAATCTAAATAACTTTTAAAAATATTTTCCTTCATAATATCTTTTTAAAGTTTAAAATGAGTCTTCAAATAAATTATTATAGGTATTTTCATACAAGGTAAAATGTACATTCCATTTTCATTGTAAAAATGTTAAAAAGTGCCTTATTCAGAAAATGAAAAAAATATTCCATTGAAAACATTTTTAAAAATAATAAATGGGTATAAATTTCTTTTGATAAATAATTTTTAAAAGTATAAAGAAACAAATTTGAAAATATTTTTAGAAAAAATGATTTTTTTAGAAAATGGATTTTTGACCGAAGAAAGAAATGAAGTCAAATTTTATTAAAATATTTTATCAATAATTTTAAGTACCAACGAGTGGAAAAATTATAATATCAATTGAAAAATATCATAAATGACCAGATGAAAAATATAATAATTTTTTTTATTAAACAATTATCATATAACTTATTCAAAAGTAAATTCAAGAATAAACAATCTCGATTAGAATTGGATTGTGAAATAAGCCCTTAAAATGATCTTAACACTGAAGTGAAAATTAATCAATGAATATATTATGTTTATAAGATATAAATACTCATAAAACAAGTATAAATGAAACATAATATAATAAAAATATATTACGCACATAATCTTATAATATTAAAAATAATGAATAAGTAATATAACCTATTGAAATTAAATTGATTTACAAAATTCTTTACAACCCGATAACTTTTAATTAAAATCCCTATAGATGAAATAATTCAAATTTAAACTTAAAATACCATTAATAATTAAGTATTCATGATATTATAATTTAAGGAAAAGTATATATATAATAAAAAATAAACTATAAGCATAACATTATTATATGCCTTAATGAAATGAAATTGAGATGGAATCCATTACCTTATGTTTCTTTTTTCTTAAACTCTATTCATCTTCATGTATAATTTTTTTAAGTATGTTATTAAATTATAATAAAACCATATTAATATTTATAAAATAATATATGATCCATTTTTAACATCTTATCACTTTTTTTTAATAATCTTTCATTATTTTAATTGTTTTTGGGTTTTATTTTCCTTGTTTTTCAAATATATTTTGACTTGTTATTTTTTTGTTCATATAAAATAGATAATTATTTCATCATATCTAAAATTAAAACCATGATTAAAATATAATATATATTTAGTATATATGTATTTAGATTAATCCATAAAATTTGGTTATAGGAAATTAAATACATCATTCTTAGAGATGGTAAGTCATATGTATGCATGAACGTTGTTTCCATTTTCTTGTCATATAGAAAGAAAGAAAAGTAAATTATATATATATATATATATATATTATCATTATAGTATAATCTTTATTTCATATATATATTACAATTTTTTATTAAAAATATTTTTAATACATTCTATTTAAAGCATGAACGAATCACATTGCTTCACAGGGAAGTAGTCTATCGTACACACGAATGACATTATCGTATTCCCACAAAATTAAAAACATAAGTAATCTGTTATATAATAATTAAAGAATCATAAATAAATCATAAATATCATATATATATATATAATATATATAAATACCATCACCATCATTATCCTTAACCTTGAAAGGTGTTAATGGAAAAATGAACAGCATCAGTTCGCAAGGCAGTAGTCTGCCATACACATAAACGATGATTTCATAATTCATTTGATGGAAGTGTGTAAATATTTAGGAAATAAACTTAACATAAAAATATATAATTATATTTAAGACATTTATTTTATTATATAATCATGAAATAAGAACAATTTAATGGGTTTGAGAAATAAATAGAACAAAACATTTGTTGTTAAACATTACCACTTCTTCATGTGTCCCCTTTTGGTTTTCACCAAAGGCCTTACTTGGATAGATTTATTCCCAATTTAAGGATATATTATGAGTATATGTATATTTTTTAGTGATTTTGGTAGGTATTGGTTGAACCAATTTGGTTTGATATTGTGAAGAAGGGGGTAGGGGGAAGCCTTTTATGAGTGGGGTGAGTGGAAAACTTGTAAATTTTTTAAAGAAGGAATTCCAACCAAATATTTTCCAAGTAAAATGGTTAAAATAATGCACAAAAATAAATAATATAAGTAATAAGGCATAAATTGATGCCAGAAAATGTTTTTTGGATAAGTTTCTAGGTCATTTGGACCGTTATGTTTAATGTATAGTCCCTTAGTAACCTTGTTTTTCTCTTGATCACATAATTAATTTAAACTGCTTTCACTGATCATTTTTCCAGAAATAAATTTTAAATTATTATAAATTAGAAATTATTTTGATTCTAATTTTTTAATCCATTTATACAAATTCATACACATAATTATCAAAAATTAATTTAAATTTAATCCCACTAACGGGGCAATAAGGTGTGTTTTTACAGTAAAAATGTTCAAAAGTTTACTAAGTTTTTATATCTAAATTCAATATAAAAATGATTAAAATGAAATAAATTGTATTAATAGATGTATAATTTATCTAATTTTACTTTAAAACTAGTTAAAAATATAATTTTAAATTATATATTATTTAGATGAAAATTTATTTTTCAATTAAAATTCATTATATTTCACTATTCATTAAAAAAATTAAACTTCTTAGAAAATTACAAAAAATTCACCCTAAGATAATTTTAAAATTATTATTTCAAAAATGAAGGTTATTTGGTAAAATAAAATTTATAAAACTATCAAAATTTAGTTTTATAATTATTGCGCCATTAAAAGGTGGAAAACTATCTTTAGAAAAATACCTCTTTTTGTGTGTAAAGTTAGATTTGTTCTTATATTATATATATAAAATATATTGGATTAATGTTAAAAAAATATTAAATATATAAAATATATATTTCATTAAGATCATCCAATAATATTATTTAATTTAATTTATTATGATAAAATGTCTTTGTCATTTACAAATATTTTTTTTATAAAAAACATTTCATTTATATTCAATTGGTTTTTATATTTATATCTAAGTAATTGGTAACCAATTAATTATACCATTTATTTAATAAGTTATTTAATCCTATTTATAACCACCAATTTAACTTTTATGAGATAATTTCCATTTTAAATAATAATATTAATTGTATTTAGTAAAACTCGGTATTACATGTAACACAAGCCGTCAAAGAAATTCATTATTGTCTGTAATCTAAACTAACTTAGTATTTAATGAATTTAAATCAATAGAATAGATTTAATTTATTTAAAATATTAAATATATTATAAAGTATCAATATATTATATTCCCTTCTATTCTTGGTGTTACATGTCATACATGCCACCAAATAATATATTCATATTCTAAAATGTGAGGGTGTTACATTTTCCCCACCTTAAAGAAATTTAATCCCTCAAATTTAAAAATTATCTAGTCAATTTAGGGTTTTATATTTGAAAATTTATTTGATGAAAAACCCATATCATAAAAGGGTTAATAGAAAATTCTGTTAATAATAGAGGAAATGAAGTACAAAGTTCAACTAGAATAATCGCATAACTAGGGTCCCAGATTGGAGAAATAGTGTGGGAAATGAAAACATGGACATGGAAGAGAAAAATAACAATTTAATATTGATTATGAGTGATAGAGAACATATTCAAGATAAAGTTATTGACCAAAAATCCATACACCATAGGTGTGAAAATTTTCATTTATATTATCAAAAATGATATTAGTATGGAAACATTTTTTGTTTCAACACCCTTTTTCTTGTAGTTGAGGAATTATTTTACTCTCAATGAATATAATTAAATATAATTACTTGATACATTTGTATTTCATAAGAACAATCTTATACATTGGTTGTTACTTGATCTATTTATACTTCATCTCTTAGTAGAGGTTACATCATATAGTGGAGTAACACATTAATCTCTAAAACTCTGTCCAAATATCAACTTAAACCATTTCATAAATGGTTAACCTTATGACCCATAAAATATTATGATTAAAAACCTTAGAATCATTTACAATGTAGTTAGTAGTATCCAATTTACTTAATCAATTTCAATCATCTCTTTATCCAAACATAATTATCTCAACATCAATAACAAATTAAGGGTTGTCTTTCTCTCAAACATGTGTTTTCCAAAATGTTTAACTCTCCACTAAATAACTTTTCTTAGTACCTTTTAATATATTATCTCAAATCCTTAATGAAATAGTACTGAATTACAATCCTTATATATTTAATAATTATTATAACCAATAAATCATTGATAAAATACTCAAATAACACAATACAATCACATTAATCATCTTGCTTCAGTTGTATCAATAGTATATGCTTGACCTTGATCCCTTAGATTCTTATGAGGTATATTCCCTTGATGACGAGGCATTCATTTACATAGTTCACTATCTCCTTGTATTTGAAACAATTAATAGTAGTGTTTTCTTTCTTTCCTTTTCTTTCTTTTTTTTCTGGTGACCTTTTTCTCCGTACTTATAACAAACCCCCAATCCCTTCAAGAATTTCCTAGGGTGTTTCTTTCCATAGTAATCACATCCGAGAAAATCGTTATTTAAATTATTCCATTTATCCAATATTTTATCTTTCATCCTATTCTTATATCTCTTCCCTTTGAATTCATAAGACTTGGATAATTCTTTCTCTATCTTGATAGTACATAAAACTATTTCATCGTATGAATAAAAATGTTTAAGATACCAGTTATTTTTAGGCCATTTTCTTAATCCCTTAAAATAAGTGGTCAATCATGCACTCCTTTTTTCATGTTAAATCTATATAATACCATGATAAACTTGTAATGGTATCTTTATACTCTGGAACAATTTCTTCTCCATTTTTCTTTAAACTAACCAACATTTTATACACCCCAGTTTGTTCCTCATAAAGGAAATATTTTTCAAAAAATATATCCTTAAAAGCATTCCATTCCATGAGTTCTATTTCATCTTCCATCCAAGTATTTTGGATCAACGACCATCATTGATCAGTATCTCTATTGATACAATACTATGGAATTGTAACCTTTTCCTTTTCACCACATCCAAATTCTATAAATATCTTCTCCAAAGACTCAATCCATTTCTCAACTTACATTGGATGAGTATCCCCAATAAATTATGGGGGCCTCTATCACATTATGTGATTAAAAATAGGATATTTTCATTATGTAAAATGTTTCCCCATTTAGGCAAGGTTATGTGTCATAACTAGATTAAGATTCCATAATATATCCATAGTTTTCTCAGTTCCAATACCAACTACACCAGTTCCTCAGCAGGGAAACCTCTACATAGGCCACAATTTTTGATTCATTTCTTACTTCCAGGTTCCATTTCTGAACAATGGAATATACTGAATTAGTTCATAAAATATTGAATTTTAAATCACAATTTATAGTTATAAATATAGAGCTCAACATAAATTAAAAATTTATGGATTTTTAATCCCAGAAGCCTAAAATATGGTTCTATTGGGGATATCTTTACTTTAAAATCCTTCATAATGGTTTTCTAATAAAATATGAATTAACTTATTCATATCTCCTGGGAGTGTCAAACCATGTGTATGGTAAGGTTTTTTGTCATGTACCAGTTTAAACTCGAGTCAATCCTGACACACCCTTTTTAGAGTTATTACCCCTAGGTACATTTATTCTAGAACCATGTCCACTTATAGTATCCAGACAGTGATTTATTACAAGTAAACCCCACATAATCTATACCTTAACAAAATTATATGATGTAATTCTATAATTATCCTCAAATTCTATCATAGGGTTATATTCCCAAATCTATGTTTTCCTAAATCAAGTTCCAAAGGTTTCTATTAAACTAAATTTGATACCAACAATAGAGACCCTGACCCAATAAGACCAAATATGGTGCCTTACTTTATTACATTGGCATAGATACACGATTCTAATCCCAAAAGACTGAACAGTTTCATAGTTTTTGAAAACCGGATTGCATACATGATACCAATATTACATTAAGAAAAAAATAACATAAAAATAAAATATTAACATCCTTGAAACTCATTCGAAGAATTCAACTTTATATCCTAGCAAAAAACAAAATAAGTGTGATCTCAAATGCCTCGTAAGGGTTAAATAAATCGAAATATATCATGAGTTAATAATGAATACTCAATATGGCAAGGTAAGTTGTTGAACACACATTCCATTTAAATATTTGGATGACGAATAATCAATATATAAAGGTAAATAATTGAACACACATTCCATTTAATTAATAATGGATAATGAAATAAATCCATAGATTTTATCATATTAAAAATCTCATGGCTAATAATATCTGAATAGTGAATAAAGGAAATGCTTAATTATCAGACATCATGTTTCCTAAGAACATGATACCTTTATAGTTAAGATCTCTCCTCAAGATAGTTAAAAAAATATTGGGTAAAAACCCATTGATTTGGCCAACAAATTCATCCCATTATACTATTCATGCATCAAGGGGATTTCATTAACCAGCCCCAACTTCTTTCTTGCATGTCCAAAGAATTCCTCATATATTGAATAATTGATTTAATTCATAAACAATGTTCCTTAAAAATATATATATTGAGTAAAGGATATGGATTTATCAATATTTCACCAATTAATCAAATAACATTCAATGTAAACAACATATGTAAAAATGGTATATGGTTTAGGAAATAACCATATCCATGATAAATGATAGGGATATTTTGGGGAAAGTTAATGTGAAATGGTCATAGAAAAGTGAATAACTCAAGGGGATGTTAATGACTGCAAAAATGATTCCAAGAAGTGAACATCAACACTATCCTTAGTCCAAATATTCATAATTAATCCAGAGGAAGAATAATTATTATATCAATACAACATATACCCATTGTAATAATAATAAGGGTTTTAGTCATTGATTAAATGGAAAATATCTTTAAAATATTCTTGAGGAAAATATCCATTTTATTTTGAAAATAATTTTTTTTAAAATAACTTTTAAAAAATCTTTAAAAATAAAATTTTAAAATTAAAAAGGAAACATCAAATAAATAATGGTGGATAATTTCATAAATGTTAAAAACAATATTCCTTTTGTGTTGTAAAATGGTTAGAAAAGTGCATTGTTTGGAATGAGAAAAAAAATATTCTTTGAAAAAATTTTGTAAAAAGAAAAAATGTGTAAAAATACTTTTAATAAATTATTTTGAAAATGATAAAGAAAAATTTTGAAAACTTATTTAGAAAACATGGTTTTGGAATAAAATTGATTTTTAACCGAAGAGAGAAATGAAGTCATATTTTATTAAAGTATTTTCTCAAGAATATTACATACTAAAGAGTGGGAAAAGGTTACTATCACTTGAAAAATATCATGAATAACCATATAAGAATAATCATAAATTTTTTATTTAACAATGATCATATAATTTATTTTAATGTAAATTCCATAATAAACAATATCAATTAGAATGATATCATAAAATAAGCACTTAAAATGATCATGATATTGAAGTGAGAATTAATCAATGAATCAATTATGTGTATCAACTATAAATACACATAAAACAAGTGTAAATACAAGATAATTAAAATAAATTATAGACATAATCTTAGTATATTAATGATAACGAGGAAGTAATAAAACCCAATAAAAATAAATTGAATTATGCAATTCTTTACCACTTGGGAACTTTTAGTTCAAATCCCCATAGATGAAATAATTCAAATTAAAACTTAACATACCCTAAATAATGAATTATTCATGATATTGCAATTTCAAGGGGTATTATATACACCATATAAAAAAACTAAGTTCTTAACATCAAAATATTCCTCAGTGAAATGAAATTGAGATGGAATACCTTACCTTACACTTTATTGTGGTTAAACACTATTCATCATCCATTATAATGGTTAATCATGTTATTAACTTATAAAAAAAATTAATATTTATAATATCATATATATAGTTGGGGTTTGGATTAGTGGTAAGCACCCTATAATCCTACATGAAAAATAGGGGTTCAAAACCCATTGTGCGCAGGTTACTGTAGCAGTGGTGGTATTGTAGATCAGCGGGCACTGTAGCGGCGGCATGGCACTTTAGCAGCGGTGGTACTATGCGGTACTGTAGCAACCGGGTTACTATTCACAGAATGGCAATTGGTCCAAAAAAATGGGTCTACGGGCTATGTAATGGGCTACAAGCCCACTGGGCCTTCGGGCTATCTAATGGGTCTCCCTATACCCAGTTGAAAGAGGTCTTTGATTTGCTTTAATAATACAATGAGGATTCGACCCCAACCTTTTTAAAAAAATAATATCATATATGATACTTTTATAACATATTATAACCTGTTTGTTAATAATAATTCATTATTTTCATCGTTGTTGGGTGTTAATTGCCATGTTTTTTGAGTATGTTTTGACTTTTTATCTTTTGTACATATTAAATATATTATTATTTCATAATATATAGAATATAATGCATTATTTAAGTATAATATATATTTATTATATATTTATTTATATTAATCCATAAATTTTGATAATATGAAATGAAATACACTGTTCATGGAGACTGTAGGTCCTATGTACTCGTGAACATCGTTTCTATTTTCTTTTCGTATTGAAAAAGATAAAAGTAAATGATATATATATATATATATTATAATTCCAGTATCATACTTATTTCATATATATCAAATATGTTTATTAAGACAATACTTAATACTTTCCATGTAAATCGTGAACGAATCACATCGCTTCACAAGCCGGTAGTCTTCTATACACATGAATGATGTTATCGTACTCCCAGAAAATAGAATGCATGAAGTTATGTACTTTATGATAAATATAAAATCATAAATACATCATAAATATCATAAATATCATATATAAATAGAATTTCAATAATTATTCCCAACCTTTAAAGGAGGTAATGGAAAAAATGAACGACGTCGGTTCGTGAGGTGACAGTCCTCCGTACACATGAATGATGATTTCGTAACACATCTAATGTAATAATGTAATTTTTTAAGTCATAAACTTAAAATAAAAATATATCTGTATATTTAAGATACTTATTTTATTATATAATCATGATATAAAATGAATATAACGGGTTTTAGAAAGAA
Organism: Viscum album; assembly: GCA_963277665.1. Taxonomy (NCBI): domain Eukaryota; kingdom Viridiplantae; phylum Streptophyta; class Magnoliopsida; order Santalales; family Viscaceae; genus Viscum; species Viscum album. Next base: position 1,265,880,067 of record OY728145.1, on the reverse strand, counting down.
ATAAAATAAAACATATTTTGATGAATGTTACCTCTTCTTTTAGTATCTCTTTTTGGTTTGAAAAAAAAGGACTTCCTTGGGTAGATTTATTCAAAAATTAAGGCTTATAATATGAATATAGGGAAGTTGGGTAGTGATTTGGGTTGGTCTTTACTGAACCAAAGTGGTTTGAGAGGTGTGAATAATAAGGATTGGGGGGCCTTTTATAAGTGGGGTGAGTGGAAAACTTGTCAATTTTTTAAAGAGTGAATTCTAACCACATTTTATCTAAGTAAAGTGTCTCTAATAATGCACCAAACTATATCCTATAATGGATAAGGTCAAAAAAATTCCATCCAATGGGCGTTGTAAAATTTTCCAGGTCATTTGGAGCCTTACTTTTAAAGATTAGTCCTTTAGTAACCTTGTTTTTATCTTAATCGCTATTATTAATTTTAACTTCTTTTGCTAATCATTTTTTAACAAATAAAGTTGACTTTATTAGAGATTATAAATTATTCTGATATTAAATTTTTAATCCATTTTTTTAAATTTAAAATATAGATGTTCTGGATATTAATTTAAATTTAATCTCGTAGACGGGATAAGAAAGCAGGTTTTTAAAGTAAAAATGTTTAGAAATTTACTAAGTTTTTATATCTAAAATAAATATAAAAAATATTACAATTACATAAATTAGATTAATATATTTATAATTGATCTAATTTCACTTTAAATAAAATTTAAAATAAAATTTAATATTATAAATTATTTATATGAAATTTTGATTTCCAATTAAAATTTGGTATTTTTCACAATTCATTAAAAAAAATAAAAATTCTCAAAAAAATACAAAATATTCAACCTAAGATAACTTTGACATTACTCTTTCAAAAATTAATATTATTTGGTCAAATAAAATTTATAAAATTTATAAAATTTAGTTTTAAAACTAAATAATCTTTGTGTTAAGTTGTTTTAACAAAGTTTTTGTATTTGTGGACAACTGACCATTTTTTATATGAATGTTTTCATTATTTTGGATGGGACCCAGCCCATCATAATGAGCCTTGAAAGAAAGATGGAAGTTTTTGGATCCAACACAAAGGTAGAGAATTTTTTTATCTTTAATGGAGTTATTGTCCAGATATAATTTTTCAATCTGAGCAGCATTGGATGTAGATTTAGTAAGGAAGATAAAGTTGTTGATCAATCACTTTATCATACTCAAATCCATCAGACATAAGATTAATCAAAATTATCAATAGTTAAAAAGTATTAAGTTTTGTATAAATTAATGAAATAATTTGTTGAGTTAGAAATTTAGATGTTACTAAGTGAAGGGGTTATAATGATGTTGATGTGGTTGTTTTTTAAGAAATTGAAGTCAGAAGATATAAAGTTTTCATAGTTTCTAAACATAATTTAGAAGATGTTTTTTCATTATTAAAGTTCTTATAGATCATTAAAACTATCATGATTAAATTTTTTGAATAAATGGAGGAATCCTGGAGACTATATCAGTTCTAGAAATCAAGAACAAAGTCTCTATCAGATCCAGAAGTAACAGACTCAAAAAATTTCAGTAGTCTATCTGACTAAAGTTGATATGGTTTTTTTCAAAGTAATATATTGAAGATCATTGTAATGATAACTCCATCATACTAGGAATTACATCATAATGATCTATGACACTGCTAATATAATCCTAATGAGAAAGTGAAAGACTAATAATGATTGAAGGATTTCAAAAGTTGATGTATGGAGTCTCCATCAAATGAAAAACATTGTAATGAGAATTCTATACTAACGAGAATTCAATAATAATGAGTTCATTATCATGAAGAAACATGATAATATGAAGATTATGTTTGATCAATCATATCCAAAAGAAAAAAATTCAGATCCTAATGATCTGGGAAAGAAATTCATATCGTAATGAGCTAAGAAATAAAGCCAGATCATAATGATATGAGAAACAAATACATATCGTAATGGGAGAATAAAGAAACAAAGATCGTAATGAGATGAGAAATAAATCTAAATAATAATGAGCTTAGAAAGAAAGTCATATCGTAGTGCACTAAGAAATAAAGGAAGATCAGGATGAGAAAAGGAAGTTGAAGCATAGGGAGATCCATCGTATTGAATTCAAGGAAGTTACATCAGATGGAATAAAGGTTAGAACGTCTGAGAAGGTTGGTAACGAATAAGAATCAAAAAGAAGATTCCATAAGTTATATGAAGTGTTGAATAGGTCAAACATGAAATTCAATTATGCATAAATCTCAGAGAAATTTTAGAAGGATTTAAGAAGTCAAAGATGAAGTTTAAATGTGATTTTTTTCATAGTTTTGGAATTTGATAAAGCATAGAAAGTTTTGTGTTTCTCTCTCTTGATTTTATGAGTAACCTATAAATAGATTCTTAGACCATTCGTTCATTGTAACTTTTTTCATGTAAGCACAAATTGTGGTGTGCTTAATAATTAGAAGTGAAAGTTCCTATGGAATAGAGATCTATTTAGAAGATCAGGTCTCTTTCATTCTATCAAACATATTGAAAAGTTCATATTGAGTTATTTTTATTGAGGAATATAAAATTAATTTTTTGATAAGAGTTTGATAAGTGCATATTAAGTAAGGGATAATCATATTGATTTCATCGGATTGAGGATTCAGATTGAGATTTTTTAGAGTAAATTGAATGAAGTATTTATTCATTTTTTTGGCTCAAATATTTTTAAAGAAACTTTGTAAACTGATAGAAGATAGTATAATCTTTCCTATAAGGAGAGAGAAGGTGTCTAATGGGAGTTGGAATAATTCGAATTTACTTATTCATAATAGTGAATTTCTATAGACCCATGGGGGTGGATATGGTATGGATATAGGTAATCACACTGTGGTCAAACCTTGTAAATCATACGTGATTTACTTATTTTCTTATATTTTTATGCATGAGTATTTAATAAAAGTTGATAAGGAAATAAATCTTAATATTTTTAGGGGTTAAGTTTCTAAAACTTTTTAAACTAATAAAAATTTAACAACTAATTCTACCCCCCTTCTTAGTTATTATTTGATCCATTTTAAATTAAATTGTTACCAGATGGAAGTTTCCCTTATTTAATCCTTGTCATGTATAATCTCAATTTTGTCAAAATAGAAGAATTCATATATTTGATGGAAAAAATTATTATGAATAATGAAATAGGATGATTACTTATCTTTTATCTCTTATCTTGGATGTTTTTGATGCTGTTACAATTGGTTTTCCAACTATTGAGAAAGATTCTCCCATGATGTTTGCTGATAAGAGAAATATATAAGCTAACAGAAAATATAGAAATTATATCCTTATTTTCTTATTATAAAATGTTTATCATAAGGTGATGGGTCTCAAAAATTCAAAGAGTATGTTAGACAAACTAAAAAGTGTGTTTGAAGGGAACAATAACGTTAAGGCGGAAAAGCTACAAATCAGGTGTATTAAGTATGAAGACATAAAAATGGGAGATGAATAAACTATTGATGAATACATCACCAGAGTAGATGAATTTTTTTCAACATCAGTGGATTTGGAGATGTACTGGAAGATTATATAATTGTGAAGAAATGTATAAGAAACTTTACAGACATGTTTGATTCTAAAATTTATTCCTTAGAATAAAATGATGATTTATCTTTTGATAAATTTCATAACTTTCTTATAGCTTATGAAATGATAAAATCTACAATGTTCAAAAAGAATATGAAAGATGAAATGGATTTTGAATCCATGAGAAAAATGAAAATACAAGATGCTGAAGATGTTGATCCTTAAGACTCTAAAGATAAATAGTAGGATGAGTTGAATGAAAAATTCATGTCTCCTATATCCAAGAACTACCAAGAGGAATAGAAATGTATGGAGGTAAAATTCTTCTCAAATGTTTTAAGTGTGGTGGAATTAGAAAAACTTGTGATTAATTTCAAGAAGAATAAATTTAGTGAATATCGAGATGATTCCGATGAAAAAAAATGATGGAAGAAGTTGAAAAAAAATGATAAAGTTGAAAATTCATCCAAAAAATATAAGATGAATTTTACTGGAAATAAGAGAATTATGTTCAGTAAGAAAGAAAATTTAGGTGATTCACTAGTACCTGAAGTGTCAATTCCAGTCCTGTAATGAGAGATTGATATTTTTCCTGATTGTTGGCTTCTCCTTCCAAAAACAGAAAGGAATAAGGCTACACTTCCTTTTCTAGGGAGATAAGTACAATTCCTAACCCAACTTTGTTGAGTTTAGGTTTTTACATTCTCTTCCCTGTTGCACTTCTAGAGGCACCATCAAAGTACATTTCCCATGTTTGGGAACTATCTCGAATAGAGAAGACCTATTCATCAGGAAGTTCAGTATTAAATGATGTATCTTCCATATATGGATATTCAGCAAGGAAGTCGGCTAGAGCTTGGTCCCTTATTGTTTTCTAAGTCACTAACTGGATATCAAACTGTTTCAGAACAACTGCCCACCATTACAGAAACCCTATAAGAATAAGATGACTGATGATAAATTTGAGCAGGTTATTGTGAGAGGCCAATTCAACCTCATGATGTTTTAGGTAGTGCCTCAATTTTTGAACTGAAAATATTAATGTCAGACAACACTTTTAAATACCTGAATACCAAGTTTCTGTATCATGCATATTTCTATTGAGATAGTAAAGTCTGTTTTCATTCCCAGCATCATTATTTTCGGCATGGAAGGCACCTAGTGATCACTCTAAAGCTGTCACATAGAGAATAAGTGGTCCTCCTTCAATAGGTGGTATTAATACTAGTGGACTCAAGAGTCATTTCTTGAGGGTATCAAAGTATTCTTGGAAGTATTTAGTACATTAATATGTGGCTCCCTACTTCATCAATCTAGTGAATGGTAAACACTTGCCTACCAAATTAGTGATAAAGTGCTGAATATAGGCCAAGTTTCCTTGGATTCCTCTTAATTCATTAAAATTTCTAGGAGGTTACATGACAAGGATTTATTGTTTTTCTCAATATCAACTTCGATACCATGATGTCGTACAACGAAGCCAAGGAACTTCCCCGAGGTTACCCCGAAAGCACATTTTACGTGGTTCATCATCAAATTGTGTTGACAAAGTTTATTGTATATGACCTCTAGATCAGAAAAGTGATTGGAACATTGTATGGATTTAACCACTAGATCATCCACATAATTTCAACAAATTTCCCTTAGAAGGGTTTCAAGATATGGTGCATGGAACATCGATACGTTGCACCTGCATTATTTAATCCAAAGGTCATTACCCGATAGAAAAACACACCTTGAGGGGATCTTAAGTGTGTTGATTTTTTATCCTCTAGGGCCATGCAGATTTGATTATACCCAGAGTAACTATCCATAAATGAAAGAAATTCATAGCCAGGTGTTGTATCAATTAAAAGCTCTGTGATCAGAACTGGAAGGTCATCTTTAGGACAATGCTGGTTAAGATCTCTAAAATCAATCCAAGCCTGATTTTCCCATTCTTCTTTTCTAATGGGACAATTTTGGCTTGCCATTTTGGATATTTAACATCCCTGAAAAAGTTATCCTTTATATTCTTATCAAATTTAGCTTTAGTTTTAGAGGCATTAGTTGGGTGTGTTCTTCTTACTGACTGCTTGAATTCTCAATGTTGTTTTCGAAAACTCAAATGATGAGTAGCTACATCGGGATTAAGTTGTATCATTTTTGTATAATTCCAAGAAAATATATCTTGATGTTGCTTTAGAAATTAATTATATGTCTCTTCCTCTTTAGAAGTCATGGTCGCACTAATTACAGTGGGTCGTGGATTGTAACGTCCTGGTTCCGGGTGCCACCTATAGGTGGCCCGTACCCGGTTGGTCACATGGACTTAAGCACATTTCCCTGAACAACAGAGTCTGTTGACTAGCATCGAGGGCCTTGGGTTTGATAGTGGGGAAAATATGACCTCATTGGCATAGTAACATAGCAGAAATAAACTAATAACAGTAGCAGAAGGAGAAATAATAACATGCAACACTAAACCTCAGAAAACTGCAAGTAGATAAACAACTGGAGCACATATATAAATGATGCATGTCACACATGTCTAGGAAAGAATCCAAACGGGTCAAAATGCTAGAATATACTACTAAACCAAAGTACAAATGAAAACAAGTAAATAAATCCAATAGCACCACAAACCTCAGCTTGGTCCCCTACTCTCCAGCTCCATAGCAATCTAGTACCTGAAGTAGAAGGACACTTTCCCTTATCTATACCTGTAATAATATAATCTGTTTGGGCCCAAAATCATGACCCAAACAGGGTGTTAGACGAATCCCAGTAGGCAACCACCCAAAGATCTGTGCCTAACTATTAGTGAATATATATGGAATGAAATATGCAAAATAAAGTAATAAACAAGGAATTAATCAAAAGTAAAAAATCCCAAGGTTTCAACCACGTTCATTTACATTTATTAAATAAAAAAATAAAAAATCTCAAGAAACCCTATGGTATGTTCTCATAGTCTAAACCCTCTGGTTTAGCTTTACAAAGACTCTTTTAGGAAGCACTCACTGTCAATTTCTCTTGTGGTCTTATAACGGTAAACTGCAGACTCACTGGGGAAGCACTCAACATCCAATTCTCCCTATGGTCTCACAACATGGAACTACAAACACTCTGAGGAATCACTCTCATCCATCCCTCCTATGTTCTCTCAACATGAAAGTATAAAAGACACTCTGGTAATTCCCTCAGCATCCATTTCCCCTATGATATAACTACACCAGGTTCTCATAGCCCTGTGTAAGTCAATCGTGCAAAAATGATATCTAGCAGCCAAAGTAAAATACAATATACTACTTGGCTAAACACCTACAAAGCATGGAACAAGAAATTCAGATAATATAACTCTATCCTAACAATACTTGAATGGAAAACAGAGCATCCTAGTAGAAAAAACTAGTCCCAATGGCCAAAATTAGTTTAATCATGGGAAACCACCTCCATAGAAAGGTAATTAAACCCTATTTTGAACAAAGTGCCCTAACTCAAGAAATCAAGGCATATAAGGCATTAAAGGGGTAAATTCTCTAAACACTCAATACCCCCTAACTAGGGTATTGGGAAATTTTTCACATATAACTCAAAGACAAAATACGGAAAGGCACAAACCACTTACCATGGCATTGTACAATCGATATAGTTGAATCCCAACCTTTGATTTGACCTATAATTCCATAGATCTAAAAAATGTCTAAAATGTTTAACTAATGATATTTCACAAAATAAAATAAATCAAGAGAAGAGGATCTAGAATAAGTAATAACTCACCGTTGCAATTCTAATGCAATCTATGATGGTTGATTTAGAGCAAGGATGGTAGGATGGGGGCTTGGAGAAGAATAGTCGTTCTTGGTTGCTCTGGGATGAGATGGAGCCAGAAGAAGGGTGTTCTATAAATGAGACATGATCTCGGTCTGATTTAACAAATAAAAAGAAAATTACACAACGTGTTTATTAAATGAACATGTCGTGTACATTCCTTAATTGGCCTCCACTTTAGGAAGTCTCTAGGACACCCCACACGGCCATGTACTCGGCCATTACATGGCCAGTACACGACTACCCATGGAAACTGGGTACATGACGTGTACTAATATGTACATGGTGTGAACTCGTCAAATTTCTAGAAACTCCTCCTTTTCTAAAAAACACTAGAAATATATATCCATACCTGAAAAGAAAATCTGGGTTCTTAAAAACTTCCCCCCTTAAATAAATTTGTCCCCAAATTTCCCTAAGAAGGTAGAGAAGAAGAAGAATCCTTGAACAGCTCTAACCACTATGATCGTACATCGGCCTCCCTCTCCCAAGTCTCTTCCTGTACTATCCTGTACTTCCATAGCACCTGTACCATAGGAACAAACCGGTCATAGAGAACCCTCATGTTGCCATCAAAAATCCGAATAGGATTCTCCTTTAACAATGCGTCCACCTACAGCTCAACCTCCTCGGGTTGAAAAACATGAGATGGGTCTGAGAAATAACACCACAACTGAGAAACATGGAAGACATCGTGCGTATACCAGTAACTCTGAGCTAAATGCAACTGGTAGGAAACTAGACCGACCCTCTCCAAAACCTCAAACGACCCAACATATCTCGGCGAAATCTTACACTGTTTATTAACCCTCCTATGTCCCAACCTCAGTGTGACACGTTGAAAAACATGATCTTTAACCTCTAAATCCATAGGCCATCTCTATTGATCAGCATATGACTTCTACCATGACTATGCAATAGTCATCCTCTTCTAAATCAACTCTATCTGCTCTATGGTCTCCATGACAAGATGAGTTCCCAGTATAGCTGCGTCTCCTATATCCATCCAACATAGGGGTGATCAGAATGGCCTACCATACAAAGCTTCATAAGGTGCCATCTGAATAGTTTCTTGAAAAATATTATTATAGGAAAGCTCCTCAAGGGGTATGTGCTTCTCCTAAGAACTTTTAAAATCAAGGACGCATGCTCAAAGCATGTCCTCCATTAAAAAAATCGTATGCTCAAACTGGACATCTGTATGGGGATGGTAAGTTGTACTCAGAAGTACTTGTGTACCTAAAGCCCCCTGTAGTCCCTGCTAGACCCAAGAAGTAAAATGAGCATCCCTATCCGAAATGATGGAGTGTGGAACCCCATATAAACACACAATCTCTCGGATGTACAACCTTCCCAGCTCATCAACACTAAAGGTCTCCTTGATCGGTAAGAAGTGGGAAACCTTTGTGAGTCTGTCAATGACAACCCAAACTGCATCATTCCCTTGAGACGATCTTGTTACGCCCATCATGAAGTCCATTGCTACATCATTCCACTTCCACTTGAGGATGGGTAAATACTGCAAAAGACTTTCTAGTCATTGATGCTCCACCTTCACCTACTGATAGGTGGAACACCTCATAAAAGAACTAGAAACATATCTCTTCACACCTAGCCAAAAATACTAACAGTGTAGATCTCTATACATTTTGGTGACACCAGAATGAACTACCCAAAATGAAGAATTAAAGTCTTGCATCAGAGCCTCATGTATGTTTGCTGACACCCATACATGCCCATGAAAATGCATGATCTCATCCTTGCCTATGGTTTACCCAAGAATAGGGTCCTCTCCTAATGCACTATCTTGCAAAACTTGGCATTCATCATCTAATAGCTTCCTAATTCGCACTCGCTAAAGAAGAGTTGAGGTAATAGCTATAGAAGAAATAAATGTCTGACCCTGTCTATCGTGTACCTCCAAATGCATCTTAGAGAACAAAGATATAATCTTTCACTCACTACTAGCCTCTTGAACAACCTATATCTTAGTCCTCCTACTCAACGCATCATCCATTATGTTGCCTTTCCCAGGTGCATAGGAAAGCTCAAAGTCTAATTACTGAAGGTACTCAACTCACCTTCACTGTCTCAAATTCAGATCACGATGAGTGAAGATTTACTTGAGAATTTTTTGGTCAGTGAAAACCACAAAATGCTCTCCCAACATATAATGTCTCCAATAGTGTAATTCATGGACAACTGCAGACAACTCAAAATCACGCATCAAGTAATTCCTCTCATGTGACCTCAACTACCGAGACTCGTATGCAATGACGCCTTCTCCTTTCATAAGAACTACTCCCATAATGATACCTAAGCATCATAGTAAACAGTATAGATCTTTCCTGGATCTAGAAAAACTAATATTATTGCTAAAGTCAACCTCCATTTTAGCTTTTGAAGTCTGACTCATAAGAATATGACCATAGGTATATTGAACCCTTTTTATTCAAGCCTGTTAGTGGCGCTACTAGGCATGAGAAGTCATGTATGAAACGCTTATAGTAACCATCCATCCCTAGAAAACATTGTACCTGAAAGACGTTCTTCTACTGGTCCTAGTAAACTATAGTAATCACTTTCTCTGGGTTTACTAATACTCATGTCTCTAAGATAACATGACCCAATAAGTGAATCTGGTCCATCAAAAAGTGGAATTTTGAGATCTTAGCATATAAATGATGCTCTATCAATGTACTCAAAATGATCTCAAGATGGGTAGCATGGTCATGTCGAGTGTCATAGTACACTAAGTTATCTTCCATGAAATCCACCATGAAGGAATCCAAGTATGTATGGACACTCGGTTCATCAGTGCCATAAAAACTGCAGGCACGTTCGTGAGACCGAATGGCATAACCACATAATCGTATAGACCATACCTGCTCTGAAAGGATGTAAGAGGTATATCAGATTGTCTAACACAAAACTGATGATAAATGGATCTCAAGTAAATATTATAGAATACCTAGGCTCCTCGATACTGATCAAATTGATCATCAATCCTCGGCAAGGGATATCGGTTCTTGACTGTCAACGAGTTCAACTCCTGATAATCCACACAAAGTCTGAGGGTACCGTCCACCTTCTATGAAAATGGGATAGGTGAACCCCAAGGAGAATTAATGGGTTTGATGAAACCATTTTCCTGTAACTCCTCTAACTGATTCTTGAGATCCTCTAACTCTAGTGTAGCCATCATATAAGGAGGAATGGACACCGGTGCTGCTAGTGTCACAAGTTCAATAGAAATGTCTACCTATCACTTCAATGGAAAACCTGAAAAGTCCTCTGGAAATACATCCCTAAAATGATCCACCAATGGAGGAAATTCCATCTATAAAGTCCTCTAGTAATCTAGATATAGACTAACAATATGGGTCGTAACTCCTCCCAACCCATGATGCTTGGGTCCTTCTCTGCTCGCATGGACATCCCATTCTAACTTGTGTTGAAACAAACCACCCTTTAGTGAAGTAAAAATAACCCTATGACGATAGAAATCAACCACATCCTTGAAGAGAACCAACCAGTCCATTACAAGAATGAAATCATAGCCTGTCATCTCTAGAACATAGATGTCCCATAAGAAGTAACACCCACCAACCTCAAGGGGGAACTCCTTGCACTGATATACACTATCCATTGTAGTCCCCAATGGAGTGTCTAGAATCAAGACATCAACAGAAGTAAAGATAAAGATCCCAAGTCTCTCCAAAACCGCAAAATACATGAAACTATGGAAAGCCCCTATATCGAAAAGTGAAGAACCCATAACTAAACCAACTATAATAATACATGGAACCGTAGAGGGTTCAGAATATTGCTCTGATTGACTATGATCTATCACAAAAGCCTAACCGGCACCGCGGCCCTGTGAAGATGAATGAGATCCCTGAGTTAATCCACCCTAAGGCTGTTAAAAACCCTATGCCTGACCATTGTGACCACAAACTCTACCTCGGCCTGAAAAACCTGAAGAACACCATCCCTTAGTCTAATGTGGGACTGGTGGTCCTACTCCTGTATGAGGAGTTGAAGAAGAACCCCTATCACTAGTTGTTGGTGAGAACATCTAACATAAATGCTGAAGATGACCCATCTTACTGTAAGATCAGCACTCCACTGGGTCTCTCAAGAAATGTGTCCTTGTATGCACACTCTTCCCACACTGGTAGCACAACACCTGGCTAGCCAAGAAAGTATTCCGCCTACTTGAATATCCACATGTAGACTCCCTATGGAACTTCCTATTGTCATTCAGAGGGGTACTAATTCTGGATGTCGAACCGCTCTAGATCATAGCTCCAGGATCCCTCAAATTTTTCTTTGTGATCAGCACTTGGTTGACTATAGACATGATGGAATTCAACATGATGATATTCACCAAAGATCGAATTTCATGCCTGAGACCATCCTCAAACTTCCTTTCTATAAATAACTCATCACCCCCTGGAATGGGTGTGAAGCACTGCAACTCTATAAAGTGAGAAGAATACTCCATGACTGAGAGAGTAACCTACTCCGAACTCATGAACTCTTAGGATCGATCAGCCCTCAAAGTCTTCAGGTAGAAGTAATCTTAAAAGGAATTCTGGAACTCATCCCAAGCCATAACCTACTGGTGTCCTACCTGTGAGATCACATCCCACCATATCTTGGAGTAATCTCAAAGAATATAAGTAGTGAGATTCACCCTCCTCTCTGTAGGCATCTCCATATGCTCTAAGATCAATAACATGGATTCTAACCATGAATCTGGAGCCTGAGGTCCTCCATCCCATGAGAAAGTAGGAGGATGTTGCTGCTAAAAGACCCACGTCAGTTCTTTCACATATAGGGCAGGATGCGACACTCTTTAGAAGATCTGCATAAACTTCATGAATCCTTCTTAGAACTATGAATCGACACCTGTATCTAGGATAACAGCTGGTTCCAAGAAAGAAATGATGAGGGGATCTATTAGTATTCCCTGATATACCATATATGGTGTCTATTCACTACCCTGAATCTGGTATACAACCAAAGGACGTTACGGTGGCATGACTCTGCAAGGTCAAGGGCACACCTTATATCAAGATTATCAGGGACTGAAACTTAGAAGAGCATGAAAGGAATAGGATAAAGAAAGCATTCACGTTCTTCAAATCATGGATATACATTGTTTATAACCCCTACATGGTGTGTTCCCTTAAGCCTTTACATGGGCATGTTCTCCCACCAACACTGGTCATGTGTCACCCCATACACACGATGTGTTCTCCTTGGACTGGACGTGTACATGAATCATTCTCCCCTATCTGAGTTTCTCTACACATCTAAACCACATAGTTCTCCAGGTCAGAACTACATGACATGCATGTGCTAGACACAGCGTGTACTTGAAGGATTTCACCAGCCCATGTTGTTGGTCACACAGCTGGTTACACGGTCGACTCTACATAGCATGCTTGTACGAGACACAGTGTGTACTAGTTACTCTTCATCCACCTGTGTCGTAAGTAACACGGCCAGAAACATGGTCTCTACAACACGGTGTGTACTTTATGTACACGGTTTGTTCCACCAAAGGTTTCCCAACTCCATGTTTCTGCTCACACATCCAATCACACGGTTAAAGACTACACAGCGTGTACTCAAAGTACACGGTGTGTAATTAAGAAAAGTTGTTCCTTCCCAAAAAAAGGATAAATGGCATGTATTCATCAATACACACCATGTATTCTAGGGTTTTCCAGACATTAATCCTTAGAAACTACTCCAGAACCCATAAAAACCTTGAAACAAACATTAAAGTTCCAAATTCTAATCTGTGAGGGACCATACAACCCGAAAATCAAATATTGGAATGATATTCATGTCACATAACAAGTATAACTATTAAAGTTCAAAATGATCCACCAAATTCCGATCCATGAGGGCCCATAACACCTCAGGGGCTAAAGTTTTGTTCTCATTAAAAAAAACCTTACACAATCCAATACCCTATCAAATAGTAGGTATTATATCATGGAATATATCACAACAAAATATAGATTTAGAACAACATCTATCACAACAACATGAAATCGATAATTCACCCTAAATGGAATGACAAGAATACATGACATGTGATCTCTAAAAAGTGCCTATATGATTCATGAAATGACATACCCTTATCTTATCAGGTTGCAATAGAAATAGAACCTCAATAATATCAATGATAATATCACAAAACTTGTGAATCACCCAACAATGAATTCAAATCAACCGTACTAATTGAAAAACTAGAAAAAACTGCAATAATCGAGGAAAATTAGTTTTTCCTTGTACGCGGGTTAGCTACTCCCAATCAAAACTTATTTCCAACTACCTATTCCTTTATATCCCTGGATATAGGCTCCAAGAAATAAGTCAAGAAGAAAAGAACCTCCCTCTAATGCCACTTTTTAATGTCCCGGTTTCAGGTGTCGCCCAGAGGTTCCCCGTACCCAATTGGTCACGTGGCCTCAATGCATTTATCCAAACGACAGAGGATGACGACTAGAAGTGAGGGCCTTGGGTGTGATAGTGGGAAACTATGCCCTCATTGGCAGAGTAACATAGCAGAAATAAATCAATAACAATAGAATAAGCAGTAATAATAACATGAAATAGTAAATAGCAGAATACTGCAAGTAGATAAACAACTGGAGCACATATATAAATTATGCATGTCACATATGTCTAGGAAAGAATCCAAACAAGTCAAAAAAATTTAATACAGTTCTAAACCAAAGTGAAAAAGGAAAATAAGTAAATAAAACTAGTAGCATTGCAAGCCTCATCTTGGTCCCATGCTCTCCATCTCCACAACAATCAAGTACCTAAATTAGCAGAGCACTTTCCCTTATCTATACCTGCAACAATATAATCTGTTTGGGCCCAAAATCATGACACAAATAGGGTGTGAGATGAATCATAGCAGGAAACCACCAAAAGATCTGTTTCTAACTATTAGTGAATATATATGGAAGGAAATATGAAAAATGAAGTAATAAACAAGAAAGAACTCAAAAGTAAACAATCCTATAGTTTCAAATAAATTCATTTATATTTATTAAATAAAAAACCAAAAAATCTCAAGAAAACCTCGGGTAAGTGCTCACAATCTAACCCCTTTGGTTTAGCTTAATAAAGAATCTCTGAGGAAGCACTCACCATCAATTCCCCATGTGGTCTCGTAACGGTAAACTACACACACTTTGGGGAAGAACTCAACATCCAATTCCCCATGTGGTCTCGCATTGTGTAACTACAAACACTTTGAGGGAGCACTCACGTACATCCCTCCTATGGTCTCGCAACATAAAAGTGTAACAGAAACCCTAGTAAAGCCATCAGCATCCATTTCCCAGGTGGTCTAACTACACCAGGTTCCTACAGCCTTGTGTAAGTCAATCATGCCCAAATGATATCCCACATCCAAAGTAAAACACAATATACTACTTTTCTAAACAGCTGCAAAGCATGTCACAAGAAATCTAGATAATATCACTCCATCCTAATAGTACTAGGTATGGAAAACAGAGTAACCTAACAGGAAAAACTAGTCCCAATGACCAATATCAGTTCAATCATGGTTAACCACTTCCATAGCAAGGTAATTAAACCCTATTCTCAAACAAGTTCCCTCACTCAAGCAATCAAGGCATAGTAGGCATTAAAAAGTTAAATTACCGAAACACGCAATACCCCGAACTAGAGTATTGGGAAATTTTGCACATATAAATCAAATAAAAACTATGGAAGGGAACAAACCACCTACCTCAGTGTTGTATGATCGATATAGTTGAATCACATCCTTTGATTCGACCTAAAACGATGAAGATCTACAAAAACGTCTAACAAGTTCAACCAAGGATATTTCATGAAAGAGAATAAACGAATAGAAGAGGCTCTAGAAAAAGTAATAACTCACCATGGAGACTCCAACACAATTGATGACAGTTGATTTAGAGAATGGACAGTAGGTCGGGGGATCAGAGAAGAATCGTCATTCCCGGTCACTCCTGGACAAGACGAAGCTAGAAGAAGGGTGTTCTGTAAAAGAGACGTGATCCCGACCCAATTTAATAAATAAAAATAAAATTACATAGTGTGTTAAATAAATGTAAATGTTGTGCACATTCATTATCCATACTCCACTTTAGTCGGTCTCTAGGTCACCCCATATGGCAATGTACTCGACCATTACATAGCCAATACACAGCTACCCGTGGTAAACAGGTACACGTCATGTACTCCTATGTACACGGCATGTACTCCTTCAATTTCAAAAACTCCTATTTTCCTTAAAAACACTAGAAATATAGATCCATAATTGAAAAGAAGATCTGGTTTCTTACACGGATCTTCTTTTATACACATATTTATTTCTCTGAGCTCATCCATAGTGCTAGAGACACCTTCCTCAAATTCTGGATGAGCATCCTTGAGATCTTATTATTATTCTTCTTCATTATAAGTTACTTATTCTATTTCTAATTGCATAGTATATGAAGAAGAAAAACTTCTAGAGTTAGGGGATGAGTCATTATTTTAACATCCTGAAGAAGAGGCCACCATTTCTAACCCTATAGATGAAGAAGGGTCTTCTTGGGGTAATAAAGAGGAGATGATGGATTGAGAATAAAAATCCTTGTCTTCCTATAGTATTGTTACAACTTCGTCTAATCTGATTAATGAAGTAGAGGATTTTATAAGTTCAGTGGATTAAATGAAGATGTCTCTATTTAATCTTTAACCACTTCTTGGTGAATCAACTATTTCTCCCATGTGGTCAGGCTCGATTTCCACAATTGACATTATGAAATTTACTATATGAATATTTGGATTTGGGTTTACCCTTTCAATTTTAATGATAGGTAAAACATAATATGTATTCAAATGTATGGATGGGTTTTTTAGGATCTTTTCTAAGCCATTCAGAGCATTGATTATTGTTACCTCCTTTTTCATGGACTTTGTTCTCTTCATGTGATAAAAGTTTTCCTCAATGTATTGATATTCACATGTTTTGAATGGATCATTGTCACCATACAATTTCTTGATTTGTCCATTGAAACAATACATGAGACATTGGTGGTATGATGAAGGTATGACCGCATGTTGATGTAGCCAAGGCTTACCAATAAGAATGTTAAAGGCTGTTTCTTGATGAACAACCATGAAATCTGAATTAGATACAAGATCCCCAAACTGAGTTCTGAGTGTAATCCTTCCCATAGGTTCTTGCTCATTCTTGTAATATCCTTGCAACATTAATGTAGAAGGAGATATGTAAGAATCAGTGAGGACCAATTGATGAAGTGTACGAATGGGAATAAGGATGACTCCTAAGCCATTACCAATGAAGGCTCTTTGGATGTCTATGTCATTGACCCTTCTAGATAGATATAAGGGCCTGATATGTCCATGTACAACATCATCTTCATCTTCATAGGTAAAATATATAACTACATGACATTTTGTAGGATCATTCTCTATATGGTAAACCTCAGCAGCAGAAACATCAGTTTCAAACTCTTAATGACTTGAAAAGGCCTCAATAAGTGATTCTTGAAGATCTTTTGACAGATTCAGGGCACCCAAAATTGAAAAATTGGCTGGTACTTGAGCTAAATGTTTCAAAACATCATACTTTTGGTCCAAAGATCTGTGTTTCCCAGCATGGAGATGCGGTTTTTTAGGTTCCTTGGAAGTTGATGCTTTTGTTATTGATATACCCTATGTCAGATCAGAAATTGGAAATACTTCTAGATTTGGTAGATTAGTCCGACTAGGTCTATCTATTTATTGATAGGAAGATGGTTTGACCTCTAATTAGTCCTCCAAAATAATCATGTCAAGACCAAACCTATCATACATGGAAGAATATCTTTGTTCTTATTAAGCCCACTGAAGGGATCTTCCATGAGTTTCTGCTGCATATACAGAGCAGGGTTTGCATTAAAATAGTGCTTTTTAGAATACCCACATCTTCCCATGTATCATTGAACTTGGCCTATTCCTTTAGTTCCCCATTTAAGTACATGTAACTTAGGATCATTATAATCATAATCACCATTAGAATAGGGATCCTTTAAGTTGATAAAGTTGATGGAACCAAAGATCAATTCTTCATCTGATGAATATTTTGCTTGACATGTTAGTTTTGGTTATGTCATTTGGTGGGAAGGTTCCTGTTCTTTTGAAACAAGTAAAATAAAATCTGTTAGGGTCAAGGAAAAATTTGTTCTTGACATGATCTCATTATCTTCTGATTAGTCTTTACCCTTCTAATCACATCGATTCTTTGAGGATTAACCTTTTTATGAAGGTGGTTTTACTATGGAAGAAGTGGTATAAGACACAATCGGTTGTTTCAATTGTGTTCATAAAATGGCATGTGTTCGGTTGATCATTTTCTTGATCATTCAATAATCATATTTTTGTGATCTATTACCTTTGACTTCCTACCATTTTCCTTCTTCCTCTGGATCAGTAGAAATAAAAAATGCTACTTGGGATGATAAAATTTTCAATTTCACTTGTCTAGAGTCTACCAATTTTTGTAGAAGGTATTTAAAAACAAAACACTCAGGAATGGGATGCCCCAACATATGATTAAAGGGACAAAAATTAGGAAGATCTTCATCTACTTATTTGTTTGGTTTCTTCAGACTTGGCAACTAAACCAAATTATTTTCCAGAGCTGAGATGAAGTAATTGGGAACCTGTTCATTCCAAAAAGAATAAACTTCGTTCTTTAACTCCTCAAATTATTTCCACCTTTGTTCTCTTTGATAATCTTGATGAGGTGGTCATTGTTGCTGATGGTTGGAAGGCATAGCCCTTCGATATGATGGAGATTTTTAAGTGGAAGCGGGTAATGGTTCTTGGTTAAGTGTAACTATAGCCTCCTATTATTTCCCTATTCTCTTTCCTGGAACTGATGGAATTACATGATTTTTTGCTTTAGTTTCCATAATAGAATCTTCTATCTGTTGAGAAATTGAAGAAAGGTCTCAAAACCCTCCTGTGTATTTCACATGGATAAGTGGTGTGCATAAATCATCATGCATATTTTCTACACAAATTGGTAGCAACTCTTATTGATGGAGTGATAGATTTAAGTAATATATTAATCCTTTCCATCGAGCAATTAAATATGAAACTCTTTCATTATCCCTTTGTCTGAAATTTTTAAGATCAAAAACTATTGTCTTCAGTAGCGTTGAGCTGAATTAAAGAAG
The DNA here is from genome assembly GCA_963277665.1 of Viscum album. Lineage (NCBI taxonomy): Eukaryota > Viridiplantae > Streptophyta > Magnoliopsida > Santalales > Viscaceae > Viscum > Viscum album. The sequence continues at coordinate 1,265,861,417 of OY728145.1, read as the reverse complement.
GAATTTCTGATGGAGATCTTCCCATCTAGTAATTTATCGAGATTAAAAACTTGTATACCATACAAAATATGGTCCCTATAATGACTTCAAAAAAACCCTAAGCTTTACTACTACTTGTTTTGGATGAGTTCCCATCATGGGATCACAAAGAGAAAACAAATGTGTTAAGTGTTGTATCGGATCTCTTAAACCATTAAAGATTGGGAATATGGTATTTAAAAAATTTGGTGGGGGAGGGATCATATCCACCCACTCAGGGTAAGCTTTCTTTTCCGGCTAAACTGGCACACGTCGTTCTTCTATATCTTCCAATCGATTTTTAAATGCCTCAATTGTGTTCATAACCACTTGGGTTATATCCAAATGAGCTAGGACCTATACAGGTATAGTAGTTGGATCTTGAACTAGTGCAACGACCGGAAACACCACTGGTGGTGGTGTTGGTATTTGCATCAGATAACCCACAAGAACGTGCCTATAAAGATATGTCTAATCTGGCCTCGGTTGTGTACCCAATTTAATTAATTCATTATAAACTTATATATTTACCACAAATACTCTTTGCTGAGGAGATCCTACAGGATGTGAAAGTTGAGTATCTTCCTGGGGAGTATGTCTAGGGGAAATGCTGCTTCGAAGTAACTATGTATTGAGTTTTTTTGTCTCTTTCCTTTCCTATTATTACTGTGCAAACCTTTCTTCATGTAAAAGAGATTGATCGTCTCCATTGGAAAAGTGAGACGTGATCTGAATTTTACCTTTCCTTTCGTTAGATACCTTTCGAAGGGGTTGGAGTTGATTACTTGAATGCATAACTTGATTCTAGGTAAGCCTCTGATTTCGGGCACACACACCTTAATTTTCTTCAGTGTGTATCGTATTATGGATACAAACTTCATCTTCTGATTCCCATGAACTAGACTCACTTTATTGAGGATATTATACAATGGTGTTGATGAAATTTACTGATTCATAATGCATTAATGGAATTCTGTCAGCATCTTTGTATGATTGTCTCCTTCTATATATTCCATGAGAATGTGTTCTCCTATATGCTGAATTTCCAGAAATTGTTTGGCAGATAGTTACCCAAAGGGAATCCATGGATAGTTCAGTTGTGCAATCTATTTTTGGCTTCTTCCCTAATCAGGAGAAAACTGACTTCCATTGAGGAGGGAATTTCATATGTGAAAAATCCCCCATCCCTGCAGGCTGGGGTTATTCCTATTCTTCTTCATCAAACATTTGAATTTTTTTATTGAATTCAAAGGTTGAATTAAAGAATCCCCCAGCTTTGTAGGATGGGTGGCTCTTGAACTACTATGTCTGAGATTCGCGTAGCTTCTCTTATGATTTTGTGAATTTTGGTTTGAACCTTAGTTGGGTGCATTATCCGATAACCACTCAAAGAACTTATTTCGAAATATTGATGTGCTATTTCAAACATTTTCATTATTTGACAGATGAAATCCTCTAAGTGGTAGGCCTACTAAAGATTCTCAAATGCTTGATGAAAAAGTAACTCAACAACTTGTTTACTTTGTTCCTGACTATAATGAGAGCTAGTTGAGGTATGTTCTTGATCATACATTTGATTACATACAAAATCTGATTGTAGCCGGATATGGGAAATAACATTTCATGAGACCACTTTTGGAGGGATTTTCTGTTTCTAGAGTATAGTGTAATGAAATGCTCCATTTACACCCCATCCTCTGATACAAACACTAGTTGGGGTGTCAAAAATTAACTGTCGTAACCTTTTTAGTGCATTGAGGCATGCACACTAAAGGGTTCTCTACAGCTTTTAAACCTTTGAATGTTGGGAAAATGAGAGTGATGCCAAGTCAATTTGTCATTTCAACCCTTCTATTACCATTACATGATTTTGATATTCATCATACAGTAATAATTTGTTTTTAAAATGACTATGTGTATTCCATAAGTTGAGGCAGACATCATTAATGAAATCTTCTTCCATCAATTATGGAATGTTATATTGAAAATTTTCCAAAGGCTAGAACATGACTGGTACTTCTCCTTTAGCCAATTTATTTCTCATGTTTAACATATCTTAATCATATTTCACTATAGGTTTCTCCACTTGGTCTGAACAAAGTGAATGTTTCTTGAAATTTTTATTAAAACAAATGGAAGTAGTCATTTTTTCATTTGTTGTACTAGAAGACAAATGACCCAAGTGAGGTTTGGAAAATGACCATTCCCTTAAGATATCTTCTGGTTGATAAATTATTTCACTTGTTAATGACATGGAATTAGACGTAACTGGCCTCTTGTTAGCAAGTGCCTCAAGATAATAGATCTTTCTCATTACTACATTGTCAATTATAGATTTATCTTAATAATGTGAAATAGTACTCTGGAGATAATTTTCACAGAAAATGTCATCATGAGGAGTAACAATATGGTGGATTACAACAAGGGATAAATCCTCTTGATCCTTGGTTTTCTGGCCACATGGAGGGTTGTCGTGGCTCTCATCTAGAGATAGGCTCTCTAGATTGACCAAATTATCATGAATCAAGCCTTCATGATGAAGTGTATGATGGAGAACATAAGAATTACTACTACTACTCACATAATTTGGTAATGAGAGAGTAGGATCCTGAGATTAAATAGATAAATGTCTAAGGGATTCAAGAACTCCAGCATTAAGAGGATCCAAATTATAGCTTGAATCTTTATTTTACAACTATGTTTAGCGATATTTATTCTTGGATGCTCTTTTACCCTTAGTTGGGGACACTTGTTGGGAGAAGTGGTTTATCATGGGTTAGTGTATCTGCCTGCCACAGAGTAGTTATCAGAATGGTCTGATTACCTCCAATTGGAAAGGGTGTATGTTCTCGATTCATTTTTTTGTATGATATGGGGGAGTATACCCTATGACCCTCAAGGACTAGAACAGAGGTATGTATCTGCTATGGGATTCCATGCTGATGTGTCATCCCTTGTGTGGAGATAGATTTATGTGTTTGTTCTCCTCGTACTATTAAAGTTGTTGTTATGATATCCTAACATGCTTCTAGAATATGGGCAGGAATTTGTGTCCGCCCTTTCACCATTTATAAGATGTGTTTGGTGACTTTAGCAGTTGGAACAGGAATATATGTCCATTATGTATCTAGATTAGGTGTATACGCCTACTCCTTTCCTTATTTTTCTATCAATGGGTATTGAAAGTACTCAAATATGGAGGCACAGAGTTGGGTCTGCCCCAAATTTGTCGTCAAAGCTTTCCGAATGACTTCTATGAGTGTTGTCAAATGAGACTATTGGTAGGATTGATGAGTACTGGAAGGTGTATGTGCCTACTGGTTGATTTCCAACAAGCATGGTTGATGAACCTCCTTCAATACAGATAGATGAGACTGCTAGTAGAATTGGTGATTGTATGCAGGTGTATGTTCCTGTTTACCAGTTTCCCCTACAATTGGTTGTCGGGCTTCATTAAATGCAGTCAGACGAACCTACTAATTAGATGATAATTTGTAAACAGGTGTATGTGCCTGTTCATTGTACTCCACTGGATTTTCCTTGTGTGATTGGTGGGTTACAACCAGATGAGTCTGATGGGAAGTGGAATTAGGATGGATAGGTGTATGTGCCCGCCCGTTATTTTCCACCAAGTTAGGTTGCTGGACTTATCCATAGGGGGATAAGGTAAGAACATACTCCCTGTTGATCGGACATTGTCCTCGATGGTTCTTCTTTCATGCTCAGGTCTGAGAGACCTGGGATGAACATCCATAGGCAACACCCCAATCATGTTGGGGGTTCACTACCACGTGATTCAGCTGGTGGCGATTGTTGGTGGGAATCCTCAGGAAGGACCCATGCATTCTTGAATTGAGGCCATGAGTGACCTCTTGATCTACCTCCCTGTAGTATTAGAGGGAATGGTTATTGTGCTCTAGGAACCAAAAATGATTGAATATGATGGTTGGAACCATCTGCTTCTTGATCATTTTTCATCATTGGTCGGACGATCGAGGATTTTTATTTTCCTAGAGAGCCTATCGGGCAGCCTCCAAGGTTTGGATTGTACTGTGCTGACAGTACTCCCTTACCAACACGTTGGAGACCCAGTGTTGAAGATGCTGGGTGGGTGATGGCATCCTTCCCGTGGATGAGGATTCATCTTGAGTATAGGTTAGTAAGTTCACATATTTCTTGAATAAATCCATTTTGGACTGAAGGGAGTTCTGAGAAAAAACTGAGAAAAAAAAACTCCAATAAAGTTACATGTTTTAGATGGAAACATGCATTATTTATTGCTTTGTTCAACCTTACTTTATGAATTTATAGGGGGATGGAAGGTGGGTAACATTATTAACTTGGTTAAGGATTCATGTTGGGTTTACCATTTTTGTTTTGTAGTTCCTTGAAACGTGTGTTCTAGTTTTAAGAATCACTACTTCCAGGCAGTTTCCATTGGATTTATTCATGGAACTAGAAACTCCCAATAGTTCTTTATCCAAAAGTTACCTGCTTTCCAAAGGCATTCATTCATTAATTTTAAAATTTATGATACTTAGGAACGTTCATTGGTTGAGAGGATGGGAGGTCAGACTCATCACACCTTTTTGGGGAGAATTATTGTCTACTTTGGGACTCTCATTATAAATTTAAGATATTTTCATGAATACTTATTAATTTACCAATTATAACATAAGTTTCCCTTGGAATTTGGAATCACTTATTAACATGTGTAAAATTTAGAATCATTTTTATGTATTTGGTGTTCTTTATTAATGGAGATATTTATATGTATTCGAGGTTCTCCATCAATGGTATCCTTTCATATACTATTTAGATATTCTTTTAATCATCATTATGATTATACTGGTTTTTAAACCACTCAGTAGGGAACTCTGGAATTTATTGTCATCCAGGGAGATGAAGTTTTGTTTTGATATTGGGATCATACCCATAAAATAGGCTACCTACATATCCCTATGAAAGGATTCATAACCCTCATAGTTCGGTGCTACTTAATGGGACACATCATAACTTTTAAGGTCGCGTGTTAAAGACCTAACCAAAGTGTTTAATGTCATGTGGTAAGGATATCTGATCAAAAGGGTGCTTAGTCAATGTTTGGTGTGGGACTTATTCCTAAGCAGTCCAAGGAACATGGAAATGATATGGGTTTCCAAGTAATATTAGACCCTGTTGGGGATATGGCCCAAGGAGAAAAGGGTTGATTTGAAGTTTTGGGTTTGAACCTCAAGGAGGATTCTTATGTATCCCATGTGGATGGAAATCAAAGCCCACATAGTTTGATAAGTCTCATAGGAGAGTATAGTCCTTTTAGAGAAATGAGTTTGGGCTTACTTCCTGAAAAGGATGCCTTGGTGATTTGGGGGGCTTAATTTGGGGCATATTCCTAAAGAGGATGCCCGGATTAAGGGGATTAGGGTTTGATTCTTGAAGAGGATATCAAATGAACTCGATCCCTGATAAATTCTTCCTACGTATCATAGTTTAAACAAGAATCAGAGTTCCCATAGTTCAAGTTCTTGTGCCAAGGTTGTGATCATGAAAAATCTCAAATCCCATGTGAGTCATACTCGGTGTGGGAAACAAGAGGATGTCAAAGATTCTACAAAGGCACTCACACTTTTCCTCCACCACTAGTGGAAGAGGGTGCACCTACGATAACAACAGTGGACGAGGGTGAGTAGACCCATGAAGTGGGTGAGGCGATGAGCCCTCCCTCTATTCTACTCACACTGGATAAGGGTCCAATGTAAGGAAGGAGTGAAGGTTAAGGAAGTAGAAATGAGCAAGACTGCAATCTCTTACTTGAAAGGTTAGGGGATTACACTAGGATGGATTTCCTAGTGGATCTCAGTAGGGGAGTGAGACTTCTCCTTTTCTTTCATGGAAAAGAAAGCATGAAAAATATCTTCCCTACCAGAGACCCGAGGTTCCAGATCTTAGAGATAAAAAAGGGGAGGACAAAACCCAAACCCTAATCCTTGAAACCGGGAAATTTCCAACACTATTCCTGGGAGAAAGGTCCATGTGACTGCTGATATAAAAACCCACATACACTTCATGAATCCTAACCCCATTGTGAAACAAATGTGGGAAACCTCTGATTGTGGATATAAAAACCTAATTAGAAGACATGTTTATGTGCCTTTCACAAAGGATTGATACGTCAGGAGGTTTTGGTGGAGGCTTCAAATTAGTCCCTTTCAGATAAGGGAACTAAATAAGGAGATACCCTACAATGAGTGGCCTTAAATAGGGTACCTAAATTGATATGTAGGCCTAATACACAACTCTGCTACATAGGTACCTCATGTAGATATTCCACATAGGTGCCTCGCATAGGTATGTCACATAGCTTTACCGCACATGTGTGTCGTGTAGGCCATTATGATGACTAAAAAGTTCCTCAAATAGGATAACCAAGTCTACGTGAGCTTCAAAATTGTGAAATACTTTAAAAACATGCTTATAACATCTAATTATCTATTGCTTCATGTTTTTAGGGAGCTACCTAAGACAATTGGAGGGATCTAGGTGAAAGAGATATTCAATGGGAACTTTAGGAAGTCCTTCAACTTTTTCAGTCCCGGAAATGGGGAGCCCAAGGGTCTTATTGATAGGCATGGAGTGGGCTTGGTCAAAAGGAATTTGTCCCCTTATGTCGTCCACGTAGGTCCTTCATGTAGGTCTGTCGCGTAGGGGTATAGAATGTATGTTGTCGCGAAAGTATGCTATGCTAGTCTGCTGTGGAGATCTGATGTGTAGGTATGATGCATAGGTCGTCCATGTAGATCATTGGAGGCTTTTCCATTGAATTATTCAAACATCTCCTTGGGATTTTTAAATATCCAGGGCTATCTTCATAGTCTTTTTTATACTTAAGTTGTTTCAACAATCATCAAAAGTGTGAAAGATTAAAAATTTATTACAAAATAAGAAAAAACTAGTGTTAATCTTTTCCAAATTAGAGAATTTAATACCTATTATTACTTGAGTGATAAAGATGAAAAACAATTATGGCACTGAAGACTTGGGAACCATGGGGAGAAAAGTATGAACAAAATCTATAAGGTTGATCCTGTATGAAATTTTCCAGATTTGAAAAGAATAGAATGAAGGACCCTGAAACACCCTGATATGGGAGGGGTGAATTAGGGTGTCAACTTTTTCTTTTAAATTGATAGATATTGTTCCCACATTTGTAGTAACTTGTTTAACCATTCTAATGAGAAATTTTAGAAAACAAACAATAACATACAAAGTGATGAAACAACAATTTTACTTGGTTCACCACTAAGGGATAAATCCAAGGATCATATGCCGATAGGTTATCGGTCGTACCAAAGTACACTAATATTCACTAGTTTTGGATTACAAATGTTTATCATAGTCAATCTGTGCCAGGCACACTGCCTTCACAATTTTTTAGGGATATCACACTGTATCCCTTAGATCACTTCCATTTACTCCCCCTTGATCACTACATTGGAAAGAATCCAAACTCATTTTATTGACTTAAAGGATGCTTTAGTGTGTTGTCATTAAATCATGCATCCGGAACTATAAATATATGTTATGTTGAATAAATTTTTTCACCTCTAAACGTATTTCACTTTTCTATGAACTTTTAGTTCACAAACTATTCCTCTATGTACTGAACTCCTTCCTCTACAAACTATACTGCACTGTATACCCTTAGTTCCTCCTCCACAAATAACTCTTGCTCCGCCATGTAATGCACTGCTTCCACTACGTAATTCCTTGATCAGCGTACTATGATGCTTCCTTTGTGTACTTCCTCTACAAACCATGACCACATACTAACTTTCCAAAATGCGTCTATGTACTACCTTCATAAACGACGTACGCATAGTACTTATTCCTTACAGACCAAACTCCTTATCCATGAACTATCTTCCAAAAACCGGCCTTCTTTATCCATGTACTATTGTTCATGAATTGTTCTAGTCTTCACCAAATTCCTTTCAGATTTTTAATTAAAGTTATTGCGGTGTTTTATTCCCACAAACTACTTCTATATTTCTCTGAATTCCTCTCATATTTTTAATCTCAGAGCTTCCCTCTAATGAACTGATCATTTATTCTTATATAGGTAAATAGATCCGCATAATCCTCTAAACTGAGATTTACTAAATCTTCCATACACCACCACCTTTAACATATATTGTGCATCAATTGTGAACCATATTCCCTACGTAGTCCATGTACTGCCATTCTCCCTACGTGGAAAAAAAATCACCACCTTGTTTCCACAAATGACACCCTTCACAGCTTCTCAAAACACTGTCTCACTTTCACGAATGATGTTCCTTCCCGCGAACCGTTTTCCTACCATGAATTGTAGGCGTTCCCATGAACCACCTTTTCTCTTTGAACCATTTTATGTACCATGAACCATTCCCTCTATGTGGTTTGTAGCTTTCCATTCTGTGTACCATAATTCATGATCCGTGTATTGTTCCCAGAAAACCCATTCCTTGTATTTCCTTTTTGAAAAAAATAATCTTCTTCCAAAAGAAAACTCCCGATTTTGAGGCCCAAAAATTTGGAAAATGCAATGAAACTGTGCCACCATAAACACCTGCTTCAGTCTATGCTGTAAGATCACTTGAATTTAAAACACCTTGATCAACACAAAGTGGGTTGAAAACAAACACAAACCATACTCTATTTCCAGTAAAGAATGACCTTGGTTCTAATAATCTCCCTATTTAGGTTTGTTGTCAATCTACAGATAAATTCAATAAAGCACTATATGCAATCAAAACTTGATACGTGATAAACAAATCATTAAAAACTCTATGTCTATGTGAGAAATTCTTGGTGTAGAAGATAATATGATATTGAATTGGGTTCTCATGTCTTGTAATGCTTAAAGTTGTCCAAGCTCATCTCTGACTATTTCCTCATAACACTAAATTGTTTGCTCCATTCTCATTTTCTCCCTTTTGTAACTCATTATTCTCCCCCATTGTAACATTTTTTAATTTCTCAATTCTCTATCTTCCTATAATCAACCGGATTTTTTTTATTATAATTGAATTTATCCACTCTCCCTCATTGGTAATAAACCCAAAGAATCAAATTTTTTACTTGTAAAGCTTAAATAACGCTCCCCCTAGATCATATCTCCCACGTAAACCTACAAAACATTCACAAATAGATTAAAACTGTTAATACAAATGGGGATAGGGGATCCTTCGTAACATCCTCATGCACTAGGAGGTGGTTTAACACCGAGGTTTAAATAATGCTACTCAAACACATGTGTTGACAATGGCTTGGTAAGTATGTTATCCACTTTATCATCAGTTCCAACATGATCCATTTTAATCATTCCTTGTTCAACATTTCCCTTCATGAAGTGATATTTAATTTCAATGTGTTTAATATGAGAATGCTAAATAGGATTCTTTGTAAGATCAATTGTGCTCTTATTATCACATTGAATCGTCATTGGTTGTTTCACCTCATCACCAATATCAGTCAGTTGTTGCTTCATCCATATTAGATAAGTGCATGCTTTTGTGGAAGAGATATACTCAAATTTTGTGATACTAAGAGAATTAATTTCTTTTTTTTTACTTAACCAACCCACACATTTCATTCCAATAAAGAATTCTCCACCACTTGTTTACTTTTTATCAATAATATATTCAGTCCAATAAGTATTAGAAAATGTTGATAGTTCACTATCTCTTCCTACATCAAATTATAAGCCATAACTGTGAGTTCCTTAAATGCACCTCATAATTATTTTCACTACTATCATATGTTATTATTTCATATTACTTTTAAAGAGTTATACTATGAATGTTGCGAAGACAATATCTAGCCTCATTATAGTTAAGTACAGTAAGATTCCAATGATTCTTATATACATGGTAGGATCCACATAATTTTCATCCTCATGCTTTCCAAGTTTATTTCCAACCAAAATCAAAATGTACATTGGTTTAGAGTCATTCATATTGAATTTAGTCAGCAATTCTCTTGCATAGTTCTCTTGATAAATAAAAGTGTAGTCATTCCTCTGAATCACCTACAACCCCAAGAAGTATGTGATTTCACCAATCATAGAAATTTCAAATTATGTTTTCATGTGACTGTAAAATTCATTCATTGATCCATGCCTGCTTCCTCCAAATATTATATCATCTATGCACACCATAAAAATGAAATGGTATTTATGATATATCTTCACATAAATATTGTGATCCACCCCTCCTATTTTAAATATGAGCTTCTTCAGATAAGAATCCAACTGAGAGTACCATGCCTGTGGTGCCTATTTTAATCCATATAAAGAATTATTTAATCTACAAACCTTTATTTAATAATTACCAAGAAGAAATCACACTGGTTGTTTGATATAGACTTCTTCGTCAATAACACCATTTAAGAAAGTTGTTTTGACATCCATTTGATACAATTTGTATACTCTTTGAATTGTCATGGAAAAAATAGTCTGATTGACTTCAATCTATCCATAGAGGAAAATATTTATTCAACATAAACTCCTTCAATATGTGAATATCCTTTACACACTATTAATGCCTTATTTCTTATCACATTTCCATGCATGTAAAATTTATTTTTGAAAATCCACTTCATACCAATCACGTAGTGGGTTTCGGGTCTCTTAACTAGATCACATGTTTGGTTCTTATCAATCTGATCCAATTATTTATTCATGTCCTTAACGCATGATTCATCCTTTACATCTTCTTGAAATAAGGAAAATTCCACAATTGATAGGAATGATGATTGTGTACTATTACTCATTCTCCTTGTTTGCGTGGGAGCTATCCAATCCATAATGATATTGGATCGATTAATTTCTACACTTTGATTTCTACTATAAGGTACATAAGAATTTTATTCCACCATGGTTTCTTCTTCTGAATCAACATCATGATGTGAATCCTAGATGTTTTTCATGCCTTCTTCTACTTCTGTATTTTGATCTATTTCATCTCCACATTCTTCCTCATCTTCTATCACATCAGTAGACAAATTCCTTGATCCATTTGTGATTTTATCTTCAATGATATTTACATCACTTCTTTCAAAAAAAATTCCAAGATGTTTATTATAACATTTTTTGTATTTGTTATTAATTGAATATCCAAATAATATTCCTTTATCCATAGCATCACCATAGTTGCCTTGATTTCCTTCTTTGTTTTGGATAAAACTTTTACTTTCGAACACATTAAAATGCTTCAAATAGTGATTCCTTCCCTGAAATAACTCATAGGGTGTCTTGGTTTCCCCCATATAATGACTTTTTTAGTTTTGAATATAAAATGCAGCTTGAATAGCCTCTTTCCAGTAATTGAGAGAGATACGACTCTCAATCAGCATAGTTCTATCCATACTATTCACCTGTCAATTCTGGTGCTCAACAACTCCATTTTGTTGCAGAGTTCTCATAGCAACCACCCCATGTTGTATCCCATGTTTCTATATATAGTTTTCAAACTCAATAGATGTATATTCTCCACCATTATCAAACTGCATAACTTTGATTGTCCTTCTAGTATCATTCCCAACTATTTGGTGATAATTTTCCTGAAATCAAGAACTTGTCCTTTGTTACATATAACCATCACAAAATCCATTCTACTATAATCATCAATGAAAAGAATGAAGTACCTTTCTCCATGATTTCCATCAACATTTGTCGGACCACATACGTCTGTATGAATGGGATGAAGAAGATTTGATGCCCTTTTCTTATTTGGCTAATATGAACTACATACCAACTTCCCTCGAATGTAAGAATCACAAGTATTTTCCCATTCACACTTTAGATTGGGGCTATCCATGACTATATTTAGCTTATATATCTTTTCCATATCTTGTTTATTGATGTGACCCAACCTTCAGTGCCACAATTTGTTTTCTTCTTCAACAGTCATGTAGCAAATATTCTCTCTACTATAAAATTGATATAGTTTGTCATCTATTCTGTAACCTTTCATGATAGAATACTCTATTATTACTTTTATAGTAAACCCATTTTTATTTAATGTCACTATAATTCCAAGTCATAGAGTTTACTCACACCCAGGAGATAGTAATGAAAACCGTCCACATAAAGAACTTCGGTCTTCTTTGTCTCTCTATTTCCCAGTTCAGTACTTCCATTGCCTTTGATCTTCAAAGCCCCATCATTACTGAATCTCACTATTACATCAACCTTTTTCTTGATATTTTTCAATAGTTCCTCATTACTTATCTTATGGTACGATAATCCATTATCATGGATCCAATTGTTTCTATTCTTGGTAGCTTTGAGAGCTGCTTCTACAAAGGTTGGATTCTTCAATTTTCTTCTTTTCCTTAAATGGAATATTAGTTTGAGTGAAGAATAAATATGGATTTTCAAATATATTTTCCATGTTCATAGGTTCATCATACTCACACTCTTATTATAAATGAGGGAACTTGTTTGTAAGAATAACACCATCTGTTTAGAAAGTATTAACATGTCTCTGAGTTCTGTATGAATTGTTCCTTCCATTCCTCTACTTGCAATCAACAGATTTATGGACAAAGATAGAACAATTAAAAAAATATCCATAGAAACTTTTTTTATATAAGAATTTGGATATTAATTCGTTATCCTTTGTTGACTTACTGGCTCTTCCCCATTCAAATAGCTCTTTGCCTCTTCACAGTATGACATGGTATGGCCCCGATAGCCATAGAATTGACATTTTATAAGTGAAAATGTCTTTTAACTTATATTAATCCTCATGTAAACTTTATTAGTAGGATAGTTTGACTGTCTATCATCTCAGGAAAATCAAGGATAGTTTTCAGTCCTCCTTTATGTCTAATTTGAGACTTTATTTTTTTGTACTTTATGTGTCTTTGTGATATTTATGAATTTTAGATTTCATTTATTTCTTCCCATTTTACTTTCAATATTTGATGTTTTGGTATTGCAACCAATTACTATTTTTCCCATGTATGAGGGTCTTTGACCATTCATAACCTTTTAAAATCCATCAAAACCATGTTTAACTCTCTCTAGTAGCTCAGTATCTAAGAATTTTCCAAACTAAATTTTCTTCTCTATTTATTTTGGACTTGATTAACTTTTAAGTTTACTCCTAAGAGTAAAAAATTCTTCTTCAAATCCCTCAAAAGTTTTATAATTATCCCATAGTATATATATAAGTTCATTAATAACCTTTGAATTTTCTTCAATTCTAATATTTAGTTCCACTATATCTTATGAACTTTCAAAAGTTGTTGATTGTTTTTTTACAACTTCCTCAAATCAATCAATTTCATCTTCCAGAATATCAATATATTTTGATGACTCTTCCACAATTTCATTCCACTTTTTTCATCTCTTGCATTGATTCGTAAGCTTACCAAAAGAATCCTTAAGTTAAAACTTGAGATCGACATTAGTGATCAACTAATTATTTATATCTATATCTCTAGATGGTTCTGATTTTTCAATGGTAGGCATCATTGATGCATGGGTTCTAGATTTAAACTCTAGTTCTTATAGCTTAAATAATTCACTATCTTCATTTTATTCTTCATAAATAAAAACCTTTCTCTATAGTTTCTTACCAGACATGAAATATTCATTTTTGAAAAACCTTTTCTAAGGCTTCTTCATGTATCCATCTTAACTTTCTTCATCATCAAACTTTCTTGTGAATCGAGAGGAAATGTTCTTTTCTATGACATGACGAAAACAAGATAGAGTTAAATTTCCTTCAAATTTCCCTTTTCCCTTCTGAAATTTCTCAAAAATGAGAGAAAGAATTTATTTTTTCTTATTATCTTCATCAATACTATCTCCTAAAATTTCATGTTTTCCCATGGATTTGAATTCCATTTCCTTGCTTACTCAATTCGTTGCATCTTTTGGCTTGACTCTCATCTCATATGTCACTAGGCTACTCATCAGATCATCCAAAGAAATTTTGGAAATATCCATTTCCTCAAGGGATGAAACCTATAAAATGTAAAGAGGTGGAATTATTCTCAAGATTTTATTTACAATATCAATGTCTTTTATTTCTCCACAAAGTACTCACATTTCTCTAACAACTTTAGTAATTCAATTAAAAAAGGTATCTACATTTTCTTCAGGATGCACCTTCAGATCATCAAACCAATTGTAAAAAACATATAGTTTCACCTCCTTCACTTTTCATTCACCTTCATAAATATTCTTCAATTTTTTCCAAATAAACATTGATTACATACACATCATCACTTTTAGATATATCTAATCATAAAGAGATATAGTGAGTACATTCTGTGATTTGGCATCTGTATCAAGAATTTTCCTATCTGTATCTGTTATAGAAATCCCAGTTGGACCGGTGACCTATATTTCTTGTGTAGTGGAAAATAAGACTTCCATTATAATAGATCTTATATGAAATATCATTATATCCTTATATATCTAAAAATTCCTTCCATTAAAGAAGGGTAGTCCACTAAAATTTACTGTATTCTCTATTGTAGAAATAAAGGGAAGATCTAACACTAACAACCTCCCTTTGATACCACTTGAAGGACCCCAAAACACCCTAAGATGGGAGGGTGAATCAGGGTGTCAATTTTTCTTTTAAACTGATGGATCTTGTTCCCACATTGGTCAGAACCTGTTAAACTAGTCTGATGAGAAAGTGTAGAAAAAAATCACATACAAAGTGATGACATAGAAATTTACTTGGTTCACCACTAAGGGCTACGTCCAAGGAGCATACACTGATAGGTTTTCAGTCATAGAAAAATACACTTATTTTCACTAGTTTTGAATTAAAAAAGTTTAGCACAATCACTATATGAGAGGAGAACTACCTTTAGAAGGTTTTAGGGATATAACACTACATCCCCCAGATGACTTCTATTCACTCATGCTTTCACACTATGTTGGGAATAATATATACTCATTTTATTGACTTGAAGGTTTCTTCAATGGGTTTGAATTAAATCATGCATCCTCAAAAGTAGATAGATGCTCTGTTGAAGTATTTTTTTCACCTGTAGACATATTTCACTTTTTCGTGCACTATTATTCCATTAATTGTTCCTCTGCCTACCAACATCCTTCCTCCATGAACCGTACTGCACCGCGTACCATGATTTCCTTCTCTATGAACTAATATTGCTCCTCCGATTATTATGATACTTCCACTGCATACTTCCTTCATCTAGGTACTACGATGCTTCCTCTATGTACTATGATACTTCCACTACAAACTTCCTTCATCCGGGTACTACGAGGCTTCCTCCGCGTACTTCCTATATGAACAACAACTATGTACTGCCTTTAAAAACTGATTCCATATAATAACTTCACAAACAAAATTTGTATACAGCTTCTTCTCTGCAAACTAACTCCTCCTTCCAGAAATATATTTTGTGAACTTGACTTCTTCCTCTGAATACTTTTTTCATGAACTGTTCAGGTCTTCACCAAATTCCTTTCAAATTACTAATAAAAGTTATTGTGGGGTTTTATTCCCATGAGCTACTTCTATATTTCATCGAATAACACTCAAATATTTAATCTTAGATTTACCCTCTAATAAAGAGATCAGTGCTCCTTATATAGTCAAATTGATCCTCATAATCTGCTAAACTCAAATTTACCAAATCTTAAATACTACATTGACCTTACCTCATACCATGAATCTCCCACAAACCTTACTCCCTATACAGTCCATGTACTTCCATTATACCTACATGGTGGCACAAATCACCACCTTGTTTCTATAAACCACACCCTTCATGGATTCTCAAAACTCTACCTCACTTTCATGAAAGAAACGCTATCCTATGAACTATTTTCCTTCTATGAACTATAGGTCTACCCATGAACCACCTTCGCTTCGCGAACTGTTTTCCATTCCACAAACCATTCCCTCTATTTGGTTTTTGGTTCTCTATTTCACGTACCACAATTAATGATCCATGAATTGTACCAGGAAAACTCATTTTGTGTACTGCCTTGGAGAAAAAACCTTCTTTTTACAAAAACAAACTCCTGATTTTGAGGCCTAAAATTTTGGAAAACACTGGGAAACAGTGCCACCTTAAACACCTATTTCAGTATGTAATGTAAGATCACTTGACTTGCAAACCCCTTGATCAACCCAAAGCATATTGACAACAAATAGAACCCATAATACATTTCCAAAAAAGAAAATCATTGGTTCAAACATAGAAGAAGATGTATATATTACTTGTAAGTAAGGGAAGATGACTAAGAAAAGTCATAAGATAGTGGAGATTCAGTGTACCAAACCTCTTGAACTTATTCATTATGATTTGTGTAGATAGATGAGACATAAATCATTAAAAAGAAGATTTATATTTTATCACTTTCATTGATGATTTCACTTGGATAAAAAACATCATGTTTATGAAACAAAAGTCAGAGGCTTTGTAAATGTTTAAGTTTTTAAGAAAAGAAGTTAAGAAAGAAATGGTGGATTATATAAACAATTTGATAAGAGATAATATTACCAAATTCACAAGAAACACTTTTTAAGCTTATCTGAGAAAACATGGTATCAAGCATCAGTATAGTTCTCTCTACACTCCACAAAAAATGGACTGGTATAAAGAAAGAATATAAGTTTTGTGGAAATGGGAAGAAGTATGTTAGAAAAATATAAATATTCAAAGTTCTATTGTAGAGAATCTATTAATACTATTTTAAATGTTCTAAATAGATTGTTTTTAGAGTAGAAACCAACATTAATCCTTATGAAATGTTCTATAAAAAACCTTCATTGAAATACTTCAAAAATTTTAGAAGTCTATGTTTACTCAAAATTAAAAATCTTGATCTGGGAAAGTTTGATTCGAAAGTTGAGGAAGGAACTTTTATGGGTTATTCACCCAATAAATGAAGTTAAAAATGTTGGAAAAAATGTGTACAAAAATTAGTGGACTTATATGATGTGAAAGTAATTGAAAATAAAAATTCTATAACAAAAGTTGTTGAGAATGATGAGAAGAATAAACTGGAGATTAACAAAAAAAGTTAAAGTAATTCAAAACATCCTTACAAAGATTTAAGAGAATCATGTGATGAGGAAAGTTTATGTGGAAGAGAAACATTGAAATTTCTGACCTTACAAAAACATGTTGAGTTTGAAAAAATTATTGGAAATCAGAAGGCTCTAGTTCAAACCAGAACAAAGTTGATATTAGGAAACCATAATTCACTTATCTCAAATGATGAACCAGAATTAGTTTCATAAGCTATTAAATGAAAATAATGGGTGGATGTTATGAATAAATAATTGGATTATATTGATAAAAATGAAACATGGGAACTTGTTTCACATCTATAAAATAAAAATTTCATCAGAACAAAGTGGTTTTATAGAAACAAGTTGAGTGAATATGGATAAGTTTCAAGAAAAAAATCCAAGCTTGTTTTTAAAGGATATGCATAGGTGGAATGTGTTGATTTTGAAGAAACATTTTCCCTAGTTGTAATATTAGAAACTAATAGAATGTTTAATTCATTGGACTCACATAAAAAGTACCAATATTATTCGATGGATGTAAATTCTGATTTTTTAAATTGTGATATTGAGTAAAAAATTTACATTGAATAAAATCGTGGTTTTAAACTTGATAATGATGAAAAAAGGTTTTTAGATTGAATAAATATTCATTTGGGTTGAAACAAGCCTCACGTACCTAGTATTCTAAACGTGAAAATTGTTTGAGATTGTTGAAATTTTATAAAATAAATTTTGATAGAAACTTATATGTGAAAGAAGTTGAATCTAGAACTATAATTTTAATTGTTTAGATGGATGATATAATTTTTCTATAGATGATGAGAAAGTTTGTAAAGAATTTTCTAAGGAAATGAAGAAGAATTTTGAAATGTCAATGTTGTGAGAATTAACTTTCTTCCTTGGATTACAAGTTCAAAAAAATTAAAAGTACATCTTCTTATCTCAGGAAAAGTATACCAGAGAATTGTTAAAGAAGTTTGGGATGATACAATCCAAGGAGGTTTCTACTTCTATTTTAGTGAGGACAATGTTGAGTAAAGATGAATTTGGAATAAGTGTGAATTATAAAGACTTTTGGAAACTGATATGAAGAATTATTTACCTTATAACATCAAGAAATGATATTTTTATGCTATGAATTCATGTTTCATATATTAAAGTAATTTAAAAGAATCACCCATGTTGGCAGTAAAGAGGAATCTAACATAGGTCAAAGGAACAAATTCACATGTGTTTTTATATAAAATAAATTTTTAGATGAAGTTTCATTGTTATACTAAAGCCCATTAGGCTTGAAATTGTAATGATAGAAAATCATACCCAAGAGAAACAATTTTTGTGGATTAATTTTGTGTGAGTTGGTACAGTAAGAATCAAAGTTCAGTAACTTTGAGTACATCATAATCTAAATATGTTGCAGCTATATAAGATTGTACTCATATGTTGTGGATGAAAGTTCAACTGTAGTATTTGAAATTAAATATTTTTAAATTATTGAAGATACTTTTTGATAGTCAAAATACAATTAATCTTTCTAAAAATATTTTCCAACATTCAAGATCAAAACACATTGATATTAAGTTTCACTTTAAAAAAGAGAAAGTTGTTTCTGGGTATATTGTGCTAGAATAAATCTCAATAAAGTATCAAATTGTTGATATTTTCACAAAATCCATGCTGAAATAATGATTTGTGTAATTGAGATTGCAACTTCATGTTCATTCACCTCCCATGACTTCCTAAACCTCATAAGTAAGTACCTACACTGTGCTTTAAATTATGTTTGAAAAGGGGTAGAGAAAGTAACAAATTCTTATTGTAATAAGTGTTTACTTGTCTTTGTTTTATGAATCTAAAGTTGTGGTTATCATAAAATTTGGGAGAGAAAAGGAAAATTGAGAGGAGAGAACATGAAAGTGAGAAAAGTTTATCTTTAAATGGATTAAAAAAAAATTCTACCGAGGGATAGAATTCCTTAAAAACGTTAATTTATCCATTAGTGGGGTGTTAGGACACTCTATTTTGAGAAAGGGTATGTTTTTAAAAAATTTAAACAACTTGAGTTTTTTTACAAAAGTTGAGTTGTGAAAAAATTTTGAGAGTTGGAAAAGTTTTTAACAAGGGTTTTCGATAAATCCAAATGGGGAGATTAAAGAACCATTGTGATAAATTTTTTTAACATTTTTTTTATTTTTTTACAACTATACTTTTTGTATAATAATGTTTTTGTTATCCAGGATCAGACCTGGTCCATCATAATGAGCCTTGTAAGAAAGCTAGAAGTTTCTAGATCCAAACACAAAGGGAGAAAAAAGTTTTATCTTTAAGAAAGTTATTTTCCAGACTCATGTTTTTGGTCTGAGTAGCATTGGAAACATAAGTAGTCTATGAGATAAATTTATTGATCTGTCACTTTATCATATTCAGATCCATTAAACTTAAGATTCATCAGACTCAGTGTTGGTTAGAATGTCTAATGTTATGAAGCAATGAAATAAATAAGCTACTGAGTTATAAAGTCATAAGTTTCTAAGTGAAGGAGTCATAATGCAACTAAATAGGACGTTCTTAAGAATGTGAATTTAGAAGTTAGAAAGTTTTCATACTTTCTAAACTTAATTCAGATGATTCTTTTCTATTATTAAAATTCTTATAGATCATGAAAACTCTCATGATGAAATTGTTTTCATAAGTAGAGTAATCGTGAACATTGCATCAATTCCAAAAATAAAGAACAAATTCTCTATTAGATCTATAAGTAACAAACTCTCAAGAATTGTTTGTAGTCTTTCTTAGTAAATTTGATAAAGTTTTTTTCAAAGTCAAAGAGTGAAGTTCACTGTAATGATAATTCCATCATACTAGTAATTACATCGTAATGAGATATGACAATGATAATATCATCCTAATGAGAAAGTGGAAGACTAATTAATATTGAAGTATTTCAAAAGTTTATGTATGAATTCTTCATCTATCAACTTCCACTTCTCCCGTAGGTGGTTTCGCTCAAGCTTAATGTGTTCAAGATTGGTTTGATCTTGGTCAAGAGCGAAGACCAATGACGCCACCTCCTTTCTGAGCTCTGACAAATGGGCTTCATATGGAGCACGTCTACTAGATGAGGCCACCACATTGTCTGAGTAAATTAGATTTGTTAAATCCCTATATTTACACTAATCAGGTGATCACTGTTCAATGACTATATTAGAAATAGTCACAATTCTTAACATAAAACCAAAGAAGTTGACATTTTATATAAACATTTTACATAAAGAGACATTTAATTAAATCAAGAGGGATTTCCATTAATGAAAGTTTGGGTTGTTACATGTGTAACATAGTGGAAAAAGGTTTTAGGATAAGATAATTTATTGTCTAAATATATCCAACCAATAAAATCTAAACATGTTCAAGTTATATTATAAACTTTATCTTTTAGTTTAACCCCTTGTTAACCCTTTTAAACCTTACCATAGTAATGAAAATTTTCCTTGATTAATATTCATAATGAAAAAAATGAAATGGAAATAATTAATAAATTTATAAATGATTATTCCAGATATAGATTACATTTTATTAGATTTAATTTATATATTTGGATAAAATTAATTTTAAAATAATTGTGAAAAATACACTTAAAATAGTTTTTAGAAAAATGAATTTTATGAACAAAATAAAATTTATTCATTTTATATGCCTTGTAAAAACCCATTATATGAAAGTTAATATAATATATCAAATATATTATCTAAAAATTTCATTAAAATAATTAATAAATAGTGACTAATTCAATTTATTTTGATAAAATACATCATAGAGAACAAGAATAATTGTTTTCTAAAAAAAATATACTTTTACCTGAAAATGATATATTTTCATTTCTAACTAATTATTAATCAATTAATGAATGATTATTAATTTTTTCAAATTAAATAGAAATATATTTCCTAAAAATACATGTTCATCGGTGATCAAGACACATGATATGTAGAAAAATACAATACACTCAAAAACTGATCTTTTAATATAAAAATTATTATTTTTTATATGTAAAAATTTGTACTTATTTCATAAGAATTAACAAACAATTTTCCATTATGGAAAATGTTTATACACAATTTTTTTCTGAGTCATATTTATACCTACCAATCCAATAAATAGGATAATATAATAAAATTTAATAATAAAATTTCAATAGTATATTGTGGTTCGATTAAAATCAATAATGAATATATAGAAATATATAAAACACATAAGAATTATTTAAATAGAAATATATTATAAAATATTGTGGTGTTACATTGATATTTTTTTCCATACTTAATAGATCTCAAACTATATTCCCATTCACTCTTTGTCATATTCATTTGTCTTCTTGCATCATACTTACCACATGTAAATAAATTTTAAGTGCCTTTTTTTATTTCAATTCAAACTAAGAATATTCCATATTGATAGATTCATTATGTAGTTTTTCAAATTCATGGAACAATTCATTAAAAAATATATAATCACATATTTCTTATAGTAATTTATTTAAAATTATTATTTATCTAATGAAAATTTTTCTTTACAAAGAATGATAGATTATACCTTATCTTTAGAAAGTTTTGTGAGTGTTTTTCACTTTTACAACTTCTTGTCCAATTATTATTATTTTAAATCGTCTTTATACTGCAAATGTAATTTTTCTCCATGTATTCCTTTTTTTAAAGAATATATATAGAAACTTCAATAGGTTTCATTTTAATATTATCTATATCTTCAGAGTAAAAAAACACTAAGTGATTCTTCATATACATACTCTTTATATTAATCACATCTTATACATGATCCATAAAAGAATCATTCTCAATAGATTTAGATTAAAAAACCAATTTAACTACCTTCTAGTATTAGTTTTTCTTACTTCTCCTTCAATACTTTTCTAATATTCTTTGCCTATTTTTATTTACTTTTTTTGCGTTTTGGTCAAAACCTCTATCTCTGCGTGAACATTACTTTCTATATGAGGGTCTAAAAAATATATTAAGATTTTCACTATATATCTGTCTACAAAAAAATGACTGGTTCTCAAAAAATGTATCAAATTAGGGGAACCTAGTTTTCTCTGATACTAGTTTATGTACCATAATAGTGGGTGAAACCACCAGATAGGGGGGGGGGGGTGAATTCGGGGTTCCCTACATTTACCACATTCTAATTATGCTTATAAACACATACCCATTTAGGAATTTAAACCTATAATACTAGTTAAGAAAAATGAATCTATTTTTCTACTACCCAACATACAAAACTGCTTGCAATGTTTAATGTAAGGTAAAAAGGGAAGTTTTTTTATAAGGTTCAACCCTAATGAGGAAAACCTATTCTTTTTTTGTTTAGTTATTATTCTTAGGAAAATATTTTAAAATATATGACATAAGTTGCTACAAGTTGGATGGAATCACCTTGCACTCTACTATTACCCACACTATATGTGGGAAGTAATCACCCTTAACCCTAATATAGTTTTTTCCTCACGTGAATCTTTACTATATTACAAAAGTGGCGATATTATCTCATAATAGATATTATGATGTTTTTTTGTTGGAACCACCATTATGCAACAAAAAAATTCCAACCACAAGTTAACAAGATCACTAATATAAATTGGATGCCACTGCATCAAAATTATTTTATCTCCTTCCTCAAAAGATACTTCAACTACTTGTAGATGAACTACTAACAATATTCTAATTAGTCTATATATAAATAGATAACTAGATCTTATTCAGAATAAAGAAAAATATTTTTTCTCAATAAAATCTTTAAAGATATCAACTTACACTGATTAAAAATGTACTTTTTATGCACATTATAGTTCCTCAACACTTTATCATTATTTTTTCTATCTTGAGCTTCTGTAATACCAACCTTTCGAACCATTTTTTACAGTTTTAGAAAATTTGATTCTTAGAGAGGATTATAAAATAATATGTATCACAAAATAGTTCTTAAAATCTATTTCTCCTTCATCTATTTATCTAATACATTGATTCACATGATCAGATATTTAGAATCATTCTAGGTTCTTTCTTCTGTGATACACAAAATGTACTTCTACAGAACAATATCGAGTTCTCAATTTTCTTGTTCCAATGAGGTATCTTCTCTCTTTTATTATAATATTTTATATCTAAGATCACATAATATATTATCTATTTATTTAATATATAAAATATGTTAATCAATCTCATTGGGATGATCTACAATTATTTCCTCAATTTCTTCATGTGGAACTATTGCCATGATCAAAAAATATTCTATTTTTAAAACATATTATCCTCTATGAAGTTATGAAAATACCTATTTTATCATTTAATACCATTATTTAAAACAAAATTTATTTTATCCAAAGATTATTGTTAAAATTATTCTCAAAATAATTTTATAAAATCAATAAATAAACAATCACTCCATCTGTATGAAAAAATCTAGTAATAATATTTTTATCGAATGAAGACTCTTCTTGATATGTAATTTAATTTGATAAATGGGTAAATTCTTCAACATGAATCTTTAATTCTCAAATAAGATATTATCTTGACAATATTATTATTTAAAATCATAAAGATAAACTTCTTCACTCATTTATATTGAATCACAACTATTGTTTATGATTTTCAATTCAATGAAGATCTTCTTTAAAATTATAAAATTTATTTACTATTTAGAATATTTACTCAATAAATATCATAAGTTCATTATTTAGATATATCAAAAAAATTAAAGTGTAAAAACTTAAATAAGATGTTTGATATCTTATGTATCCTTCATGTGGAAGATGTATAAGATAATTTTCTCATACCATATTTTAAATCTCTCGAAAAATATCTTATACATACTAATGAAAAGGATATTACAAACTAGGTTTTTGTTTTAAATTAGAGGAATTATTATATCCATAACTGTACAAATATCTTATGTAATATGTTATATTCACCTATTTATTGATTTTATAGTTATGAGGTGGAAACAAAAGTAATATATTAAACGTGTTTCCCAAATTATACATCAATACAGAAAATATATTATATATTATTCAAACTTTTTATTTATCACATAATTTTGAAAAATATTTAGTTTTATCTTAAGAATATATTTTCTATCATAAAAATATGTTTTGTAACATTTAAATTTTACAAAATTCTTGAAGTTATAGAATAATAGACTTAAATATAAACTCAAAACTCATATATATCACTTGCTTTATAATTTTTCACCAAAAAACATAGAAAAATCATATGTTTCTTCTTGAAAAATTATTACATATATCGTGAACTCTCATATTTGTTATAATTTCTTATATAATAAAAAACTCATAATTAAATGATTTATAAAAAAGGATGAACTTTCGTACATTTTGAGAATCTTTTTAGTTTAGAGTTTAACCAAATTAGGAAGAAATATTACATTTTATAACCTTAAAAAAAGTGAAAACTTCCACTATATATCAATTTTTTCTAAAAACAATATTCTTAAAATTAGACTCCTACTTCACTCAAAATGCATTCACTTCGTTAAATATGATTACCCATAGAGGAAGGATACAAATTGTTATAGTTCACACTCATCCTTAAGATCTGTGAAAAACATTTGAAAACATTTGATGAGAAAAAATACCTTAGTAAGGGATATAAAAATAAAATAAACTCATTAGTCCATTTATAAACTTTATAAATCCATATGAATGTTTAAGTTTTTTAAATAAATATTTGAGATAAATTATCCATTTAAATTTAAATAAAAAAACATAATTTCTCAATAGATATCTTAAAACATTTAATATTAAATCATAATGGAAAAATAATAATCATAAGGTTTTTCTTGATATACATGAAAATTAATTAATATGTTTCTCTTAAAAATAATCCTTTGACATTTATTTTATTAAAAGGCATAAAATTTACTTATAAAACATAAAATCATCTTCTTACCTTTTTAAATAAAAGGATCTCATTTATAAACCACTTAAAGTATATCATGTTTCTACCTTGAGACATCGTACTTATATTTAATCTTAAGAGATACATTATAATGGAACCACCTAAGTGAAAAATTCTCAAATCTTAGGTGTAATATATCATTGGTAAGCTCCATCACCGTATGTAATGCATTGTAGATATTTATTGAGATCACCATTCATTATAGCTATATTAGGCTCACCTATCATTCATATATAATGTCCAAGAACCATGAAATAAATAATAAATATACATCTTAGACTTTAACAACAAAAACAATTTGAATTGTAATTCAATCCCATAACTAATCATTCTTTTAGTTATCGCATAAAGATGAGGAAATTTTTTTTCTCCTTATAAAATTATTTTTTAAGAAAACAATTCCTATATTATTTTAAAAGATATTATTTAAAAATAATTATGAAACTTTTAGGTAAATATTAACAATTAATAATTTCTATAACAGTGGGAAAAAATTCCAAGCCATATATGTTAAAAACTCTTCTTTTTCACTTTAGTATGAACACAAAAAAATAAGCCATGTATAAAATGATGAGGATTTTACTTCTTTATATTTTTAAAATAAATATAAAAATAATTTAAAGTGAATTTTTTCAATCTTTTAAGTATAATTAATAACATTGAAAAAATATTTAAAAGAACCTCAACATTTAAGAAAAATATTTTTAAGTAAAATATTAAAATTATATTTTTAAATGAAAGTCTATTAACTTAAGTCTTTTCAAGGTTCATACATTCTATAACCCCAAAATAATAAAATAATATCATCTTCCTAATTGATTAATTGTCATTTTAATGATTATTTCAATATTTTTATTCCTTTTATTCCATTTATTACCAATACTTATTTAGTTACTAAAAGGGTTAAGTTTTCATTGGATATTTTGGGGTAGGATTGTTTATAACCTCTAAACAACATTGGTTCTTTGAATATGGTCAAAGAGGTTATGTTTCTATTAAATTATAAATCATTAAAAAATTATAATTATAATATTAATAAATATATATTCTTTTAAAACCAACTATGTAAGTTGGTAATGAAAAATAAGACACATCGTTTCCTAGAGAAGGTAGTCCATAAGTATGAATAACATTTTTATTTTATAATAGGATGAATATAAATAAAATAGATAATATTTTACTTTTAAATAATTATAAATATATTACATATATCATATTTATTCTTTATTTCCATAATTATGACAAACAATGTGAGGATGTATTGAAAATGAATGACATCGCTTTGTGGAAGTGGTATTCCACACATATGCATGAACGACGTTATCAATTTTCAAATGATGAAAAGGGTATTGAGGTAAGTAATGTTTTATATTTCCATAATTATTATAATTTCATAAAAATCTCATATATTCTATAATTCCATATTCATAACTAGTTATTCGAGGTGGTGACAAAAAAGGAAACGCATCACTTCATGGGGATGGTAGTCCACCGAGACGCACATGTGATTTATTTATATCTAATATTAAATAAAAAAGTAGATTTTTTCCATAAACATAACAAAATTTATTATTAAATATATATTTATATAATTATGTTATAGTGGTCATAATATATTTTATTTAGGTAGAGTAATAAATAAACATGAAATACATCAGTAAATACTTATAACTTCTCATTTGATATATCCCATTATATTAAACATTAAGCCTTCTAAGATTGGTCTTTTGAGAATACCAATTCCTCTAGGATGTAGGTAGGGATTTTTGGAAGATATTTCTATAGATATTATTTGAACTATGGTTCTCATATTATGCAAGGAAATGCAGAGAAGAGGTTCCCTTTTATAAGCAAGGGGAGTGACACACTTGTAATTTTTATAAATTTTTAAATATGATAAAGTCTTAATCATGGTAATTTGGCTCCAAAACAATAAAATTTAATATATAAGGTGATAAGTTTTTAAAAAACATCATCCAACTATAATTTATATATCCTTTTCATCCTTATCACTTTGTTTTTAACATAATTATCCCAAATTAACCTTTACCATGGTGACACATTTTTTACCACAGTTACTATTCATAATAACCAAAAATGAAATTGAATTCATTAATAAAATTTAACCTAATAATTAAAAATATTGAATCAATTTTTCAACATAAAATTCTTAGAATTGGAAGCGATCAATATTAATATAAGTGCACAAAACACAATGAAAAAATGTTTTCAGAATATTGAAATTTGAAGCAAAAAAAAATAAACTTATAAAAAAATAAAACAAGATATTAATTAATATTAAATTATTTATATTATTTTTAATTAAATTTATCTTATTTTATTTTAAAAACAAAACCAAAATAGAATTATAATTTTAAATTACATGATTTAAATAATATAGATCAAATTTTTTCAAAACTCATCATTTATCACCATTCACTCTGAGATGAAACTTTTAAAAAATTCCCAAAAATTAATCTTAATACTATTATGCCATTATATTTTCAATAAGTATTTACATTTATTAATTTATAATTTCTAAAAGTAAAAAAGTTAATAATATTTTCCACACACATAATGAAATAAACACTATTTTTTAAAGAAACTGTATTTTTAAAGCATGAAATGAATTTATTATCATTTATTTCCTAATAAAAAAATTTAATGATTGTTAATCCATTTAATTGAATTTATAAATTAATTTTTTCATTATAATATTTTTTAAATAGTGATTAATTTAATCTATTAAGATAAAAATACATTGTGCACAAAAAAATAATTTTATGAAAAATGCCTTGTTTGCCTTCATATTATTTTATCTTTATTTTCAACCAATTGATAATAGATATAAGATATATTATTAATATTATTAAGGAAAAAATTATACATATATTTCATAATATTTTTATTCTTATTCATGCCCTTTAGAACAATAGCTAGGTTGTAACATTCATATTTAAATAATATTATTTCTGTAGTATATAATCACTACTAGAAATTTAGGCTATAGCCATAGTTTGGAACCATGGATATAAGTCAAAAAACTATGGTTATAGGTTATATCCATGGTTTTATGAACCATGGCTGTTATTGGAATGGCTATAGGGCAAGACCTATAGCCACAGTTTTAACCGTGACTATAGACCTAAAGCCACAGTTCAAACCATGGCTAAACACCTAAAGCCATAGTTTGAAACCATGGTAGTACCTTAAGAAACACAGGTATATAGCCACAGTTTGAAACGGTGGATATAAGGCTATAGCCACGGTTCAAACTGTGGCTATAGGTCTATAGTGATTGTTGGAAACTGTGGCTATATGGTTTTCCATTTTATAAAAAAACACCCCCACCCACCCCCTATATAGCCCCCCTATAGCACCCCTTCCCCCAGGCAAAACCCCCCTCCACTCCACCTGCACAGTCCCCCACTACAGAACCCCTTTACCCATGTACAACCCCCCCCCCCACTCCTCCCTACCCCCTTCCCCATGCACCCCCCTTCTAGTCCCCCCCATGACCCTGGACATACTCTCGTCCTCCCAGGACTGACCCTGGACACCCCCACCCCCTGCAGCACCCCTTCCCCCATGCAAAGCCCCCCCCACTATTCCTTGCACCCTTTCCACATGCACCCCCTTCCATTCTTCCCCCCAGAACCTGGATAGCCCCCAGACCCTGGACAGACCCCCCCCCCCAAGGATAGACCCTAGACACCCCCACCCTGGACAACCCCCCCCCCCCCACTCCTCCCTGCACCCTAATCCTCCTAGGCCCCCTCCCTTCCCCATGCAACCCAACCCCATGCCAGTACCCCCCAGGACAGACCCTGAAACCCCACCCCCTGCAGCACCCCTTCCCCCATGCAAAGCCCCCCCCCCCCCCCCCCCCCAACTCCTCCAAGCACCCCCTTCCAGTCCCCCCCCCCCCTCAGACCCTATACAGCCCCCAGAACCTGGAAACACTCCCCTCACCCCCAGGACAGACCCTGGACACCCCAGACCCTGGACACCCCCACCCCCTACAGCACCCATTCCACCATGCAATGACCCCCACTCCTCTCTGCCCCCTCCCTTCTCCATGCACCCCCCTGCCAGCCCCCCCCCCCAGACCCTGGACAGACTCCCCCCCAGGATAGACCCTAGACACCCACCACCTATAGCACCCCTTACCCCATTCAAATCCCCCCCACTCCCCCCTGCCCCTCCCTTCCCCATGCACCCCCACCTGCCAGTCCCCCCCACACACTGCCATCCCCCCATGACCAGATCTGCACCAAATCAGTTGCAGTAGGGGTTTTCAACTTTGACGTTTTAATCCATGGAATTATTCCAGGTATAAAAATGGTTTCAAATATGGAATTAGAACATGTATGGCCATGGGTTAACCTTGGAAATTAGAGTATAATACCACAGTTAATCCCATGGAAATTATAGGATACATCCATGATTTTAACAATGGTAATTTTTAACTACACCCATGGTTAAACCATGGATCTTGATCCCTAATAACACTTTCAAAACCATGGAAAATATACCCTACATCCACAATTAATAAACATGTAAATTGATTCCTACCCATCTGTACATAATCACCAAATGCTTCCATAATAGCTGCACCTTATAGTAGTACTCACATCATCTAGCTCCGAGCAAAAAGAAAACACCACCTTCCAAATAAAACTGAACTCAAACATAATAAAATATATATATCATAAGAATTCAAACTATCTCCAATATAAACAATATAAAATTTCAATATCTATATCATCATAATAAAAAGAACTATTTGATAAAATTAAATGTATAAACCAAGAATAAAATTTACATTTGAAATGTAACTCAATATCAACATCACCAAAACCATCATGAACCTCATCGTATCCTATAGAAACACCAACATCATTATCACCTCCTCTCAGACCACCACCACCACCACCACCACCACCATGATCATTGAAATACTGATTGGTTTTTATACCTGAATCAATGGAAGGAGTGAAGAATCCTAATAAACATAATGCATACAAATGAGAAAACATTTAATTAATGAAAACATTAAATGTTTATATTTTGATTCATATAATATCATTATGTTACCAATAAAACACTCAACATAATGCTTACAAATGAGAACACATATAATTAATGAAAACCCCTAAAAATCATTCTTTAGGTCTTCCCCCTAGCATGCAGACCTCCCCCCTACCCCCTGCCCGGAAGACCCCCCTAAAGACCACCCCCTTGCCCTTGTCCCCTGACCTGCAGACCTACCCCCTACCCCCTGCCCTACAGACCTCCCCCTCCCCTACCTTTCAGACCCCCTGCCCCTATCCATATAGACCTCCCCTCCCCTTGCCCTGTAGACCTCCCCCTTTCCACCTGCCCTGGAGACCCCTACCACTTTGCCCCCTTCCCTGCAGACCTCCCCCCTGCCTCGACCCTTCAGACCTCCCCCCTACCCCCACCCTGCAGACCTCCCCCCTGCCCCCTGGCCTGTAGACCTGCCCCCTTCCCCCTTCCCCCTCCACCCACCCCCATCCTGCTCCCCCTCCCCTACCCTGCAGACCCCCCTACCCTACCCCCTACCCCTTGGCCTACAGACCTTCCCCCCTGCCCCATCCACCCACCCCCATCCCCCTCCCCCTTCCCTATAGACCTCACCCCTACCCTACCCCCTCCCCCCATCCCATGAACCTGGTTCCAAAAACTATCCCCTAATATGGAGGACCCCCACATTGAGTATGTGGGGTAGTGTTGAACTCCTAGAAAGAATATAGAGGAATAAAATCCTGTAATAAATATGTTGCTAGGTTAGTATATAACTCTACATAAAATTATGAGGAACCATTCTATGTCACTAACATCTCTCTTATGGAGTATTTAACCTTGATCCAGCTTTGATTAAGTTGTCCAAACCTAGTAGTCTCTTTTGTAGGGAAAATAATATCAAGAACTTTAAGATTCATCATAAACTTTATCTTATTTATAAGATGATCATACCATCATTCTATACATATAAAATTACCTTGAATATAATATTTTATTTTTGGATGCTGACACATAGGTGAGAAGAAATGTGAAACATAGGAATTCACATAGTATACTGAATGTACTATTCATAACATGGTTTGTGTGTCCCAGTAAAAGGCATGGCATGTAATGTTTTGATATATCCATGTTGAGTTAACTATAGAGTCTATCCCAATAGAGTGCATGACATATGGGACTGATGAGTTACTTAGGCATCTATTGTTAGTATACATCAAGCCAATCTAACCTAACATAAATTTCATGTTTCTCCTTTACACACGGTGTTTGAATCATTAGGGTTAATAGATGTGTCCTCTTCTAATACTTATATCATGTTATCGATTTCATACATGGAATATACCCTAGAACACACAACATGTGTGTTCAGGTGCGAAGTTAGGGTTTTACACCTATACATTCTGAGTTATGTGGTTCGAAAAACACAGTATGTGTCCCCTAGGTACACACCATTTAATATAACAAAGAAATTACTTCAAGAATTTTTAGTATAAATTGATTGAAAATAAATAAACAATACAATATATAAGAACAAAATATTTAGTTTTATTTGGTCCCTTTAGGGCCTATGTGCATGGAAACTATAAGGATACCTGTGGGGTATGTACATTAAGTTATCTTTCCCTTATTTAATACAACGAAATAAAATGTGCGATACAATAATTTTGGTCAAGCATACAAGGTTTGCATGAGTAGTATAAATTTGGTAGATATGGGTCCCATGGTCCATAAACCCTCATAAAGATTGGTCTAGTATAGTTAATAACCATGTAAATTGATTCCTACCCAGCTATACTTAATCACCAAATGCTTACATAATAGGTGAACCATATAACAGTACTCACATCCTCTACCTACGAGCAAAAAAACACCACCTACGAAATAAAACATAACTCAATCATAATAAAATATATATCATAATAATTCAAACTATCTCTAATATAAAAAATATAAAATTTCAATATCAATATCATTATAATAAAAAGAACTATTTTATAAAATTAAATGTATAAACAAAGAATAAAATTTACATTTGAAATGTACCTCAATATCAACTTCACCAGAACCATCATGAGCCTTATCATCTGCTATAGAAACACCAACATCATTATCACCTCCTCTCAGACCACTGACACCACCACCACCATCATGATCATTAAAACATTCATTGGTTTATGAACCTAAATAATTGGAAGGAGTGAAGAATCATAATAAACATAATGGACACAAATGAGAACACATTTAATTTATGAAAACAATCAATGTTTATATGGTGATTCATATAATATCATTATGTTACCAATAAAATACTCTGATAAACATAATGCATACAAATGAGAACGCATATAATTAATGAAAGCATTAAAATATTCTTGTTTATGATGATTTGTGAACATAAAATTGAAAAAAATAAGAAGGATGTTTAGAATATAGAGAAATATCAAGAGTCATATGGTCTAAATAGAACAAAATAAGAATGAGAGAGTAATCAAATTTGGAGATGGTTAAAATATTAAATCATCTTAATTTAATGATACTATTATTAATATATGGATTTCATGAAAGGGTGAAATTATTATAATTCATAAAAATAAATGAAAAATTAGTCCATATATGGGGGGACAATATATGTTATTGGGTGAATATATAAAGGTTATTCATGAATAGATTCGTCATTAACCTATGCCCAACCCACCTTGCACCCCCACCCCAACCCTCCCCCCTTTCAACCCACCTTCACCCTCCCCACTACCTTACAGACCTCCCTTGCACCCCACCTGCACCTCCCCACTACACTCCAGACCCCCTGCCCATGCCCCTGCCCCCCTCTCCCCTGCACCCTCCCCCCCACTGCCCCTCCCCCCCTGTACCCTCCCCCTGGAAGTTTTCCCTCCCCCACTGCCCCCTTGTAGCCCCTGACCCACCCCCTTGCACCCCATGACCTACAGACCACCACCCTCTCCCCCTACCCCTACAAACCCCCCATATACCCTCCCCCCTTCCCCTGCCCCTCCCCCTTCCCCTACAGACCCTCTTCACCTCCTTCCCCTGCACCCTCCCACCATTCACCCCATCTGCACCTTACCCCTTCCACCCTTCACCTGCCCCTCCCCCTCCCCTTCCCCTTCCCCTACCCCTTTTCCCCTAACCCCTCCCCCCTGCCCCTACCCTTTCCCCTACAGACCCCCCTTCACCAGACCCCCCTGCACCCTCTCGGTTGAAGCCAATAACTCTCAGTTTAAAATTTAATCTATAAGAATAAAAGTGTGTGGAAATTAAATATAAAATGAATGTAATGAGCATGAAGAAAATATTCAAAAATTTAAGTATGACTATGAAGATAATTTAAACATTATTAAGGACTAGAAAATAACATAAACTTTAATATTTCTTGAGTTAGAATTTAAATTAAAGAACTTTGAAACCACTAAAGTTGAATAATCAATTGATTTTGAGAGAGGAACCTCTAACGAAGTTCCTAATAACATTCATACATCACAAAAGACTCATTATAGTAGTTTCATAAGAATGAGTAAATTAAAAGAATCATCTTATTAAAATATTAAGAATATGCTAACCCCACATTCTAAGGAATATGTATACAAAAATTCCACCATATTGGAAAGTTATGGTTAGATATCTCCATGAATATGGGTAAATAAATATATTATTAAATACACCACTTTAGTTAAGATGAAAGAAATAAGTAATGTGATAATTCTCCCATAAGGTGACAATATGGAAAAATTTCTGAAATATCTCTCCCCCAGTAAATTTATACTCAAAGGAAGAAGATTATATTTCATGGAAAGTACTAGTTTTGGGTAATGTTTAGACCCTATGACATTGAATATTGGAGTAATATAAAAAAAATATTAAAAAGGATATGGGAATGTCAAGGGGGTAAATAATATTATTTAAGAAAAATTTAGATAAATTCAATATTAGTACATGGAAATGTGAAAATATTTTGAAAACAAATTTAAATATATTGGAAAATTCATTAGAAATTTTGGATGATGTGGTCATGGTGATGTTGAGTACTAGGAGACAACTACTAAGAAAAAATTTAGTACAAATAATGGAAGGAGACCACAATAGTTAAAGAAAAATAAAAAGAAAATAGTGGGTAACTCTACTATGGATTGTAAAGAAAATTAAGTTACAAAGAAGGTTACACCATTGATGAAAGTAAAAGAAAATGACACACTAAAACAAATAAGCTTATACTATAGAAGGAAATGACACTTTTTTGGAAATATATAAGAAATCATTGAATATTAATGTTAATGAAATCTCTATAAAGAAACAAATTGAATCAATACAAGAATAACACAAGAAAATTAGAATGGTGTAAGACATCTCCAATAAATAAGTTAATGTTAATTGGAAGTTACCACTAATGGGTAACATTAAAGAGGAAAATAATCATTTTAAAAGATGTACAGATGTTAAATCTAAAAAATGAATGACATTATTACCTAAGTATGAGGAACTGATAAATAAAAATATTCTTTTTTAATAAGATATTAAGGTTACTATGAAAGAAAAATAACAATATAAAGAGAAAAATAAACATATTTCGATGGATTTCATGGATGTATAGACATAAAAATTTAAGGAATAAATGAGGTTGGATGAAAAAGAAAATAAGGATGAATGTTCATTTCTAGAGTAAATGAAGAAAAAAACCCCACATAAAAAAAATAAAACATAGAAAAAGAATTCTATGAAGCGTAAAAAGATTAATTAACGGATAATAAAGGGTGGTCACATGAATAAATATGAATATAACATGAACAATGATTTTTTATTGAGATAATACTCTCAAACCTATTAATACAATTAATAAAGAAAGGTAGATAAAACTTATACCTTGATTATTTGTGATGTGATTCAATGAAAAAAGAAAATTTAAGGTGATGAAATTGAGTAAGTTTTTACCCCTATAAAAGAATAAACGTTAAAGCTAGGGATTTTGGTGACCAAATGAAGTTGATATAGAGTATAAAAAATCCCAAAAAGCTAATGATTTAGAATCTAAATTCTAATGTTATGGTAAAGTGAACATTAAACTACCCATTGAATAAATCAATATATAATAGTGAAGAAATTACCAATATATAAAATCCATATAATTGAAGTTTCTTTCATATATGAGGAACATTTTCCATACTTTCCCATTATTATATAAAAATAGATGATTTAATAAAATTGAATAAAATTGATTTATTGATGAAAAAAATAATTTAATAAATGGTTAGAAACCTATTATTTCATGTTTTATAAATTTTGATCTATCTATTGAAATTGATTTGGAAAATTAATATGAATGGAAAAATGAGGAATTTAACCCTAAGAGATGATTTTTT
Organism: Viscum album; assembly: GCA_963277665.1. Lineage (NCBI taxonomy): Eukaryota > Viridiplantae > Streptophyta > Magnoliopsida > Santalales > Viscaceae > Viscum > Viscum album. The sequence continues at coordinate 1,265,825,930 of OY728145.1, read as the reverse complement.
AGAACTTGGAAGCACATTGTTAATTTTTTGAATAGTATTAATGTCTGAGTATATCACACTTTTCTTCTCAAACGAGCATAAATTACATTGACTTAGATTTGGCTGATTTGGAACCTTTTTATTTAAGAAACAAGTTACTATCCCTATCTCAATAAACATAATAGTCGTATTTAGTTCAATGGAAGATAAAGGGAGAAAAAGAAAAAAATTTGATGAAATATTTCCCTTATCTAAAAATTTCAAAGAAAGGGATTTGAATTTAGATCAATTAAAGGAATAGAGAAGCGAATAAATTTATCCCACACAAAGTGACATTGAATTTTTATCAACATGAGGTAGAGAATAAGTCTTTGAATTTAAGGAAACATTAATGATAACTATTTATTGAGAATAAATACAAAGTGGGAGATTGAAGTACCCAATGAAGGATCATGGAAACATTTTATATTTTTTATCAATAGATTAAGAAAAAGTAAATAAAGTAGTCTAAATAAAAGTTAATGAAGAAATTTAAAGAAAATTAAAATGGAAAAAAATAATGAAAATTTGAGTTTCTTAATGTTTGGAAATTTCATCTTAAGAATATTAATGTTGGATAAATCTTATATTATTTTGTTAAATTAATCTAAATGTTCTTTTATAAAACTACTGGGTTTTACCTTAAAAGTGAAAATTTGGTGTCTTTTATAATAAATGCTAACTAAAGAGGCTGTCATGTATAGATTTTTTAGTTTAAGACAAATAATAGCAGATGTGGATTCAAAGGAAGTTTCCCAAAGCACTTTATATCCTAAAGAAAGAAACATAGAACTATATTCTATAACTAAAACATACATGGAAACATCTTTATATTCTTTGATAGTTTTTATAGTTTTATTTATAGTAATAATAGGTTCCATGGTCCTACATATGGAATCAATTAATTCCTAATGAACTAGCATGGATCTCGTCTTATTTTTTCAAATGTCAAAGTCATTACCACCATAGGATTTTTCAATTTCAAGCCTAGTTTATGAAAAGTTTACAAGAAGATTAGATGTCTAGTTATTGCATAAAATTCAAAGTGTATGTCCCTAAAATATGAACAATCTCAAGAATAAACTATGTTTAGAAAAATAGATTTGAAATTATGAGGAATTATGAATGTAAAATTAGCTCTAATCAAATATAGTGGATAAATAGAGGCAATTTATGAAGTGATCACGATGTACAAATACTCAAAATCAATTACTAACAAAAGCAATAGTTTCAATAGATTAGGAAAACAAGTCTGGATTTGATACAACTTTGTGAGGGGTAAGGGTGAAAATAAAAAAAGGAATAACATACAAACACCTAAGGACTGATATGGGGCTTTGAAAGTAGCAGTACAATACAGTAGAATCTAAACATTTAAGATGAAATAATTTAATGAAATAAGTAAGGAACACATAAAACTTTTACTAAAATCAAAGAAGTAAAGGAATAACTATTATTACATTCATAAGGGGAAAAATAAACGTACTAGAAGTGAAAAAAAATTCCCAAACCACATAAATCCATAATTCCATTAAAGGGTGAGTTTTCTAATTAATTCATCATCACTTTCACAAGTATTTTTACACAAATTACAGGTTCACACACAAGCATTTATTAGTTTTATATTAGTAATTATCCTTTTATGAGTGTTCGTTTTAAACAAAAATGATAATAGGGGCTCTAAATCAACCATAGGGTTTAACTATTTCACAACATTCACATAATAAAACCTTCAAATTCAGAGAAAGAATCATTACTTTGAAATAATAATAAACTAGTAAAACATGTAAAAACACTACATCCCATTAAATTTAATTTAATTCTTTATAATTTACTTCATTAATTAATCCTTCCAGCCACCTAATAGAAAAAATGAAATATTCTAGGTGCACAGATGCAAAAAATAATAGAGAATAAAAATACCATACCTAGAAGTATGCTTCAAATCAAGCTAAAAAATAGGGGTATATATGAAAAATTGTTACTGCCTCAACATGATGCACAATACTATAGAAAATAAAGGATTAATGGGGGATGTAAACATGCCTAGAATGATTAGTAGGAAGGATTTTGGTGGAATAAGGAGACTATCAAAGCTCAAGAATGAATTCCACTTGGACATGCATGAGAGGTGAGATATTACCACGAAGTCAATGGGGTTTCCTCATTCGGTGGCAGTGACTAGTAGCATCGTTAGGGGGATGATAATGGGGAAATCTTGTGAAGGCCATCTGGTAACTGTTGAGGGACGAGGATCAGGGATAGGAGAGGTTGAGAAGGTCATCAGGGAAGACGGGTCACCTCTGAGAGGAGTGATCATCGCCGAGAGTAGAGGTCGCCGCCGAGAGAGGAGAAGTTGTGAGGGTGGAGGAGGGCAGACATGAAGAGAATTCATGCCGAGAAGAGAGGGCCACTGAGAGATAAGAGGTCGCAGGTATAAGGTGGGTCGCAATGGGTCAGGGAGGAGTGGAATAGGGAATTATAGATAGTGAGGAGGGGGAGCTCGATAGATGGTAAAAAAACGTAGATACAATTTTTTTTAATCATGGACATAAACTGTGATTTATCCACGGTTTTAGTAGAAGTGTGGCTATAAATTAAGCTATAGTCACAAACTTATAAAACCGTGTCTATAGGTCCGTGGCTATAACCCTATTTTATAGTAGTGAATAGTTCTTTTAAGCTTAGTATTGCACATACCACATCCAATTTAATATGTATTTTTTAAATATATTAAATTATAAAATTTTGGGGTGTCACATTATATCCCATTAAATATATTTATTCCTCATAATTTTGTCACATGCTCCATAAATAGGTTAAAAATAGCGTTTAAAAAAATGATTCCATGGTGTGGAAAATAAACCTAATGATAATGAAAGTAAAACCCTTTAAAATATTTTAAAATACATTTTTTTAAAACCCATATCATAAAAATGGATAATAAAATATCCTTTTGAAAATTATAGAAACTAAATATGAAGGTCACCTAGAATAACACATAATCAAGTTCCCAAATAAGGATAACATTGACGGGAAGTGAAAACATAGAAATTGTGGAGAAATATAACAATTGAGGAATAATAGAGAGTGCTAAAAACTAGATCATGAGAAATTAAATAATCACAAAACCATTAATAATTAAGGGGTAAATAATACCAAAAATTAACCAACAATGAAGGTAAAATGATAAATTTTTTATTTCAACATCATTTTACAAGATTTTATAGATTTTTTACTATAAATACATAGAACATGAGAATTTATATTTACTTGATTAATTTCATTTTAATTATAAAAATATCAATTTTTGGTTTTACTTCGATCAATTTCCACTTATATAAAAACTCTTACCGTAATGAATGAATATTACATATGAATTTTTCAAACCTGAAGCACTAAAATTAAATTTTAATGGATTAAAATATCTACAAGAGGATAAAAATTTATTCCTTCTATCTCTAGACATTAACCAAAACCAAAATAGTTTACAAAAGTTAAAATAATATATAATATAAATAAATACTTAATAAATCTGTAAATACATAAAAAATAACATCCAAATATCAACATTAATCATTATATAAATAACTAACCTTAAAACACTTTAAAATGTTCCTAAAAAAGTTCAAACCCAAAAAATTAGAAAGATTCTATCACATATTCTTCAAAGATAAACTTAAAATTTATCTCGGAATGAAATAAATAACTTTTAAAGGTACATAAAAAAATAGTATATTCCCAAAAAATATAATCTCTAAAATATTCTAATCATTTCCATAAATATAATGAATCCCTTTAAAGCCAAAATGTAATCATATATTCCTCCAAAAGACAATTTCCTCTTTATTGTTAAATAAAATTCCATTTTAGCTAAAAAACATATTTCCATTTACCTTAAAAATTTAATGTTAAAAATTTATAGAACTTATTAAAAAATTACTTTTATCACTTAGTAACCTATTTAATTTTCAATACCATGGTTATATATAACATAAATAATATCTTCCCAAAATGTAATAACCCATTTATCCCAATTAACCATTGTTACCTCAATATCAAATATCATAATAACCATTAATGTTATCAATAACTTTAAAATTATATCCACAAAATATAAAATTATTTGTCATTAAATAAAATTTTTACTACAAAAAAGTTAAAAATAGAGGTTACATATACCTCAAATATTTATTACATCTTAATAAATGTCTCAAAAACTAATCCCATAACATAAAACCTAAAAAGGGTATTCAAGTCTTAAACTTTTCATCATACACAAACTTATCAACCAATAATGGTATCCCTAACTCTTAAATTTTCATCATATAATAACTTCCTTAGTCATAAAGTTATCTAAACATTTTCTCTGAAACCAATAATAATGCCCAATTCCTCAAGAAACAAATAGTTATAAGATTTAAATTAATGGTTTCACTTTCATATATTTTTACAGAACTTTTTTGTTAAGATTTTTAGAGAAATAGGGAAAAATATTTAAGTTCAAGCCATTGAAAACCAAATTAGAAACTTCCACTAAATATCTTAATTTTACACAGAAATAGGGTTTACAAATTTATACATTTTTTTCTTTATAAGTCACTCAATTATTTAAAAATATTTTCATTTTCATCAAAATTTATTTTCGAAAACTAAAATTTCAAAGAATATTTTTATAAAAATTTCATTTAAAAATAACCATGGAAAATTTTAGAGTAAATTTCATAAATAATAATGGATATGCTGGTGGGAAAAATTGGTCAATCGGTATATATTAAAAAAAATTATTTTTAAACTCTGTTTGAAAATATCAGAATAAATCATACTAAAAATGTTGAAATGATTTTTTTAATGCTTTGTAAAAAAATTGAATAATAATTTAAAATTTATTTTATAAACCTTTAATTAATAAATAATAACATTCTTGAAATATTTAAAATAACCTTGACCTGGGAAAAAAAGAGTTTTTAAGAAAAAATTTAAATGATTTTTAAAAAATAAAACCCTTGACCTTAAATCATGTTTAGATTCATACATTCTCTAACTTTTAAAAAAATTATGCTATATTTATTATTAATTTATAAAAATTTCATCATAATATAGATATTTATTATTCTTTTTTTCCCTTTATCACCATGAATTATTTAATAACTAGAATATATAATTTTACAATGGATGTTTCGGGGCTGTTCAATTTATAACCTCAAAACAACATTGGGGCATTGACCATAGTCAAATGGGTTATGGTTCCATTAAATTAATAATATTAAACCTGTTGTAATTATAATATTTATACATCATATACATCATAAAAATAAAAAATATATGGTGTTAATTAAAAATGAATCATGTAGTTTCATAGAGAAGGTAGTCCTTACATACGGTTTAACACATTTTCATTTTTCTAATGGGAGGAAAAGAAATAAATTAGACAATATTTTACTTTAATATAATATTAAATATATCATAAATTATTTATTTATTTATTATTTCTATCCTTATGACCTACCATGTGAGGTGGTCGAAAAAAAACCACATTGCTTTATTGTGGTGGTATTACACACCTACCCACGAGTGAAATTATCAATTTCTAACAAATAGAAATGGTAAAAATTTAATTATGTATTATATTTGAAAATAATAAAAATTTCATAAACATATTATATATTCCACAATTTTATCTTCTTAATGATCTGTTTTATGTAGTGATGGAAATTGATGCACATCGCTTTCTAGAGATGTTAGTCCACACGTAATAATGAGCAATATTTTTATTTCCCATATGATGAAAAAGATATTGAAAACAGTTTTTCAATGAGAATAATACTATTTAAGTATAAATATGATACTATTTTCATTATTTCATAGTGTTTATAATATACATTAAGGAGGAAAATAAATAAATAAACATGAAATAGGTTTTTAAGGACTGATAACATCTCCACAGATATATACCCTTGGATTAAACCTTAATCCTTGTGAGATTGGTCTTTTGAAAATAAAATAACATCTAAAAAATTGGGAGATATTTTTGTGAGATATTTGGGATTGTATTTTAAGAACTATAGTGATTTAATGAGTGAGTAATATTGGAGAGGAGGTTCCATTTTATAAATAATGGGAGTGTCCTGCTTGTAATTTTTATAAACATTTAAATATAATAGTGTATTAATGTTGAGAAAGTGGCTCCAAAACTATCCAATGTTGAAGATAAGGTCATAATTTTATAACTTCCATCATTAAATAATAATTAATATAAAATAATTTCCCTTATAACTTAGTTTTTTCCTCAATTAACCTGATTTACCCATTATTGTAGTGACATGTTTTTTACCATGGTTACTATTTATATTGACCAAAAAATAAAATTGGTCAAATTAATAATTTTAAAAATAATAATTCCAAATATGGTATAAAATTTTCAAGATTCAATTTTTATAATTTTTAAAAATTAATATATGTTCACAAAACAAAATAAAGAACTGTTTTTTGAAAATTGAGTTTTTAAGCATAAAAATGAGCTTATAACAAAATAAAATATAATGTTTATTCCAATGGAATTATTTAGATTATTAAAAAAATAATTTTTTATATTTTACTTTAAAACCAAAAATAAAATAAGAATTTTAAATTACTTGATTTATAGAAAAGAGATGATATTTTTTCAAAAATCATCATTTTCAATATTAACATAAAAATCTATCTTTTCAGAAAAATAAAAAAAATCATCATATGAATATTATGGTATGATGATTTCAAAAATTAGGTCTATTTTATCAAATAAAATTTCTAAAAGTTTAAATAATTATTTTTAATATCCACATACAGAAATGAAATAAAGATCATTTTTAATAAAAATGTATTTTTGAAGCATAAAATTAATTTATTCTCATATATATCCTAATAAAAATAATTAAATTATTTTATTTTATTTTATTATAATTATTTGTCAATATTTATTAATTTAATTTTTTAAAATAAAAATAAATTTACCAAAAGAATAGTTTCATGAAAAATATCACTTTTACCTTTAAAAGTTTTTAAATTTATTTCCAAAAAATTGATAATAAATATAAGATTGTTTATTTATTTTATTAAGGAAAATATTTATTCAAATATTTCATAATATTTTTATTCTTATTCATAATTTCCAAAACAATGGCTAGGTTATAATGGTTATATTTAAATAGTAAATTTTTTTGTATCATATTGTGGTTCATTTAAGATTATTATTACATATACCACCTGATATTGAATATATTTTTTTATGTACAATAAATTAAAAAATATTGGGGTGTTACAATTTTCTATTTTATACTCCAAAAAATTAGTTTACTATATATTGATCTCCCATCATTTTATAAATTTTTTTATTCTAAATCCAAAAAATATATTACATATGAATTTAGACTACATATAATTTAATGAGAACCATCTTAAATAATGTTTGGGTATCTCATAACTCTCTAAAAACTATAAAAAATCTGTAAATTATTAGACCATTTAAAAACCTCTATAGAATTACTTACAAAATCCACTAGCATAGGCATACTCTCCTTGAGTATTTCCAATGAAAATTCCCTTATTCTTTACTCTAGCTTCAAACTCATCTCCACAAACCATAATTTAAGAGATATTTGATAGTGTATATAACATTTTTAATGATTACTAGTCCATGAAATGATTCTAAACATTAAATCCATATTTCACTTCATTACAACACAACTATAAATATTTCACTTATCTAACTATTAAAAGTCATTATAAAATTGTTTTAGATAGTTTATTCAACTTAGAATTGTCAATTTTACTATTTCCATACAAAACATCTCTCCAATAATTATATATAAGGGTTTTCCCTAAGTTGGAACTCTATAAATAACATCTGGAAGCATAAGATTAGATCTTTCTAATACATAAAATGGTAACTTCTCACTTATCTTTAGTGGTATCTTCTTCTATATTATATGTTTAACATACATTTACATTACTTTAATCAACTATATTGATAATAAATACAATATAAACTCCATTAATCCATCTGTGTTCTTCAAGAACCCATGTCATTCATTATTTTGGAATGTTTTTTTGTATCCCTTCCTTTTCTGGTATCTGAAATGTTGATAGATTGTTTGACATTTTATTACATTCAATAACAAATTCTTATGTTTTTAATGTCATTTTGTGACTTGGAATCAGTTTATTGAATGTTTTATGTGGTTGTTAAACAAATGATTGATCCCCTTAGTGAATTGAGGAGGCATGTTTTTTTTGCGATAACATTATCTTGGGAATTATTATCATTCATTTCAATATTCTAGATAAATTATAAATGGTGGGGAGACCGCAAATAGTTCTTTTTATTCTTTTGGATTTGTATCTGTCAGTATTCATTGGGGTATGCTTTAGTTTTATTGATGATACTTGAGGATTCGTTTAATTGATTTTGAGGAAATTTATTTTTTGTAGTGTTTTATTTTCCTAGAATCCTTATTGAGTTATTATATAACCCTTCCACTTATTTTACATGGGAATAAATCTTTTGACCTTTCATTTCTTATACTTTTATTGAAAAAAATTGGGGGAAGAAAGTGTCATTATGGGGAGAAATGTGAAACCCCCTATGTCGTAGTTTTATAATATATTATTTAATTATATGTTTTTTTTTGTGTTACTGGTTTTTTTTCTTTTAGTTCTGAACAATAGTTGGTAACGATTTTACCAAGTTAAATCATGATGTGATAGTCCCTTCTAGTGGTTTGTAATTATTTAACTTGGGGGAGGGGGGGGGGGGTCCCTCTATGACATTACCAAAGTAGTGAGGACATTTTCTAGGAAATTGTGTGATTCCATGAATATGACAGGTTTCACTATTACCTAGTTTTAATTTTCATTCTTTATCCCTTTTACTATATTAGATTGAAGCCTTGTGAGACTTCATTCTCCCATTACATGCTTTTTCCAGCTCATAGAGATCTCACAGAAAGTCATTATCTTCTATTTTCATACTTATAAGCCCCTCTTTTCCAGTTTTTAAGTGGTATAGAAGGGTAGATCTCTTATTTATCTCTTGTTTCTCATTCCTCATACCATTACTCTCAATTTTTATTCCTCCCATGAACTATAGAGTCCATGTTTATAATATTTAGGGTTTTTTTGGGTTTAGTTTTTGGTATTTTCATATCTATGGAATTTTTTAGATTATTTCCTTTCATAGATTTATAATTTCCATCAAATGGGAATTATTCTAGAGATTGAGGTAGGTGTTTCTATGAAATTACATTATCAAATAAAACATGAAATTCTTGAGTTTTATATATTAAATTTATTATCAAATTCAAACTATATCAGATACCCAAGATGTGTTAACAAAATATTAAAAATTGTTTTAATGTTTAGAATTAAAGATTTTAGAATAATATCAAGTATTTATTTTAGATTATGTATTTATGCATGCCAAGTGTTTTTGAAAGTTCCCATGAGTCTCTTTTAAAATGGTTTTTGATAATAAATGAAGAATTTTAGTCCTATTTTGATTTCTAAATGACAGAACTCATGTTTCAAGTTTTGTGTTAAATTAAAAGGCTTTTTTGGTTTTCAATTGACTCTAAAGGAAGGTGAACCATGTTGTTTTAAAAAAATTTGATTCTTGAATTGTTTTTAAATGAAATTTTATTCCATGGTTTTCCATGTTGGACTAAAAGAGATGTTTTTACTTGATAAAAGTATTCCTTGGTGTGTAAGAAAGAAGGTCGTATGGTTTGGAATTCTAAGTTAGTTTTAAAGTCCCATTTGAACCCATATGAAAAAAAATTCTTAGTGATAGTGATATGATCAATATATACCCCCTTGGTTTGTATTGTGGATTATATAGTATTATCCTAATAATGGATGAATTGAATTCTTATATTTTATGATTTTATAAGGTTGAAAAGTGCAACTTAATTTTAGGGTGTTGAAGGTGATATAGTATTTATTATTCATGACTTATTGATGAATGTTATGATAAAATATTTATTTTTTTCACCTCTACTTTGATTAGGTAATGGGAACCCAAGTCGCTAAGTGTGAGATCCTGATTTTTATTAAAATAGTTATATTACATAATGTCTAGTGTCCCCTGGTTATATGATTTCATTTGGATACGGGGTGCCCCCATCAAGGAAACATAGTGTATGTAATATGGTTGTGTGTTTAAGAATTCAACATGGCCCAACAGTTGGATCCATATGAGTAATTTTAGTTTTATATAACATTAATACCTAGGGAGTTTCCCATTATAGTTATTCACTTAAAGAGTAAATCATCTCAACAAATTCCATTTCACACTTTATTGTATCCCCCTATACCTATCTTTATTTGTTGCGCTATTTATGATACCATTGTTCACTCTTGTCATATTATTTTGATATAGTGGACCCTTGTTGAGTTATATTTTAATTATTTCATGGACATGTTTAATTTATATATGGTTTTAAAATATAGATTTGAATTATTTATTTCATTGGAAAACATTCTCTCTATTCATGAGATTTTAGGAAATTATTTTAAATGGGGAAAAAGACTTTACTCTGTATTTATAAAATAAAATATCTTAATTTAATGGATCAAATTTTTTTATATAGTAATTTATTTTTCCACTTGATTTTTATAAAATATGGTTATGTTTTACTTATTTTTATTTACTCTTTATCATCTGGAAATCTTATTTTAAAATTTTATTTTAAACCTAAATTTAGAAAATGTTTTTAAAAATATTTTCATAGAATATTTGGTGAAATCTTACTCGTCATATTCAACTCACATAATATATGTATGAATGTATGGGTGTATAAAACTATAATTTATCATATAGGTTCCAAGGTATGTGGTCCAAATCATTTTTTTAGTCCATTGATGGATGTTGTGACTGTAGATAGTGTAACACCCAAAAAATCTAATGAAGGAGTATTATATTTGAGAGCGTATATGACATGCAACACCAAGCACGTAAGGAAAAATAATAAAAATAAATTTTATCATATATTTACTATTTTAAATATATTAAATATAATTTATATATTTCAATGCATGAGACACTGAGTTAACGTACGACACATGCAACGAAGAGTTTCTTCAATGTCTTGGTTTCATGCAAGACCATGTTTTACCAAAATAAATATATTATAAAAATATTATTATTTAATATAATATGATATAACCTTGCCACTAAATTAGTCATTATAAATTTTATTAACTAACTTATAAAAAAATATGTTTGAATTTACTAGTTACAAGTTAATTAAAAATTAATATAAGAACCAATTTAATATAGATAGAATATTTTTATAGAAAAATATTTTATGCTAAAAAAGGTCTTTTACCTTAATAAATAAAATTAATTACAATTAACTAGTAAAATTTATTTAATACATATATTATTTATTCAATAAAATATTTTTTATATTCATGCACTATATTTGATAGGAATAAGATAACAGTAAACATAATATTAAATAAAAAATACTATATTTTTATAAAGTCACTTTTACAACCATTTAAAAGGGAACCTATTTTAAATAAAAATTTTGGAACATTTATAGATTTTATATCTCAAAAAAAATTCTTATTTTAATGAAAAACATAATAATTAAGTTAGGATTAATTTTTTGTTTTTTCAGTCAAGTTTTATTTTTTAGTGAATAATGAAAATTACTGAATTTTGTTCCAAATTTCTTTTGAATATAATTTATTTATAAGGTTGAATTATATTTTTATTGGTTTTAAATATTAATTAGATCATTTTTATCAATTAATCCAATATTGGTAATTTTAATCAATTTCAAATTAAAATAGGATATAAAAACCAAGTAAACATTTGGTCATTTTTACTTTAGAAACCTATATTTTCATCCCGTCTATAGGATTAAATTTTAATTAATTTCTGCTAGTTATGTGATTAAAATTTGGAAAAATTTATTATATATTTTGAATCATAATAATTTATAATTTCTAATCAATTAAAAAAATTGATAAAAAAATATTAGTGGAAGTAATTAAAATAAATTACAACGATTAAGGTAAAATTAATCTTAACAGGGGACCAAACCTTAAACATAAGAGCCCAAATTACCTAGAAACTTGTCCAAAATCCCTTGTATATAAGTATTTATATCCTATCCTCCCTTTTATATAATATAGTTCATTACTGGATCCACTTTCAATAGAAAAATGTGGATGGAATTCCCTCTCCCAAAATTTACAAGAGTGTCACTCCTCCTCCAATATAAAAAGGCCTCCTCTCCTCCCACTTAATCAAACATCTCAAGATAATTTGAATCAAAAACGATATATCCAAATACCTCTTAAAAACTCTTCCCTCATCCTGGAATCCTTCCCTTTGGAATAAATCATACAAATTAATCCCTTTGGTTCAAACCAAAAGGATTTACCCGAAAAAGAGGTAAAATATTTCCTCAAGTAATTTAGTTTTATTTCCATTATCTTCTCTATCAACTATAATTATTCCATTATTATATAAAAACAACATTATAAAAAATATATTGAGATTTTTTATGTTAATTTATCAAACTACACACACACACACTTCAATCTAATGTGTAATGAACATATAGTTTACCTCTATGGAAAACTACTCCCTCACAAAACAATGATTGTTCATTTTTTATTTAACACCTTTCATGGTTGATAATTATGTTAGAAATTCTATTTATATATTATATATATGATAAATATTATGTCTTTGATAATTATTAATCATTTTATAACACATATATTTATACTTTCCATTTTGTGTAAATACGAAAACCTCTTTTGTGGAAGTGTAGAATACCACATCTCTAAAGCGATGTGATTCATTTACGCTATACATAGAACATATTAATAATGATTTTAATAAAAATATGTGACATATGTGACATTAATATTATAATTTAATTATAATATATATATTTATCATTTACTTTTTATTCTTTTAATGTGACAAACAAATGATGGTAATGTTCATACATACGCACGACCCACCATCTCTAGGAATGGTGCATCTCATTCTTTTCTCCAAATATTATGGATTATTATAAATACATAGGTAATAATTATATATTATAATTTAATAATTGTTTACATTCTTTATATTATGAAATCATGATATAAGTAATAATAACTACAAATAACAAGTCAAAACATACCTGATAAAAGTCAGAAATTGACACCCAAAATAGAAAGAATAGAGAAACATTATTAACACATTGGTAATAAGATATTATAATAAGTTAATATATGATATTATTAATAAGATTATAGTTATGGTATATGTTATTAATATATTATATACTACTATACGTTATATTAAATACCACTCAAAAAAATTGAGGTATATTGTAAGTGATTTCTTCTCAATTTACATTCCATTGTGATTTATTTTTTATGATGCACTAATTCATTTTTATGGTGAATATACTACCCTTTGACATGTTATATCATGAATATAATTACTCTAATGATATTTTATGTTTCCATTGATGTGTATAATTCATGGGAAATTTTGATTCAAATGTTTCAAAGTGGTATGGGTTGCTTTGGAATGTTTACTGATTACTTTCCTCAAGAATGTTACCACGATCTTTCAATGTTATCCACATTCATCAATATTAACAACCATAGTTGTTAGTTTTCATCCATTTTGGAATAATTAATAAATCCATATTCTTCATTCGGTGTGGTTATTTTATAATTCATACTATTTATTTTTATTATTCATTATGAGGAATACTTTGGATTCACAAAGAAGGGTGGGGTCCATACGTTATATATCCCTCGATGCATCGAAAGGTTATCCTGAGATGAATATGTTGGAAAAATTAAATGGGTTTCTATCAATAGTTTTAATCATTATTGTGAAAGGTCTTGACGGTATATGTTTTCATGAGCCTTAAACTTGACTTCCAATAATTAAGCATTTCCTTCATATATATTTCAGTAATTATTGTAATTATCCATGATATTTTTCATTGATATATCTGTGGATGTATTATATTCTCATTTTATTGAATATGTGGAATGTTTATCTGTTTCCTACCTTTCTATATTGGATTTTACTTATCTGGTTATTCGAATGGCATGTGTTTATAGTTATTACCTTTCTATATTGTTTATACACTTTTTTCTTAGTTTGTTGATTATATGGTATGTGTGTTTAGTTATTTAACATTCCATAATTATTATTCTCATTGATTCATTATTTATTCAGCTATATTTTTCCCTTACTTAGAATTTTATCTCACCCTTATTATGTTTCCTTCCCTTGGAATCAACGAAGTGTACTATGAAAGATATGCAGGGATATGTTAGATGGAATAAATTTATCCTCAAAATAAAATAAAAACATCATTTTTTAATTACTATATTAATTTATAATACAAGACTCATGTATATATTTGGTTTAACAAGACTACTAAACTCTTCATTCCTTTATGATTTGATTCCTTGAAATCAGGCCAATGTAATGTTAGTAGACATCGACATCGGGATCCCTAGGGTCATGTCACTACAGTTGGTATTAGAGGAAGTTTATGATAAACCTTAGAAAGTAGATTGAGAAAACATAGATTATTTAGCACAACCCTAAGATAGTATTTTATGATAAGTATATAATAATATCCTTGAATTTTGGTAGATTAGATATTATGTGGTATCCCTAGAAATACATCCATGTCTAGATTCTAAAAGTGGATTTGGTTTTGGAAGAGATGTACCTAGAGCAATAACTCTGACAAGGTGTGTCGGGCTTTACTCAGCATATACCGGTACATGATAGTGGGACTTACTACACACCTGGTTTAACACTCTTAGGGGATATTCTTAGGATAGTTTTCATCTTCATTATAAACCATTATAAATGATTTGAAAGTAAAGATATCCCCAAAAAAGACATGTTAATTATTATGAGATTAGTTACAGAAAATAGTTTCAAAATTTATGATCTTCACTAGTTTTGGGATTATATATTATGTTACATAATTTTTTGGATCTAATCTATTTTATTTTGTTGTTTATAAATGGAATGAAGAAGTAATAATGGTATAATTACTCATGTAAAATGTAGAGATTCCCCTGATGAGAAAACTAATATAGATTATATTGGAATTAAGAATATTATGGAAGTATTAGGGTATATTAATTAGGTTATGACATATACCCTTTCTCTAAAGGATTAAAATATTCCATAGTGATATTATCCAATGTTATATCTCTTTATACGACAGAGGCCTCTATTATTTAGTGGAACTACTGACATAATGGTAGTGGAGAAATGGATTAAGTCTTTGGAGAAGATATTCATGGAATTGGGATGTGGTGAAAAGAAAAAGGATACAATTCCAGTGTATTGTCTCAATCAAGATTTGGATCAGTGGTGGTCCTTGACCTAGAATAACGGGGAGTAAGAATAAATAGAACTCATGGAATAGAGGACTATTAAAGATACATTATTTGATAAATATTTCCCTCCTAATCAATAAACTGATATGAAGAGGATGTTCCTTATTTTAAATAAAAATGATGAAGAATATATTATGGATTATGAAAATACCTTTATAAGTTTAGAAAGGTATGCTACAGATTTTATACGCAACACAGAGAGCATTATTGACCACTTATTTGAAGGACCTAAGACAAACCTCTAAAGAGATATACTGTCTCAAACTTTTTTTCATATGATGAAATGATTTTATGTGATATCAATATAGAGAAATAATTATCAATATATTATAGCTTCCATGGGATACAAGATAATAAGTAAAAGGAAGATAATATTAAATATCAAGGGAATAAGGGAAATAAGGATTATCCCACAAGCGATAACTATGGAAATAATTACCCTAGTAAATTCATGAAAGGATTGGGAGTTTTTATAAGTGTATAAAAATGGGTCACCCAAAAAAATTATTAGTAGGGAAGAAGGAAAATTATGTTATTAACTATTATAACTAAAATGTGATGGGGCACTACCCAAACTAATTCCCTAAGCATGAATGGAATATACCTCTAAAAAAGTTAAGGGATCAAGGTCAAGATTTTTTATTGACAAAATGAAAGTGGAATGATTAATGTTCTTCTATATTTGTATTTAATAAATTTGTTGTAAAAGTATTTTATTAATGATGTTAACATCATATGAGTTATGAAATATTTAAGGATTTTACTACAGTACTTTTTCATTAAAGACTTGATATCACATATTGAATGGTACTAAGAAAAGTGATTCAGTAGAAAGTTAATATTTTTGGATAATACATGTTAAGGAAAAGAGAAGCCATGATATTTTCAGAATATTGAGACAAATATGTTCAGATAAATCAATGATTGGTTTAGATAATATAAAATAACATATGTGTTTACTACCTTGAAACTAAGTAAATATTTATTGGAAAAGTGGTTTATGCCATAATTCATTGAGTTTACAAAATTTTTGGATATATGGTATATATCTAATAATATCTATTTTAAATAAGGAATAAGGAACAATTCATGTTTCAAATAATGTTTTATGGTAATTCATGTTATTACAATATCTCAAGAGAATAAATGATGAAGGTATTAACATGTTTGGTATAGAATGATAAGATATGGTTCATGATAATTCATGATGATTAAAGAGATACTACATAATTATTAAAGGTTAATGATAAGTTAATTTTTGAAATTCAATGATCTTCATTCAAAACTAATATATCATAATATTTTGGAAAAGTTAATTGTTTATAAAATGGTTTAAGTTGGTCATTGGATGAGATTTTAGATGTTAATATATTACTTCCCCACATGATGAATCATGTGAAAATAGATGGAGTGTAAATATTTCAAGGCATAATCAAAGGAAAACACTGTGTTTATAGAACCATATATTTACTTATATTCATATAAATTGAATAATTCCCCAACTCTAAGAAAAATTGTCTCGATTTTTTTTAAACCGATGGCCTTCTAAATAATTTAAAATTTATGGCTTTGAGGACCACAAAATTACATTGATCATTCACATGTTTTTGATTGGTGACCTCAGTCACCCTTATAAATAATTACACTTTTCCTCCTATACGTATCTCTACTTTCCACTAATTTTCTCCTACTTAGACACCTATTTATATGTTAATCCATGTGAACTTTTCACATACCATTCTATCTTTTATAGAGGATGTTTTATAAACACTTCTCATGATGTGGGATTTCAACATATGAAATTTCAAACAATATATTACAAATATCGAGTTCAAATTTCAAGGATTCAATTTAATAATGGCGGGGATAATGTAACACTCCAAATATTTAAAGATGGAACATAGTATATGATTGTGTGTATAACACGCAACACCAAGTGTGTTTGAGAATATAATATCCTATGTATTTATAAAATATTTACTATTTAAAATAAATTAAATATATGTTATAACTTGAAATTAATGAAATACTAAGTTGGCATATGAAGCACAAAACAACAGGTTTCTTAAATGGATTGTGTTTCATGCAATACAGAGATTTACCGAACAATAATATATTACTAACAAATTATTATTAATTATATAAGATATAAACTAACCATTAAATTATTATTCATTAATATTATTAACTAACATATTAATAAATATGTTTTAATTCATTGGTTAGAATCTAAATGGAAATGAATATGAGAACCAATTTAATATAATGAAAATATGTTTATAGAAAACTATTTTATGCTCACAAATATGTTTTACCCAAATAAATTAAATTAATTATAATTAGGGAATGATATTAATGTAATATATATATATTATATTCATTAAAATATTTTTTATATTAATCCACTATATTTAGGTGGCATAATATATGAACAAACCTAATGTTACACACAAAATACAATATTTTTATAAAGGAACTTTTACCACATTTTAATGGAGAACCTATTTTAAATACAATTTTTATAAAATATATAGATTTTATATTTTAAAATAAACTGAATCATTGAAATAGAAACATAAAAAATACACCAGGGTGATTTTTCGGTATTTTTTTCATGAAGTTTAATTTTTTTAATGAATAGTGAAAATACAGAATTTTAGTTCAATTTATTTTCATCTAATTTATTTAAAAGGATAAATTATAATTTTTATTGGTTTTAAATTTTAATTATAATAATTTTTTATCAAATAATCTAATATATTTAATTTTAATCAATTTAAAATTGAATGTGGATATTAAACTCTAGTAATCTTTTGAATGTTTTTAATTTAAAAACATGTATTTCATTCTATGTATGGATTAAATTTAAATTAATTTATACGACATATGTGATTGGAATTTATAAAAATGGATTATATATTTGGAATAATAATAATTTATAATGTTTAATATGGTAAAATTTATTTTTTACTAAAAATATTAGTGATAGTAATTAAAATTAATTACATTGATTAAGGTAAAATTAAGCTTAATAAGGGACTAAACCTTAAACTTAAGGGTCCAAATGAACTAGAAAATCTTCCAAAATCTATTTTCTAGACATATTTAGACTATATAATAACAGTAATATACCTTTTTAATTATTTAATCCACTTTAAATGGGAAAAATGTTGGTGGAAGTTCATTTCCCAAAATTTACAAGAGTGTCACTCCTCCTCCACTATAAAAGGCCTACTCTCACCCACTTCCTCACACCTCTAAAGACACTATTTATCGAAAAATATCTACCAAAATAGATCCTAAAAATATATCCCCTCATCCTATAATCCTACCCTTGGGAATAAATCAAAACAAGTAATCCCTTTGGTTCAAAACAAAATGAGTTACCTGAAAAAGAGGTAAAATATTTCCTTAAATTATTTAGTTTTATTTTCATTCTCAACTACCTAAAATATCCATATTCAATGATTATATAACATAATATTTATCCTCAATATACCGATATTTTTTTATTAATAGGGTTCAACCTATTATTACCCACACTTGGATTTAATGGGAAATGAACAAACTGCATACGTGTACGGAGAACTAACGCCTCACGAAATTATGATTGTTCATTTTTCCATTAATAAAATTCATGGTTTTTAATTATAATAGACATTATGTTTATATGTGATATATATTATACTTATTATGTCTTTAATATTCTTTAATTATTTTACAACACATATCTTTATACTTTCGATTTTGTGAAAATATGATAACATCGTTTGTGGAAGTGTGAGCTACTGCCTCATCAAAGTGATGTTATTCGTTCATGATATACATAGAATATATTAAGAATGATTTTAATAAAAATATTTAACTTAAATGAAATTAATATTATACTATAATTATAATATAAAAATGTAAAATTTTATTTTTATTCTTTTAATACGACAAAGAAATGAATGTAGCATTCATGCGTATGTATGCCCAACCGTCTCCAAAAACGGTGCAATTCATTCTTATATCCAAATACTATGGATTATTATAAATACATATGTACTAAAAATATATTATAATAACACCACAGTTTACATTATCTAAATTATGAAATCATTATCTATGTATTAAGAACAACAAATAACAAGTAAATAAATACATTAGAAAACTAGGCAATTTACACACAAAATAATAAAAATAATGAAAGATTGCAAACAAATGGGTAATATGATATTATAAGAAGTTAATATGTGATATGATGAATACATTTATAGTTATTTTATATGTTATTAACAAGTTCTATACCACTATAAAGGAGGTTAAAGAAAAAAAATAAAGAAGGAAGGATAAGGTAAGAGATTTCATCTCAATTTACATTCTACTGAGACTTATTTGTTATTTTTAAACAATTCATTTTTATGGTGTATATAATACACTTTTACATTTTATATAATTAATTTACTTTCTATCATGATACTCTAAGTTTCATTTGATGATATTCCTTCATGTTAAATTATTATTCAAATTTTTTGAAGACGTATGAGATGCTTCGGAATGTTTAATTATTACTTTCCCCAAGAATGTTTTAATGATCCTTCAATGTTATATCCATTAATAAACATCATGAACCCTTGTTTGTAGTTATCCACCATTGAGCAATAATTTATAAATCCATATTCTTCATTCAATATGGTCATTTGATAATTCATATTATTTATTTTGATTATTAGATATGAGTAATTATTTAGAATAGCAATGAAGGATGGAGATAAGATTTTATATAGCCCCTCAATACATTGATAGGTTCTCATGAGATGAATATTTTGGATAAATTAATTGGGTTTCAATATTTAGTTTTAAACCATCTAGTGAAAGGTCTTGACAATATAGGTTTTCATGTTCCTTAAACAAGATGTCCAATAATTAAGCATTTCCTTCATAGATATTTCAGTTATTATTGTTATTATCTATGATATTTTCCAAAAAAATATCTATGGATGAAGTCTTTTAGTAGTTTATTTATTAATTGGCATGTATTTCAGTTTCTTACCCTTATATATTGGTTTTTCCTTATCTAGTTATTTGAATGGAATGTGTTTCAAGTTATTACCTTTCCAAATTGTTTTTACACTTCATTCACAGTTTTTTAATTATATGGTACGTGTGTTCAGTTATTTTTGATGAAATATTTATTATTATCATTGATTCATTATTTCTTATTCTATATTTTCCCCTTACTGATAACTTTAGATCACCCTTATTATGTTTCCTTCCCCAGGAATCAAAGAAACATACTATGAAAGATATATAGTGATATACTAGATGTAATAAAGTTATCCTAAGAAAAAAATTATGTTGTAAGGAGTGTATTCATTTATAATACCAGACTCATGTATATATATGGTTTACTAAGACTACTAAACACTTCAGTCCTTTGATATTTTATTCCTTGTTATCATACCAATGTAAATTTAGTAAACACATGCTCTGGGATCTATAGGGTTGGGTTGTTAATGACAGTGAAAATGAGTCACATGGAGATATTAGAGCAGTGTATTAGGTTGTTTCTTTATTTTTAGGAAATTTTTTAATCATAAAATTCACACTAATCTTTATTTTTATTTTTGTTTCCTTTATATTTGGACCTTACTATGTTTTTTACTATGTTTTTTTTAAATTTAAGTTGGTTGTTATATTGAGTGCTTCTTATTGGGATACTTATTTATATTATTCCATGTTTGGTTGTTTAGTTATTTGTATCCAGTTATTTTATATGCATGTAAGTCTAATGTATGGGTGCGCCATATCAAATTCTTAGTTGGATTATGTTTATTATTTATTATTATCAGAGGGTGAAACCATTCCCACATGGTTACTATTTTATACACTAGCACAGTTTCTATCCAAGAAGATCGGTAATACACCTCAAACATTATTTTGAGTTGAGTTAGGGGGTGTGTTGGGTTGAACTAAGATAATTCATTACAATCCATGTGTTTTATATGATGTAATTGATAAAAAATTCTACACCTAAATTTTAGAATCATGGGAGAAAATCCAAAACTGAATCAAGGTACAATGAAATGCGCATCTTGTTTTACCAAACATAATAGAGTATGATTTTTTGAATGTATTTAATAAAATTACTTATTGAATATAAGAAATACATGATAATAATAAACATTCATTCATTATGTTTTTAAATGGTGCTTTAAAACAAAAAATGAAAACTCACTTTCAAATATATTCATAAGAAGGTAAAATTAAATAGAATTTGTTTTCTAAAATGGTATAATAATTTGATAATTTCCTCAAACAAGAAAAAATTATTTATATTCTAAATCGTTATATTCCTATAATATGTGTTAAAATTCCTCATTTTCATATAATCCTTATAATGAGAACACCAAACATATAATTCAATGTTTCACACCTTATGTTGGCTACTAAGAGTTTGTAGTTTAGAAAAATTGTGAATATATGGAATTTTACAATTTTATTGAACACCTAAATAATCTGTAACAAGACAAGGTTATGTTTATAATGAAATAAGCATGTAAGGAACTATTTTAGTATAAGTTGAGTGTTAAGAAATATGTCTCTACACAGATGATCAAAATGTTTATTTATATCAATGATTAGCGAAACTCTGGTTCCCACTCATCAAATAATTTGATATTAACATGATCCTATAATCCTTTAAATGATCATTCAACCAAATATTTATTCATGATAATATAAACATTATTAATGCACCAATTCAAAACAAAATTAACAATAGTTTTAAAAAATTTAGAATCACTCATAAAGAGATGACTTTATAAGTTATGTTATAAATATATTTTTTATATCAGTTATTTTAAACATTTTAGAAACTAAAATTTTCATAGATTATAATTATAAATAGCATTTAAAACCATCCTAAAACTAAAAATCATGAAAATTTTCAGGTCAGAAATAAAATAACTACGGTTAAATTTCATTTTTCATGTAGGCTATTTAAAATAATCACTGTGAAAAACTATCTTACTTTTTGGTTATTTTATAATTGGAATAAAATATATTTTTAAAAGTAATTATAAAAATAACCTATGTTAAATATAATATTTTTTATTAAATAAATTTATTTAAACTACTATAAAAAACTATGCAATGTAAGGAATCTGTAGTAAAATTGAAGAAAATTATATCAGTCTTATATTAGAAGAACAAAACCACAAAACTTATAAAATGTAAAAGTTAAAATACAAATCACTCATTAAAAATATAAAGATACAATTAAAAACCAAATAGTTTTTTAAAATAATTATCCCAAACTCCATGTTGATGATTTAGATCATTCTAATTACTGGAAAAAGTATCATAAAATTTATAAAAATTAAAATTAAACTATTTATAACTAAATATTAATTTAATAATACGATAAATACATGGAAAAATGAAAATAAAACCTAAATTTATCATAATTTGTAACTATCCTTATTGCACTTATTTCAAATATAAACCACAACACATAATTTTAGCAACCAAATCATAATTTTTTATGAAAAAATATACTTCAAAATAAGTTATAAATTGAAAAGAAACATTTTATATATTTCTTAAATTATGTTAATTATAAAATAAGTCACAATTTCACACACAAAATAGATATTTTCTTCCATTCTTATTACTTTCTAGTGATAGTGTATTTATTCCCAATTTGAAAATAAAAAGAAGAATAAAATAAATAGAAAATTATTATAAAATATATTCATTAATATAATAAAACATACTTCTCTAATAGTTCTCTAATGTTTTCTTGCACATCACCATGAATTTAGAATCACTAGTATGTGGTGTTTTATTATAGACATAAAAAAAGAAACATCCAATGATCAATGATATCGAAAAATATAGTTTTGGTACTTATTTATTTAAGAGAAATTTCATTATTCTGAAATATATTTTCATACTCATCTAGATAAGTAAGTATCCTAAACTTAATTCCTTCATTGTAAAATCATTAAGAACTATATTATATTATTTTAATATCACAAATTATCTTTGTTAATGGTTAAAAAAATTATTGGTTCATGAATCCATACCATGACATTGTATAATAGTGAACATAATTCCTATGAAGATACCTAATAAAAAGTAAAACATAGGTAGTATTTTACATAATATTGATATAATTTAATAAAATATGATAACTAACTTAAATGGAAAATACATTCATCACTATTTGGACAAATATATATATATATATATATCACTATAATATCTAGGATATCTTTATAAAAAATCATCATGCCCATAGATTTTAGTAGTAATTTTCATCTCATAAACATAAATTAATATAATAAGAATTTATAAATCCCTTAAAACAAGTTGTATGTAAAGAATATGGTGAATCAACATGTTTTTTCTTTATATAAAACATTCTTTTTTCCTTTAAGGTATTCCTATAATATCTATATATATATATATTAAAATATTAAAATAAATTTTACAAAATATTAATCCAAGGATACAATCTATTCGCACCTTAGTTTTATATTTTACTACAAGCCTAAATTGAACATGTAAAACATTTCAAACACTAAATCCTATTTTAGAAACCTCATCGATGGGGAATGGTACTCTAGATGACGCATCAATAATATCATATACCATTACCCTAATATTATCCACGTACACCTATTAGTAATTTCATAAATCCCCTATATAATTTATGATCTCATTAGCTACAATATAAAACTGGATATCATCAATATAAAATTCGCGGTTGATGGGAAATAGTGAGGGAGGAAGAGGAGTCAAATATTTAAGCTTAAAATATCATTGTATGTATTCCAAAAATTACTATCTAAAATATATAATATTATCTTTCATCTTCTATCCAATATCTGAAAGTTAAGATTCTAAATATTATAATTTACATTATATACATCCTCCCTCGAAGAAGTACCAGGTTGAACACATAATTTTTTAATAGATAAAACCGCCTCGTATCCTCATATGGGCCCTAGTTGTTATTCATTTATTAATAAATTAGCCAAAAAATCCTTACTACCCTTTGGTAAAAAGGTCCCAACTATGATTCACTCCCCAATACTAGGGGAATTGATAGGAAATATTTTTGGTCCCTAAAGACTAATATCTCATTTTTTAAAAATACCCAACCATTATTTTAACTTAAAACATGGGATATGATCTATGAGATAATATATGAGTGTATATGTTATTTTCTTGGATCATCTAATGAGATCTCCGAAATGATTCCTAATTAAAGGGAAAAATAATTAATATGATTAATTTTAGGGATTTTATAAAAAATAACTTCAAACAATAGATATTTCACTTATTAAAAATGATTCATGCTATCAACTTTCAAAAAACATCCCTCACACATCTTTATCTAAAAAATTGTATAGTTGGAAATAATTTTAATTTTAATTTTTTGAAAATAAAATCTTAAGTTATTATTTTCCTAAAAATCCGTCCATCATCTTGAATTAAAAGATATGAATATCCTCTAGGATTCATTAAAGTCTTTTAAGTCATATGTCATCTAAGAGTGAGAATTTAACAAATAAACTATATTTTTAAAAATATATCATGATAAATAAATTAATAGTAAATACGATTACCAAAATGGTCAGCCATAGTTGATCTAGTGTTGTTTGATATACACTTATCAAACCATAAATCAAAATGTTTTTTTAATAAGATTACATAGGCACAAAAATATTAAATTTATTTTAATTTGGACTTCTTAAGATTACCATTAATATTAAAATTGATATGAGTAATCTACTCGTTGATACAATAAAGTGATGATTTAAGTAAAGATGTGTCATAACATTTTCCGACATGGATTCCTTCTGTATAGAAGTTAGAGGCTCTTATATAGATGAATGAGGATTATCCTCAACAAATGTCTATGGGGGGTCCTCCATAAAATACTAAGATGACATAGATATTTGATCTAACAAGTTCTTATAAATTAAATTAAAAAATGATTCGTAAAAGGTGATAAAAATAAAACAATTGACATAAATATTAACAAAAAATGTAAAATGATACAAAAAAAACTAAACAATTTTTTTTATCATATTGATTAAAATTTTTAGTTAAAATGCTAATTTTTTTAAAAACAACCAGTAGAGATGAAATGATATAGACAAAAAAATTCAAGTAATATTTAAAGTGATAAAAATATAATAAAAAAATAATATTTATATGTAACGAATTTTTGAGTACTAAATAAACAGTTTATTATATTTGTTCAAATGTATTTCTTAAATAAACGATATTATTAGAAATAATATATCTCACATTTTTGAAAATTTAAAAAGTTAATATGGAAATAAATATTTATTAAATTCTATTTTTAGAGGTTAGTAAAGGATTGTTTTCTTATATTCTTTATTAGTTATCATTTGGTATGGAATGAACCATGTTTACAACATAGTTATAAATATCATATGATAATATTTCAATGGAAGTAAATATCTCACATAAGTCAGCATCATTATCATCAACATTTTCATCACCAAAATAATAATTTTTTATTTCTAAAATGACAGACCACTAAACATTTAATGGATTAATAATATAAAAAAAACTTGTTTCATGTTTTTTCAATAAGAAATGGTGATATGTGTATCCCAATATACTAAGATCAATCAATTTTATTTTGAATTAATCATGTTTAACACTATTATTATCGGAAACCCATTTATATCAGAACATGAGAACAAAAAAATTAATTTAATGATTCTCAAATATATCTTCAACAACTGTGTAATATATTCTTGAAACAAATATTGGGGTTTTTCCTTTTTCACTCGAAAAATGTATTACTTCAGAAAACACTAATACACCACTATTATAAATTGCGTGTTTTCATCCCAGTATTTGGTAAAAACGTATATCCCTTAATCTCGTATATGGAACATTTTATCACACTTAAATTTAGGATGCATGATAACCATCTCAATGTTTTCTATGCATCAAGATCTACCATGCACTATCTCTTTTAACCATGGAAAAAAGTTTT
This sequence comes from Viscum album, assembly GCA_963277665.1. Taxonomy (NCBI): domain Eukaryota; kingdom Viridiplantae; phylum Streptophyta; class Magnoliopsida; order Santalales; family Viscaceae; genus Viscum; species Viscum album. Next base: position 1,265,799,442 of record OY728145.1, on the reverse strand, counting down.
CATATGCCATTTATTATCAACACATTCATTATTATTTTGATAATTTGGGTATACCACATTAATATGTGATTTAATATGTAAAAAAAATTATTTTTATTATTCAAGATGTATAATTGCACTTACATTATTTTTCACCTATTATCCAATTTATTTTCAATCAATGAATCCGCTTTATCCCAAAACTAACTCGTTCATAGTGATATGTAAGAAAATCGATGTGCTTCACTATAGATAATTATTCTATACAAAACTCTACCACATCCTTAATCTTATAATTATCATTATTATATGCTTCTATTTGACATGGATTCATAACATACTATTTTAGTAACATCATATAAATTTCAAAATGATACATCCATCTTATGTATATGGGACCACAAAGCTATATTTCATACACCAAATGAAACATTAAATGTACCATGATATTATAAAAATATTTTTTAAATTATAATTCTAGTTTAAAGTTTATATTAACTACATCATTCATTAAATTGTTTAATTAATTCAGATATATCAATTGTTTACATATGGAATTGAAAAAATAACACACATTGATGATAGTTTGTATGACATGGATATGTATTATTCCATGTAATAAAACTAGAATTATTTTTTAAAACATATCATGAATGTTATGGGATTTCATTCCTATTAACATTAAATGTTTTAGTGACACCAAATTATATATATTTTATGTATAACCCCGAGACATCTTAATACCATGGATACATTGACAAAAAATGATTTCATACTTCTCAAATAATGTATGAAATCTTGAAAAAAGTATATATATTTTCATTTAGGATTAGGAGACAACTCTAAACTTATTCTCATTAATACCAAGTCTAATATTGCATTCAATCCAACATTAGTATTTCCCTTAATATCTAATAATGTTTCAATTAATCTATCAAATATATTCTTATCAATATGCATCACATCAATGTTATTTTTAAGCTCATAATATCTTTAATATAGATTCTCAATTTTTTTGATAATTTCATCTAAATATTTATTTTATTACATAATCTATATGTATTTATAAATATGAAATAAATTATTTCCACCCTCTAAAAATAAAAATATATTAAAACAAAAATTAGGGCAATATCAACCACACAAAATTCATTGAATAATTTTTTTAATATTTTATTAGAGTGAAACATATAACAAAATAATTTATGACACATTTAAATGATTTTTTACATGTTATATTTGATAAAATAAAGTCCCTTATTTAGAAATTGGACAAGTTTTATAGCTCTTAACACTATATCCAGATAAATTTCCAAATATTAGAAATTGATTTCTAGTTAACATAATCACTAGATTCAATTGAAAATATTCCTTTCAATAAGAATTATACACTCTAATAACTTTTTCCCATAATCGTTTCAAGTCAAAAATTAGTGCTGATAAGTAACCATCAATATAATATCCAGGATATTAGGTTCCATAAATAATTAAACTAAACATGATGTATTTATGCTTCATATAAAATTTAGAATATAAGATATAAATTTACAAAACATAGGCCATATGAAATTTTTTCTTGTAAAACTTTTATATATATTCATTAAATAAGTGAAAATTCCAAGAATAAGATTTAATACTTCATTTTTAAATAATGAAAATTATTTCTCAATTTTCATCCATTGTGGGAAATCACTTGATTATGTAATTTTATAAAAAATCACTATTTTCATACCATAAAAACCTTTTTTCATCTTTTTAATTTTCAAATAAAATTTTCAAATGATGAAATATAGAAAGATAAAAAATTTCCTTATTAATAGTCTCGGTACTCGAATTAATAGATAAATCAACATGTTATTTTCCTTTAAAGATTAGCATGATATCCCACATTTATGAAAAGATAATATATAATTTTATTCCTTTATATTTAATACCAAATAATCAGAGCGGTTATGTATCTTATTTTACCCTAATCCTAAAAGGTATAATATATTTTTGAAATTTTTATTTTAATTTGGAAAATTATTTTCTTCAATAAGTATGATTTTCTATTATTTTAAAAATTTGGTAAAACTCTTATCACTCCATCTATTCCACGATTTCAAGTAGAACAATCCTAAAAATATTGATAAAATTGAAATTGTCATACAACATAGATACAATGTTTTTAAATATCACCATATAAGAACTTGATCATTGGTGTTCTCGCAAATTCTTATACATTAATATTTTGAATCATTTCTTCAATTTCCTGAGAATTATCATCTTTAAAATCCCTATCATCATTGGATCCTGAATTCTACCCAATTTCACCCAAAAAATATAAGGACGGTAACAGGATTAGTACCATTTCAAATTAAATTATATTTGATTTATCCACTTTGAACTTTATAATATTTGAACACTTCACGCATGTATAGAAAAAACATCTCTCTTTGGAATATTTCATTTTTTAAATTCCAAAAAAGAATCAACCACTTCCTTATGTTGACCAGTTGTTTTAGAGGTAGTAATCAAACTATGATTCATTATCACTTATCACCTATTAAGTTAAGAAATATGTTACTGTATTTTAAAATTATAAATTCAAATTTATTTTTATAAAAGCACAAATGAAAAAATAGTTTTTTAAATGATTAAAAAGAATAATAACATTAATATTAACACTAACATTAATATTAATAATATTAACACTAATATAAATAAGATTAAAACTAAAATTAATTGTAGTAATAATATTAACAATATTGACAATATTATTAATAAAATTAATATTTAAATTGACATTGATAATTTTAACATTAACATTATATTAATATAATTTACATAAATATTAATATTAACATTATTAACACTAATAATAATATTAATAATATTTACACAAATATAAAAAATACTAATATCAATAATGTTAAAAATAATATTAATATTAATAATATTAAATCTATTATTAATATCAATAATATTAATAATAATAATATTATTATTACTATTAATATGGACACTAATATTGTGAATACTAATACTAACAATATAAACACTAATATATATATATATATATATTATAAATATAAACACAATATTACTAATATTTTTAATAAATCATTATTCATATATATTAACTGAAACATAAATAAATTATATCCTTGGAAGTGAAAATATTATTATAAATATTAATGATAATCAAATTATAAATTACAAATATAGAAAATAATTTCTTTAAAGAAAATATATTAGTCAACATCAATAATAAAGATATATACACTAATTTAAAAAATAATATATATATAATTAAAGAATCATATATCAAAATTAATAAAAAAACATGCAATGGGAATAATAGAAAATATATGTTTGATTCAATTATAGTGGTGGATGAACAATGATAGTGGTAGGAAGTGAAGGAGGATAGTGGAAGAAAATATACAATCATGAAAGCTGAAGAACATAAAAGGATCGACAATGGAGGTGGAAGGAGCAGGACAAAATAATAGTGGTCAAATGAAGATGATGACTATGGAATACATGGTTTACCACTAAGGTTATAATATGATAGAGTTTGCTAACTTGCATCAAGGTTCTAATAAGTCATGTGGGGACACTATATCCTTTTTACTAGAGTAATACAAAGCAAATAACTGAAGGACTCATAAACACCCCCAGAGGGCAGGGGTGAATCAGGGTATCAATTTTTTTTCTAAGGTAATGGATCTTGCTCCCTAATTAGTAAGAAACAATTAAAACTTTTTGATGGATACCTATAAAAAAATAATTATAATCATGGAGGAACCACATTGATTTTACTTGGTTTTCCACTAAGGGATAGTCTAAGGAGAATATGCTGGTAGTGTGTTAGTCATTCCAAAATCCACTAATCTTCACTATTTTGGGAATACAAGTGTTCATACATAGTCTATTAGTTCTAGGAACACTTCCTTTACAATATTTTAGGGATATCACACTATTTTCGTCAAAACATTTCCATATAATCCTTCTATCTCACTAATCTATAATAAGCCTTATTCGTTTTATCGATTTGAAGGTTTCTTTAGTAGGTTTTCATTTAAGTATTTTCATCTAACTATAATGAGACTCTACTTGAAACATATTCCTAAATTTATGAACATGAAATCACTGAACAAACCAACTAGATACACAAAACCTAATAGAATATCAATACAACACTTGTGTGTAACACCTTTTCTTGCACGCAAGTTTTTGGATTGTCGTGGAAGATGTCTTTTGAACAACCCTTATCGTTCACGTGGTACCACTATGAAATTCACTTGGTGTATATAGACTCAAGGATTATTTTTTTCATATGATTCACTATGTGTAATTATTCCTCACACAAGTCTTTCATGTGGTAGAGACACCAATTATACATTGGAAAAAATTATAAGTATTGAGTGGGGGTGGCCCAATATTTATAGTCCTTGAGGACCCTGTGTATATGTTCCATGCATGTCATCCCTTGTGCGAGTAAGGTTGGATTTAATGCTACATCTATTTTGTAAGATCCTTTCACTCATCACATTCCTATTCCATATTTTAAAGCGATAAACCCAGAACTCCACTTGCATGCGACTCACTTTTGACATTACATTGGGCGTGTAAGATTCTTCTGTGAAAAAACTAATCTTGAGTGTTCTTCTTTATTTTGTTATATTTTGATTAGATGATCTCAAAAAAAAACATTGCATGAAACATGTTGATGAACCTAAAATATTTTACACAACTTCCTTTTCCAAAAAACAACATTCTATATTATCTAAGTTTTGCACCAAAAAATTTGGAAAACAATGGGAAATGACACCACCTTCATTGTTATTTTCCGCTTGTATTATAAGAACACTTTCCTTGAAAACTCCCTAATCAATCCACTATAGATTTACAAAAAACACAAACTAGTTTCCATTTTAAACTATGAAAAAAACCCTTAGTTCCAACAATAACAAATTAAATAGGATAAATAGTATGCAATAGGCAAAGAATATGCATAGTCAAACATCTCCTAGAACTGGGTACAAACCACAAAACCATAAATAGTATGTCATGTCTTTCTAACAGTGCTAAATTGAAGGAAAATATAAAATGAAAACAGGCAGCTGAATCCCCAAAATTATCATGACTCAAAATTCAGAACCTCATTCGTGCACACCCAAAGCCCAACTTAAGTACCTTGCATCGGTCCATTTCCCTTATCTGAATATGTAATAATAAAGTCTTCTTGGGTACCCAATGGTGGCCTGAGTAGGGTGTGAGTACAACTCAGTATGACACTACCAATAGTGTCTACCGAATTTTAGGTCTAACAAATAGTGAAATTAAGTACTAAATAAAAGACCAAGTAAACAAATAATAACTCGGGTACCAATAGTTAACAATCATTTGTACCATATTCAGCATTTCTTCCAACATCAACACTTAATCAATTGCATCATGTGTTCCATCAGATAATCATTTACATCATTTAATGAATTTCCTAAGTTGGTCAATTATCGTGAATAAGGGTATAAGATAAGTTCCCTATCTTACTAGGGATAAAAATTTCATAAAAATACATCACTCTTACATTGGCACCATAGTCTAGGTTGTTTCCATGAATGCAACCATTAAGGAAAAAGAGCATTAGTCTTACTACATAACCCATGCATTCCTGGGTGGGGTTAGAGCATCAGTATTTCCAGACCCCTGGGATGATCCTCTTTCCATTATCCCACCACCAAGCCATGTTCATGTACTTATTTATTCATTTCTACACACATAACATATCAAAACCATACTCAAAACATTACACATAATAGTCCCAATCTATATCAATCAACATGGGAATAAATATTATGTCATAAAACATTAACACATTTATTATTTACATCACATATCCCATTTAGTCCAATTCTCATTCTCATACCCCAACCCATTTAGAATATTTAATAATTTCATTTTCATTAACCCATTTAACGTATTCATCAACTCCCTTATGAAAACACATTTAACATACTCCTTAATTCACAATCCATTTCCAATTTAATAATTCTAGAATTCATAGGCACTAACCCTTTTAGGTATTTCAAATTAAAATCTTAGTACATTTGACACAATCTCACATTAACCCAAATCCTTTTTCTCATGTTGTAACAGAAAATCATAATTAACAATTCTTATACTGTATCCAATTTGAAATATTAATAAATTTCCATAAATTAACCTCTTTTTACATAACTCATCAATTCACATGCCTTAGACCATTTACGAAATTCAATTTCAAACTCATAAGTCATTTGACACACTCAATTCATTCCATTTAACCATTTATCATATTTTTCCAAACAATCCCTTATGATAATTCCAACAACTAGGCCAAACTACCATTTTTGCTTCCTTATAAAATCAACCTTACATGTCAACATATTTATAATAGTATTTTTTTCAACACAAACTAACACTATACTTAAAATTACCATTTTCCATGTTCGTGAATGTTGGTATACTTCATATGTTTCTCTAAATTGATTTAATCATCCTAAATGAATCCCCTAAGTATAATAAGGGGTTTAATTCATAATTTAACCAACCAATTAATCAGAAATAACCTAATTCATCACATGTACAACAAGATAAAAACAAAAAGAGAACCATATATGAAAAAATAAACAATAGGACTATGGGATATAACTTGTAGACCACTTACCTAGAATCCATTGAAGTGCACACTCTTAATCGAAGCCCACGATCCAGATTCAATAACCCCTTGAAGTTTTAACCTAGATTACAACAAAAAAAATAAATTATTAGGGATTAAAAAGAATATCTCACAAGATACAATCCTAATTATATAAAATAAAATAAAGGATAATATTAGACTTACCTGGAGTTTCGATCTGAACCCAACAGTGCCCCAAATGGCCTAGAAATGAGAGAGATTGATACTTGGGAGATCTTGAAAGTTCTAGTTCATCCCTAGGGATGGAGGTTGGAGAAAGGGGGAGAATATTGGGTGAGATATAAACATTCCAAAGTGGAAATTTTTTAATTTTTCCATCTTTTAAAGAAGCACATGGTTTGTCCTCACGGGTTGCCAAACCATGCACAATCCACTGCCTAAGGGATGTTGGGTCACATGATTAATTTGAAAGACTCAAAAAAATTAAAAATAGTGTTCCAACTATGTGATATTCCATTTTCGAAGGGTGTATATTTTTCTTAGAAGGCCGCATGGTTTTCTTAATGATGCGCCAACCATGTGCCTTCCACAGATTGGCGTGGTTTTCTTTCCTTTTATGGCCTAAATCCCCAGAACACCCCCGATGCTTCTCATGCACCCAATATATATTCCTTAAAAAAATTAATAGATATAAATGAAAATTTATACAAGGAAATACCTGAATGATCTCTGGAATCATACAAATTCCCCCTCTACATTTCTTGTCAGATGAAGTGTGACATCCTTTACACAACTTTACATGATATGGGAACGTTGATTGATTTTAAAAAATATATTTTCAAAGTTTTTTCTATATCCATATTCATACAAATATCCTAATAAAATAAAATTATTCAAAGAAATGAAATATGTAAAACTTTTTTTATCTTAAGTGAATTAAAATTTTCAATTAGATTTCCACAACCCCCTTCCTTATAATGTGACTGAATTTTTTTTTTTATTTAAAAAACACTTTTCAAAGGAAAAGTGAGAAACCATAGAACAATAATACAACCCCCAAACACCAAAATAGAAACAAGCCTAGAAAAAACCACTGTGTCTACCCCACCCTACAAAATATGTCATGACCCCGAGCCTTCACTAAAACACGACACTTCAGCAAGTATTCCATGAAGAAGTTCACGGGCACAGAACAGATGGTGAAGCCATACCCTCTCAAGCATCCAAATCCAAAAGGCCAGTGCTGTTGAAGGATTCATTCTCTAATCCCCTTCTAGAGAATATCCTTGAAGTATTCTGGAAACCAAACAACACAACCAAACAAATAGCACAACGATCCAAACCCAACAAAGTATGCCTAAATAATCCTTTCTAACCAACCACCCTACCAGCGACTAAAACATTGTGATTAAAAGTAAACTGGACCTCACCTGATTCTGTATCCCTGAATAATTTCCATGATAAGGATGAAACCTATAGATCAGGTACCTCCATCAACATCGTCTCAAACCTAGAAAACAGCTGTTCCCAGACCTGAATGTACTCCTCAACGCTAATCTTCCCTTTGTTGAAACCTCTTAATAGGATTAGGTCCTGTTTTTCAATCAATGCATATTTATCTTCATTGAGAACCACCTCTAGAGATCTTCCCATAATCTTAGTCTCTTCTTCCTCATATGCATTGATCAACAGAACCTATTCGGTCCCTTCCTCTTCAGAGGATAGAAGCAGAACAAATGGGTCGCCCTGCTCTCTTACCTTATGGTGGCTTTGGGTCCCTGAAACAATCCTCTTAGCAGTTTCCTTCTTTGATGATCAAGTCTTCAAAGTTGGAGGTAGTGAGGAATAGTCCTTCCTCCCCCTCATCCTCATAGAGCCCTTATTCCTCTTTGGGTTGGGATCATCATCAGCCGAGTGTCCGTGATGGATCCCGTTGGCCATCTCCACGCCAGACCCTGCTCCCTATCCTGGATCATTAGGCTCCGAACTCATATCAGCCTTTGAGAGGCTGTCAAACCTATTGCACAAAAGGAATGAATTCTGAATTAGTGTCGGACCAACTTCTTTCCCATTGATTAGAGCTGGTTCCACCATTTCCATCCCCTTCCTCCCCTTATCCTCATCCTTACTGCCCAACCTTGGCTCCTCATCTGCCAAAACTGTCGTAGCCTTCTTCTCTTCATCCAGCTTCTGATCCATATTCCAGCTATCCAAATGAGAAACCTATAGCACCACCAAATGGCCATCATTCAATGGTTTAGATAGGTACTTTCTCATCCTAGAGAACACCTCCGACACCAGTGGTTTGATTTGGGTCAAGCCTTTCCTCATCCAATCATCATCAGATGTCTCCTTATATACTACACTACAAACCTCTAGACCACCTCACTTTTGTTTCTCCTCCTCTATTCCTGACCACTGAGGCCCCTGATATCTCCCAAAAACACCATTGTATGATTTTTCTAAACCATCCTTCTCCCATCAAACTGTGATCTTACCATTTATATCATCCTCCAGCCTTCCCTTGGACTGAAAACCTCATCGACATACTTCCAGTGAATGGCCCAACTTTTTTTACACAGAGCAGAAGTGTATTCCCTTCCCCCTACCCTTCACCCTTACTGACCCCTAATTGAAGACATCTGTAAGAAGACCGAGGCACTTGAAGGAAGAGCATAAATCGGTCTAGTTTTCATACACCACCCGTTTTTTACATCGGTACTCCTCTCCAATTGAAATCCAGAAGAAATCAAACGGAGGTCTGGACGAATCCACTTCTACACAGACTCGTAGATTAACCGGATGGAAAACAACCTATGTATGACTATTAGATCATAAAAATCTACCAACTAGGTTTCCAATCATCTTTATAACTGAATAATTTTGAAACAGTAAAGGTAGATTTGGAAAACTTACCCAAAACATCACAGAAGGAGGATAGCGGTTCATGTGGAAATCAAATGACCACCTAAAAAGGAAAAATTGAAAACCATCACAGCTCCAGGGGACACTCGACCAGGCTCAGATGAGATCCTCCTCAAATGTGAAATGACTCATAATGTGGTGATTATTGAACAAACCCATGGTCGCCCTCACTTGAAGATCCCATTATTAAAAAAAACATGTCAAAGCAATCAACCGAGGGCCTCCATTGTCTGAACCGAGCCACCAGGGTGAGATTCAGAAGAGTGGTCGATTTCACGAACTTTGAAGAAGAAATATAAAGATTATCATGGTCGTCAATGAGACCGACTACTTTAGGGCTGAGCGAAACCTTCAAAAATGGGGGCAGAAAGTTGGGATTAGAGAAAGGTCAGAAAGTAGGCTCCAAATCCCTGCCCGACGTCGGGGGGCCCTCCCCTGCCGGGGGAGGAGGGACTGCTGCGACAGCCGTCATAGTCACTGGGAGACGATTTCCATCAGGGGGACCACCTCAATCTCCACCCTTTTACTCCCAAGACCAAAACCATAATGTTAAAATCTATATAATACACTTTATGTACTCTTCTAAAAAATTCAAAAACATAATTTATTATGAAACCTTTTTAACTAGTGGGGTAGAAATATTATCTAAAATAAATAATATAATATTACACTATTTTTTAGACACTTAAAGGTAGCTTGAATCTAATCTGAGATACAATGATTAATTAAATCAAACCACCAAAAGTTTTTCTTCTAAACTTTTATTTACACTACTCATAATCCTTCTTGAGATAACTCCTTTGACAACATTTACAACATATTGGACCAGTTTTGGTTGATTTAACTATTCTAATCTATATTTAATTTACTTTTAATAAATATAGACTTTATTGATGAGGTGATTTAACACTTCCAAATGCATTCAATGTATCATTGAATGATGAATGAATATCCCTCCACTAAATTTATTCATTAAGAATAAAGTTTTAGAAATCTTAGGATATCAATTCAATTTTTCTATTGGATTTTTCCCCTTATATTAAAATTTCATCCCAACACTATAGAAAATATGAGGACACAAGTATGTCCCATACATCATCCATTAGATTCACCTTTACAAACTCAACCTAGCTCTTACTCAGTTTGAAATAATTCACAAGATTTTATGAAAACCTTCCTTTAGAAAACCTCATATTGAATGATTGTCACATTAATAACAATTTATTGAGTGTTTTAAGATTCTTATATATATCTTCCAATGCTTCCATAAAATCCAGAATATTATTCTTCTCTCATATAGAGATGTTCACATTTCCGATGATATACTCTCTAGATCTAATGCCTTTATTTATAGCATTTCCCCTTATCATTTTTCTATTACATCCAAATTAAATCCTTTAAAAAAATATAAAGGATATTCTAGATAATATAGTCCTACAACTAAATTTTCTAGAATCCAAAATTAATCCAGTCAAATTAGTCAATTCAGACCTTTCTATCATATGATGTCATCCTTCTATTGAAAATAACTCCCATTGATATAAAACAAATCTGAGCAAGAGATCATGTTTCTTGAGCTATTACTGAGTAGACTACTGATCCTATGATAACCTATTATCAGATAAAAATTATGGAGAATACACTCCATACATAAATCTATGGATTCTTAGTCACCATAATATGATTGGAAATACAGACATTGGAATGGACTTTCATAACATCATTTCATCGATTCAAGTAATAATGACCTCACCTTAATCACCTCACTAATTTCAACTTACTTGACCATAAAACTCAAAAAACATAAAATAAATTCAATAAAATAAAATAAATGATATAAGGTATAGAACATAAGAGGTTTTACATTGTTCATACTTTTATCCTACATTGATAATGAAAAACATCACAAACTTTAATTTAACCAGAAGTAAAAAATTTATAGTCACTTTGAATTTATAACCATGTAGATCATTAAATCAAGTAATCTCACAATACATTAGAATGTGGACCCTTTAACCTTTTATAGTGGGTCTCATCTAGTCAACTAATTTCACCGACCTTCTGCGTTTATGGGGATCTTTCCATTACTCTAAACGATTGTTGATTCCTTACAGCACCTCTATGGTTTGATCAATTATCATTAATAGATGTGCATTGCACCATCACCTAGCTAATTTACCTTATATATAGTATTCATAGAGTTTTTTATGATGAAATATATTTTGGTTAATATATTTTCTAAATGATTATACACACTAACATATCAAAATCATTGGTTGAACCTTAGTGTTCATCTATATTCTTCATATTATAGATTCATGGAAAGTCCCATATCCCCTATTTATATTTATTTCACTAACTAATTGTCCATGTGTACATGTTTATCTTATAAGTTATGTTTATTTTTAAAGTGGTTTAATTATGGGGATTTGGAGCTATCAAGGGAAGGGATATATAAGAAAGTATGATATATAATCTTCATAGAGTGTATACAACTTATGAATAATTTTATGAATTTATACAAGAGATTTGGATTGGGCTATTTTTTTATAAAATATAATAATAATTAAAGTAACTAATTTTTCCTATTTTTATAATAACTCAATTAAGATTAGATTTAATGGATGATATTTCTTTAGTTATTTAGATATTTGTATATGATATTTATACTAGGGATATGTCATGTATATCCATCCAGATCAATGGGGAGAAATGTGGAAGTGCTAAAATCACACATGGGTATTGATGTTGGTGTTATTTTCATTATAAATTTGATTCAAATTATCATTGGTATGAATATAGATATTATAGAGATATTTTAAGATAAAATTTGGATAAAGGAGAAAAATATTTCATCATTCAAAGAAAAATTCGTGGGGATATGTAGAATAGATTTTAGAGCTGATGAGAGTAATATATATATATATTGATAAATCGGGTATAAATGTAAAATATAAATTATTATTGGTACATTAAATAAAACCATGATTTTTTTACTAAATAAAACGATCATGGTACTGGGTCCAATAGAAAAATAGAGGTGCATTTAACTGATGTGGAAGAAACCACATTATTATATTATATTAAATAACTTTGGTTATGTGTATGATCAAATTAATATATAAATTTTATTTTGGTGTTTTGGTATTTGAGATCATTTTGGTGAAAAAATTTCAACATAAAAAACATTATTAAATTAAATCACATTATATCAGGTGGTTTGTGACATAGTCATTTTGATATGGTTGATATTATATTTTGATGAAGACATATAACATTTCACCAATAAAGGCATGATTCATTTCACATGTTATAATTATATGGATTTCATAGAAAAAATGAAAGTATATAACATGTCCATGAAGAATATAACATTTATAAAATCACATCGTTTTGAAATAAAAACATTGTGGTGTATTTTGATGTATTATAGAAGAATTTTTAAGAAAATAAATAGTATTATTAAAATTTCATTCTATAAAATTTATTTTAGGAGACAAATAGAATGATTGTACTTTATTAAATGGCTTGTAAAATTAAATTATTCGATGGTTATTGTGCTTATATTTTTGAAGGAAATGAATTCCAACGCTGTATGAATTGAGATATGACAAATAAAAAATCATTTTGGTTAATTAATCAAATATTAAATAATATATATATATGATATAATGGTCATTTTACTTATTACATTTATCTAGGATATTTTTCAATGTTTCATGAAATGTAAACCATATCATGGAATCAAAATACCACAACATATTAATTTAAATTGTGGAAAATGTAAAAAAGTATTTTTTTTATCTATTATAATGTTTAAGAAACATTTATTTATTTTCTATAAAGAGAATATTTTTGAAAAATCAAAGATATTAATTAGAGACTTCCATATTTTGTGTAACATAGCATTCAATGGTTTCTCAAGATATTACATTATGATTGAAAAGAGTTCACCAAAGAAACAATATGGATTTTGGGGTGATGTAATAGTTTGATATTTTTTCTTTCATGAGAGAATAGTTTTATAATGTCTATAAAGTAGAATTACATGATGTGAGATGGGATGTTTGGATGATCATTTTTCTGTAATACTTTATAAATTGTAAGAAGAAGGTGATAAATGAAAATTAAAGATCAAGAAGATATAAGAATAAAAATAAAGGTTTTATATATGTTTTGGGGATTATTTAAGACATGGTATTCACAAAAATATTAATTAATTATTCATGAAAATTTTAATTTATAAACTTATTCTAGATAGGTGTTATTATATTATCATTTATATTTTTCATGGAATTCATTCCAATTATTTTATAAACCCTTCTAAAAAAAGTAAGTGCGGAGAAAGAAATAAGGGGTTTTTGGAATGTTTTTTCCAAAAGATAAATCAAATTCTGATAGTTTGGGAAAATATTAGTATTATACATTACTTTATAATTGAATTAAGAAGAAATACATAGAAAATCCCATTAATATATTAGTATTTAATTTAGTGTGATGTTCTTTATGTGCCCATTAACTAAAAGTTTTGAGGTAAACATATCATGACAATTTTTAGGCTTTGGATTATATCCTATATCATTCCCATAACATTATAATCTAATTATATTTAGTTATATTATTGAGAAAATACATTTATTATATCCTAAATATGTTTTTCCACTGATAGGAAGGGTTATACATCATGATTTCCAATTGAGTAGGACTAAGAAATTGAACAAACTGTTAAGAATGTGTTAATTCAATAATTTAATTAATTTCTTTTTGATTTTTATGCTCAAAAGAACCAACATTTATGTTGATAATGAATTTATTTTATGTAAATTTCAGGATAATAATTACTAGAATAGCTATTTTTATTTTGGAAGCATATTTAGTCTCTAAAATGAGGGAGGTTATCTAATTTTTTAAAGTATAATAATTCTAGACATGTTTTATAAGTTATATAAAAATACTATTCATACCCTAAGTTTAAGAAAAACATATAGTTTGTGAACCCAATGTTTGTATTGAATGTATGGATAAAGAAACCAAATTTCGTAAGAAAATCTACATTTGAAGAATAAACTAATGGTTTATCATCTATAATTTTCTAATCAATCGTATGTTTTCAACCATAATTTTGGAGTTTATTGATACACAGACAAACCATATGTTTTACTTGGTGAATTACATAGTTTTGAATTATGGATTATTTCAAAAAATTTTATAATAGTCTCATAATACTTATATATCTCTTTAAATATTGTTAAATATTGATTTAAGGGAATATATTAGACAGATTAAATTGTTCATATTTATAAGGGAAGTTACATCTATCTTTATATTTTTTTTAATTAAAATATTTGTGATTTATTATGTGATATTTATAGAGTTTTTTGACATAATAAAAATAAAATCATTATAAAAAAATACTAAGATGTTCTTCTTATAAAGATATGAATGTGTGTATAAAAATAATAGTGTGTCATTGTCCCTGAGTTATACTTTGGATACATACATGTTTCAACTCTAATCTAGTTGATCAACTCGTTTTTGTTTCTAATTTATTCATTGCATTAATATTTTTTTGTAGTTTGAAAAAGAACTTATTAGAGATACACTTTGGATACATACATTTTATATCATCTTCCTGGAGTTTTCTCTATTACTATTTGAAGGAATCCTATTTTACATTGAAGAATATTTTCTATTACTATGTTTTATTAAATATCATATACAGCTTTAATTTTCTAATTCTACTATGTGTTGAAGTTATTTCAACATCTACATCCTAATCTATTATCTTTTAAGAGTATTGACTCCTCTTACTTAGTCATTTGTGGAGTGTCATCTTCTCTTACAAAGCTGTGGATATTTTTTTCCTTATAAAAGATCCATAAGTCACTGTAAAATCCAATTTTTGAGGTTTTAACTTGAAACAATTAGTTTTAGAGATCCCTGAAAAATGTATCTACTAGTGAAAATCATTAAGCTTGTAGAGAGATCTTTGATGGACTTGAATAAGGGATCTTTGTGCTTAAACCAGAAGGCGTCACTTTTTTCTTTTCTTTATTTATTTTTTAAAGATTAATATTTTTTATCATAGAAGGAAAAAATAGATCCAATTTAATAGGGAAGTATTTTTACTTACAATATTTTAAAGAAACACAATTCACCCCCTCTTGTGTCTTCCTCTTTTTTGTTCTGACCTAACAATTGGTATCAAAGGCTCAGATCTATTGATTTATTCCTTTTGAAAATCCTTGAGCACTATTTTATTTCTCTTCAATATCAACAAGTGTATCAATGGATGGACTCTAGTGATTAAATTTATTTGGACTTTAAAAAAATTAGATTTATTGATCCACATGAAAACAAATCTCAAATGAATGATATTAGAGAAGGTATGTTGATGATCCCTTCACATTATTTTAATGCTGATAATTATAGATGTTGGAAGCCATGCATGATTATTTATATGAAAAAACATGGAATAAGATTTTATTAGAAGGTAGTTAATCCCCATAAAATACCTAAATAAGATATGAAAAATGGAATGATTCTTACAGGAATGAATGTGATCTTAATTTGAGAGTAATAAATTCTATTTTTTGTGGATTTGGATATGATGAATTTAATTTATTTTCTTAGTGTGATACCTAATATAAGACATGGTAGACCATTTCTATTACCTATGAGGGAACTGATAATATCTGAAAACTAATGTACAACACCAAAAAATTAATGTTTTATGTTTTCATAATTCATGAAGATGATAGAATCACTTATATAAATGGAATATTTATACAATCATTCAATGATAATGTTACCTTGGGATATCCAATTAATAAATTAATAAATATTTAAAAGTTATCAGAGTCTTTCCCAATAAGTAGAATGAAATACATGTTGTTAGTCGTCAATATACACTAATTAGATAATTTAAAATAAAAAAACTAATCGGTACCTTGATGATATATCCAGAAAAAATGTGACACAAACCTCTAGTGGGGAGTGGGAAATTTTTTTAATTAAAAAGTTCATGTATAGTTGGTTAACCCTAGGTAGTCTCCCGAAGTTGAGTGCACGCAAACCAATTTGTTACTTTTTATTAATTTTCAGAAAAAAGATTTTTATTGGTTTCAGAAATTTAAGATAGAAAGAATTTTAATCCGATTGACTCTAAATCAAATGGTGGAAGTAGTGATCATAGAAAGTTTGTCTAAACCAAGTGTTATGATATAATATTTTTTGACTTTTACCAATTATACATCAACTGGAATGTAAGAGATATATTCCTCTATCAATTAATATTTATCCCTTGTCTAGATGGTGATGGTAATGGAATTCCTAATCAAGTATCAATCATTTCAACCTACACATGTTTTTGGTATTATAACAGATAATTTTCATAAATTAAGGAAATTTTCAATTAGTAATTTTTATTACCTAATTAATAATAGTCACCTTCACAGTTCTTCACATGTACAAGTGATTTCTGAAAATTCACAACCCAACCTAAATATATTTTTTATAAATGAGGTTGGAACTAGGTGGAGGGAGATATGGATCATTGATTGAGGAAATTTAAATATAAAGAATCTTACCCTATCATGGATGCATTCAAAACTAAAAACATAATTAAATTTTGAAACTAACTGGAAGAAGAAAAAGAAACATTTTGTTTTATTAAATGTAGAAGCATGAAAATAAAAGTTAGTAAAGCATCCCCCTTTCCTGATCACTCATAGAAACTTACCATCAATTTATGGGGAATTTGAGTTGATTTAGGAGAGGGGATACATGATAGAATGAATAAAAGAAAATAAAATGAAGTAAATGAAATAAATCTAAAACATTTCATCATCCAGAGCTTCCCTCACTAATTGATCCAATTTAAATCTCCCAATGTCCATATATTTATAGGATGTCCATATGCTCAATCCTTCATTAATTTCTCAATTAATGGGTGTCCCATAATAATGGATCATCCTAACGCATTTAATGTTTTTCCACTAAAAAATCATCATAAATCAGTATTTCTAATCCCTTTCCAAACATTTCAAGACATTTAAATGGAATTCACGAAATTTAAAGTGTAGTGATGTACCTCATATTTAAAAACTATTTCACATCATTAATAGTGGATCCAAAATATGTAATGAGTGGGCCGAACTTTTCATGGATTGTTTTCATGTCTTATTTCACTACTTGTATTCCTTTGGAGTAATGTAATTAATATTATTACATGAGATGAAATGTTATTTTTACACCTAGTTTCCCCTAGTTTCAGTTTGGTTCATCATTTTTATCTTATAATTCAGTTCTTGACTCTACATTAACTTCAATCTAGCTTCAAAACCTAGTGTCGCACTGTGATATCAAGCGATGGAGCACGCAGTGTTTTCAGATCACTATATTCCCCTCTTTATGTTCATTTTTTATCAAACTCAGTGTCCTTACAAAAAACATGAGAAAAATAAAAATTATCAAGGTTTATTCATTCAATTTATATAAATGGTTCTTTTATATCCAAAATTACATGTATGAAATGGTTTCTTCAAGATGCAATCCAAAGCTAAAAATCACATTTCTATCAAAATGGAATATTCTTCACTCAAAACTACTATGAATGAACCTTTTGATTTGTGTTATTTAGATTAAAATAAAGAGATCTAAGATCTTTATAAAATATATGAAAAAAATTACCAAATGTTAATGAAGAAATTAAAAGGAAATAAAAAATATAGACACTATGAATTAAAATAGAAAGGTCGAAAAAAGTCTAACTGTCGTGTGACAAAATATCAAAGGATAACTAAATATACAAGAAAAGTTAATAAAGTCATTAATATTAATTTGAGTTCTTATAATTCAAGTAACTAATCCACTACAAACTCTAAAGCTGATTTAGATAATCAAAATTTAAATTTATGCCTTATGACCTATGCTAGTGAGGTACAATCTTCTAAATCTCAAAGTTGAAATTAAAAAAACATTATTATGATGAATTAAATAGAATTTTCTTTATAATTAAAGAAAAAATTTAAAATTAAAATAAATATCATAGAAAATTATAAAATATTCTGAATGAATTTCAATTGATAAAGATATTTTGTCTAACCACATTTCAGATTTAAGATCTAATTCTTTGAAAAAAAAATTCTTTTATACATGAAAATAAAAATAATAAACAATTAAATGAAGTTAATACATTAAAAACAACCTTTTTCATCATAATTATCGGAGAAAAATATTTAATTTAAATTCATGTTGGAAAGGTAAACCTGGTATTGGTTTTAATGGAGAAAGGAAAAAATTATATATAAATTAATTTTTTCCTAGTTTAAAAAATAATATAATATTTATTTTCAAATTTTTTCACTGTAGAATAAATAGAAATTTTGTAAATGATTTCTATATTAGAAGACCTCAATTATTTTTGTGTGAGTAATGTTCATTATTCAAAATAATTATCTAGTCTTAATTATGGAGTATCCATTCAAAGCAAAAAAAAATTGTTACCTAAGTCTTTATTTGCTGAAACTCCCTGACCCAAAACATATGAGTTCCAAAAGACACTTTTATTTGATAATTTTTATATATTCACCACTATAATTCATTGTTATAGAATTAATTGGATGATTGAATATTTTAGACATTTATTTTGAATGGAAAATTCATAGAGTTGGAACTATTAATCAAGGAAATATTTCATGTCAACTTTAATATTTGATTAAAATTGATTAACTATTTTATATAGCTGGAATAAAATTTTAATTATCTTTATTCTTAAACTATTAAAAATATTCTCAATATATTATTTGTTGTGATAATTCAAATTTTTAAAATTTTTATTACACTAATTATACTCCTTAAATATTATTTAATTTCATATTAACATCTGTAACAAAATTTCTAATGTATCCTAATTTTTGTAAGTCATTTTATTATTATAAAAAATATTTTACATTTTTTCTAAAAAACTTTTCTTGAGGGATGAAATAATTAAAGGGAATCATGTATTACTTGATTTAATTTAAAACATATATATAATGACAAGTTTAAATTTTGTTCTTAATTAATATTTTATTTTTAATTTTGTCACTAAAATATTATTCAATTACTTAATATAATCTTTTTGAAATTGATTTCTTATGTAAAACTATCTTTTCAAATGAATAATCTAAAATTATTACTCTAAATATTGGATCTAGAATCTAAAATGTTTACTACAATCCATAAGAATAAAACCTTTATTCTTCCTATCAAACCCTCTCAAAAAAATTTCCCTTATTTAAAATACCAAACTCAAAAACATCTAATGATACTAGTATAGGTAATATTAAGAGACCCTAGACTTCAATCTCAACGAAAATTTATCCTCAAATGTTAAGTAATCATGGTTTGGATTGTATTATTCATTTTATTTGTTCCAGAAATGAGTTAAGAGAATTCAGTAAACAAGACAATTCTTTTCCTGATACTATGACTAATCTCTTTGGAGAATAGTCAGTTTCTTTTTTAAGGATTCTTACAAAAATATTTTAGAAATAATATAAAGATCCTTGTTTTTGATGAACTATAAGTTCAATATTCTCAAATATTTAATGATTTAATACTCTCTATAGAGTTACTATCTAAATTTATTCATATAATTAAAGAATTAGTCAAGTAACATGAAGATCAAAAAAGGTCAAGAAAATATTATAAAGAGCTCGAGAACTCTTATATTTCCAAAGAAGTTTTTGATAAGCATTAGAGTAAGTGTCTCTAACACCCCAGGCTTCCATGGTATGTTTCCCTTTGAATAATGCAATAGCTTGCATTGTACGCAACTTCAAGATTCTAACACACCACGACCAATCAAACTAGCCTTTATGAACAGTAATACCCACTTTTTGAAATTTTATAAATTTTATTTTTCAAAATGGACTTCATTTTTGAATTCAGAATATTGATATTATCTTAGGGTGAATTTTTGGTATTTTTCTAAAAACATTCAATTTTTGATGAAAAGTAAAATAGACTACGTTATTGGTTAAAATCAACTTTTTATTTAAATAGTTATTTATTTTATTTAAATTTATTTTAGGTCAAAATAGATACATAATACCTATATAAGTTTAATGTAATTTATTGGAGTCATTTTATAATAATTTTAGATATATAAAAATATTATTGAACTTTTTATCGTCTTTTACCCACCTCCTAGGAGCATTTGAAAATTTGCAAAAAACATAATTTTACCGCTTCTGTGAGTTGAATTTCAAAAATCCGGGAGACATGATTAATATCAGTAAGTAAAATATGATTCAATAAGATGAAAATTATTTTTGGTGAATAGTAACTTTTAAATTTTATTTACCACGGTTAAAAGTAAATATGGTAATTAAGGCTAAAAATGATATCATAATTACCCTAACACATGTACTAATTCTATTGGATAAGTATAAGTTGACCAAAAAACCTTTTGAATTAAATATGATCCTCTTTGGTCCACCTGGATTAGATTAGGACATTTATTATTATTTTATTTAAAAAATAGTTAAGAGTTAAATTCAAAGTTTAATAACTAAACCATTTTTAATATAGGGTTAAACATAATATAAATTAAACTATAAATATTAGTTAGAAATATAAAAAACTTTCCTACATAATGTAATTTTATTTATAATTTTTATACATTAAATAATTTAATTTATTTATGACATAATGATGATACAGTAATTACCTTATTACTGAAATATTAAAATAATTGATATTATAAATATCCAAATAAATGTAAATCGATACTTCTGATGAATTAAACTATTTTTTAGGTTAATATGACATGTTATTATTGGTTAAAAAATTTATTCTAAGTGATAATGTTTTTATGGCTTTCAAAAAAATAAAATGATAAATAGTGTAAAAAATAACATAATTGAGTTTTTAAAACAAATACTATATTATTAATGGATATAATATTCCAAAAAATCTATTGTTCAGCCAAAGTAATTGTGTAATGTTAAATATATTAATAATGAACCACATGGATTTGTCTTGGCTTGTTATAGTAAGTTTATTAACTATATAATATAAAAATACAAAGAGACATGGTAAATGTCAAACTATTTAACTAAGAGTTAAATCTAAAAGATAAGGTTATTATGATGACCTAAACCTATCTAAAACCTATTATTTGAGAGTTTTTCGACCCATCACCACCTTATCTTTGAAATGATTTATTTTTGAGCCATTAGAAACTAAAAATGATTTTATTATAAAATAATATATCACGCTTTTCCTAAAATGACCATCACCTCTCTTATAAAAGGCCACTTCCCCTTCTCTTAATTTCACACCTCCACAACCTTTTGGATCAGCCAACCCCAGACCAAATATCCTCTAAACTATCCTCAACTCATTCTATAGGCCTTACATTGATCATAAAGGCAACCTATGGAGCCATTTTGATCAAATCAAAAGGAAGAACCCAGAGAAGAGGTAAATATTTCATCACCTCTTTCAAGTTTTTTTCTTCTTCCACTTCCTCTTTCATTGTTGTTTACATTATAAAATAATAACTCCAGTATCTTATATATACTGTGATTTTATTAAAATGTTACAACCATATTCATTATTCTATCCATCATATGAATGACAAAGTCACCATACGTGCGTACGTACGGCTTACTGTCTCTAAGTCATGGTGTAATTTTGTTATTGAAACACTTCATTATTTGGATGGGTATAATAATGAGTATAATGGATGTAAATAATAAATATAGAATGTTAATGATTATGTATATAAGATATACCATCCAATTACATACGATTTTACTATCAATATAATGATACCGTCTCTCATGCGTTCATACGGATTACCGTCTCCATGAACGCGATGAGATTCATTCCCCATCGTAATCATTCAAGAAAAATTTCCATTTTATGATTAAAAATAATGTCTAAGAACATAATACTATTCTGGATATGAAAACAATACATCCTCTTCATAACAAACATGGCTTATGTAACCAAGCATATTAAGGAAAATAGACCAGTTAACACCTGAAATAATGATACTACTAAAATATTATTAACAAAGAAATATTAGAGGATCATATATGATATCATATTTATGTATATAGTTCTTGTATAATTTAATAACAATGATTTAACTGTTATAAATGAGGTTAACTTACCCTCGACCAATGAAAAGTACAAGGTAAGGGTTAATTCCACAATCTCTTTATTATTTGAGGTTGTTTTTATGTAAGTATCTACTGGGACCTCTTTATCATCCACATCTGTGTTTTCGTAAAACTTTTTTTCAATTTTGTTTACTATTTACTAGAAAATGGATTAAATTCATTTATACCCTTGTTTTACCTTATATTATTTGAAAGGAATATTTCCATCATATACCAAAAAAGGTACTTTATGACCTTTTCAAAAAAAAATAAGATAAGAATGTTTTTTAACTTATACGGCGTGTGCGACTATTTTCTTCCATTATAACATTGTAGAAGCTTCCCTTAAAATCTTATAATAATATTTTCAAAATAAATGTTTTCTTTTATAATTATATGACTTTTAAATTATTTCAAAATATAAAGAGATATTTCTCTAAAAAAAGTTTTGATTTCATCTATGTCAACATCCTTTAGATGGATTTTAAGATTGTTTGAAGTTGATTTATTATGATACAAATCTTCCATATTGTATTGAAGGTTTTGTTATTTGCTTGACTGTGGATGTGTTATTCTTATACAATTCATGGTTTATGGATAAAGTATTGACATTTTGTAGCTATTTTTAATACGAACGTTTATGTTATGTTTAAACCTTTTCATATGAAGAATGCATTGGACTTAGTAAGTGACGGGTGGAGCCTGCAATAGCTCTTCGATGCATCGATAGGTCTCTTAAGACAAAATAGTGTCTTGGCTCAAGGCCTTGACAAAATATTATTTGTAGTCTTGGCATAAGGCCTTGACTATGTGGTTATAAAGTTTGGCATTATGCATTCCATCATTATGAAAGTGGCTATTGATATTTCATGTGATTATTCGACTAGTAGAATATCCATGTGAATAAGTAAATGGAATTATTTAATTTTATCTTTTCCATGTTATGCTGAACTTTATGTCTAAAAGGATTTTTTTTAGTCTAATACATTACCTTAAATGTTTATGCTTATTTATGAAAGTTTCCACTATATTGTTATCCTTACTGAGCAAATGAGCTCACCCCTTTCTATGTTTTATTTTTCCCAAGATGTGAAGAAGTATTTTATGGTTGACCTATAGGGATAGGCTAAGGATATAAGTTTGTTAAAAAGGGGAAAAATTTTGTTGATTTTTTTATATCATGATGTAATGTAAAACTTATGAATGTATCTAGTATGTCCAAGGATACTAAACTAATCAGTCTTTTGGGAAATAATTCTTTGTATCATGACAATGTTATGTAATAATGCACCAACTCTAGGTAACTGGGGTCAGGGAATTACTGTTGGTATCAGAGGAAGTTTAGTACAATCCTTGGAAACTGGATTTAGAAAAACTCTGGTTAGATAACACTACCCTAAGATAGACATTGAGGATTAGTATATAATAACATCCTAGAATTTTGGTACTATAGAGACTTTGTGAGTTTTCCAAGAAATACATCCATCTCTGGATACGATCAGGTAGAGGGGGATCCGACATAGATGTACCTAGGGGTAAAACCTAAAACACCGCTTTGAGCTAGACTCGAATGGGAACTGGTGCACAACAATGGGCCTTGCTGCACTCTTGGTTACGACACTTCCAAGAGGTTTGCTTAGGATAATTCTCATTTTCTTTACAAACCATTATGATGGTTTTATGAGTATACACCTCCTCAAAGAAAATATTTTTATGATTATGGATTATATCCACAAACTTTTCAATTTATGTTAAGTGTTTTACAAGTTCATAATTATATATTGTGATTCATAAACTAATCTACTGTATTCCATTATTTAGAAATGGCACCCGGTGGATGGAATGGAAACTGTATCAAACCACGTAATCCATGTTGGGATTTCCCTCCTACTCAAGATAATTATAGTGGGGCTGGTGATGAAACTGGTGCTGATCAGCTTATCACCTTACTGGGACAACTCACTCAGGTTATCAATAATAACCTTAACCGTATGGAGAACCCTGATCCACAACACGGAGGATCAATGTTAGACCACTTAATGAGGCAACAACCACCAACATTAAATGGGAGTTCCAATCCATTAGTATCTGAGCAAAGGATAAGTTCCTTAGAGAAAATATTTCATGCTTTGGGGAGTAGCGAAAGGGAAAATGTTGTCATGGCAGTTTATCGCCTCACGGGAGATGCATATCAATGGAGGTCATTGATTCAAAACACAAATGATGATGGCGAAGTATCGAATATGGAATGGAGGGAGTTTAAAGATATTTTATTAGAAAAATACATTCCTCGTGACCATCGAGTGGATATGGAAAGACAATTTCTGAGTCTGAGGCAAAAGGAGGATGAGAATGTTGCAAAGTATGAGGCTAACTTTACACGGTTAGCAAGGCATGCGGCAAATTATATACGTAACCCAATGAGTAAGATTGATATATTCTTTGATGGGTTAAAACCATTTATCCAGAAAGAATTAGTCTCACAATCCTTCTTACCATATGAAGATATTATCTTATGTGCTATCAAAACAGAAAAATTATTCTCCAAGTCTTATGACTTTAAAGAAAAGAAAGAGAAGAATAGATCTACTGAATACTCTGTAAATGGAAATAAGGGGAACAAGGGAAATGTTGAATATCCATCCTGTGGTAAATGTGGGAAGAAACACCTCAGTACTTTCCTGAAGGGAATGAGAGTCTGTTACAAGTGTGGTGAAAAGTCCACCAAGCTCGTGATTGAAAGGAAAATAAAGAGTTTGTAAGTGTTGAATGCTACAACTATATAGAAAAGGGGCATTATGAAAATGAATGTCCTAAGAGCAAAGAGAACTTACCTCAGAAAAGGCCAAGGGATCAAGGACAAGCTTATGTGATCACTACTGTTGAAGTTAATGCTCTGAAAGATGTGGTGGCTGGTAATTTAATGGTTTCCTCAAGTTTATCAAATTCTTTATTTGATTCTAGATCATCGCATTGTTTCATATCTTCCTAGTTTCCTAAGAAAATTAGATATTTCCAATTTGATTTAACAAGGGATTTGTCAGTTAGAACTCCTAAGGGAAGTATCATTGCAACAAATTTTTGTGAATCAGTTCCCATTAGGTCATATAAATGTTCTTTATCTACTGATCTCATCATCATACCCATGATTGAATTTGATATAATCCTTGGTATATATTGGATTTTGAACCATGATGTGAAAATTTATTATAAGAAGAAAGAGGTTACAATTATCGATGATGATAAAGAGTACCTTATCTTTTGAGAAGAAATGTCACCATCTGATTCTTATCTATATCTAACCCTAGTAGCTCTAATAAATTCAATTATTGGGGAGGATGATAATGAAATAATTATGGGTGAGGAAAATAATGATCGTATAGAGGACATACCTATTGTTTAAGAATATGTTGATTTGTTTCCTGAGGATTTACCTGGACATCCTCCAAAACTAGAAATTGAGTTTTCCATTGATTTAATTCCTCGTCCAACGCCCATATCGAAGACCCCTTATATAATGTCCATTGTGGAATTAGTGAAACTAAAGAAACAACTAGAGGAATTGAGTAATAATGAATTTATTCTCCCTAGTGTTTCTCCATGGGGATACCCTATTCTTTTTGTTAGGAAGAAAGACAGATCTATGAGGTTGTGCATTGACTATAGGGAGATCAATGATATAACAACAAATTACAAGTATCACCTACCTCGCATTGATTATTTATTCGACCAACTTCATGGTGATCAATATTTTTCAATGATTGAACTTCAATCTGGATATCTTCAATTGCATGTGAAGAAGGAAGACTTTATGAAAACAGTATTTCAAACCAGGTATGAGCATTACAAGTTTATAGAAATGCCTTTTGGATTGACTAATGCACCCTTTGTCTCCATGAATCGAATGAATAAAGTTTTCAAAGAATATCTTGATGAATTTGTAGTGGTATTTATGGATGATATCTTAGTATACTTCAAAATCTATGAAGATCATGAAAATCACTTGCGCATTATTCTAATGCCTCTTAGAAGAAATGAATTATATGGGAAGTTTAGCAAGTGTGAATTATGGATTCAGGTGATTTATTTTCTTGGCCATATTGTCTCTAAGGATGTAATCTATGTTGATCCTTCAAAGACCAAGGAAATCTAAGAATGGCCAGCACCGACGAGTATAACTAAGGTATTAATTTTTATTGGTTTAGCAGGTTATTATCAGTGTTTTGTCCAGAATTTTTCCCGATTGGCTAACCCATTATCCAAGATCACTTGTAAAGGGGATAAATTTGTTTGAAAAAAAGAATGTGAAATTTTATTTGAAAAACTGAAGAGGATATTATTTAATGCTCATATCTTGACTCTACCATCGGGGAATGGTGGGTTTGTTATTTATAGTGATCCTTCAAAGAAAGTACTTGGTTGTATCCTTATGCTGAATAATAGATTTATTGCCTATGCATCATGGTAGCTAAAAATTCATGAGAAAAACTATTCCACTCATGATCTTGGGTTATCAACTATAATATTTGTTCTAAAAATATTGAGAAAGTATCTCTATGGTGAAAAATGTGATATTTATACTAAACAGAAGAGTTTGAAGTATATTTTGTCACAAAAATAACTAAACATGAGGCAAAGGAGATGTCTTGAACTACTCTAGGATTATTATTTCACAATACACTACCACTTGGGGATGGAAAATAAGGTGGACGATGCATTGATCAAAAAGGATTATGGAGTTTTGAGCAAGATGAGAGTTGAAAGGGATCCTATTTTTATGGATCTAGTAAAGATGGATATGGGAATTACCATGGAAGGTGAAACATAAATACTTTTTCAAATGGTTTAAAAACCATCTCTACTAGAAAGGATAAAAATTTCTCGGACTGATGATGAGGAATTTCAAAAGAAAATTAAAGCTGTGAATGATGGGAGATTGATTGACTTTATATATAAAGATGTAATTTAAAAATTTGGAAAGAGATTTTGTGTTCCTGATATACCTGATCTAGAAAGGGAATTTTTGGATGATGATCAAAGCTCTAATTTTTATATACACCCTGGTAGCACTAAGATGTATAGTGATTTGAAAGAACATTTTTTGTGGGACAACATGAAGAGGGAGATTGTTGATTCTGTGTCAAGTTGTATGGTTTGTCAAAAAGTGAAAGATGGAAGGCAATAGCCTAGATGATTCCTAAAACCTCTTCCCATACCTGAGTGGAAATGGGATAATATTTCAATGGACTTTTTCATGGGGATACCAAAGACTCCTAGAAGGAATGATGCAATATGGGTCCTTGTTGATCGTCTTACCAAGACAACACATTTTCATGCTATATGAGAAGTTTTACCCATTGAACGCCTAGAAAGACTATATATTAATGAAGTTATAAGACTCCATGGAGTAACCCTATCGATTGTTTCTGATTGTGATCCCCGTTTTATATCAAGATTTCGGAAAAGTCTTCAGAAGACCCTAGATACTGAACTTTGTTTGAGTACTACCTACCACCCCCAAACTGATGGACAATCAGAACAGACTTTTCGAAACTTAGAAGGCATGTGGAGATCTTTCTCAATTGACTTTAAAGGTATGTGGGATCAATATTTACCTCTGGTAGATTTTTCCTATAATAATAGATTCCATTCAAGTATTCAGATGACACCATATGAAGCATTATATGGAAAGAGATGTCACACACCAACTTGTTGGGATGATATTGGTGAAAGAAAACTCATAGGCCTGGGACTTGTTGAGGAAACAACAGAAAATGTGAAGGGTATCTAAACCCATATTAAAGCAGCTCAAAGTAGGAAAAAGAGCTATGCCAATAACCGAAGGAAGGATTTGGAATTTTAGGTAGGAGATCATGTTTTCAAAAATGAATCTCCATGGAAGGGTGTTATACACTTTGTTAAGAAGGGTAAATTGAGTCCTAGGTACATCAGACCTTTTGAAATTCTAGAACTAATTGCAGTTGTAGCTTATCATTTGGAAAGGCCTCCAAGTATCTCCAAAGTTCATGATGTGTGCCACATATCACTATTGACAAAATACATGCCTGACCCAACACATGTAATCACCAATGAGGAAATTGAACTGGAACCTAATTTGTCTTATTGTCAAAAGCCTTCCAAAATTATTGATACAAGAGAACAAGTGCTGAGAAATCGGATGACTTGTCTGGTAAAAGTTCTATGGAGAAACCATAAGATGGAAGAGGTAACATGGGAACCAGGTGAACTTTTGATAAAGAACCAACTGAATCTTTTTGTGCGGTAGTATTATAGAAATTTTGAGGATGAAATTACTTGATGGAGGGAAGAATGTAACACCCCAAGCTTCTATAGTATGTTTCCCTTTGAATAATTCAATAGCTTGTATTCTACAAAATTTCAAGATTCTAACACACTGTAACCAATCAAACTAGCTGTTATGAATAGTAATACCCACTTTTGAAATTTTATAAATTTTACTTTTAAAAATGAGATTCATTTTTAAATTCAGAATATCGAAATTATCTTAGGGTGAATTTTTGGTATTTTTCTAAAAACTTTCAATTTTTGATGAATAGTTAAAAACCTTGTGTTTTTGGTTAAAAGTGATTTTTTATTTAAATAATTATTTATTTTATTTAAATTTTGTTAGGTCAAAATAGATACATAATACCTAGATAAGTTCAATGTAATTCATTGGAGTCATTTTATAATAAGTTTATATATATAAAAATTTTATTGAACTTATTACAGTCTTTTACAACCTCTTAGGAGCATTTGCAAATTTGCATAAAACATAATTTTACTGCTTCTGTGAGTTGAATTTTAAAAATCAGAGAGACACAATTAATATCATTAAATAAAATTTGGTTCAATAAGATGAAAATAATTTTTGGTTAATAGTATCTTTTGACTTTTATTTACCATGAATAAAAGTAAATATCATGATTAACGGTAAAAATGATACCATAATTACCCTAAAATATGTCCTAATTCTATTGGATAAGTATAATTTGACCAAAAAATCTTATGAATAAAATATGATCCTTTTTGGTCCACTTGGATTAGATTAGGACATTTATTATTATTTTATTTAAAGAAGAGTTAAAAGAGTTAAATTCAAAGTTTATTAACTAAACCATTTTTAATACAGGGTTACACACAATATAAATTCAAATATAAATATTAATTAGAAATATAAAATGATTTCATAGATAATGGTATTTTATTTATAATTTTTAGACAATAAATAATTTAACTTATTTATGACACAATGATGGTGTAGTAATTACCTTATTAATGAAATATTAAAATAATTGATATTATAAATATCCAAATAAATGTAAATTGAGACTTATGATGAATTTCACTAATTTTATAGGTTAATATGACATGTTATTATTGGTTAAATAAATTTTATTCGAAGTGATAAATTTATTATGGATTTCAAAAAAATCAAATTCTAAATTGTGTCAAACTTGACATAATTGAGTTTCTAAAACAAATACTATATTATTAATTGATATAATATTCCCAAAAATATATGGTTTGTCCAAAAGACTTATATAAGGTTATCTATATTAACAATTAACCACATGGGGTTCTCTTGTCTTATTATAGTATGTTTATTAACCATATAATATAAAAATACAAATAGACATGGTAAATGTCAAACTATTTAACTAAGTGTTAAATCTAAAAGATAAGGATAATATGATGAACTAAACCGGTCTAAACCCTATTGGTTGAGATGTTTTTGACACATCCCCACCTTATCCTATAAATAATTCATTTTGGATCCATTATAAACCAAAAATTATTTTATTATAAAATAATATTTCAAGCTTTTCGTAAAGTGACCCTCACCTCTCTTATAAAAGGCCACTTACCATTCTCTTACTTTCACAACTAAAAAGCCTTTTTTCTTGGCCAAAACCTGACCAAATATCCTCTAAAATATCGTCACTTCAACCTAGAGGTCTTACATTGATCATAAAGCCATCCTAAAGATCCCTTTTGATCTAATCAAAATAAAGAACCTGAAGAAGAGTTAAATATTTCATCACCTTTTTCGAGTTGTTTTCTTCTTCCACTTTCTCTTTAATTGTTGTTTAAATTCTAAAATAATAACTCCATTATATTATATATATTTTTATTTTATTAAAATGGTATAACCATATTCATTATTCTATCCATCATATGAATGACAAAGTCACCATACGTGCGTATATACGGCTTATCGTCTTCACGTCGTGGTGTAGTTTGTTATTAAAACACTTAATTATTTGTATGGGTATAATAATGAGTATAACTAATGTAAATAATAAATATAACTTGTTAATGATTCTTTATATATGACATACCATCCAATTACATATGATTTAATGATCATTATAATGATATTGTCACTCGTGCGTACGTACGGATTACCGTCTCCATGAACGCGATGAGACTCATTCCCCATTGTAATCATTCAAGACTAATTTTCATTTTATTATTAAAAATAATGTCTAAGAACTTAATATAATTATGTATATGAATAAAATACATCTTATCTGTAACAATCATGGCTTACGTAACTGAGCATATAAAGGAAAACAGATTAGTTAACACCCGAAACGATGATACTACTAAAATATTATTAACAAATCTATATTAGAGGATCACACACGATATCGTATTTATGTATATAGTTCATGTATAATTTAATAACAATTATTTAACTATTATACAGGTGTTAAATGTACCCTTGACCAAGAAAAATTATAAGTTAAGGGTTAATTATACAATCTCATTATTATCTGAGGTTGTTTTTACGTAAGTATTTACTGAGACCTCTTTATCATCCACATCCGTGTTTTCATAAGAATGTATTACAAAACATTTCAACTATTTACTAGAAAATGGGTTAAATTCATTTATACCCTTATTTGACCTTATATGTTTTGAAAGGAATATTTCTGTTGATTTCCAAACAAAGTATTTTATGACCTTTTCGACAAAATTAAGGTAAAAATATTTTTTTAACTTATACAATGAGTGCGGCTATTTTCTACCATTATAACATCATCAAAGCTTCCCTTATAAGATTATAATAATATTTTCAAAATAAATGTTTTCTTTTAATGTTAAATGATTTTTAAATTATTTCAAAATAGTGACAGATATTTCTCTAAATTTTTGTTTGATTTCATCTATGTCAACATCCTTTTGATGGATTTTAAGATTGTTTGAAGTTGATTTATTATGATATAAATCATCCATATTGTATTGAAGTTTTTTTGATATGTTTGACTATAGAAATGTTATTCTTATACCATTCATGGTATATAGATAAAGTATTGACATTTCGTATGCTAGTTTTAATACGAATTTTTATGTTGTGTTTAAACCTTTTCATATGAGGAATGCATTGGACTTAGTAAGTGATGGGTGGAGCCCGCTATAGCTCCTTGATGCATCGATAGGTCTCATGAGACAAACTAGTTTCTTAGAACAAGACCTTGAAAAAATCTTATTTGTAGTCTTGGCACAAGTCCTTGACTATGTGGTTATGAAGTTTGGTATTATGTATTCCATCATTATGAAAGTGGCTATTGATATTGCATGTGATTATTCGACTTGTATAATATACATGTCAATAATTAAATGGAATTATTTGATTTTATCTTTGTCATATTATGCTGAAGTTTAAGTTTAAAAGGCTTTTGTTTTTTTCTAATACATTTCCGTAAATGTTTATGCTTATTTATGAAATTTTCCACTATATTATTATCCTTACTGAGCATCTGAGTTCACCCCTTTCTATGTTTTATTTTTCCCAGTAAATTATTTTATGGTTGACATGTAGGGATAGGATAAGGATATAAGTGTGTTCAAAAGGGGAAAAATGTTGTTGATGTTTTTATTTCATGATGTAATGTAAAACTTATGAATGTATCATGTGCTTCCAAGGCTAATAAACTAATCGGTCTTTTGGGACATGATTCCTTGTATCATGCCAATGTTATGTAATAATGCACCCACTCTGGGTAATAGGGATCAGGGAATTACAGTGTCAAAGTTTGTGAGAATGCTCAACTTCTAAAGAAGGTTTAGATGTGTTAAAAGTGTCGATGATAATTCAAATGGATAAAATCAGAAGTGAAGTTTTCAATAAGTTGGATCTTAATAAGATAAAGGTGTTTTTAGATAAAAAATGTCTATCCTCTTTGATAGATCAAAGATGTGCAGATGTTGAAAGTATAATAGAACTGTCGATGAAAGTTTAAGCTGTTATGAGTAAAATAATTAAATGTCTAGAATGTGAATATAAACCATTTAACCGTTAAAAAATATCTATTATTTTCCACAACTATAGCCTATCCAAAGTCAAAGACAAAATATATTTTTTAATTTGAATTCTTTTTTTCTATTTTTCTCAGTTTAGTTGTCATTATATATATATATATATATATTTCAAATCTACATTAATTTATTTGATTATTTATTTTTTTATTTCTCAAAAGGGGTATAAATTTATCGATAAATTTATAGAGACATTTATAGGGATGGGGAGAGATGTAATATGAAAATATAAGAAAATTTTGAGGAATAAACATGAGAAATGTATGAAAATAAATATGTTAAAAATATATATGCAATTTTTATTTCATGAAATTTATTAATATATTTGTAAAAGTTGATTTCTTATTTGGTATAATTTTATTTTAAGTAATCTTCAGGGTAATATTTTATGCAGAACATATGGTTTTTGAACCCTACATTTGGATTTAAACTATGGATCAATAAACATAATTTTGGAAGAAACTCTATTTTTGAATAATAAATATATTGTTCATCGTCCCTACTTTTTTAATCAATTGTACATTATCATTAATAATTTTAGGTTTTATTGATATGAAGAAAACCACTATGTTTTAAATTGTCAATTAAAAAGTTTTTAATTATGTATTATTTCCATGTTTTATGCAATGGTAACACCATAATTAAATGTTGAGCAAATTATTGTTTTCAACAATACATGTTAATGTTATTTAAAGGGGGAAATTATTGAAAATAATACTCTGTCTCTTTATGATAATTTTGATGCTCACAAATACCATTAGTTATTTTCTAATGATTTTATTTAGTATTTTTCGGGAATTTATTAATTTATTTTACTCTTGAAATAATGAGAATTTATTACTTATTCAGAATCTACTTTATTGCGTTCTGGATCACTGTTCATACTCTACGTGGTTAAACGTAGCGTAAGGATGAAAAACGTGCATACTTTTTGAGATAAGTGAAAAGTATGGTTAAAAAACCATACGTTTTTATAAAAGTATGGAAGGATAACCTTATGTTAGGAAGGAACCTTACGTTTTGGTTATCAGCAAAGTATGGAAGGAGAACCGTACGTAAATTCTAAACGTTACATTTGTTTCTCAAAAGTATGGTTCATCAATATTACTTTTGTAAACAACCATACGTTCTTGGAAAAGTATGGATCGAGTAAAAGTATGGATCTTTTACTATACGTTTGAGTGTTGAAGAAAAAGTATGGATGATCAACCCTACATTTGTGTTCAACCTTACGTTGTCAACCCTACGTTTGTGTTCAACCTTACATTGTTAATATTACGTTTGAAGACTATGTTATTAACCCTACGTTTTAAGGCCACATCATCAACCTTACGTTTGGCATCAGAAATTTTGACAGATGATATTTATATGCAACGATCAGTAAGCTGATTTCTGGGCAGATTTCAAGCCGGATTTAAATTCATTTTTTAAATTACATCTTTGACTGATTCAAAGCCGTTTTATTGATGGATTTAAGATCGAATTAAAAGGACCTTTTTATGTTGAGTCTTAAGGGAAGTTACGACTTCTCTGTAAATTCAAATTTTTTGAATATCGTGAATCACAAGGTGACTTTTATGGATATAAATGTGCAGGAGATATGTTTAGCTTTAATATATATATGTTCTCTCTAAAACACCAAAAGAGTGTGTATGGTGATCTATCTATTATTGAAAAAGGTGGAAAACAGAGATTGCAACTATTCACGTTGATCTGATGATTCAAGAGGAGCGTCAAAGCTCTGTTTGTTCAAGAAGAAGGAACTCGATAGAAGATTCACCTATTCTACATCCAATATTTACTATGGATCTACTACTTCTGAAGTTTTGAACTATATCTCTATATCTACTGCAACTGGATCAACTCATAACTGCTTCATCTTAAAGATCAATATTTCCAGAGACTTCAATCGATATGTTGTCAATTGCATTCTGTTGCAATTGTGAAGATCAACTAGAAAATTTCTTTCTGAAATTATTTTTATTCTTGAGTAACCAGATTCTCGTTCTAAGTTGTGTAGGTTCGTGTTTCAACCAGAAAGATTTGTTTTTCCTTGGATTGTAAAGGTGTCAACTGCCTGTACTCAATTGTGAATCAGTCTATGGAAAAGAGGACCAGATAGTGAAAATCACCAAGCTCATGGAGTTGAGCGTTGGTGGAGTGGACTAGGGGCCTTCTATTCCCTGAACCAATATACATCTTTGTGTTCTTGATTTTACTTATTCCACTGCATAGTCAAATATGATAAAATATAAAGGACAGAACTCGTTCAAGAAAAGATTTATCAAAAAATTGCAAAAGACACAATTCAGCCCCCTCTTGTGTATAATCTGTAGATTTAGATCCAACAATTGGTATCAAAGGAGGAGCTTCTGATAGAGCTTTAGAAAGCTATAAGCATTTAAGGATTATACAATAGAGCATCATGACTAATACAAGATAAGGGATGTCAATGGTCAGAGCACCATATTTTAATGGAGACAACTATGGTTGATAGAAATCACGCATGATAATATATCTAAAAAACCTCGGATATAGAGTCTATTCAATGATTCTGAATCCGTATGAAATTCCTGAAAATACTAAGACATGGATTGCTGCTATAAAGGTAGAGTACAATATGAACTCAAAGGCTATGAATGAAATTATCTATGGTCTAGGACCAGATGAATTTAACAGAGTATCTCAGTGCCCGACAGTATATGAGATGTGGCAAACAATAGATGTGGCATATGAAGGAACAAACAATGTGAGGAAAATGAGATATGCAACTGCCAGATTGAAATTTGATACTTTTAGAATGGTTGAAGGTGAGAGAATTACCCAAATGAATGGGAGATTGACAGAAATTGTCAATAACATAACAACTCTAGGATGACCTATCAAGCATGTTGATCAAGCATTAAAAGTACTGAGAGTACTTCCTATTCGATGGAATGGTATCTCTGCTGCAATTAAACAATCAACACCTGTCAAAGATCTAACTATGAAAGATCTGATTGGCACACTAATGATGTATGAATCTGAAATGAAAGATGAGGCTAATGAACATAAAGTGCTTATCAAAAGTGAAGATACTGCCTTGAAGGTAATATTAGAACAAAAGAATAGAAATATGAAGAATAAAGAAGTCAAAGCTAAATCAGAAATCTCTGACTCATCCAACTCAGATGAAGAACTAGCTCAAATAGGCAGAAAATTTAGAAAATTCTACAGCAAGAAAAGAGGCTTCAAAAAATCCTTTAAGGGAGATAATAAGGAAGTAAGATGTTATGAATGAAAAAAATGGGTCATATCAGACCATATTTCCCACAATTGAAGGATTCAAAGAAGAAGAAATTCTTCAAAAGAAATGATTTTGTGTAGAAATAAAAGAAAGATATGAAAGCCACTTTGAGTGTATCTGAAGACTCCAATAGCTCTTCTGAATCAAGCTCAGAGAAAGAAGAAGTCAATCTGAAATCAAACATGTGTTTTATGGAAGAAATTGATGAGGTACACTCATATTACTCCTCTGAATAAAATTCTGAATCAAGATACACAAATGAAAAACTTGCAGCCTACTACAAAATGCTTAAAGAAAGATATGACTCAATATTTAAGAAACATAAGTCATTAACAAATATACATAAATCCATTTCAGATGCAAGAGATAAAATGCTGAAACAACATAAGGAATTAAATGATAAATACAATTCAATTAACACTAACTATATTAATTTTAAATTAAGAATAAAAACACTACAGGATGAAGTAGAATCTTAAAAATAGGCTGAATTGGTTTTTACAAAAGGAGAGAATTCATTAAATTAAATTCTTGGAAAAACTGTCATTAAAAAGGAGAGATTTGGAATTGGCAGTAAAGGAGAAAAACCAAAGCTATATAACAATTATTTTGTTCCTAGCTCTAAAAAGGTTAATTGTAATTTTTGTGGGACAAAGGGACATGTTGCTAAAAATTGTTTCTTAAGACAACCTCAAATTTGTGGTATTAAGAAAGCCTATGTTTCAAAAGACTTATATGATTCAACTAATTTTAAAAGAACAAAGAAAATATGGATACCCAGATCATTGCTAGCTAATACCCCTGGACCCAACAAAATATGGGTACCAAAGCAATTTGTTTGAATGACTCTGTAGGTAGCAGACCACTAGAGAAGAAAATATATATGGTACATGGACAGTGGATGCTCAAGACATATGAGTGGAAACTCATTGAGGTTTTCTTCACTCACTCAAAAGGAAGGTGGACTTGTCACATTTGGTGACAATGCCAAAGGAAAAATCATTGGAATTGGAACTGTTGGAGATCTAAAAACAGTCTCAATCAATAATGTACTTTATGTACAAGGACTAAAACACAATCTGATAAGTATCTCTCAACTTTGTGATGATGGATATACTGTTGATTTTACTAAAAATTGTTGTACTGTTTCTAAAGATAAACTGTTTAAATTTAAAGCACCAAGAACTGAAAATGTCTATACTTTAGATTTAAATTCCTTGTGTAAACAACAAGTAAACTGTTTGACTACTAATGTAAGTGAATCCTGGATCTGGAATAGAATACTTGGTCATTGAAATGTATATGCTTTACATAAGTTATCTAAGAAACATTTAGTTTTTGATTTACCTAGTCTCAAATTTGAAAGTGACAGATTTTGTGATGCATGTCAACTTGGCAAGCAACACAAATCATCATTCAAATATGTTAATAAGGTTTTTACGTCAAAACCTCTTGAACTTATTCATATGGATTTGTTTTAACCTTCATGAGTATAAAGCTTAGCTGTTAAATTATATATATATGTTTTAGTTGATGACTATTCAAGATTTACATGCATTTTAATTTTAAAATTTAAAAATGAAGCTTTTACGTTATTTGAAAGTTTCTGCAAATCTGTTCAAAATGAAAAAGGGTTCAATATAATCTCATTGAGAAGTGATCATGGTAGAGAATTTAAGAATCTAGAATTTAATTCCTTTTGCTAAAATATGGGTATTAAACACACCTTCTCTGCACTAAGAACACCTCAACAAAATGGGATTGTAGAAAGAAGAAATAGAACTATTCAAGAAATGACTAGAACTATGTTAAATGAATATAGCCTACCTATATGTTTCTAGGCAGAAGATGTGAATACGGCTTGTTATATAATTAATAGAGTTTTAATTAGACCTATTTTGGAAAATACACCCTATGAACTATGGAATAATAGAAAACCTAAAGTAAATTACTTTAAAGTTTTTGGATGCAAGGTTTACATCTTAAACACCAAGGATAATCTTGGTAAGTTCGATCCTAAATCTGATA
The DNA here is from genome assembly GCA_963277665.1 of Viscum album. Classification (NCBI taxonomy): domain Eukaryota; kingdom Viridiplantae; phylum Streptophyta; class Magnoliopsida; order Santalales; family Viscaceae; genus Viscum; species Viscum album. Next base: position 1,265,761,053 of record OY728145.1, on the reverse strand, counting down.
AAGGTATTTTCATAGGATATTCTGCTACCTCCAAAGCTTATAGAGTTTATAATAAGAAGTCAAGGACTGTAGAAGAATCAGTTCATGTGAAATTTGATGAATCTGATCCCTTTGAGAAAAGGACAGAACAAATGGATGAACTTGACTCTAATGATAACATGAGACTTGAGAATTTAAATAATGATTTTGAAAATGATATAAAAGAAATTCATTCCAGTTTATAGGAACATGATACTGAAGAACCTTTAAATATATTACCTAGATAGTCTAGAACCCTAAAGAATCACCCTTTAGAAACGGTAATAGGTGACCTAGAAACTGGTGTTCAAACTAGAAGAAACTTAGGAAACCTAGTATAATTCTCTGCCTTCCTATCTCAACAAGAACCCAAGACTATAGAAGAAGATTTAGATGATTAAATATGGGTAATATAAATACAATATGAATTAAACCAGTTTAAAAGAAATGAAGTTATGGAATTAGTGGAAAGACTTAAGAATTATCTTGTAATAGGAACCAAATGGGTCTTTAGAAATAAACAGGATGACCAAGGTACAATAACTAAAAATAAAGCAAGATTAGTAGCTAAAGGATATAATCAAGAAGAAGGAATAGATTATGATGAGACATTTTCACCTGTAGCTAGGTTAGAAGCCATTAGAAACCTTTTAGCCTATGCATCTTATATGAATTTTAAATTATTTCAGATGGATGTTAAATTTGCCTTTTTAAAAGGTTATTTAATGGAGTAAGTTTATGTTGTGCAACCTCCTGGTTTTGAAAACTCCAAAAAATATGATTCTGTTTCTAAACTTACTAAAGCTCTTTATGGCCTTAAATAAGAACCTAGAGCTTGGTATGAAAGATTAAGTTCTTTTCTTTTGAAAAATGATTTTACTGTTGGAATGACATACCCAACATTCTTTAAGAAAACTTTGAAAAATAATGTTTTATTGGTTCAAATTTATGTTGATGATGTAATCTTTGGATCAACTAATAAAACTCTTTCTCATGAATTTTCAAAATTAATGCAAGAATAATTTGAAATGAGTATGATGGTAGAATTAAATTTCTTTTTGGGTCTTCAAATATTTCAAAAAGATTTTGGAAATGTTTTAAATCAAAGAAAATACATTACTGATTTACTTAAGAAATTTGGACTTAAAAACAGCAAGTCATTTACAACTCCTATGTGTACTAATATAAAACATGATTTGGATGAAACTAAGAAATCAGTTGACAATAAGTTATATATAGGTATGATTGGTAGTTTGTTATATCTTACTGCTAGCAGGCCACATATAATGTATTCAGTATGTCTTTGTGCTAGATTTCAATAAAATCCTAAAGAATCCCATCTAACTGGTGTTAAAAGAATTTTTAGATATTTAAAAAGAACTGTTTTTCAATCTCTTCTTTATCCAAAAACTTCTAATTTCGATTTGATTTCATATTCAGATGCTGACTTTAGAAGTTGTAGATTAGATAGAAAAATTACATCAGGTACATGTCACTTTTTATGAAAGTCTTTAGTATCATGGTCTAATAAGAAACAACATTCAGTTGCCCTGTCAACAGCTGAGGCAGAATATGTTTCCGCTGGTATTTGTTGTGCACAGGTTTTGTGGATGAAAAACACTCTTATAGACTTTGGATTGAATTTGAATAATACACCTATTTTATGTGATAATACAAGTGCAATTAAAATTCCAAAAAATCCTATTAGTCATTCTATAACTAAGCACATTGATATAAGGCATCACTTTTTAAGAGATCATGTTATTAAAAAATATATATTTTTAGAATTTATAAATACAAAAATTCAATTAGTAGATATTTTTACTAAACCACTTCCCACTGCAAGGATTGATTTTATTAAGGGGGAGCTGGGTTTATTTAATTTTGAATAATTATTATTTTTAATTTACTTTTATTTATTAATGTAAATTTTATTTTTTTATTGAATTCTGTTTAATATTTTCTTTCTTTTTCCATATTCAAATTTTATTTGTTTTAAATATATCTAATGATTAGTGATTACATGGGATTCAAGACCATCAGAGCCTTTGCGACTTTTAAACACTTTCACTTCTATCGAAACCCTTTCAAAATACGAAAATCGCACTTCCTCTCCTAAACCCTAACCTTCGAACCTCTGAAACCCTAACCTTCAAACCTTCAGAGACTCTCGCAGAAATGGTAATGACTAAAAGATCCAGTGAAGCCGAGCCAAGCAATGCCAAGAGACAATGCACTTAGGGAAGAAAAATCTTACAGGGCAAGGTAATCGATCTCGACTGGTTATTTCAGACAAATCTGTTGCTGAAGAAAGAGCTGTCATTTCAAAATCTTGAACAAATGTTCAATAGTGAAAATATGGAATTTCTGTATGAAGTAGAACTTAGATACTTCTTCCAATCTGTACAGTTTAGTCTGGGAGATACCAAGGATAGTATGTTGGCTAAGATAGAGGATAGGGATTTCTCAATCTCTTCAGTAGAGATTAGTCAGATTCTCAACTACCCTCATGAGAGAGATTTTAATTTCGATTTAAAAAATATTTTAAGATTCTATGCATAAATCCAAAGACATCATGTCTTTTATTTTTGGTACTAAGACAATAAAGAAAATGTTTGTCAAGGATTTGGAGCCTGATCAAAAGATTTTGGTCAAATTTATTCAGACTGGAATAGCTCCATGGATGACAGAAATAGAAAAGATTTTGTACCCAGATATGTATATAATGTATCTTTTGTTAAGAGATATTAAGTTAAACTTTCCAAGATACATGATAAGGTATCTCATTTACTTCTGTCAAAGTGATGCCCGGATGAATTTATACCCTTATGGTCGATTTATTTCTAAACTGTTGTTTAAGAAAGAAATAGTGAGATTAGTGGATGCTCGAGTTAACTGTCATCATAGTAATGTGTTTAATGCTGGAACTTTGAGGAAAGTTGGATATTTCTAGAGCACAATTAAAAGAAAACATTAACCAGTATAAGTTGAGGAAGACTCAGAGAGTGCTCAGGATCAACCAGCTAAGTCCAAGGAGGGACAAGCTGAATCCAGAGTCAGTAATGTAGAAATAAGGATTCTCTTTGAAGTGGGATATGTTTAGGAAGACAGAAGTCAGGAGGGACTTCAATCAAAAAGAAAAACAGCAATAAATGAGGAAGTCACTTCCCCTGCTTTGGAAACAACCACAGAAGCTTTATTTTCTAATTCTTTTTTAAGGGAAGCTGCTTTTGATAAAACCATGGAAGATGTTACTAAAAGAACAACACATGTAGAGGGATCAGGAGTTCCAAAAAAAGCTCAAAGGGAGAATCAAGAACAGATTGTAGATGATGTTGAAGTTGTACTTCAACAGGAAGAAGAGATGGAGGCAGTGCCTAGTGAAGAAGTGTTCCGAACTTAGGAAACTACTGAAAATATTGTTCTTGAAATTCCAGTGGAAGAAAAAGATGCAGATGAATGTGATGATCATGCTTCTGAAGCTCAAACAGAGGTACTTCAAGAGGATTTTTTTGTGGAGGAGTTTGAAAATTCTAAGGAAAAATCTGTGGACCAACCTTCTTAGGACAGAGAAAAAGAAAAATCTGATGCTGAATCATTACCTTTGGTACTGCTGCATCAATCTGAGACTGTGAATCAAGCACAGGGTGCATCTGATTCAAGGAAAGAAGAAGTTGAAGAACTGTACAGAAAGGTATCTCAATTGAAATCTGAGAATGTTTCTCTGAGAAATGCCTTAGATTTAGAACATTTAAAGTTTCAAAAGCTGAAGGAGTTTATAGTTTCAAGGCAAGAAATTGAAATGTTTAAAGAGGATATACTGACTACTGTTACAGAATTGAAATCTGAAATGGTTATGAAGTCAGATTTATCAGATCTGAAGTTGTTTATGGAGAATCAATTTGCATCAGTTGCAAATAATGATGTTAGTGGATCAGGTACATCACCTGATTTAATCAGAAGGTTTCAGGCTATCATAGCTACGATGAGCAACATTAATGATAGGATACAAGATCTTCAATGTAACAGTGCTCCTTTTTCAGTGTTGCTAGACAATCAGAAGTTCATAGTGGATCAACCGACATCTAGTGAGCCATCAATCAGAATTATGTTAAATCAGTTATCAAAGAAGATGTCTGTATTTGTTGAAAAAGAGGAAATGATGCATGAGTTTTTTAGAGTCAATTTAATTGAAGATATTCATATGACTCAAGAGAACAGAGAGCTCATTATCAATCTTGGAGATGGTATGATAAAGAGACTTCGGGAACAGTTTACAGAAATCAAGTATGCAATTCAGAGGAGATAGAACCTGTTGCCTATCTTACCCAAACCTTGATTCCTGTGTATATCATTTTCATGTATATACTGCTGTTTTTGAATGAAAATTTCCTTCATTATTTATTTGTTTCTTTCTTTATTTATTTTATTGAATTTATTTTTTATATGCCAGTACTCTAGATTTAATTATTGATAAATAGTTCATAATAGCATTTACTAATAGTTCAGTGCAATATTAAAAGTGTTAAAATTCATGATTTTTCATTCTTTTTGATATCACAAAAAGGTGGAGAATTTGGATAAACAAAACATTAAAACCTCAACATTTTATTCAGGGGGATATTTAAATGAGAAATTTGGTTTTATAATTATATTTTGGGTGGAGAAGTTTTTATTTAAAACTTTATAACTAATTTTGAAAGTTAATTTTTTTTAAATAATTTTAATTATTTTATGGGTTTTGTGATAATAAAAAAGGGGGATATTGTTGAGAAAAGTATTATTTTCAACAATACATGTTAATGTTATTTAAAGGGGGAAATTATTGAAAATAATACTCTGTCTTTTTATGATAATTTTGATGCTCACAAATACCCTTAGTTATTTTCTAATGATTTTATTTAGTATTTTTCAGGAATTTATTAATTTATTTTACTCTTGAAATAACGAGAATTTATTACTTATTCGAAATCTGCTTTAGCGCATTCTGGAATCACTGTTCATACCTTACGTAGATAAATATAGCGCGGAATATATTTTAGCGCATTCTGGAATCATTGTTCATACCCTACGTGGATAAATGTAGTGTAATTATGAAAAGCGTGTATACTTTTTGAGATAAGAGAAAAATATGGTTAAACAACCATACGTTTTCAGCAAAGTATGGAAGGAGAACCTTACGTTAGTAAGGAACCTTACGTTTTGGTTATCAGCAAAGTATGGTAGGAGAACCGTACATAAATTCTAAACGTTACATTTGTTTCTCAAAGTTATGGTTCATCAATCTTACTTTTGTAAACAACCATACATTCTTGGAAAAGTATGGATCAAATAAAATTATGGATCTTTTACTGTACATTTGAGTGTTGAAGAAAAAGTATGGATGATCAACCCTACGTTTGTGTTCAACCTTACATTGTCAACCCTACGTTTGTGTTCAACCTTACATTGTTAATCTTACGTTTGAAGACTATGTTATTAACCCTACGTTTTGAGGCCACGTCATTAACCTTACGTTTGGCATCAAAAATTTTGACAGACGATATTTATGTGCAACGATCAGTAAGCTGATTTCTGGGCAAATTTCAAGCTGGATTTAAAGTCTTTTTTTAAAGTACGACTTTGACTGATTCAAAGCTGTTTTATTGATGTATTTAAGATCGAATTAAAAGGAAATTTTTATGCCGAGTCTTAAGGGAAGTTACGATTTCTCTGTAAATTCAAAATTTTGAATATCGCGAGTCAGAAGGCGACTTTTATGTATCTAAATGTGCAGGAGATATGCTTAGCTTTAATATATATATATATATGTTCTCTCTGAAACACCAAAAGAGTGTTTATGGTGATCGATCTATTATTGAATAAGGTGGAAAACAGAGATTGAAACTATTCACGTTGATCTGCTAATTCAAGAGGAGCGTCAAAGCTCTGTTTATTCAAGAAGAAGGAACTGGATAGAAGATTCACCTCTTCTACATCGAATATCTACTATGGATCTACTACTTCTGAAGTTTTGAACTATATATCTATATCTACTAAAACTGGATCAACTCAGAACTGCTTCATCTTGAAGATCAATATTTCTAGAGACTTCGATCCATCTACTGTCAATTGCATTCTGTTGCAATTTTGAAGATCAACTGGAAAATTTATTTCTGAATTTCTTTTTATTCTTGAGTAACCAGCTTCTCATTCTAAGCTGTGTAGGTTCGTGTTTGAACCAGAAGGCTTTGTTTTTCCTTGGATTGTAAAGGTGTCATGTAACACCCGAGGCTTTTATGTTATATAAATCATCAAAGGAATCTTTTTATACACACAACACTTGCGTGGCTTTCTTTACATGAAATCGTGACCTTCCTCGATAGCTTGCGTCGTACGCAATACCGAGTTTCACTAAATAATGATATGCTATTAAAATATTATTAAAACTAGCCGTTATGAATATTAATAACCACTTTTTGAAATTTTATAAATTTTATTTTTCAAAATGGACTTCATTTTTGGTTTCGGAATATCGAAATTAGCCTAGGGTGAAATTTTGGTATTTTTCTGAAAACTTTCAATTTTTGATGAATAGTGAAACTACTAAGTGGCTGTTAAAAAAAACTGATTTTTTCATAAAACTTAATTTTACCGCTTCTGTGAGTGGAATTTAAAAAATCCAAGAGAAATGATTGATGTCAGTAAATAAAATGTGGTTCAATGAGATGAAAATAATTTTTTGTGAATAGTAACTTTTTACTTTTTTTACCATGGTTATAAGTAAATAGGGTAATTAAGGGTAAAAATGATATTATTATTACCCTAACACATGTCCTAATTCTATTGAACAAGTGTAATTCGACCAAAAACAAACTTAGGAATAACGTATGACCATTTAGGCCCACTTGGATTAGATTAGGACATTTATTATTAATTTATTTAAAGAAGGGTTAAAATAGTTAAAATCAAAGTTTAATAACTAAATAATTTTTAATATGGGGTTATACATAAGATAAATTCAACTATAAATATTCATTAGAAAGATAAATAAAGTTCCTACATAATGGTATTTTATTTTTAATTTTTAGACATTAAATAATTTAGTTTATTTATGACACAACGATGATGCAGAAATTATCTTATTAATGAAATATTGACATAATTGATGTTATAAATACCCTAATAAATATAATTTGAAACTTTTTATGAATTACACTAATTTTATAGGTTAATATGACTTGTTATTATTGATTTAATTAACTTTTTTAGAACTTATCATTCTGTTATGATTTTCACAAAAATCAATTACGAAATAGTGTCAAAATTGACATAAAATAGTTTTTAAAACAAATATTATATTATTAATTGTTATTTTATTCCTAAAAATCTAAGGTTCAGAAAAATGACTTAGATAAGGTTATATATATTAATAATAAACAACTTGGGGTTCGTTTGGCTTTATATAGTATGTTTATTAACCTTATAGTATAAGAACACAAGAAGACACGGTAAAAGTAAAATTATTTAACTTAATGTTAAATCTAAATGATAAGGTTAAAATAGGAACCTAAACTTGTCTAAATTATATTGGATGAGAGGATTTCGACCCGTACCCACCTTATCCTAAAAATAAATCAATTTTGATCTATTTAAAACCGAACTTGACTTTATAATAAAATAATATTTTTAGTTATTCCAAAGGTGCCCCTCTCCTCCCTTATAAAAGGGCACCTCCTCCCCCTCTTCCTCACACCACTTTGAGCCTTCAAGCTCGGCCAAACCCTGAAATGTTATCCTCTCTAATTCCCTAGAGACATCCTAGAGGTCCTGGTCTTCTTCAAAGACCAATTTTAGTGCCCTAAAAGGAGGTCTCAAAGAAGCACTTCAAAGAAGAGGTAATATCCATTACCGATCCTTTCCAGTTTCTTTCTTCTTCAACTTCTTCTTCTTTAGTTGTTTCATTATGAAGTAATAACATCAGTATCACTCATATACTGATATGTTATTATAAGTATGAAACAACCCTATTTAACCATCTATCCATCCTATGGAAAATGAAATCACCACGCGTGTGTACGTACGGAATACCGTCTCCACGATGTGATGCGACTCGTTCTACATGATCTTCATTTAATAATGATTATATAAATGAATTGAATGAATTAATATGATATATATTACACTAATAACATTTTGGAAATGATGTATCTATAACCTAAAGAGTATAATAAGAATTTATTCGACAAAACACGCATAAGAACAAAAAATTATAAACACCCGAATAACAAGTAGCAATGAAATATTACTACTAAGAAGCTAAGAATATAACCATATATGATATCATAAAAATAAGTATGATTCTGGAATAAGTCAATAACATTATTTAAATCATTATACAGGAGGTTCGGACACTTACAAAGCAAGTCAGACCTAAGGTAAGGGAAATATCACAATCTCATTTTTATCCGAGATTGTTTATACTTTGGCATTTACTGGGGTTTATTTTATCATCCACATCCATGTTTCCTCAATATTTAATATTATTTCCATCCACCTAGAATTTTTTAAATATTATTTTACCCTTAGGTGAGTTTTTAGTAAAAGATATGAAAGGAATATTTTGACGTTTTTCGTACGAGGTACTTTTTTACTTTTTCGACAAAAGTACGAAGAATGTTATTTTAACTTATACGGCATGAATGGATTTTTAAAACATTATTTCCAAGAAGCTTCCTTTACAAGTTTTCAAGTTTATTTTTAATCAACTTCTTTTAGTTATAATTTTATGACATGTTAAGAAATGAAAAGTGTTTTTGAAGTAGAAAGGATATTTTCCTCAAGAATGGAGTTCAAGTGTTTTATCAAAATTATTTTCCATCTAAGATAATATTGGGTTCTGTTTCTATCCATATTATTACATGGATTTTATTATGTTGTGATGGAAATATTTTTATGAATTCCTTTATCTTATATGAATTGTTTTATGATGTCATATTGTTTAAGAATCCCATTTTTATTACATGGGTTTTGCTATGATGTATGGTTTATGATTTTGTGGCACACATAAGAATGGTATCATTATGAGATGGGTGGGACCTATATCTCCCTCCAATGTATTGGGTAAAGATTTTATATCACATGAGATATACATGGATGGAACGGTAGGTTATACCGGTTTAGTGAAGCAGGACTGAAACGAGGGTAACTCGGTTCAGAAATGGACTTTGTCCACTAAGATAGTCTTGGCAATGAGTCTTGACTAATAAGAAATGATTCTCTATGATTATGTGTGTATGCCACAAAATTTCATGTTTTAAGTTATGATTATTGGGATTAAATTTCACTTCTATGATTTATCCCATGTTAGGATATTATGATCTCTTTTGCAGGTAAAGATTTCCAAAAGTTATGTTCTTATGTATATGGTGTGATTGATATTTCTTTTGTTTACCCTTAATGATCATTTGAGCTCGCCCTTTTGTATGTTTTATTTCCCCAGGTTAGGAATAAGGTTATTAAGTAGGATATGCCAAAAAGGGACTCTAGATATGATGAAATAAATGGGAGGCAAAGTAGATGCTCTATGAACCAGTTGTTTATGTTTCCCAGTTTCTAAAGACACTATACCTATACAGTCCTTTCTTGGTTTTGTTATATGTTGTAATAAGTGTTTAACATCCCAAGTAAGTAATGAATAATATATATTTTATCTATGTCTATTAATGATTAAGATAGTGTTTTAGAGGCTTAAAATAAAAATAAATACAATCTTATGCATGGAATACACTAATATTATTAAAAGATTGTTTTACTGCCTTTTGATGGAAAACCCTTTTTAAATCTATCTTGTGACAATTTTATAAACTATGTTTGTCAAAATAAACTTATTCTTTATGATTGGGACATCAAAATTTACTTTGTGTGAATTTTTGGTATTTTTCTGAAAAACTTCAATTTTGATGAATAGTGAAATCACTAAGTGGTACTTATAAAAACTGATTTTCCATTTAAATGAAATTTTGCCACCTTTGTGTATTGAATTTTAAAAATCCGACATACATGGTTGTCACTAAGAAGTAAAATGTGGTTCAATGAGATTAAAATAATTTTTTGGTGAATAGTAACTTATTAAGTTTTTAATCGTGATTAGTGGTAATTAGTGTAGTTTAAGGTAAAAATAATGTTTTAATAATATGAGATGACCTAGACACATGTCCTACCCTCATTGGATGTCTCATGGCCGACCAAGAAAATCCATGGGTCAACTTGGGGACCTCATGGAGCCACTTTGGTTGGGAAATGACATAAATAACTTTTTATTTAATGTTAAAGTAAAAATGACACAAACATGAGTTAGTTTACTAAAACAATTTTTATATGGGGTTATACAAGTCCGATTTTTCACCATAAATATTAATTGGAAAGCTAAAAAGATTTCCTAAATCATAGTATTTTTTTATAATTGTTTGATATTAAATATATAAATGTATTTATGACATCATGATGATGCAGCGATGACCTCATTATTTAACGATTTAAATAAAATGGAAAGACAATGTAATATCTAAGACCTAAACATGTCCAAAACCTATTGGATGAGTGGAGTTATAACCCTTATCACCTTATCCTCAAATTATATCAATGTTGGACCTTAGAAATTCGAAACACTTTTGAAAATAAAATAATAGTTTCATGATTTCCAAAAGTGCCCCTCCTCTCCTCTTATAAAAGGCCCCCACCTCTACCTCATTTCACACACTCCTCAAGCCTTTGGCTCGTCCATCCCCTGACCATTTACTCTCTCCACATCCCTCTACGCATCCTAGAGGATTCCCTTTGGGCAGAATCCTTTCAAAGGAAGCCTTTAGGCTCAAATCAAAAGGAGTTACACATTTAAAGGTAATTCATTCTCTCATGTTCATTTGTTTTATTTTGCTTCTCCAACCCCCTAAACTCTTTTTATTTACTTATTTTGTAACAACACCAGTATATTAAATATAATAGGATGTTGTTATAAGATTTATTCGAGCTACACTCTCACACACCTACATCTAATGGTTAAAGAACATACAGTTTCCGTGGATGGTGAATTTATGCCTCCAGAAATGATGATTGTTCAACATTCCTTTAACACCTTTAATGGTGGCCATTAAGATGTCACTATATTTATATATGATATATAATATATTTATGTTTTCCTTAAAGCTTCTGTTTTTTTCATTTTTGGCATACCTTTATGGTTTCCATTATGGGTAAACACAATATCTTCATTTAAGGAAGTGCGGACTACAGCCCCCTCAAAGTGATTTGATTCGTTAAATACCATATGTGGGACGTATAAAGGATGGAACTATGATATTATATAAGATATTATACTGGAATTATAATATACCTTTATATAATTATGATTCCATTCTATAAAATACGAAATAGAAATGAAAGTAGCGTTCATGCGTACGTACGACTTACCGTCTCCATGAACGGTGCATTTCATTTCTTACCTCTAAATGATTATGTAATATTATAAATGCATGCATGTACTAGATATATATGACATATATGATATCTACATCATGAAATACCATTCTGTATATAATGGATACATGAACAACTTGTAATTATAAAGGGATTATTTTTGACTCAAGTACCAATGATCGTTAAAACGACTGTTATTAACTTAAATAATTACATAGTGTTCATGACATGGCAATAAGTGATATAAAAGGAATAATGAACTTTAAAAAGGTTCTTAAACAAGTAGAAATTAACTCATGTTTATTATTCAGGAGATTAAAGAACGACCGAGTCAAGTCGGACCCGAGGTATGGGACTTCGTCTCAATCTCCTTTCATTGAGGCATATTTTGTTTTATACACAACCTTATTTTATACGGTGTATAAACCCCTTTGACTTTTACGTTTATCCAAAAGGAATATTTTTTATACGGAGAGTTTACTAAACGACAAAAGGGAATGTTTTTGTCATACGTATGTGGTGACAACGACTTCTCCGCCGCCGTGACCATTATTTGAGTTTCGGCTTCCTCTACAAGCCATACCTTCTTTTTAAAAGAAAAATAAATACCATGTTTTACTTTTCTTTTATTTTGGTATTGAAAATGGTTTTCATAATGTATTTATCAATGTGTTGTATTGATATCTTGTGATTGAAAGGTGGAAATGTTGTGTTTCCTTTATACATGTTTTATGTGATACGATTATGTTGATGGTTCTTGGGTATTATTATGAAGACGGGTGGTTCTGTGATAGACTAAGGGATAGTGAGCCCGATATAGCTCTCCAATGCATTGGGTAACGCGAAGGAGTGAAACGTTAAGGTTTCTCCGAAGAGATTTAGGGAATATACTGTGATAGGTATTCCAAACGTAACCAAGAGGGTTACTCCCTACGTAAGAATGTTATGAATGCCTCAAGTTACCTTTATGTCTTATGATTTCTATGATTTACTCATGATTTGATGAGGCATGTTAAAGTGCTTAGGTTTTATGGGTATAGTATGATTTCATTCTTATGTATATATGTACCCATGTTTCCTTTCCATGTTTTTAGAACCCATACTGAGCTTTTTATGCTCATCCCAAGTTTTTTTGAAATGATTTTCACAGGTCAAGGGAAAGGTACATGATATGATGATAGTGTCAAGGAAGTGTCAAGAAAGAATCCATGTTTTATCTTAAATATGTTTCCATTGATGGGAATGAAGAATACTATCTTTATATAACCACTTTGTTTATATGTGGAATGTAATGAAAGTTTTATGATCTAATTCTCTAAAACACTAAACCCGAAAAGATCCTCAATGTGTAATCTTGTAATAACTCAATATTAAGTAAGGTTTAAGGCTGGGGCCTTATAGTTGGTATCAGAGGTCAGTTTAGATAACTTTAGGAGTTAGAATTTTATTAGATGATTATCCAAAAATATTTTTTTTTGAAATGATATAGCATTTGAAGATTACCATGTTGCTTCATCTAAGACATGTTTGTTTAGAATGGTTTTCCGCAGAGGAAACAGGGAAGCAGTGCTAGGAAGGCATACAGAAGTAAATAACCTTCCGAATCCGCATCTCGAGATGTTTGGAATTGGAACTGAACAATTTGTTGCAGTGATGACATAGTTGACTTAGGCTATAAATGGTGGTGGTATCCATGCACGAGATCAGCCAGATCAACCGCAGAGGAACATGTCAGTGGTGGAACATTTCATGAGGCAACATCCCCCATCATTCAGAGGATCATCTGACCCTGTGTTAGCTGAAGGGTGGATTAAAGCATTGGAGAAGATTTTCAATGTCATGGGGTGTTCAGACAATCTAAAGGTTAGTATTGCTATTTACCGTTTAGAGGGTGAGGCAGATCAGTGGTGGTCGATGGTTAAAAATATCAGGGACGCTGATGAGATTGATGCTCTCGACTGGGATGAATTCAAAGGTATGTTTCTTGAGAAGTATTTTCCTAAGGCTGTTCGACTTAGGATGGAAAATTAATTCTTGGAATTGAGGAAAGAGGAAGACTCAGTGGCTACCTATGAATAAAGGTTCACTCGATTGGCAAGGTATGCTCCAAATTTTATCAGAGACCTTGATAGTAAAATCAATCGTTTTTACTCAGGATTAAAGCCAAAATATCGAAGGGAATTAGCTTCTTGTGAGTTTAAAAGTTATGAAAAGCTTGTTCGATGTGCTGAGAAGGTGGAAATGGAGTTTGCCGATGACTAAGTGTTCTATAACAACCAGCAGAAGAAGCGACTGAGGTGGCAGGAGAAAGGTAAGAATTCTTCAAAAAAGTCTGATGGTAAGAAAACTAAGTTTCTAGTTTTTGATAAATGTGGCAAAAGGCATGCTGGGGAATGTCTTCTGAATTCTGGAAAGTGCTACCGATGTGGTAAGATGGGACATAAGGCTCGTGATTGCACTGAAAAGGATCAAGGTGAAGGTAAGACCAAATTTGATTTACAGTTAGTGAAATGTTATAAGTGCAATGAGATGGGTCACTAGGAAAATGAGTGTCCGACAAAGAGCTTGAGTGATGGGAAGAAGTTGGACTATAAGCAGAAAGGGGTGGTGAAATCTTTTGCAACTACTTCGGCAGACGTCGGGCCATCAAATGAAGTTGTATCAGGTACTTTGTTTGTTTTTCCATATTATGCCAGTGTGTTGTTTGATTCGGGGTCTACACATTCATTCATCTCTGAAACCTTTTCTAGTAAAATGGGAATACCATCTCAAGAAATGACTCCTGAACTTGTGGTAAAAACACCTGGGGGAAATGTTGAGGCAAAAAGAATTTATAAGAATCTTCCTATCCTTATCTGTGGAAAGAACCTTCTTGAAAACCTTATTGTTCTAACTCTAGTAGAGTTTGATGTTATCCTGGGTATGGATTGGCTCTCTATTTACCATGCTAAGATTGACTGTAGAGCTAAAGAAGTTTCTTTTCAGAAAGACTTTCAGTTTGTGTACAAGAATGAACCCTTACTGTTGATAACTTATCAAGAGGCCGAGAAACTTGTAAAAGATGGAAATGAATGTTACCTTGCACACATCGTTGAAAATAAAAAAAAACTGTTCAAATTAATGATGTGCCAGTGGTAAATGAGTATCCTGATGTTTTTCCTGATGAGTTTCATGGAATAATACCAGATCTGGAAGTTGAGTTTATTGTTGACTTAGTTCCTGATGCTAAGCCAATTTCAAAACCTCCTTATCGAATGGCTCAAATTTAACTTTTAGAGTTGAAGGATCAATTGCAAGATTTATTAGAGAAAGGTTTCATTCGACCTAGCACATCACCATTGGGTTCTCCTGTTTTATTTGTTAAAAAGAAAGATGGTTCTATGAGACTTTGCATTGATTATAGAGCCTTGAATAATATCACTGTTAAGAACAAATATCCTTTACCTCATATCGATGATTTGTTTGATCAGCTCCAGGGAGCTCAGTTTTTTTCAAAGATTGACTTGAGATCGGGGTACCATCAGCTGAAAGTAAAGGAGGCAGATATTCTGAAGACCGCGTTCTGTACGAGATATGGCCATTATGAATTTGTAGTAATGCCTTTTGGGCTAACCAATGCACCTGATGTATTCATGGACTTAATGAATAGAATTTTCCATGAGTTCTTGGATAAGTTTGTGGTGGTTTTCATTGATGATATTTTGGTGTTTTCTAAAAGTAAAGAGGAGCATGAAAGACATTTAAGGGTTATCTTACAAACCTTAAAAGAAAATAAACTGTATGGAAAATTCAGCAAGTGTGAGTTTTGGTTGCAACAAATTTTTTTCCTTGGTCATATTGTTTCTAAAGATGGAATAACTGTTGATCCTGCAAAAACAAAAGTTGTGGAAGAATGACCAAGACCCACAAATGTAACCGAGATTCATAGCTTCCTTGGTTTGGCAGGCTATTACCGAAGGTTTGTTAGAAATTTTTCACAATTATCTAGTCCAATGACAAACTAACTCGGAAGGGTGTTAAGTTTATCTGGACAAAAGAATGTGATGATTGTTTTTAGTAATTGAAAAGAAGATTGGTGAATGCTCCAGTTTTGGCACTACCTTCCAGGAATGGTGAGTTTGTTATATACAGTGATTCTTCATTGAAAGGACTTGGTTGCATCCTAATGCAGAATGATCAGGTAATTGCTTATGCTTCACGACAGTTGAAAACTCATGAGGTAAATTACCCTACACATGATTTGGAATTAGCTGCTGTTGTTTTTGCTTTAAAAATTTGGAGGCATCATTTGTATGGAGTAAAGTGTGAAATATATACCGATCACAAAAGTTTAAAGTATATATTCACTTAGAAATAGTTAAACATGAGACAGAGGAGATGGATGGAATTAATCAAGGATTATGATTGTACAATTCATTACCATCCGGAAAAAGAAAATAAAGTGGTTGATGCTTTGAGTCGAAAAAGTAATGCTTCATTAGCAATGTTGTGTTTGGAACGTGATCCTTTGGTTAAGGATTTGATGAAATTTGGCATAGAAGTTGTTGGTGCAGGAAGTTATTCTGTTTTGTTTCAGGTATCAGTGATATCATCTCTATCAGATAGAATCAACCAAGCATAGAAGCAAGACAGTGAGTTGCAGAAAAAGGTAGAGCTGGTTCAGAAAGGTAAGTTGCCTGAATTCAACATTGATAATGATTGTGTTTTGAGATTTGGGAAGAGATTGTGTGTGCCTTGTGATTCACAGTTGAAGAGAGATTTGTTATGTGAATCTCATAGTTCTCCGTTTTCAGTTCATCCGGGCAGTACTAAGATGTATAGAGATCTGCGGGAGTATTACTGGTGGGATGGAATGAAAAGAGATATTACTGATTTTACTATGAAGTGTTTGACATGTCAATAGGTTAAAGCAGAGCGGCAGTTACCGAAAGGGATGCTTCAGCCTTTACCAGTGCCAGAGTGGAAATTAGAGAATATATCCATGGACTTTGTTGTGGGATTACCGAAGACATCTCGAGGTAATAATGCAATCTGGGTTATTGTTGATCGCTTGACCAAATATGCTCATTTCCTTGCTATACAAGATACTTTATCTCTAGATCAACTTTCCCGTTTGTATCTTAAAGAGATAGTCAGGTTACATGGAGTTCCTCTCTCCATTGTATCGGATCGTGATCCCAGGTTTACTTCTAACTTTTGGAAAGGCCTTCAGAAGTCGATGTGTACTGAATTAAATTTTAGTACAGCTTTTCATCCTCAATCAGATGGGTAGTCAGAACAAACAATTTAGACCTTGGAGGATATGCTACGAGATTGTTCGATGGATTATCAGGGACGTTGGGACCAACATCTTTCTTTGGTTGAATTTTCATATAATAACAGTTTTCATTCCAGTATACAGATGGCACCATTTCAGGCATTATATGGGAAGCGATGTCGAACTCCATATTTCTGGGATGAAGTGGGTGAAAGGAAGTTGATGGGACCAGAATTGGTAGAAGAGTTGGTAGAAAAAGGTCAGCTGATTCAGAAGCACATGAGAATAGCTCAGAGTAGGCAGAAGAGTTATGCGGACAACCGGAGGAAGGATCTATCTTTCGAGGTAGGTGATCATGTTTTTCTCAAGGTTTCTCCTTGGAAAAGTGTGATGAGATTTGGTAAGAAAGGAAAGTTGAGTCCAAGGTTTATTATACCATATGAAATTTTGGATAGAGTTGGATCAGTTGCTTACCGAGTGGCTTTACCTCCGAGTTTATCTCAGGTACACAATGTTTTTCACGTTTCGATGTTGAGAAAGTATATGTCAGATCCATCTCATGTTTTGAGTCCAGAAGTAGTTCAGCTGGAAGAGAACCAATCATATGAGGAACAACCGGTCTAGATTCTTGACCACAGGGAGCAAGTGTTACGGAATAAGGTGATTCACTAGGCAAAGGTTTTGTGGAAAAACCACATGATTGAATAGGCAACATGGGAATCTGAAAATGCAATGAGGGATAAGTACCCCCATTTATTCGATAAGTAAATAAATTATGGGGACGCAATTTTCTAAAGGGGGGAAGGATGTAACATCTCAAGTAAGTAATGAATAATAGATATTTTATCTATGTCTATTAATGATTAAGATATTGTTTTAGAGGCTTAAAATGAAAATAAATACAATCTTATGCATGGAATACACTAATATTCTTAAAAGATTGTTTTACTATCTTTTGATGGAAAACCCTTTTTAAATCTATCTTGTGACAATTTTATAAACTATGTTTGTCAAAATAAACTTATTCTTTATGATTGGGACATCAAAATTTACTTTGTGTGAATTTTTGGTATTTTTCTGAAAAACTTCAATTTTTGATGAATAGTGAAATCACTAAGTGGTACTTATAAAAAATGATTTTCCATTTAAATGAAATTTTTCCACCTTTGTGTATTGAATTTTAAAAATCCGACATACATGGTTTTCACTAAGAAGTAAAATGTGGTTCAATGAGATTAAAATAATTTTTTGGTGAATAGTAACTTATTAAGTTTTTAATCGCGATTAGTGGTAATTAGTGTAGTTTAAGGTAAAAATAATGTTTTAATAATATGAGATGACATATACACATGTCCTACCCTCATTGGATGTGTCATGGACGACCAAGAAAATCCATGGGTCAACTTGGGGACCCCATGGAGCCACTTTGGTTGGGAAATGACATAAATAAATTTTTATTTAATGTTAAAGTAAAAATGACACAAACATGAGTTATTTTACTAAAACAATTTTTATATGGGGTTATACAAGTAAGATTTTTGACCATAAATATTAATTGGAAAGCTAAAAATATTTCCTACATCATAGTATTTTTTTATAATTTTTTGACATTAAATAAATAAATGTATTTATGACATCATGATGATGCAGCGATGACCTCATTATTTAATGATTTAAATAAAATGGAAAGATAATGTAATATCTAAGACCTACACATGTCCAAAACCTATTGGATGAGTGTATTTCGAACCCTTATCACCTTATCCTCGAATTATATCAATGTTGGACCTTAGAAATTCTAAACACTTTTGAAAATAAAATAATAGTTTCATGATTTCCAAAAGTGCCCCTCCTCTCCTCTTATAAAAGGCCCCCACCTCTACCTCATTTCACACACTCCTCAAGCCTTTGGCTCGGCCATCCCCTTCCCATTTACTCTCTCCAAATCCCTCTACTCATCCTAGAGGATTCCCTTTGGGAAGAATCCTTTCAAAGGAAGCCTTTAGGCTCCAATCAAAAGGAGTTACACATTTAAAGGTAATTCATTCTCTCATGTTCATTTGTTTTATTTTGCTTCTCCAACCCCCTAAACTCTTTTTATTTACTTATTTTGTAACAACACAAGTATCTTAAGTATACTAGGATGTTGTTATAATATTTATTCGAGCTACACTCTCACACACCTACATCTAATGGTTAAAGAACATACGGTTTCCGTGGATGGTGAATTTATGCCTCCCGAAACGATGATTGTTCAACATTCCTTTAACACCTTCAATGGTGGCCATTAAGACGTCACTATGTTTATATATGATATATAATATGTTTATGTTTTCCTTAAAGATTCTGTTTTTTTTATTTTGGGCATACCTTTATGGTTTCCATTATGGTTAAACGCGATATCTTCATTTAAGGAAGTGCGGACTACCGCCCCCTCAAAGTGATTTGATTCGTTAAATACCATATGTGGGACGTATAAAGGATGGAACTATGATATTATATATGATATTATACTGGAATTATAATATACCTTTATATCATTATGATTCCATTCTATAAAATACGAAATAGAAATGAAAGTAGCGTTCATGCGTACGTATGGCTTACCGTCTCCATGAACGGTGCATTTCATTTCTTACCTCTAAATGATTATGTAATATTATAAATGCATGCATGTACTGGATATATATGACATATATGATATATAAATCATGAAATACCATTCTGGATATAATGTATACATGAACAAATTGTAATTATAAAGGGATTATTTTTTACTCAAGTACCAATGATCGTTAAAACGACTGTTATTAACTTAAATAATTACATAGTGTTCATGACATGGAAATAAGTGATATAAAAGGAATAATGAACTTTAAAAAGTTTCTTAAACAAGTAGAAATTAACTCAAGTTTATTATTCAGGAGATTAAATAACGACCGAGTCAAGTCGGACCCGAGGTATGGGACTTCGTCTCAATCTCCTTTCATTGAGGCATATTTTGTTTTATACACAACCTTATTTTATACGGTGTATAAAACCCTTTGACTTTTATGTTTATCCAAAAGGAATCTTTTTTATACGGAGCGTTTACTAAACGACAAAAGGGAATGTTTTTGTCGTACGTATGCGGCGACAATGACTTCTCTGCCGCCGTGACCATTATTTGAGTTTTGGATTCCTCTACAAGCCATACCTTCTTTTTAAAAGAAAAATAAATACCATGTTTTACTTTTCTTTTATTTTGGTATTGAAAATTGTTTTCATAATGTATTTATCAATGTGTTTTATTGATATATTGTGATTTAAAGGTGGAAATGTTATGTTTCCTATATGCATGTTTTATGTGATACGATTATGTTGATGGTTATTGGGCATTATTATGAAGATGGGTGGTTCTATGATAGACTAAGGGCGGGTGAGCCCGATATAGATCTCCAATGCATTAGGTAACGCGAAGGAGTGAAACGTTAAGGTTTCTCCGAAGAGATTTAGGGAATATACTGTGATGGGTATTCCAAACGTAACCAAGAGGGTTACTCCCCACGTAAGAATGTTATGAATGCCTCAAGTTACCTTTATGTCTTATGATTTCTATGATTTACTCATGATTTAATGAGGTATGTTAAAGTGCTTATGTTTTATGGGTAAAGTATGATTTCATTGTTATGTATATATGTACCCATGTTTCCTTTCCATGTTTTTATAACCCATACTGAGCTTTTTATGCTCATCACAAGTTTTTTTGAAATGATTTTCACAGGTCAAGGGAAAGGTACATGATATGATGATAGTGTCAAGGAAGTGTCAAGAAAGAATCCATGTTTTATCTTAAATATGTTTCCATTGATGGAATGTAATGCAAGTTTTATGATCTAATTCTCTAAAACTCTAAACCCGAAAAGATCCTCAATGCGTAATCTTGTAATAACTCAAGATTAAGTAAGGTTTAAGGCTGGGGCCGTATAAAGTGTGCTTCAATTCTGAAGTAATAACAATGTATTTAAATTATGGGTCGTTATAGTTGGTATCAGAGGAAAGGTATAGTCATCCTTTGGAAACTAGGATACGAAAGCCTTAGTAAGAACCCTAAGGATAAGTCTAAGCATAGAATACAATCTTAGTGTTTTAGAAATGGCCATTAATAACCTAGGATAAGACATTAAGTGTGAAATTTTATTCTTGATTATGTGGTTTTCCTATTATAATTAGTGTTGCTCACACTATTCTTCTTGGTTTTAGTCAATGGATAGAACCCGAAGGAACCGTGTTAATGTGGAATGTGACGGGAAATGCAATGATTGTACCCCTGAACAACCAAACGTTATGGGAGCTGGAATGCAAAATATTATATCCATCCTCACACAACTTTCTCAAGCTATGAATCATGCAGGACTTCCAAACGAGCAAAGGAAGGAGAAAAATTCTATTGAATCCTTCATGAGACAGCGTCCACCTTCATTCAACGGGTCTACTGATCCATTAGTTGCTGAACAATGGATTAGTACTACTAAAAAGATATTTTCATTTCTTCAATGTTCTGAGCATGATAAAGTCATCCTAGCAGTGTATCGTTTGGAGGGTGATGCTGATCAATGGTGGAATCTTATTAAGAATACGAGGCAAAGGGATGAAATTGAGTCCATGGAATGGGATGAGTTCAAGAACTTATTTTTCAATAAGTACTTCCCTCGTATTCTCCGAACAAAGATGGAGAAAGAGTTTCTTGAACTGAAGAAAAAGGATGATGAATCTGTTGGTACCTATGAAGCAAATTTTACAAGACTTGCAAGGTACGCTTCTAGTATTATTATCCAACCTGAGAGTAAGATCGATTGATTCTTTAGTGGCTTAAAACCAAGTCTTCGAAGGGCCTTAGCCATAAGGGACTTCAATAGCTACGAGGAAATCGTTTGATGTGCTCTCAAAGTTGAGATGGAGATTGGAGTAACCCATCAGTCATATGGGTTTGATAAGAAGAGGAAAATGGAATTCAAAGGAAAATCTAAAGAGCACACTGAAAAGAAGATGAGCTTTCCCTTATGCACAAAGTGTGGAAAGATACATGGAGGGAGTTGTCTTAAAGGGACAAGTAAATGTTTCAAATGTGTAAAGGAAGGTCATCGGGAATTTGAATGCCGCAATGATGGGAAGAAGATGTCTAATGATGCAAACAAAGGAAGGGATGCACAGAATGAACCTACTACACTTTAATGTTTCAAGTGCAAGGAGATGGGGCATTATGCCAATAAATTCCCAAATCCAAGGGTTGATGATGATGGTCGACGTCAACAAACTCTTAAGGCTAAAGACAAAGGAAAGTCACGTGCAATTTCTATTAGCGATGTGGAGTACGATAATGATGTGGTGAAAGGTACACTTACCATCCACTCTAAAGTAGAAAATGTTTTATTTGATTCTGGATCCACCCACTCCTTTATTTCTGAAGAATTTTCTAAGGGTACCACTATATTACTTCAACAATTAGATGTTGAGTTTGTTGTGACAACACCTAATGGCACAACAGTCGCATCAAAAGTTTATAATTCTTCTCCGATTGAAGTTTGTGGGAAAGTGCTTCCTGTAAATCTTGTGATCCTTCCTATAGTGGAATTTGATGTGATTCTTGGCATGGATTGGCTTTCTCTACATGAAGCTCATATCAATTGCCAAAGAAGGGAAGTCACATTTCATATTCCAGATCAATTTATGATCGTCTATCGATGCAAGGATGAACATAACCTTCCAGTGGAAATTTCTTCCATTTTATGGGTATTGATTCCACTAAATGAAGGTTATTTATCTCAAATGGTTGGTGAGAAACTCACGATTAAGAATATGCCTATTGTACGGGAGTTTGATGATGTCTTTCCGGAGGAATTACCGGGTCTTCCACCGAATCGTGAAGTTGAGTTTTCACTAGAACTCGTACCGGGTGCTTTGCATATTTCAAAGACAACTTATAGAATGACCCCAATTGAGTTGCAGGAATTGAAGAAGAAACTCCAAGAGAATCTTGATAAGGGGTTCATATGCCCTAGTGCATCACCTTGGGGAGCACCTGTTCTATTTTTTAAGAAGAAAGATGGATCAATGAGACTCTGCATTGATTATCGATAACTTAACAAGATCACTATCAAGAACAAATATCCTCTCCCATGCATTGATGACATATTTGACCAACTACGCGGAGCTCAATACTTTTCCAAGATTGATCTTCGTTCAGGGTATCATTGATTAAGGGTCAAAAGGGAGGATATACCAAAGACTAATTTCCGTACAAGTTATGGACACTATGAATTTATAGTGATGCCATTTGGTCTTACTAATGCCCCTGCTATCTTCATGGATCTGATGAATAGAGTCTTTAGAGACTATCTTGATCAGTTTGTGGTAGTCTTTATAGACGATATTCTTGTATATTCAAAGAGAAAGGAAGAACATGAAGATCACTTGAGAATTATATTGAAGACCCTGACAGAGGAGAAGATTTATGCCAAATTTACCAAGTGTGAATTTTGGCTTCAAAAAGTTTCATTTTTGGGTCACATAATCTCAAAAGATGGGATATCTGTGGATCCAGCAAAAATAGAGGTTATCGAAAGATGGTCGAGACCAACAACAGTAACCGATATCCGAATTTTTCTTGGTTTGGCTGGATATTATAGATGTTTTGTGAAAGATTTTTCACGATTATCTAATCCACTCACCAAGTTGACTCGAAAAGGAGTCAAGTTTGTTTGGATGGAGGAATGTGAAGAGAATTTCAAGGAGTTGAAAAGAAGGTTATCCAGTGCACCTGTGCTCACACTGCCTTATAGTGGAGAAAGGATTGTGATCTACAGTGATGCATCCAAGAAGGGATTGGGGTGTGTTCTTATGCAAAATGATATGTTGATATCTTATTCCCCACGATAGTTGAAAATACATGAGAAAAATTACCCAACTCATGATTTGGAGTTAGCTGCGGTAATCTTTGCATTAAAGATTTGGAGGAATTATCTTTATGGAGAAAGGTGTGACATTTATACTGATCATAAAAGTTTAAAGTATATTTTCACACAAAAGGATCTGAATATGCGCCAAAGAAGATGGTTGGAGCTGATTAAGGATTATGACTGCTCAATCCATTACCACCCTGGGAAAGCAAACAAGGTGGCAAATGCATTAAGTCGACAAGACCATGCTAGTTTATCCATGATGAGGATCACAAAAGATACAATATTTATGTATTTACAAAGGATGGATCTTGGAATTATAATGGAAGGGGAAAAATCTTATCTTTCTCAAATGAATGTTCAACCATCTATACATGTGAAAATTAAAGAGGCGCATAAAGAAGATGTCGAGTTACAAAAGACGGTGAGAAATGTTCCTAAATTCAACCTTGATTGTGAGGGGATAATAAAGTTCAGGAATCGGGTTTGTGTTCCTCCCATCCTTGAATTAAAGAAGGAGCTGCTGGATGAGGCTCCTAGTTCTTCATTATCTATTCATCCTGGAAGCACGAAGATGTATAGGGTCCTGAAAGAGTACTTCTGGTGGGATGGCATGAAAAGAGATGTTGCGGAATATGTCTCTTGATGCTTGGTTTGTCAAGAAGTTAAAGGTAAGAGATAGAAGTCTAAGGGGATGTTGCAACCATTACCCATACCTGAATGGAAATGGGAAAACATCACTATGGACTTTGTCACAGGACTTCCTAAAACATCCAAAGGCAATAATGCTATCTGGGTCATAGTTGATCGTCTTACCAAGTCTGCACACTTCATTGCTATTAGAGAGGATTTCTCTCTGGATCAGCTTGCCAGGATATATGTAAAGGAAGTGGTAAGATTGCATGGAGTACCACTTTCTATTATATCTGATCGGGATCTGAGATTTACCTCGAAGTTCTGGCAAAGTCTTCAACATACTCTGGATACAGAGTTGAGTTTCAGCACTGCTTATCATCCTCAGACAGATGGTCAGTCTGAGAGAACAATTCAAACTCTAGAAGACATGTTGAGAGCTTGCTCTATGGATTTCAAAGGTGGTTGGGATCAACACCTACCTTTGGTGGAATTTTCTTATAATAATAGCTTTCACTCCAGTATTCAGATGGCTCCTTATGAAGCTCTCTATGGAAAGAAATGCAGGACTCCAACTTGCTGGGATGAAGTTGGGGAAAGAAAGCTATTAGGACCTGATCTCGTTGATGAAATGGAAAAAAGGTCAGATCTATTCAACAACACATAAGAGAAGCTCAGAGTCGATAGAAAAGTTATGCCGAAAACTGAAGAAAAGTCCTAGAGTTTGAAGTGGGTGATAAAGTGTTCTTACGAATATCTCCCAGGAAGAGGGTTATGAGATTTGGAAAGAAGGGGAAGTTGAGCCCTAGATATATCGGTCCTTTCGAAATACTGGATCGTGTTGGGAAGGTAGCTTACCAATTGG
The DNA here is from genome assembly GCA_963277665.1 of Viscum album. NCBI lineage: Eukaryota > Viridiplantae > Streptophyta > Magnoliopsida > Santalales > Viscaceae > Viscum > Viscum album. The sequence goes on along the minus strand of OY728145.1, from coordinate 1,265,735,885 downwards.
AGCTTCCACCGAATCTCTCTCAAGTTCACGATGTGTTCCATGTATCTCTCCTGAGAAAGTACATACCTGATCCTTCACATGTACTTAGCTCAGAAGTTGTACCGCTGGAGAAAGATCTTTCTTATGAAGAACAACCGATAGAGATTCTGGATCATAGCGAAAAAGTCCTACGAAACAAGACCACTCGATTGGTGAAAGTTTTATGGAGGAACCACCAATTATAAGAAGCTACATGGGAGCTTGAGAATATGATGAGGGAGAGGTATCCTCATCTGTTTGTTACAAAGTGACGAATTTCAAGGGAGAAATTCATTTTAAGGGGGGTATAATGTAACACCCGAGACTTTTATGTTATATAAATCCTCAAAGGAATATTTTTATACACATAACACTTTCTTGGCTTTGTTTACATGAAATTGTGACCTTCCTCGATAGCTTGCATCGTACGCAATACCGAGTTTCACTAAATAATGATATGCTATTAAAATATTATTAAAACTAGCCGTTATGAATAGTAATAACCACTTTTTGAAATTTTATAAATTTTATTTTTCAAAATGGACTTCATTTTTGGTTTCGGAATATCGAAATTAGCCTAGGGTGAAATTTTGGTATTTTTCTGAAAACATTCAATTTTTGATGAATAGTGTATCTACTAAGTGGCTGTTAAAAAAAACTGAATTTTTCATAAAACTTAATTTTACCGCTTCTGTGAGTGGAATTTCAAAAATCCGAGAGACACGGTTGATGTCAGTAAGTAAAATGTGGTTCAATGAGATGAAAATAATTTTTTTATGAATAGTAACTTTTTACTTTTTTTACCACAGTTAAAAGTAAATAGGGTAATTAAGGGTAAAAATGATATTATTATTACCCTAACACATGTCCTAATTCTATTGGACAAGTGTAATTAGACCAAAAACAAACTTAGGAATAAAATATGACCATTTATGCCCACTTGGATTAGATTAGGACATTTATTATTAATTTATTTAAAGAAGGGTTAAAATAGTTAAAATCAAAGTTTAATAACTAAATAATTTTTAATACGGGGTTATACATAAGATAAATTCGACTATAAAGATTCATTAGAAATCTAAAAATATTTCCTACATAATGGTATTTTATTTTTAATTTTTAGACATTAAATAATTTAATTTATTTATGACACAACGATGATGCAGAAATTATCTTATTAATGAAATATTGACAGAACTTATGTTATGAATACCCAAATAAATATAATTTGAGACTTTTTATGAATTCCACTAATTTTATAGGTTAATATGACATGTTAGTATTGATTTAATTAAATCTTTTCGAACTTATAATTTTGTTATAATTTTCACAAAAATCAATTACTAAATAGTGTCAAAATTGACATAAAATAGTTTTTAAAACAAATATTATATTATTAATTGTTATTTTATTCCTAAAAATCTAAGGTTCGTCCAAATGACTTATATAAGGTTATATATATTAATAATAAACAACTTGGGGTTCGTTTGGCTTGATATAGTAAGTTTATTAACCTTATAGTATAAGAACACAAGAAGACACGGTAAAAGTAAAATTATTTAACTTAATGTTAAATCTAAATGATAAGGTTAAAATTGGAACCTAAACTTGTATAAATTCTATTGGATGATAGGATTTCGACCCATCCCCACCTTAGCCTCTAAATAAATCAATTTTGGAGCTATTTAAAACCGAACTTGACTTTATAATAAAATAATATTTTTAGTTATTCCAAAGGTGCACCTCTCCTCCCTTATAAAAGGGCACCTCCTCCCCCTCTTCCTCACACCAATTTGAGCCTTCAAGCTCGGCCAACCCCTACCATTTTCTCCTTTAAACTTCCCTATATACATCCTATAGGTCCTGGTCTTCTTCAAAGACCAATTTTAGTGCCCTAAAAGGAGGTCTCAAAGAAGCACTTCAAAGAAGAGGTAATATCCATTACCGATCCTTTCCAATTTATTTCTTCTTCAACTTATTATTCTTTAGTTATTTCATTATGAAGTAATAACATCAGTATCAATAATATAATGATATGTTATTATAAGTATGAAACAACCCTATTTAACCATCTATCCATCCTACGGAAAATGAAATCACCACGCGTGCGTACGTACGAAATACCGTCTCCACGATGTGATGCGACTCGTTCTACATGATCTTCATTTCATAATGATTATATAAATGAATTGAATGAATTAATATGATATATATTACACTAATACCATTCTGGAAATGAGGTATCTATAACCTAAAGAGAATAATAAGAATTTATTCGACAAAACACGCATAAGAACAAAAAATTATAAACACCCGAATAACAAGTAGCAATGAAATATTACTACTAAGAAGATAAAAATATAACAATATATGATATCATAAAAATATGTATGATTCTGGAATAAGTCAATAACATTATTTAAATCATTATACAAGAGGTTCGGACACTTACAAAGCAATTCGGACCTAAGGTAAGGGAAATATCACAATCTCATTTTTATCCGAGATTGTTTATACTTTGGCATTTACTGGGGCGTATTTTATCATCCACATCCATGTTTCCTCAATATGTAATATTATTTCCATTCACCTACAATTTTTTAAATCCTATTTTACCCTTTGGTGAATTTTTAGTAAAAGATATGAAAGGAATATTTTGACGTTTTTTGTACGAGGTACTTTTTGACTTTTCCGACAAAAGTACAAAGAATGTTTTTTAACTTATACGGCATGAATGGATTTTTAAAACATTATTTCCAAGAATCTTCCTTTACAAGTTTTCAAGTTTATTTTTAATCAACTTCTTTTAGTTATAATTTTATGACATGTTAAGAAATGAAAAGTGTTTTTGAATTAGAAAGGATATTTTCCTCAAGAATGGAGTTCGAGTGTTTTATCAAAATTATTTTCCATCTAAGATAATATTGGGTTCTGTTTCTATCCCTATTATTACATGGATTTGATTATGTTGTGATGGAAATATTTTTATGAATTCCTTTATCTTATATTAATTGTTTTATGATGTCATATTGTTTAAGAATCCAATTTTTATTACATGGGTTATGCTATGATGTATGGTTTATGATTTTGTGGCACACATAAGAATTGTATCACTATGAGATGGGTGGGACCTATATCTACCTCCAATGAATTGGGTAAAGATTTTATATCTCATGAGATAGACATGGCTGGAACGGTAGGTTATACCGGTTCAGTGAAGCAGTACTGAAATGAGGGTAACTCGATTCAGAAATGGACTTTGTCCACTAAGATAGTCTTGGAAATGAGTCTTGAATAATAAGAAATGATTCTCTATGGTTATATGTGTATACCACAAAGTTTCATGTTTTAGGTTATGATTATTGGGATTACATTTCACTTCTATGATTTATCCCATGTTATGATATTATGATCTCTTTTGTAGGTTAAGATTTCCAAAAGTTATGTTCTTATGTATATGGTGTGATTGATATTTATTTTGTTTACCATTACTGAGAATTTGAGCTCACCCTTTTGTATGTTTTATTTCCCCAGGTCAGGAATAAGGTTATTAAGTAGGATATTCCAAAAAGGGACTCTAGATATGATGAAATAAATGGGAGGAAAAGTAGATGCTTTATGAACCAGTTGTTTATGTTCCACAGTTTCTAAAGACACTATACCTATACGGTCCTTTCTTGGTTTTGTTATATGTTATAATAAGTGTGCTTCAATTCTGAAGTAATAACAATGTATGTAAAGTATGGGTCGTTATATGTCAACTGCCTGTAATCAGTTGTGAATTGGTCTGTGGAAAAGAGGACCAGATAGTGAAAATCACCAAGCTCGTGGAGTTAAGCATTGGTGGAGTGGACTAGGGGTCTTCTGTTCCCCGAACCACTATACATATTTGTGTTCTTGATTTTACTTATTCCGCTGCATGGTCAAATATGATAAAATATAAAGGACAAAACTCGTTCAAGAAAAGAGTTATCGAAAAATTTCAAAAGACACAATTCACCCCCCTCTTGTGTATAATCTGTAGATTCAGATCCAACATTAATTATATCATTAAATATATTTAAAGACTGCTTCAAATATTTATATTCAATTGATTAAATCATTCCTATATCATATAAAAGTTATGAATTTCTTTTAATTTTTTTATTTCAAATATTTGTGATCTATCATGTGATATTTTTAGATCTATTTGATGTGAAGGAATTTAACATAAATGATAAATATTAATTTGTTCTTATTTTGTAGATAAATACTTTCATTTAAAATAATAATGATTTTTTCCTCTAGATCTACAGTTTGGGGACATACATGTTTCGATTCTTATCTATTTGATTGAATTAGTATTGTTTTTGTTGTATTATCTTGTTAATATTTTGCTATAGTTTGAAAAAGAACTTATCAAAGCTATACTTTGGAGACATACATATTTTATCATCTTTATGGAGTTTTCTCTACTACTGTTTAAAGTAAGACTATTTGAAAAAAAAGAATTTTTTTCTGCTAATGTATTTTATTGAAGATCATATATAACTATGGGTTGGTGATAGAACCATGGACCAAAGTTTTTTCAACATCTACATCCTAAGATATATCTATTTAGAGTATAATTTTCTCATACTTAGTCATTGTTGGAGTGTCATATTCTCATACTATGGTGTGAATACTTTGGTTTTTTGTAAAATAATCAAAAGGCCTTATAAAATCCTTTTTGTCTGGTTTCAACTTCCAAGACTCAGTTATAGAGATCCCTAAAAAATGGATCTTCTATTTAAAATAACCAATCTCATAGAGAGGGTGTTGGTGGAGTGGACTGAGGGATCGTTGCACCCTGAACCACTATATATCACTATTTTCGTTTCTTTATTTATTTTCTGTTACTTACTCATCTTCAAGATATAAAGATATAATCACACTAATCTCAAGAAATAAGTATTTTTTTCTATTAATATTTTAAAGGACCACAATTCACCCCTATTATGTATTCATATTTCCCATTACAACCTAACACATACATGATAAATAGAGTGGATGTATTTTTCTAGTTTACTTGAATAATTGATAAACACATAAGAGAAGTATATGGGGTTATGTAGTTCCATGTATGATTCTTATACTTGATGTCAAGGAAAAAAGGCATAATTATTACACATACAAATAGATTATTCGATCACATATGTTTTTCATTAGGTTCTTAATAAAAAATAAGAATCATACATAATATTGATAATATAAAGAGTTGAAATGTTCCCACAAATGTTTTTTTGTAAATGTGGAATTATTTTTCCAAATACTGTGGAAATTGTTTAATCAATTCGTTGACTCAAAGTGTGATTAATTTTGGTAAAAATGTTTAATCAAAAAAATAAAAAAAATAAATGGTTTTTATTTAAGGTATAAAATTCACATATATATATATATATGTATATTAATTATGGAAATTCTAAATTTAATATTATCTATATATTATGTATATAAATTTTATTCCATAGATTTTTCAATAAAATTTATATGGTTAAAATTTAAGGTACTATTTTATTTGTGTAATGGTTTGACATGTATGAATCAGAATAAGTTAAACTTTTTAAGTGTGTTTTCACAAGTTAATTAAACATGAACAATTTATGTTTATAAATTTTAATTAAATTCAATGTAAATTTTATTAATCAATAACTTGGTTTTTAAATCCAATATAAGAAAGGGATAAGAGGATTTTTATACCATAAAAATTGAAAAGTAAGAGTCTTTTTTACAATCTTATCCATATTTTATATATTCTTCTCCACCATGAACTTCTTCAAGAAAAAAAAGAATGTTGATCCAATAAAGAGTGATAAAAATTTAGAATTATGAATTTTAGGATAATAAAATATTAGTATATTATATAAATTTTGGTTTTATATTTAGGATTATGATTTGTTTATTACAATGGAAATTGTTAAAGGGAATATTGTTATTATTTTAATTTCCCACATGTTTTTCATGAAATATTTGATTCCTTATAAGGCATCAAATCCCTTCTAAATTAATGTATATGTTTAAAAAACCATTAATGCATGAAAATCATGAATTTTGATCTCTATATATATTTATAAATAATTGTAAAATTTTATTGTAAATTTTTTAAATAATAATGTCATTAATGATTTACTGAAAAATGTTTACTATATAAACACTATCATCATTTAATATATATTTATATTAATTTTTTGGAAATTATTTCTTGTATAATATTTTCTTTTATGCATGTATGTATGGATGTATGTATGTATGTATGTATGTATGTATGTATGTATGTATGTATGTATGTATGTATGTATGTATGTATGTATGTATGTATGTATGTATGTATGTATGTATGTATGTATGTATGTATGTATGTATGTATGTATGTATGTATGTATGTATGTATGTATGTATGTATGTATGTATGTATGTATGTATGTATGTATGTATGTATGTATGTATGTATGTATGTATGTATGTATGTATGTATGTATGTATGTATGTATGTATGTATGTATGTGTCTATGTATGTTTGTTTGTATTCTATGCATATATGTACATATGTAAGTGTGCGTGTGTGTGTGTCTGTATGCATGTATGTATGTATTCTATACATATATGTATGGATGGATGTATTTATGTAAACATGAATTTATATATGGATTTATGTATATATGTATACCATTGATAATGTTTTATTTATAAATTTAAATTTTAAAAATGTTTTGAACATTTTGATTTTAAAAATGTTTTATGAAATTTTTTCATAAAAATTTTTAATTAAAAATGTTAAAGGCTAGAGTTCATAAATTATAAAAACATTATATGAAATGTAATATAAATTTCAAAATTTATTTATTTATTTTTGATAGATTATTTTTGTATTCATTATTCTAAATCTTAGCTAAAGTGAGACACTGGATAAGTTGGATTTCATTCAGCCACTTTGACCTTACTAGAAGCTTACGCTCTAATAGATAGGTTTGAGCATCGCGTTCTCCTCTACTATCTCTGCTCATGGGAATTATGGATTAGTGCTTTAAATATATAAATATAAAAACTCACTTAGAATTATAATACACATTTAATGTTTATATGATATACATATGATGAATTCTAACTTTTTCATAGATATATATTGGATTCATGAATTAATATAAATAAATCTATGGAATTGATTGTGTCCATGAGACACATACTTTAAAATAACGATATTAATTTAATGAAAATACATTAATAAAATATAATGATTAATATTCCATCTAAATTTTTCACATGTTAATACCTCAATCATTTAAAAAGGTAGATTATGTTAAATCTAAGCATCCATGATCTATCTAATTTAAGTCTTATGGGATAAAAATTATTTATATTGAACACTGGGTTATCACTAGACTAAGTAACACAATGTAATTAGTGCCCAAACACATAGGTTAATGATTAAAAGGATGAATATATCCATTTTTTTCTCAATTCAACTTTCCATGTGGCACCATAATGTCATTGTAGTATAGTATATTATTTAATTATGAGTAATTTTTAATTTTTGATTGTTTTTTTATTTTAGGTAATATGTAGTTTCTAATTAAAGATGGTCATCTCATGACTAGTCCTGCCCATGGAGTTACCTTGTGACTTGGGACGGCCACGCCATGACACAACCCATTTAGTGGGTTTCTTTCTAGGAAACTGTGTCATGCCTCTAGGAGTAGAGGTCTCCCTTTACTAACCTTTCCCAATTTTTAATTTTCATTATTTTTAATCTTTTCCATTGTTGGTGCTAAACCTTGTGAGGATTTATTTTCACCTCACTCACATTTTATGGATCATAGAGAGCTCTAGGGTGGTCTCCATTTTCTTCTTCCTTGCATCCAAGCCTCTCTCCTTCATTTTCATAAATATTATATGGGTAGGTCTTTAATTTCACTATTATTTCTTCTTCAACCTACCTTATATTATTGTTTCTACACCACCCAAAAACCCTAGTGGTCATGTTTGACAGATTTAATGTTTCAGTTGGGTTTCATTTTGGGAATTGGATTTCTAGTTCTTATTGAGCCTATTTTCCATTGAGTCTTTTCTATTGTTGTTAAAGGAAAAAAATTAGTTATTAATGTAGTTGTTTTATAAAGTTCCACTATTAAATAATCCATGAAATTATTTACTTTTATAAACTCATTTTCATATAACATTATAACTATATGCGATACCCAAGATGAGTTTATAAAATATTTAAAATTCTTTCAATTTTTGTAATGAGGCATTTTCTATAAAATTTAGACATTTATTTTCCTTCAAGTGTCTATGCTTACCAAGTATTTGTGAAAATTAATATGGGAATCATTTCAAATATTACTATTAATAAAATAAGTATTTTCATAATATTTTAATTTCTAAAGGAATTAACCCTTGTTTCAAGAGTTTTTTTTTTAAATCAAAACGGTATCTTTGATTTCTAGTAACTCTTAAAGAAGTAGAACCATATTTTTTAAATATATATTCTTAATTGTTTTTTAATTATTATTTTTCCATGGTTTTAAATATTTGAAAAAAATACCTTTTGAAACTCGATAAAAGGTATCCTTGGTGTGTGATAAGGATGGTTTTATATCTTGGAATTCAATGTCAGTTATAAATTCATATTTTAAACCTTGTAAAATGTGTTTCTAGTGGGTTTGATACCCTATATGTGATCCCCTTGGTTTATATTATTCTTTTATGGGATACCTCCCATATCAGATGAATTGAATTATTATTTTTATACATGTACAATGTGAATAAATAATTATTCAAACAAGGGTATTTGGCGTGAAATGAGATTTATTATACATTCTTTATTAATCCATGTGATTGTTATTACTCTGTTGTTTTCTCACCCATAATATTATTAGCTTATAGGAACCTATCTATATAAGTGATAGATCCCGATTTATGCTAAACTATTTAGATTATGTAGGGTTTAGAGTCCCAATATTCTATGATTTTACTTGGATAGGGGGGTTCCCTCGATGATTTTAGAGAGATTATGTGAGATGGTTTTGTGTTTAGAAATACAACATTGGTCAATAGTTGGTTCAGTGGGATTATTGTTGGAATCCTCTCACATTATGACCTATGGAGTTTCCTATGACACTTATTCAGTTGGAGATGATTTTATTTCAAATAAATATATATTTCATTATTTATTACATCCCCTTGTACTGAATTTAATTTTTGTTTTCATTTATCATCTCATTGTTCATTCTTTTTATATTAATTTGATATAGTTTTTCCTGCTTGGGTAATATTTTCATTCATTTTTTATTGTGTTTACTTTCTAAATGGTTTTCAAATATTTATGTGAAGGTGTAATTTTAATGAAAAATATTCTCTTTATGAAAAATATTTTGATAAAGTCTTTAAAATTTGTACAAAATACTTCAATAAATTTTTATAAAATCAAAAGTCCTCTTTCTAAGGTTTAAAGACCTTTCTTTATTAAATGAATTTCTCACTTTATTTATATAAAATTAAGTGACGTTTTACATAATTATTAAATGTTTGATAATTCATTATTCTATGCTTTATCATATGGAAACCCTATTTTCAAACTGAATATCAAAATAGAATTTACGAAATGTTTTATAAAGCTAATTGTATAGACTTTTTAGTAAAATCCAGTTGAGCTTGTTCATCTCACACCCTATATACACACATGTGTTTGTATATATAGATATCATTTTTTTAAATAGGTTCCCATATTTTAAATCATTATAAGTTTTTTTTTAGTCTACTAATGGATGTTGTGGATGTAGAGTGTGATCATGGGTCACATGGAGATACTCAACTATTTTATGGGGTTATTATTTATTGGGTTGTTTTTTTGCATCAACTACTTCATCCCAATATTTAATTATATTTTAGTTTCCTTTATATTAGTACCATAAAATATTTTTACTCTAATGTTATATTTCAAAATATATTTTTTTAATGATTATGTCATATTTTCCAATTTATTTATGTTATTCTATGTTTGGTTGTTTTCTTTTTTGTAACTGGTTATTTTATATGCCAGAAAGTCCAATGTATAGATAAAATACACCATATTCTTAGTTAGAAAATTCTATTTATTTATTTTCATACAAGGGTGAAAACATTCCTACTTGGTTATAATTTTATACCCTAGAACTGGTTTCATTCAAGTGTGATTGGGAACACACCTTGAGCCTTGTTGTGAGATGGTTCAAGTGTCATGTTGTTTTAAATATATAAATTTTATGAACAAATTGTAGTATAACACAAATTTTATTTGGGGTGTGTCATGGTATTATAGATATAGAACTATTGAAACACTAAGTCCATGTCTTTTTAGGAATTTATCCTTTAGAGCATTACGTTTTCATAGAAAGTTTGGATTTGAGTCTTGAATTTGAATATATTTTATTTATTTATTTTGATAGTGTTTCAATACCCATTAGGTTTTATGATATAGTTTTGGATTTTCATGAGTTTTTTGGAGGACAAAATAAAAAAAACCATAGTTTCATGATTAGCTCACATAGTATCTAAAACAATGTGGTTCCCCAATATATGGTTCTGAGGAATTCTCAGTGGATGTTTTATGATTGGTGAATGTTATTCCAAACCATGCATCCAAAATTTGTATGGTTTTTCATTATTCTTAATTTATTCCACGGACTACTTTTTTTATTTCTCTTATTTTTTTCACTTGTTAGAGATGGATCAAAGGTTTTTTTATGATTTTATGGTGATGTTGGAGAAAATTTTGTTTGATTTTATATGTTATGTTTTTATTTTTGGTCATATTATAAATTATTGATGATTATGAAAGGATAATATAATGAAATATTTTGGTTTTGAAACTAGGTATTATGGATTATTTTAATTAGTGTCTTTATTTAAAGGAGTGTTAAAGGAAGTTATTCATTTCATTATTATGTTTGGAATATGTTTTTAAATGGATGGTGGGATATTTAAATTTAGAGTGGTTCTTTTTATATTAAAGTAGGATAATGATTTTAAAATTTAGTGATTTTTTTTTAAATTTATTAGCAGGGATCTTAGGCAATAATTTGTGATAATATTGTGAATATATATTCCATTTTTCCCAAATGGGGTGAAATTTATTCAATTAAATTTTTTTTTCAAAGTGGGTATGCATTTATAAAATTGTTTTTGAAACTCATTATCAGATGTTGGTGATTCTAATGAAATAATGTTTCTACACATGTGCTTTATTTAAGAGGGGTAGTTATTATTGGTTTTCCCAAAAATATAACGAGATGGTTTAATTTTTTTATGGATAATAAATTGATTGGGTTAGTGTTTCATGTAGTTTAGATTATTCCTCATATAAGGATATTGATGAAACATGTATAATTCATCACTATAGGGGATTACACACATCCCTTTATAATGAATACTCCAAAACATGAAGATACTCAGATCTAGAATAGAGAGGTGGATCTAGAATCATTGGTTCTATAAAAAATTATCTTAGGATTGTATAATAAATTTACATGTTATTTTCATGGAATTAGTGGTATAATTAAGGAATTTTAGTGGCTAGATATGATTGAGGAAGTCTTCAATTATATTTAGAATTTTAAATCATCAATGGTTGAGGCTGTTGTGGGATTTTATAAAGGGAAAATCCTAGTTTGGTGGAATATCAAGGCCACTTCTCAGTTTCATGAGGATGTGTATTAGGAATACATTTAGAAGAATTTTATTTAATGGAATTATCCTAAGAACATGAAGGTGTATAAATTTATTGGATTAATGAGTCTTCATGAGTGATAGAATGTAATGAAGGAGTAATCCCATAAGTTATCAGTGCCAGTATGCTTTTCCCTTGAGTTATTTTAAAAAAACATTAAGAAACATCAAATATCTAAAATATGACTTTTGCCCAAACTTGAGATATATGTGTTTGGATTTTTCATGGATATTTATAAAGAAGTTTAATAAACGGTTATGTCAATGGAATCAATCAAATGAGGAAACATGTGATACATGATTCATCGGTTCCATCTAGTATGAGTAAGTACATTCCATTGGGATTCAAGTATAAGTTAAATTAATTTGAGTTTGAAGATAAAGTTATTATTGAATAATATTCTTAGATCATTTTTATACATATAATAAGAATATACCTCTTGTGTGGTACCATTATGGGACCCCTGGGAACATTATTCCCTCTTTTTAAAAAGTTCTAGGAACTTATCTTTGAAGTGTCTATATAAGTCATTATTTTAAATTTTATTATTTTAATTATCATAAGAAGTCTTGAATTTAGTAAATATTTATAGGGTTTTTTATTTATTCTTGATCAGTTCGCCACATATTATTATTTTTAGAGAAAATTTTTTAATTTTTTTTCTTTTGATAACACATTGGTTGATTATTCTGTTGAGGTTTTTGTTTTATATTATCATTGTAATGGGATTTTATTTTTTATCAGTTGCTCATGGGGAGCCTTGGGTATATTCCTTGGTAATAAGGATGAGTAATACACCAATTTAGATTGTTCATTAGATAGTTCTAATTCTAGAATTATGTTTTTCCACTTTAGAATACAATTCTATGAAAAATTCCATAATGTCCCATATCCTTCATCTACTAACCTAGGGTTAGAACTGAAGTACCTCGAGAGTTGGTGAATTAACTTAAGAGGGGGAGGTATGAATCTTATGTGACCAAAATTTTCCAAATTCTAATTACTCTTATAAGATTTTACCATATTTTGTATTTATAGCTCCTCTCCTTGTTAAGACAAGTTGATTTGATTTTTATTTACCCAAAATACAACAACCACATGCATTGTTGAGTTTAAAGTAATGAGTTTGAATTTTTTTTTTAAATGTTTATCCTAAAAGAGGGAAACATACTCCTTGTCATTTTGAATTGTTATCTGAAGATTTTTTTTTTCAAATGTATAACACAGGTGGCTACAATGGGGAATGAATTAACCTAAACCCATGTGTTACCCACACTATATATTGGGGGGTCACCCATAAACCTTGAGGATTTTTTAGCCCAACCTAAATCTTTTATATATCACATGTATTATGATACTTTATCCCAATAAAAAGTTCAATGTTTTTATACTAAAATTACCTGTATCAAAATGATCTTATATTCTTCCTCGATAAAGTATTCAAATGATTGTAGATGACCTCTTAAAAATATTCATGTTGGTATCTATAAACAAATAAATCATTGAATCTTATTTAGAATTAGTTTAGCTGGATTTTATCGAATCAATATATAAGCATCTTTATTTACATTAGTTTATAAAATACTCTTCAGGCATGTTGGACTTTCACAACACTTATTCTATCTTATTTTATCATTATATCTTGGACTTCTGTAAAACTAAGTATCTCAAGAAAAATCTAAAAAACTATTTATCCTTCATATATTTCTCTTTTTCCTTGAACCACTTGATCTAATCTTAATAATAATGAAATGTTCTCTTTATTATTTGATACACAAAATTTATCATTAATAGGGTTTTATCAGGTTCTCAAATCACTTCTCACAAATATGTATACTATTTTGTGGCTTTGATTTCTAAATATTTCCTAAAATTCTTCACATTTTATTATTCCCACAATCATAAAATTATTCTCTTTTTCATAACCACTTATCCTCTATGAATTTATAATAATTCCCTTTTTCATTTGATCCCATTTAAATAAACACAATTTAGTTCATATGCTAATAAAAAATATACCTAAAAATATGAAAAACATACAAGAATAATATTACTATTTCATGGAATATTATCTTGTAACATGAGTGCATTTGGAAAATTTGAACAAAAATCATCTTTAAACCCTAATTATAATATATAATCTCAATTTAATATTCTTATTTAGAATCATTAATATTATCTTTCTCACTCATTATTTATGAATCAAAATTATCAAATGCAATGTTTAAATCACTAAATATCTTCTTGGTAATTGCTATATTTATAGAATTAAAAGAATATTTATTTTTCAATACTTAAAAGACCATTATATATAAATATAATAGAATTTCAAAGTGTAAAAAATCATAATATATATTAAACTTCATTTGTATCACTCATGGGAAAACCAAGAATCTTAAAAACTATGTAAGATAATTCCTTTTTTCAAATTCTTAATCTCTAGAAAAATATCTTAGGCATACTGTGAATAAATTTATTACATACCAGCATAAGTTTTTGGACTTCTCTGAATTCAAGTATTAGTAGTTGTAAAAACTATCTCATGTAATATTAAATATTATTCACTTTTCTACTTTTAATTTTATGAAGAATAAAAAAAATTTGTATATGAAATTACGGTTCCAAATTATTCCCCAACTCAGAAAAAATGTTTCAATTTTTTAAAACTTATTACATATCTCCCACCTTTTAAAATTAATCATCGCTTATTTAGACAATATATTGGGTGACGTAAAAATATATTATTTGTCATATGACTTTGAAAAATTCACAAAGTGCTAAAAATGTATATATTAAATAAAAAAATATGGGAGGAATTGAGGGGGTCGTCGCGATAAACCTCTGATTCTTTTCCTCCACCGGTGACAACGACATCTGGTTCGGATCCTCCTCTCTTTGCGAGGGAGGGAGAATCTTCATTCCCCGGGATAGCAAGGTCTTTGTTCCAGCCCTTCTCCAATCCCGACTTTGTTCCTCCTTTTCCGAAAGCCTTCATGAGCCCTAAAGTTCCATATATTTTGGATGGAAAGCCTAACCTTCATATTTAGACATCTGAGTTCACGGAAACCTCTTCGTTGCTGAATCTCACTCTCATCGCTCGCTTCAGACAGAGGAGACCTTCTGTCGATGTGTTTGACCGATTTGTCTTCTCTTCTTGGGATATTCAAGAAAGGCCAACTGTTGGGCTGCTGGACAGACAACATGTTATGATCCGCATTGATTCAGAAGAGGACCTCATTCAATCTTGGTCAAGAGCTCCTCGCAGTTGCAATGGAATTAGGTTTTTTTTTACTTCATTGGTCGTTTGATTTTCATATGAAATGGGATTCACCCTCGGCTGCGGTTTGGGTCAGTTTTCCTAATCCACCTACCATTCCAAAACCCATATGTTATAAGAATGTTGGGTAATCTTGTGGGTAGATTCCTGTGTGCGGATAGCCGCATTGAAGCTGTGTTCCATCCAATAAACCCTTGTGTATGCGTTGAGGTTGATGCTTCTAGAGTACCATTCGTGTTTGTTTGGATTACAATTGGCGAGGTATATAGGTGTAAACACCATGTTGTTTATGAGAATTGGTATGATTTTTTCTCGACTTGCAATCGTTTTGGACATCTTCCGAGGAGATGTCGAAGCGATGCATCATCTCAGGTGCTAAAAACTGGGTGCTGAGAGTACCAGGCCTCGGTTAGGAGGGAGGATACAGCAGGGACTACCCATGTGTCACAGCTGATGGTTGGTCCGGAGTTGAGGAAAAATGATATGGAGAGGGAAAATGAAGGCTCCCAATCACTGGGTCCTTTGGTTTAGAAACTCACAGAAGGGGTTGGAAAGGTTTTTGATAGGCATGGTGATAACACATCCTTATCGGATAT
The DNA here is from genome assembly GCA_963277665.1 of Viscum album. Taxonomy (NCBI): domain Eukaryota; kingdom Viridiplantae; phylum Streptophyta; class Magnoliopsida; order Santalales; family Viscaceae; genus Viscum; species Viscum album. Next base: position 1,265,720,272 of record OY728145.1, on the reverse strand, counting down.
CATGGAAACTCAATGTAATCCAGATATTCCTGATGCAGGAAAGATCCAGAGGCCAGAGAATACTAATACTAGGAGTTCTCAAATGAATGGTGACCCATCAGGTGGGGAGTCTTTGAGGGATCATCATCTTGGTGATGCCTTGGATACAAGGGATCAGAGGGCGGAATGTAAAAAAGGTGATATGACAGTGAATTTGGGAATAAATAGCAGTAACCAGCATAGTGGGGGAATAGGTGCTGCATCTACACCTCTGTTTCCATTGAGTGACAGGTTCTAGGGTCTTGTGGAGGAGGGTATGGATGATGCTACAGTGGAGCAGGATGAACACATGGAGACCAGTATGTGGGATTCTATGGTAGGAGAAGCTGATCGTGAGGTTGACTGTAAGGTTGTGGAGGAATCTACTATGGAGAATATAGCTGACCAACAGTGTAATCTGTCCATCTTGGGAAGTGTTCTTGAGGGGGAAGGTAAAGGAGCAGTAAAATATGATGGCACTGCGGGCATTTATATGTGTGGTATTGACTGCATCATGCCTGATCAGAGGAGAGGGGGAGATGTGGAGGGCAAGGAATTATCCTCGGACAACATTCTTGGGATAAAGGGGATGCTCTCCAGATGAGACAAGAAGAATAGAGGTGATATGGTCAATCGTTACTTTAGTGATATAGTGAAAGGTGGAGACAGAACCAAGACAGAGGATGTAGGAGAGGATTATGCTACTTCAAAAAGGAAAGGCAAGAAGGATTATTCCTATCTGCCTTGACCTTTGTGCACTAGAGCCTCATTTAAGTGGGACCATGGGGTGTCCCTGGCTTTCAGGAAAGGCAGCATGTCCAAGCAAGATGGTTACGGGCGAATCACTCTAGATGACGTGAGGTGGGACTATGATGGTGATTTCATGAGGCGTTTAAATCTGGCTTCATAATGTGGAACGACCACCGCAGAGGGGAGTTCATGCACTGGTGGAGATAACGGGTATGGAATTTATGATTTTTAGTTTTTGTTGAATTTTTGGGTGTCTGTTTGTCTCTCCATATTTGGAGGGGCTTTGGTTGTTTTTGGGATTTCATGTGTCTTTGGGTTTCTCACTTTTCCTAAAAGTGTTTGAAAATAATAAAAAAATTATTTCGGTCACTTTCCTTAAAAATTTTCATCAGACTACTCAAAAAAATCATACATATAATCATGAGAAGATATTTATATATGAAACTCTAAGAATTTTTTATTTCTTGCTTGAACAAATATATTACATATATAGTTAGCTATCAACACTTTGGGTATTTTATATTCTAATTAAAAAATATATATATTATATATGAATTCAAACTTCGTCAAATCTACTTAAAACCACTTCAAATCATCTCAGAATATTTTTAGCCACTCTAAAAACCCTTAATTTGTTTTTTGAAAATTACAAATACATTTCCAAAACTCTTTATCCTCACATAAATTTTCTTACAGTATATAAATACTCTTCTTGATTATTTCAAATTTAAATTCACTACCTATTTACTCCTTCAAAATAAACTCCATAGTCATTTCTTCAATAGTTATTCGACACTATATAAATATATCTTTATCCTCAATCGATGTTTAATAGATTCCCCACATTATAAAATTATTTTTATACTTTAAAACACTTATCCCAAGATTTTAACTTTGTAAACCATTAAAAATCATTGAAAAACTATTGTATATAATTATTTTAACTTACAATCATCTATTTTTATATATCCATACAAACTAACTCTCCAATAATCTTATATAAGGTGTTATCACTAAAAAATAGCCACATAATGCTCATTTTCCAAAATAAGAGTGGAATTTCTTAATACATGAAATGAAAGCTTCTCATTTATCTTAAATAATCTCTTTTAAATAACCAAAGTTAAATATATATTTAATTTTATCCACTAAACAACATTATAAATAAATATAGTATCATTTCCATTAATCTTTTTGGGTTCTTCAATATCCACCTATGGATTTCTTTGTTAATACCAAATTCAATTATAATGTAAATGTTATTTTTCTCCCCTTATTGACAATATATGAAATGATAATTATAAGGGAAACATTTTTTTCATCTCTTAAAATTTATTGATATGAAAACCCATATTTTTCCTTTTATTATTAATTTTTATTCTTCTCCCTCTAATTAATAGAATCAATAAATTCCATATGAGATTAGGTTGGAACTATATATTTTTAGTATTGTGACATAAATTAATAGACTCTAAGTCTATGTGATCCATGGTTAGTATATAAAACAATATTGATCAATCTATATGAAAAAGTTATTTAGTAGTTATTCAAAATCTAATGCCAATAATGAATCCACTTTTTAAGGATAGTACAAATAGACTTTCAAAATTTTATTTGAACCTATAATGAACATATTCAAACACATAAAAACCGTTCAAGTGAAAGAATTTATTTATCCCATTCAAAACCAATATTATTTCACAAAACAAACCCCCTAATAACAAGATTTAATAAAAAATTCAAATGGGAATGTGATCTACACAACTCAAACATCAATTTTTTAAATTTGGATTATAATTCTAGTATTAATTAGAAATAAAAAAACTATGCCTAATTCACTATTTTGATACCTCCCCCTCAATAGATACTGTCTATTTTTTCATGATATATTTTTTTCTTCAGGAATAAAATCTATGCATATTATTTTAATATATTTTAATATGTTTTAAGGAGTTAACATGATATCAGTTGATGTTTTCCATTATGGATGAATCTCTAAAATGTATAATGATCATTAAATTAATACAGTTATACTTTTTTATTCTTCACCTTCAATTTTTAGTATCAAATAGAAAAAATAGAGAAGTATAGGAATAATATTAGTCTTTATACTATCCTAAATAAGAGAAACAAATCTTATACTTGGATCTAATTTCATTGAATCTTTTCATTGCTACTCTAAAATAGTCAGAACTCTTCATTCTATCATCAACCTTGTTTTTTTAAATTTTATCTTCCCTAAGAAGCATGGATTTTATTTTTATTTTATATTTATTATTAGTTTGAAAATAATTCATTACTTTAGAAATCATTGAACATTCATTCTTTTTAGATTTATCCATATTCTTGGATAATTCCCACTATGATGGAAAATTATTAAACATTATATTATCACATAATCACCCTCATTTTTTGTGTAATCCTTCTTCACAATATATTTTTATCATAAGAAGAAACTGGTTATTTAACTTTTTTATACAATAGTTCCTCTTATTCTAGAAAACTTTCATGAACTTTTTAGTTGTATTCCAAGACAATTTTTATTATGCTCATATAATTTTAGTATCTTTTCGATTATCCATTCTAGACTACCTATCATGAAATTTGGATATTCATATTAGATTTATTATTTGAAACAAATAATATTATTCTTCTCTTAGATTGATTATAAAATTTGTCTTTGACTGTTTCCTTAAACACTAATTTCCATTTCCCATTTTTAATGGTCCATGGTGTGGCCTTTTCTGTCACAATAGATTCATCTCAACTTTGGTTTCGAATTCTTTTATGTTTTCTTAATTGGCTTCTTGGGAGTAGTTTTTTAAGGTCTCTTATTCTGTTTACTCCTCAAGGTAGACTTATATTCTATTCGTACCAACTTCTTTTTCTATTATGGTCTTATTTTCTACTAAACACCTAAATCTTACTAATTTTTTCTAAAGCATGTAAGATTATAGGTTTATCCTCATCCAACCTTTTCAATTTCAATTCTTGTTCGATAAATTTTTTATTAATGATAATTTTTTCATTTTTAATAGATCTCAAAATATATTCCTATTTAATATTCATCATATACATCTAATATTCATGAATCTTACTTGACTCATATATATATTATCCGTGCTCTTTTATTTTATTTTTATTAACTTGCAACTGAGATTTTTTTGTATTCAAAGATATTTTGGGTAGTTTTTCACATTCTTGAATCACTTATACAAAAAATTATTATTCACATTTTTATCACAAACATTTATTCACAACTATTATTTAACTAAAGAAATATTTTCATTATAAATTAAGAAAGATTATTCCCTATATTTAGTAACATTTTATGAGTTGTTCACGTTTTCAAATTCTTGGCCAATTCTTCTTCTATTGCATCAGCTTCCAACTCTAGTTGTGATTTTTCAGCCTATAGTCCCTTAATGTGTTCATGTATATATATGAAACCTTCAACAAGGATTATTTTTATATTATCCTTAGCTTCATAATTAAAAAAAGTGATTACTAATTTAAATACTATTAATATTATTTCATAATTATACTTGATTCATTAGAATAATAATTTTATATAAATTTATATAAAAACAAGTTTTATACCTTTAACAAGCGGTGTATCCACCTCCTTTGTAATTTTCAATGTTACTTTGACTTTTTTCTTTTTATTTTTCATTTTTTGGTCAAAGAAACCATCATAACTTGAACATGAGTTTCCATATGAGGATATTCCAAAATATGTTCATATATTCACTTTATATCAATCTATAAATAAATTAGTAGTAATCAAAAAATATATCCAAATAGGGGTACTTTGATTGCTATGATACCAGTTGAAGTTCCACAAGATTATATCTAGTCACATGGGAGTAAGGTGAATTAGGTGTGAGTGAATTTTAGTAAATTCCAATTACTCATGTAAAATCTCACCGCTTTAGTATTTTAGCCTTTATTATTGGTGAAGAAATTTGGATCTATTTTTACTTTAACCAATATACAAAAAATCACATGAAATTCATAATGTAAAATAAAAAGAAATATAATTATTTTTTACAATCTTTAGTCCTAATGATTAATATGTAGTCCTTTATATTTTTTTTATTATTCTAAGACATATTTTTTCCACTATAAAATAAAAGTTTCTATAATTGGGAAGAAATCACCCAAAATCCTAGAGTTACCCACTCCATATGGGGGGAAAGAATCAACCATAATCCTTAAGAAATTTTTCTCCTCACCCAAATCTTCACTATATTATGAAAGTGAAGCAACTATATCTTAATAGAATGTTTAACATTATTTGTACTGGAACCACTGGTCTTCTACACAATTGTCCAAACACAAGTGTAGAAGATCTCAAATAAGAACTGGATACCACAAAATTAAGATAGCCAAATAAACTAATATAATTCAAATTTGGGTTAGATATATATTTATTAACTTATTCTTCAATAATCTATACTTCTATTGTTTGATCATTTACTCAGGATACACATCGTCCTTCTTTAATACTTCTTCTATCTTTTTCTATTTCTATCTTGTACTTCTGAAATGCTATGCTTCCATGACTTTTATTATATTTTCAGAAAAGAAACTTTTAAGGTGTTTTATACAGTACAAGGTATCATAAGATAATTCTCAAAATATATTTCTTCTTCATATATTTATTTTTTTCTTCAATACACTTGATTAGATCTTTAAAATCTTGTCATGTTATTTTCTTTATTGATACATAGAAAGTTATTCTATAATGAGTTGTATCATGTTATTAATTTTCTTCCAATAAATATTTATATATTCTCTCTTATTTTATGCTTTTATATTCAAGATCAAAAACTAAATTGTTTATGTCTTAAAAATTTGAAATAATTTAGTAAATATTATTTCCATGATCTCTAAATATTTCTCAACTTCTATATGCATGATTATTCCAATGATCACATAAATTTTCTATTTTTCGAAATGTCTTAACCTTTATGCATTTATAATAATTCCCTTGTTCTCAATAGACCCTATTTAAACAAAATTACATTTATTTTAGATAAAGAGGCTTGAGAAACATTGTATAAAAATAATTATATAAACCCCACAAATAAAAAATCTCTATATCTATATGAAACAAATATGACAATATTATTTTTTGGCATGGAACATCCTTTTTCTGTGTGAGTTAATTTGAGAAACTTGTATGGGAATATACATGAATAATTAATTCTCATATATCACATCATATTGAACTTTTCTTTACAATCATAAAGATCATACATTTCACTCATTCAACATTAATCCAAATTATCTTTTGGGTTATTTAATTCAATGAATATCATATTAGGCATCATTATATATTTTAATTATTTAGAATAATTATTCCAAAAATATTATAAGTTCATTATTCAAAATTATCAAATATTTTAAAAATATAAAAACATATATAAGATATTAAATATATTTTGTATCACTGTTATGAGAACCAAATATCTTACATATTGTGTAAGATAATTAAATTTACCACATTTTGATTATTTTTTAAAAAAAATTACATAAAATCAAAAAAATTATTACATACCAGCATAAGTTGTAGGATGCCACTAAATACTTGTATCAACAGTTGTAATAAATGTCTAATTTAATATATAATATTCTTTACATTACCTATTTTCCAGTTCTAAGGCTGATAAAAATTTCTTGTTTTAAATTATTTTGCCAAATTCTACCTCAAATCATAAAATATATAATGTATTCTTCAAACTTATCCTGTATAACATAATTTTGAAACATTACAAACAATTATCTTGATAATATATTATATACCACAAAATATGTTATGTATCATCTTCCTTTGAAATGTTTTTGAAGTGATTCAACAATAAACTATTGTATGAACTCAAAAATCATGCCTATCAATTTCCTTTTCATGTTTTCAGAAAACAACTCTGAAGAATCATAAATAATATCATGATAATATATTACATAAATAAGGAACATTCATAATTTTCTATTTTATACTTGATAAAATATATTTCACAAAGAACGAACTCCCAAGTCCTTCTAGATTTTCTATTCTATGTAAACAAACAAATATATTATGTCTGAATTCAAACTTCTTTAAATCTACTCTGAACCACTTCAAATAATCCTAGGTTATCTCTAACCTCTCTAAAACATATTAAATAAATTTTAAAATTACCATAACAGTTCTAATCCTCTTCAACATCCCTTTTCTAGTCTTATAGCATATAGGTTCTCTTGTAGAGTATTTACAAATTAAATTCACTTCCTCTTCATTCCAACTTCAAACTCATCTCCAAAAACCATCATTCAAGAATTATTCACCATTTTATATATAAATATTTATATTTAAAATACCATGAAGAGATTCTCAACTTTATAACTATCTTTATCATCTTTCAAACTCAAATCTCATGCTATTTTCTCAACCATATTTTCAAACTCATTCCAGAATTATTATAGAGAGTGATTTTAACTTATAATTATTTTCTATTATATTTTAATATAATTCATCCATAAATTTATTAGATATAAGTGCTGATAACCAAGAAAAAACTCAAAAATATCCTTTTCCAATATAATAATAGTTCTTATTAATAATGTATTAGAATATTCTCACTCATCATCAATATTCTCTTCTTCAATATCCCAAGTTCAATATACATTCATATTTCATCACTCAAATATATTAACAATAAATACAATATGAACTCCATTAATACATTTGGTTTCTTCAAGAATCAATGTTTTCATTGTTTAGGAATTTTTTTACTTTTCCCATCCCTTTCATTTTTATTATGTGGAGTGTTGATGGATTTTTTCAACTTGTTTTATAGCCACTCAGGTGCTATTACGGGTTTCATGTTCTGTTGGGATTTTGAATCACTTTTTTAATGGTTTTTTTATTTTTCATTAATGATTAATTTCCCCCAATGAATTAGGTAAACACATTTATTTTGGGGATTAAATTCTAGGGGGATTTTTTATCATTTTTTTCACCATTCTATAAAAATTTTAAATTTTGGGGGAACCTAAAGAAGGTTTAGTTATTCATTAGTATTTACATCTCTTGGTAGTATTTAGGTTATGCTTGAGGTTATTTAATTAAATTTTAGGATTCCATATATCTATCCAAATATTTTTTTTATTTTCTAATAAAATCACTTTGAGGTTATGTTGGAATCGCTTACAAGCAGACTGAGAAAGTAATCACATACCTATTTTCCAACACAAAACCGGAAAAAATTACAAACACCCAAAAATAAAATTCAAAATTTAAAATTAAAAATTTAAAACTAAACCCCGATACAAAAAAAAACTATCATATCCAAATTCAAAAACAAATAGGATAAATTATGACCTTCGAAACCATAGCCTCTGGATGATGATGATCATGCCTTGATCCACAAGAGCTGCTTTGATCCAAGAAACTAAAAACAACATCGATGTCATATTCACTTCCAAAGTTGATGAGAGAAATATTTCAAAACATTGGGTGGCATCTAGGGAGTCGTGGAATCAAAAAACACTATAGATCACCATCACCTTGTACACCATGAAATAACCAGTGTTAAGGAAAACCAAAACACATAATCCATATGAAGGTCAGCCGATGCCGAAACCACCACCAAAAGTCACTAAAAAATGTCAACATATTTTAGGATTAAATACTAAGAACCTCCCTTACCAGAAATTAAATAACCACATAATAATTAAGTGGATAAGAAACAAGAAACCCATAGGGACTGATACAGAACATATCCTAAGAAAACGGACAACACAAAACCAACACCTGAGCAATCGAAGGCCCATACCAACACTCAACCATCACCATCCAAAACCATATAGGGAACCATGATACTAGAATAATTTGGGGTCTAGAATGATATGAAGTGTGTAAAGGGAAAAAATGAGGAAGTAAGAAACTCCAGTCTCAAGACTGCTAATCAAAAGTGAGAGGAAAAAAAGAACTGAATGCAACCAACTAAACAATCCCTAACCGCCATGTTTACCAACACACAGACCAAGATTGGGGTCTAGCATGGAGGTATGGGTAAAAAGAGAAACCTTTGATGGATAAAAATTTCCATACCAAAAGAGATACGAGTAAATAGACAGAGGATGAGTGACGTGAAGGAGAATCGACATCGTAATAGAATAACCTCAAAATACTAAAAGTTACGAAGGAAACATGAGAGAGAAGAAGTTCAAGACTAGAAAATTGTAGTAGAGAAGGATAATGAAGGAATGATACTCAAAATCACCAAAGACGGTGATAATAAAGGGAATCACAAGGGTGAAACCCAAAGTTTCCTAAGAGAGAGCACTCCTAGGAGAGAAAGAAGTCATCTTTATTTGAGGATTCATTCCATTGATTTTGGGTAAATGTATTTTTTGTATTATTTTTTTCTAAGAGACTCCATGTGTTTTTACCCAACCCACCCACCTATTATACATAGGAATATTGGTTTTTACCTTTAATTGCTTTTAATTTTATTAATAACTTCTTAGGGAAAAGAAGCTACATAGTAGGGAGAACTATGATACCCCCATGTCATATTTTTATACTATATTATTTAATTATGTATTATTTTTAATTTTAAGGTTTTGTTGGTATTTTTCATAAATTATAGTTTTAGAAAATATAAGGTCAAAATGTGACCAAGTTATAACATGATTTTATTGGACCTACCTATTGGGTAATCATTATGCGACCTAGGGAATTCACTCCATGGCATGACCGATTTAGTAAGGTCATTTTTCTAGTAAATTGTTTCATGTCATGATGAGGGGATATTGAAATATGATAGACCATGAATGGTACTTTAATTTTCATGATCTTAACTCTTTTCTCTATAAGTTTTAAGACTTGTTAGGCTTATTTCTCCTCACAAACACATTGCTAAACTCGTGAAGAGCTCAAAGGATGTCTCTATATTCTTATTACTCACATATTAGCCTCACTCCTCTAGTTTCCAAATCGATTATATGGGTATGTCTCTCGTTTATATATTATTTCTCATTCAACCTACCTTTCCTCTTAGTATTTCTTCCTACAATAAACCTTAGTTGTTATGTTGGAAATATATAAGGTGTTCTTTCATTTAATTTAGGATTGTGGATGTGTAGAGATTTTTTAGGTCATTTCCCTTTGAGTATTTCTGATTACCATTAAAGGAAACTTGTTCTAGTTATTGAAGTTTGTTTTTTTATGAAATTACTTTATTAAAAAATTCATAAAATTATACATTTTTCAAAATTCATTTTATTTTCAAATTATTACTTTATGTGAAACCAATGGTGTGTTCATAAAATGATTCAAATGGTTTCCATATTTGGCATCGAGGTTTCTTCATGAATTTCATGTATTTATTTTGGATTAGTTATCTATAAATATCATGTTTTAGTGAAAATTCATATGAGTGTATTTTCAAATGATTTTGATACTGAATGAATAAATTTATTTCTATTTTAATTTTTAAGGGAAGGAACTCATTTTTCAATGGTTGTGATAAATTATAATGGAATGTTGGTTTTCTAGTGACTCTTAAGGAAGCTTAAACTTTTTTAAAATTTTGATTATTTTTAGTTTTCAAATGATGTTTTATGCAATTTTATTCCATGTTTGACTAAAATTAATTTTTTTAATTCGATAAAAGGATTTCATGGTGTGTGAAAAGTGGGTTTTATATATTATCATTCCAATTCAGTTTTAAAGACCCATTTAGAACCTTTTAAAATAAGTTACTTGGTAATTTGTATACCCTCACTACAATCTCCCCCAGTTTTTTTATTCCTTTTAAGGAATATTTCTACTATAGGATGAGTCTAATTATTATATTTGATGTTTTTATGATGTGGAAAGGGGTTGTTTCATGGAAGGGTGTTAGAGGTGAGATAAGATTTATCATTCATTATTTATTGATGAATGTGATGATAATTTCTTGATTGTTTAAACACCTTCACTTTTGTTAGGTCATCTACACTATTTAGATTATATAATATCTTTTTTCCTATAGTTTCATGATTTTTCTTATCTAGGGGTGTCCCTGATGAGGAAAGAGTGATAATGATAGGTGGTTAGGTTTTTAAAAATACAACATGGGCCAACAGTTGGTTCCACAAAAGTATTGTGAGGAAAATCCCACATTAGATTCTATGAATCTTTCCTTTCCACTTATTTATAGAAAGATGATGATATATAAATTATTTATATTTAACACTTTATTGCATTCCATTGTAATCATATTAGTTTTTGGAAATATGTATGTTACCATTGGTCACTTTTTTGTATATTTCATTAATATAATGATTTTAACTTGATTTATATTTTCATTCTTTCATAGTCGGGTTTAATTTATAAAATTTTATCAAATTTAGGTTTTAAATTTTTATTTAAAATGTAAAAATTCTATTTATACAAAAGATTTTTATAAAGGACTTAAAATTATGGAATGTGCATTACTCTATTTTAATAAAATAAATGGGTCTAATTCTAAGGTTCAATGTTTTTTCTTTACTTAATAATGTTTCCAAATTATTTATATAAATTAATATATTTTTTTCCTTATTGATAAAAAGTATGGTACTTAGTTTTATTTACAATTTCTCATATGGAGAATATACTTTAAAATTATATTTAAAACTAGAATTTATGAAATGTTTTATAAAAGTATTTTCATAGAATCCTTGGTGTAATACTACTGTTCATGTCTAACGTACACCCTAAATGCACACCAATATGTGTGTTTATATATGTCACATGTAATATTGGTGCATAGGTTTGTGACCAAGATAAATTTTTATTCTTTATTACATTGATGGATGTTTTGAATGTAGTGAGTGACTGAGAGTCACCTAGAGATATTCAAGTGGTGTCTAAGGTTGTTTCATTATTTTTTAAGACATTGGTTTACTAATAAATTCCAATCGTGCTTTATTTTTATTTTTGTTTCTTTCGTTGGGGACTTATAATATTTTTAATATAATGTTGTATATAAAAAGTAGAAGTTTTTTTGTTATATTTATTATGTCTTCTTGAGTTATTTATATTATTTCATGTTTGTTTTTTTACTTGTTTTTAACTGTTTATTTTACATAAAATAAGTACAATGTATTGATGCACTATATCAATTTTGGGTTGTATTCAACTACATATTTATCATTATGTGAGGGTGAAACTGTAAGAACCTGGATCTTTGTTTGAGGTATGTCTTTCCTTTTTGGGATTTTTTGAGAAAAATGGAGTTTCTGGAAATTTTTGAAGTACACGCCATGTACTTTATGAGTACACACCATGTACTCTTTTCTGGCTCGAAGCCGTGTGCTTTCCATGCCCGAGCCACACACACCGGGTGTAGGGGTGATGTGGAGGCCGCTTAAAGTAGAGTATGGAAAAACCTAGTACATGCTGTGTACTATAAATTACACGTCGTGCACTTTCTTTTTTTCATTCAACGGACAAGGGTCACACCTAATCGATGAAAAGCTCTTCTTCTCTAGCTTCTTCATCTGAGAGCGTCGGTAATCTGCAGATCTTCAACAAGCTTCCGTTCCTCCATTTGTTCTCCAAATCGATCGTCGTTGATTGTGTTGGAATCACAGCGGTGAGTTCTCTCTTCTCCTTTAGCCTTGTTCCATGTTTCCTCCTCATTTCCAAGTTATCGTGGGTTGAGTGTTTTTGGTGTTTTCTCAGATCTTTTATGTTCTAAGGGGAATCAATCGTCATGGTTCACGTATATCGATCTCCTAGCACCAAGGTAGGTGGTTTGTGCCTTTCTGTAGAAAGTCTTTGAGAATTTTTTGAAAATTCCACCAATACCCTTAAATGGGGTATTGCGTGTTTTATGTTTTGCCCCTGTTTTTGACTACTTTGATTGATTTTTTGAGTAGAGGTAAATGATTATAAATTTGGATAATTTATAGTATTCTCATATTCTTTTCCTTGCATGTTTTGCTTATTAGGCATTTTTCCAGTTGCCATGCCTAATTGTAGGATAGTGGAACTATTGTAATGTTATGCTGTTGTGCCTTAGAATGATAGCCAAGTAGTTCTTGAGGATTACATGGGATGATACGTGCACTATGCATGTTTGTTTTACAGAGGGCTATGAGAACCTAGTGTAGTAGACCATAGGAAGAATGGACGAAAGGGATTCTCCAGAGTGTCTTTAATTTACGATGCGAGACCACATGAGGAATTGACGTTGAGTGATTCCTCAGAGAGTTTGTAGTTCCTCGATGCGGTCCATAGGGGGAATTGACATTGAGTGCTTCCCCAGAGATCCTTTAGTATGATACAAGACTATAAGGGGAATTGACGGTGAATGCTTCCCTAGAGAGTCTATTAATTCTTTAGCTGAACCAGAGGGGAGAGACTGTGTGTGCTTCCCAGAGAGTTGCTAGTACTTGTTGGTTGAATCTTAGGGGTTAGGCTGTGAGAACTACCCAGTGGTTAACTTTTGTTTTTCTTTATTTAGTGGTTGTTTCTTGTTTGTAGATTATTGTTTCGGTGCGGATGTGCGTCGGGTTTCTGTTCCGACGCTGTTCCGCCAGGACGCGTTCGCGCGTGCGCCCGTCGACCCGGGGGGATGGGAGCGCGGCTTGTGGCCCCGCAGTCCCGCTTTCCAAAGGCGGGCGGCATCCGTCCCTTATTCAGGGACGTCTGCTCCTTGATCGAAACCGGGATGATGGGATGTCGGCTCCTCCTTCCGTGGACGTCTCCTCGGAACTCGTCGCCTAATCCGGGTCTCCCTCATAGATTTAAGAATGTTCGTGAATCTCGTTCCCGACGCCATATCTTCATGGACACCGGTTAATTACGCTGCTTCCGCCCGGACGCTCCAAAGAGTCTGGTCGGGGCAGCAACCTGCGGTGAGGAGACCGGGTAGCTCTGGGTGTTGGGGGCGTGTCTTAACACTGTGGCTCTACATGTCTGCCCTCCGTCCCTAATAGGGCTTCTCGAAGGCGTGATGGCCTGAGGCATCCCGCGCTGGGTATGGGGAACTGCGTTACCTGAGGTTTTCCTCAGCTTCCCATGTTTAACACGGGGTATGCCGCGAGTTTAACGTCCAGCGGGGACGGCATCGGACTGATCAACACGAGGAGTGGATCAGATGACAGAACCCCTTGCGGGGAACCTCCGATGCTGGGGCCAGCACATGGGCGGCTTCCCGAGTGAAGTGGAGTGGAATGAAATGGCATGACCCCACCGGGATGTGGCGGCCCGGGTGAGGATCAGGATGGATGATGGAGTGAAGAGCTTGGACCCCGTAGAGGCTTCCTACGTACCACGCGTTAGTGCGGATCAAAGTCATCGTAGTTCGGATATACAGTTTAACGTCATGTTGGACGTTGGCAAGCCGACTCACGAGGAGGTCGAGGCTGTCGGGCGGAGGATTGAACCGAACCACCTCGCACAGAGGGGGATGGAACGGCCGGGAGGTTCACAGTTTCATGTCATGCTGGATGATGGTGTTTGGGGCTTACACTCTAAGGAGGCCCATATGCGGCAAAGCTTAGTTGGAGAGGGACTTGGGCCAAAGGTGAGAGACCTCGATCCCTGTCACGCCCTCTACTGGCTTCGGCAGTGGGGAAGCACAATGGAGATACACATGTGCAGTCCCCCACAAGGGCGGATTCATAGGTGAATCGACGCGAATGTGAACCCGGGAGGGGTCCACTGATGGACGAACCGACGTGAATACGACCAGGATGACCAGGTGGTGGGCTTGAACCTTAGGGAGGCTTCCTACGTACCCTGTTTAGGAGACAGGGATCAAAGTCCACGTAGTTCATTCTATCAGGACTTACGCACTGAGGCAACCTGAGTGCGGAAAAACTCAGTTGGAGAGGGACTTGGGCCGAAAGTAAGAGACACCTTGATCCCTGTCACGCCCTCCACTGGCTTCGGCAGTGGGGAAGCACAATGGAGATACACATGTGCAGTCCCCCACAAGAAACTAGGGATTTGTAATACCCTACCCCCATGGGCGAAGGCCACTCCAATGAATCGTCCCTAAAGAGGGGCAATCCCGACATCCCTGCAGAGACGAGCGGGTGGGGGCCACATCCAAACCGGGTGGGGACCCTGCGTGCGGGGCACGGGATCGGGTGATGCGGACGGTTTAACGTCTTGCCGGACGAAGTACAGTTTAACGTCGTGTGTTGAGGACGAAGATGCTTGGCAGTTTAACGTCTTGCAGCGCGGACGAATTACAGTTTATCGTCATGTTGGACGAAGCGCTTGGCAGTTTAACGTCTTGCAGCGCGGACGAAGTACAGTTTAACATCATGTTGGACGATGGATGCTTGGCAGTTTAACGTCCTGCAGCGCGGACGTGGATGCTTGGCAGTTTAACGTCTTGTAGCACGGACGAAGATGGTGCCGCCGATGGGTCCGTGTCACTTCGCGCGAGCCTGGAGGGCCGCACGGGAAGACAACGCACGGTGCGGGCACCCGGGATGAAGATCATCGGGCGCCATGCAGGCGGGTACCCTCAGGGGGTCAAAGGGGGCGACCCTGGCGGTTTTGCGCGCAAAAGAGAAGCTTGGCGCGCAATACCGCGGGTCGGCGCGCAATTGGGCGGGCTGACACGCAATTGGGCCAGCGCTTTGCGCGCGGAAGATGGAGATTGCGCGCACCGGGCCTCTGATAGCGCGCGGGGGAAACATCCCATTCTTTAACGAATGACCACTTAGTAAGGGGGGGGGGGTGCGCACAATCGGGCTGGATTGCGCACACCCCGGGGGGCAATTGCGCTCAAGAGGATTATTTTGCGCGCGAAGGCCTTCGGGTGCGGAGTTGGTCAGAGGAAAGGAGCCAAAGGGGTTACGCGCGAAAGCGAACCCCGAGGCTTGCTTGCGCGAAATAAAGGAGGTTACCTGAAGATCGGCATTGCGCGCGGAGGGGGTGGGATTGCGCGCACGAGCGACCCTTCGAATTCCGGCAACCTTCAAAACGTTGGGGGTCGCCTTGTATTTATAGGCAACCCCGGGCGCGGAATCTCGCCGCCGGCGCGCAATTCATGGCGCAGGCGCGAAATTTCCTTCGCGGGCGCGGAATCGGGGCCCGGCGTGCAAGGGAGTCGCGCGGGCCGCGGGCGCGCAAAATTGCGCGCCGGCCCGGCGCATTGCGCGCATCCCGGGAGGATTGCGCACCGCACTTCAACTTTGTGCGCGGGCCTCCAAAATTCCGCGCAAGACCTCCGGTCCTTCCGAAACGTGCTTCTGACTCCAAATATGACCTCGCTTTCCGCATCCGGAGCTTCGTTTGGGAACAACGGACTTTTTCGGCGTCTACAAAAGCCCCCCCTCGGAATCTGATCGGCGAGAGGTCGCAACGATCGGGTTCCGAGGGAGATGCCGGAATGCTGAAGTCCTGGGTGGCGCGGGACTGTGGCGCGCAAAAAGGGCGTCGGGCGTGAAATTCGCTGTCGTGGTCGCGCAAAGCACTTTCCGCGCAGCACGGACACCCGGCCTCGCCTATAAATAGGGGCCATGGGTCCCCCGTACCGTACACAGGCTTTCCGCACGACAAGCTTCCAAGCTCTCGTGCGCGAAATTGCCATTGCCGGCGCGAAATTCACCCGTTCGTCGCACAAACCCATCCGGATTTCGGCCTGTTTTTTGCGCGAACACCCGGGGTTTTACGCGACAGACTTCCCAATTGCGCGTCGTCCACTAGGATTGCGCGCCAACTCCCAAACTTCTCTACCAGCCTCTTCCGATTCCGCACGCCTCATCCCTTAACCCACACAACTCCCGGAGCTTCTAAGATGGCCGCGAATCAAGTGAATGAGGGGGATGCCGCCATTCGCAGAGCTGAGATGGCGGCGAACGAGGAGGTCTACGGAGCCAAGGAGATTGTTTCCAACAATCAATCCTTGTTCGATTTGCTGACGCCGGACCAGAAGACGTATCCACTATCGGAAAACCTGCCACTGTGGAACTACGGCATCCTGGATGAGGTTCCGGTGCCAGGGTTCGAGGTTGATGCGCCACAGACCTGGGTGACTCAGGAGGACGAGCTTCCCCGCTATAACATCACCAACAACGGGCATCCTTCCAGGGAGACCAGGCACTTAGATGTCTATGTCCTGAACCCGAGGACGCGAACCATTGCCGGGAGTGAGCCTGCTGCGGAGAACTCTCCAGCCCTCTACTCGAGCACGTATCGCCAGAGTGTCACCGACGACACCAAGGGCTGGCTGAAGGACTGGGACTTGCGGTCTGGGGGCAGTTTCACCAGTGAGTGGGCCTGGGCGTTCTGGGTACGCCACACCTGCGATCACTTCGCGGAGGAGCTGCGGTACATCGGCCTGTTTGAGGCGGTGTGGACGTCACAGTTCCACTTCTACCAGCAGCCCAAGCTCGGGCCGGAGCTGTTCACCCGCTGGTCCCCGGATACCAACACCTTCCATCTTCACCATGGGGAGGTCAGCATCCGTCTCTGGGACATCCACTACATCGGAGGTATCCCACTGGAGGGTTACCAATACGATGAGTTCCTGCCTCCGAGGAACACCTGGGGCGACAGGTCACGGACTCCCATCCTGACATGGCATCTATTGGACCTGGCTACGGAGCGGCTCGGGGTCAAGGACTTACACAAGGACATAGCCTACAAGGAGTGGTTCAGCCAGTTCTTGGAGCATGACCCAACGGTCAAGATGCCAGGCAGGGGGAAGCGGTGCCCGACCGCGACTCAGAGGAGCCGGAACGGGTCGTACTGGCGGGTCTTGGAGACGGGAGACTACCGCTCATGGGGGTACCGCGTCATCGAGGCCCGGGACCCAAATGTCCGGTACGCAGCGTTCCTGGCCGCCTTTCTGAGTGGGTGGCTCCTTCCAGTGCGGGACGCGAGGATGGGTGTCCGCCCGGCGACACTGGCGATGGCGGGCGCCATGGCCGCCAACAAAAGATACAACCTCGGGGTCCCAGTGCTGGCTAAGCTGTACGCCATCCTGGGACGCATCTCGCGAGGGGGGTCGCCACGAAGGGTCTGTGGGCCCTTTCAATTCTTCCACGGCTGGGTGGCTGCTCACCTCGGTGGGTACACGTTTCCAAACGCCGTCATTCCTCCGGGAAATGGCCTGCGACCCTCCCTGCTGAACATCGCGGGGGTCGCTCCGATGACCCTAAATGAGGAGGGCGTGAGGATTCGGATTGGCAATCACGCCAATTTCAACTTCAGCCCGTTCCCCACTCCCATTGGCCAGATGATCGACAATGGACAGGGTCCGCTGGAGCAGCACGAATACTTCCTGAGCATGCGGGGCGGGGTGCTCGTGGCTCGGATTGACGGGAAGGTGATCTGCGAGCCCTACGTGCCAACCCGGTTCGCCAGGCAGTTCGGGTGACTTCAAAGGATGCCGAAGAGGGTATTCACTGCTATCCAGGAGGAGACGAACCCTTGCGTCCTTTGCCAGATGTGGCTAATGTTCGCCGCTTTCGGCTCTGGCGACGTCATCACTCTCCCTCCTACCGGGGTCGACGCAGGCTTGGCAACCAAGTACGCCGAACACTGGGCCATCGAGTACCCCGAGGGGCTTCTACGGAAGCCAGTTCGGCGGCTCGAGGTCACCCGTGCGGAGACCGGGCGTCAAGGAAGGAGGGGAGGCGCCGTTACGCGGGGGAGAACGGAGGCGCGCCAAGCAGCGGAGCCGGCGCGGGCAGGGACTTCGGCGGCGGGCACATCGCAGGCTACCGCCACGACTTCAGCGCCCAGAGAGGGGGCACATGCGGTGGTCGGGGAGCGGCCCGGGAAGCAGATAAGGCGTCTGCTCGAACCCTCCCACGATGCAGTCTTCCCAGCGCTGTGGTCGGCCTGGATGAACCTGCGGCAGTCGTTGGGGACCGAAACCATCTGGCAGAAGATAACCAGAGAAGGAATCCATCTGACAGAGGTCGGGCGCCTTCAGGTCGCCGACAGGGTGAACTTCCACCGGCGATATGCGTATCTGACGGCCATGGACGAGTACGCGCGCCAACGTGGTCAGCGTGCGGAGCCGTCCCTTCTGGTGAAGGTGATGCTCGGTCTAGAGCCTGCTCCAGAACAGATGCCGCCGGAGGAAGCTGATAGTAACGACGACTCCGAGGAAGAGGATGAGACGGGGGAGGATGAAGGCTCTGAGGGAAGGTCCCATCCGGGGAGCCCACGGGAGAGCGGCGAGGTGGCCGACTCTAGCAATATTGATATCACTGAGCTCCTCGAGGTCCGCTTCTATCCCTACTCAACCTGCTTCATCCATTCTCTTATGCAGCTTCTAACCCATTTCTCCACCTTTCTTAGGAGTGCAAGGATGTTGGTCAGGCATCCTCAGTAGGAGTAGGAGAGGCGCCAGCAAGACAAGGCGGGGGCCAAACACCCATCATTGAATTGACAAGCGCTGAAGGGTCCCCTGCTGCAATTGCTCCTGCGGCGGCCGGGACAGCGGAAGATGACGCTCTGGATTCCTGTAAGTCTCCTTACTTTACTGTTGGTGCTTTCCGTTGACGATCCGTGACTAACCACGGCATGCCCTGCGCAGTGATCTCAATACTGGAGGCTCGTCGGGCTGCCGAACCCGGGCCATCCATGAGTGGACCAGTGGCAGACATGCCACCTGCTCCGGAACAGACTTCTCACACCGAGCCGGCCCCACCAACTGCTGATCAGGGGGCAACGGACGTCGGTGGTGCTGCCATCGGAGAGAGGTCGGGGGCTGACGAGGGTGTCAACGCCGCTGGGGCGAGAGAAGAAGGTCGCCCAGATGTTGGGGAACCTATCCCCTGTGAGGACATCCCAGGGGCGGACCCTGCAGCAGACCTGCTGGCTGCCTTCCCTGCCTACCGGCCTGCCGACCCCGAGGAGATGGACGACTCGGACACGGAGGCGGTCGAGGAGAGCCGGATAACACGCCGCAGGGGGTGGAAGTGCATCCAGCGCTTCCTCAAGCGACCCTCATCGGAGTGGCTGGGGCGCATGGGATCGCTTCAAACCTGGCTGCGCTTCCTGTGTGCCGGGGGAGCTGATGCTCAACGCCTCCATCTGACGGTCCGTGATTTCATGGCCGAAAAGATGCGCGAGAGCCGCCGGCGTGCTGACGTCGCACAATGTCGGGACATTTCGGAGAACACGCAGGCGCTCCTCGTGGCGGAGCAGGAAGTCCGGCGCCTCGAAGGGAAGGCGGCAGAGAAGGAGGCCTTCGTCGCAGCGTGCACTGAGCTTGTGGAGCAATTAACGGCCCAGCTGGTTGACGCCCAGGTACAGCTGACGGAGGCGGGCCACCAGATGGTCACACTTCAAGTCGAGCGGGAGCGTGCACAGGCCAGGATCGGCGAGCTGCACGCTGTGACCGCCGACGAAGAGAGGGCATGCAGAGAACGAGAAGCAGCTCTGGAGGCCGCCAACCAAAGGGTAGCGGCGTTGGAAAGACTCATTCAGCACGCTAATCCCTAGGGGCTTTGTTTTTTCCATTCCCAGAACATTTTTCTTCCGCTACTCAATACTTAGATCCATTTGTATGAATCAACATATTTATCTGCATCTTTTGTCTTAACATGCTCAACCACAATTCATTGTCTCGCGGGAGCGTTAACCAAGCTTCAAGCATCCACAATTGGGCCTGGATTTCTAAGGAAAAGAGGGAGGTCATTCCTAGGAAAGGAGACCTCAGACCTAATCAATGTACCATCCCCCCAGCTTGTTCCGACACACGAGCGGGACAACGCTAGGGGCGTTGAGATTTTATCCG
Source organism: Viscum album (assembly GCA_963277665.1). NCBI lineage: Eukaryota > Viridiplantae > Streptophyta > Magnoliopsida > Santalales > Viscaceae > Viscum > Viscum album. The sequence goes on along the minus strand of OY728145.1, from coordinate 1,265,699,762 downwards.
AACATAGGGAAATGAGAAAGGGTGAATCGTGTGTCCCGAATTCAGAAATCCACGACGGTCGGCCTTCCAAGAAATGTCCAAGATGGAAAGCGGACAATGGATCAATCGACCATACTACTGCAATAGACGGACCGAAGGTCATCATTCATATTGCAGGAGGCTGATCACATGTCATTATCAATACCACTTTGGGGGTTCCTTCAGGCACAAGGGTGGAAATACGGATCAATAGGGTATGCGAAGCGTGGGGTGAAGTGATGATTTGTTCGGACAGAATCTAACACTCCCAAAATTGCGCCACCGTGGGGAAAGCGTATTAGGCGGATGCACTAATCTGGTCGTGAATCACCCCAATTCTCAGACAGAACCTCTTTGACGAGGAAACTGTCGCTTCCCATCATTGCAATGGGGCATCCCGAGCTGAATCGGGGAGAATATCCCAACCGCACCACTCTACCAGAAGCTAGGCCAGACGGCTGGCGACGAGGAGGGGCGGGACTTAGCGATCCCTGAGGCTGGACCCGAGTCGAGATGCCCGGGCGTTCCTACGTACTCCATCAGGCTGGAGATCAAGCCACACGTAGTTCTGAGAGTGTAGTTATAACGTCATGCGGGACGTAGAACCCCGTTTAGGGAGATCTTAGTTTAAGGTCGTAGAGCTCGGACCATAGGGGCAGATCTTAGTTTAAGGTCTTAGAGCTCGAACCATAAGAACCTCAAAGTACGCCACATCGTGGTCCTATCCCCTGGATATGCGAAGATGCACTGAGGGATAGTGTCAAGAGTGTCGAGGTTTCGCCTAGTCAGAGTGGGAGGTGGAAAACGTAATGTGAATCATGTGGCCATTCACTCAAGGACTAGGGGCACCGGCGTAACGATATGGGAGTACTGCCGACCGTGGCGGAAAAGCAGCATCTATATCGCACTGACCGTTGATGGAATGAGGAAGCAAACGAGCATCAACCGCTCAAGCGCAGGATTCATATCGATTTGCTGCCCGAGGCCCTTGGGGGCACCAGCCCGAGTCGGTGGGAGAGCACTGAGGCATTGTATCCAGACCGCTCACGGGGGTCCCACCCAGGGCGTAGGCGATGGGTCCGAATGAAGGGGAGCACGAAGCCTGAAAAGTGGAAGGAACCTGACAAAGCTGAACCTGACCCTCCTGGAAATAAACCAGAGTACTATTGACACCGGTGGACCACTGCAAGGGGTCGAGGGACACGCCTTGAGGGTGACCCGAAGGCGGCGGATTCCCCAGAGAAGGGGGAATCTCTAAGAGGTGGGGGGCTGGACCCGAAGTTTCATACATCCGGGTGTTCCTACGTATCCCATAAGGATGGGAATCAAGCCACACGTAGTTCTTGAAGTGCGGCACAACACAATCGGGCACCAACACGGGGAGGGGTGCGGGTCTGGCCCTCGCACCCAGAAGAAGCGGTATTTGATATTTCTTGTTTGTCCTTAAAGGTGGATGGTTTTTATTTGTGCAGCGACATGCCTGTGATTAAACAATCCCTGGCGTCGCCATAATAATCAAGCCATGAAAGGCATTGATAAATGGCATGGTTATTAACCAGCGCCCAACGTGAGTGTCCCCTGAGGAGAACATCACGATGCAGTGTCGTTTCTCGTCGGGCGGCCAAGACGATCACAGTTTACGGTCGTGTGGTAAGACCAGGCAACACAGTTTAAGGTCGTGTGGTTCGGACCATGGAGGAATCCACTTATTGTGATACGGCGGACCCAGCGGAGGTGGGGACACATCCCAGCCCTACGGTCACGCACAATTCCAGGAGAAGGATCCTGGGATAGGGGCCTGCATATGTCTATCACCTGAGGGGCAGAGATGCTAGCCTCCAGCTATGCTGGGCCCAGAACGCGATTGTTCGGGAGACTCCTTCCTCCTCATGGGGACGAGGGTCTAGCTACACATGGCCCTTAGGGAGGAAATCAACATATATCCTTGGTGCTCAGATCGTGGGAGCCTCGAAAGACACCATCACCCTGGTTGGCCTGCCTAACGTGTAGAGGTGTACTGAAGGTCAGTATGAAGAGAGAGAGTGTCGAGATTCCACTACAATGCACAGAGGCGGAGTGTGATGAGGACTACGCAACCAATGTTCAGAGCCTGAAAGAGCCGACATGGAGATCAAGGATGTCGCTGACCATATTCGCAACACAACATCCGATCACGTCAGCCTAGGATGAGGCAAGAAAACGAGCATCAACCGCTCAAGCGCAAGATTCATATCGATTTGTGGCCCAGGACCCACCAGTAAATCGACCCGGAGCGGTAGGAGAGAACTGAGGCATCGTATCCAAACCGCTAACGAGGATCCCTTTGAGTGAAGGCTCGAACAAGAGGAAGCGCGAGGCCTGACAAGTAACACAGGATTTGTTGGGATTGAATCCGACACTACATGTCATAGACCGGAGTACCCAAAACATGTTAACAGATCACCGGAAAGGGTCGGAGGACTCACCCTGAGAGCAACCAAAAGACGGGGCTGGACCTGAAACACAAACGTCCAGGCGGTCCTACGTATCCCATAAGGATGGGAATCAAGCCGTACGTAGTTCTTGAGAGGCAGTTTAACGTCATGCAGGACGATGAGGGGTGTGAGGTAGTCCCACACATGGGGGAGGCGTACGGCACGGCCAGTAGACCGATGTGAATGAGGACATAATCCCCCGCTCACGCCATACGCCTCGCACAAAAAGGAGGGGAACTTGGGCCAGAGGCCCAACGCGGGATAGAGATTCCCGGGAAATGGGGCTCGGTCTGAAACATGAATGTTCAGTCGGTCCTACGTATCCCATAAGGATGGGAATCAAGCCGCACGTAGTTCTTGAAGTGCAGTTTAACGTCATGCAGGACGAAAAAAGAAAGGGGGGAGCGGAAGGCATCCCCAAACGTGGGGGGCGTATAGCGTGGCGAGCAAACCGACGTGAATGAGGGCATAGCCCCGCGTTCACACCATACGCCGCATACCCAGAGGCACTTGGGCCAAGGGCCCGAGATGGGATGGAAATTCCCGAAGGATGGGGCTGGGCCTGAAACATGAATGTTCAGGCGGTCCTACGTATCCCATAAGGATGGGAATCAAGCCACACGTAGTTCTTGAGGTGTAGTTTAGCGTCATGCAGGACGAATGCTGAACAGTTTAACGTCTTGTAGCTCGGACGTGGTGCAGTTTAACGTCATGCGGGACGAAGTGCAGTTTAACGTCATGCGGGACGAAGTGCAGTTTAACGTCATGCGGGACGAAGTGAAGTTTAACGTCATGCGGGACGAAGTGCAGTTTAACGTCATGCGGGATGAAGTGCAGTTTAACGTCATGCGGGACGAAGTGCAGTTTAACGTCATGCGGGACGAAGTGCAGTTTAACGTCATGCGGGACGAAGTGCAGTTTAACGTCATGCGGGACGAAGTGCAGTTTAACGTCATGCGGGACGAAGTGCAGTTTAACGTCATGCGGGACGAAGTGCAGTTTAACGTCATGCGGGACGAAGTGCAGTTTAACGTCATGCGGGACGAAGTGCAGTTTAACGTCATGCGGGACGAAGTGCAGTTTAATGTCATGCGGGACGAAGTACAGTTTAACGTCATGCGGGATGATGGACGCTTAGGCAAAGTACTGCTTGAGGAACCTAGCGTTGGTGGGAGGATTGACACGCTCACCATCCATAGTCGCTAGGGAGTACGCGCCATTGGGATAGACCTTGTGGATGAAAAAAGGTCCCTCCCACTTGGGCTCCAACTTGGGAGGCTTCCTGCCGGGGATCATTGGTGCTCTTAGGGCCAGTACTAGGTCACCCTGCAGGAAGGAGCAGAGGCGAACCTTCTTATTGAAAGCTTGAGCCATTCTGCTTTGATGCCTCTCCAAGTTTTGCAAAGCGCGAAGCCTATTCTCATCCAGTGCTTCCAACTCGACTAGACGGGCTTCAGCAGCTCTGTCCGGCGCTTGCTGGTCATAGACCGCAGTGCGCAAGGACGGTAACTGGATCTCGATGGGCAGGACGGCCTCAGCTCCATACACCATGGAATAAGGGGTCATCTGGGTGGAATTGCGAGTCGTCGTCCGATAATCCCAGAGGGCGTTGGGGAGCTTGTCCGGCCAACTCTTCTTGTTCTGACCAACCATCTTTTGCAGAATGTTAGAGAGGGTTTTGTTAAACGCCTCAATCTATCCATTCGCCTGCGCATGATAGCGAGATGTATGGTTCGAGCGAATATTGTACTTGGCGTACAACTTCTTCAACTCGGCTGCTCGGAAATTGGCTCCGTTATCCGTGAGGATAGCGTGAGGCACTCCAAATCGATAAATGATGTTGGAGGTCACGAAGTCAGCGATAGAACCGGATTTGACCTCTCTGAGCGGAATCGCCTCTGCCCATTTGGAGAAGAAGTCTGTGGCGGTAAGAATGAACCGGCACTGGTGAGCTGTCGCCGGCAGGTAAGGTCCCACAACGTCCAGCCCCCAGACTGCAAAGGGCCAAGAATACCTGGTGGTATGGAGAGGCTCCAGCGGCCGATGCACAAAGTTTGCATGAACCTGGCACGCATGGCACTTCCTGGCATACTCGATGCAGTCATGGATCATGGAGGGCCAGAAGTATCCCAACCTCCGAATCTGGTGGGACAGCTTCGGCCCAGTCTGGTGGGCACCACATGAACCAGCATGAACCTCTTGCATGACTCATGGGATCTCAACTCCCAGAAGGCAACGGAGGATAACACCATCAAATCCGCGTCTATAGAGGATCTGCTCCAGGCCGGGACTGCTCTGGAGGAAAAACTGTGATGCGCGGCGTCGAACTCGCTCGCGCTCGGCTCGATCCGACGGGAGAATGCCATGTTGGAGGTACTCAACCAAAGGCGTCCTCCAATCAGGGGCTGGTTCGACTGCCATATCTGTGGTACTCGGGGCTCCGGGCACAGGGGCAACCGTGGTGAGATTACTTACCGACGGGCCGCGATATCCCTCCGGGATAACGGGAGTGATGAGCCTGCGGTGCGTCACGCGGATGATGAGGTTGTCCTGTTCAGGCTCTGCGAGTGACGCAGCAAGGCTGGCCAAAGCATCTGCTCGACCGTTCTGCGACCGGGGAATATGGACAATTTCTGGCCGAGAAGGGAACTGAGCCATCAGAAGGAGGGTGCACTCCAGCAATGGCACAAGTTCTGGCTTCCTGACAACATAGTCGCCATTGATCTGCCTAACGACCAGCTCGGAGTCCCCTTTCACACACAGATGGGGCACGTCGATCTCGAGAGCTAACTCGAGGCCAGTGATGAGGGCATGGTATTCCGCCTCATTGTTGGTACAGCCCTCTGACAACAGGAAAGAGTATGGAAGCACGGCTTGCTCCGGGGTAATGAAGACGATACCCAAGCCCACTCTGTTGAGCTTAGGATTATCGAGTCTTCTACCGGTGGGGCTCCGGGAGGCACCGTCAAAGTGCATCTGCCAGCATGGATCGGCACGATCGACCGAGAGAACGGCCTCATCAGGAAATCCTAGATCCAGCGGCTGATCCGCGGAGGTCGGGTGAGCAGCCCGAAAGTCCGCCAATGCTTGCCCTTTGATGGCCTTCTGAGACACATACCTGATGTCGAACTGCTGGAGAATCACAGCCCACTGCGCTAGACGACCAGTCAACATAGGCCGGCTCAGGATATATTTCAACGGGTCTACCCGAGAAACCAACTGTACCTCATGGTGCTGCAAGTAGTGCCGTAATTTCTGTACGGAAAATACGAGCGCCAGGCAGCTCTTCTCGATGGGGGAATACCTAATTTCCGCATCGAGGAGCATGCGACTGAGGTAATAGAGGCTATTCTCTGTTCCCTCGTTGTTCTTCTGGGCGAGAAGGACACCAAGGGACCGTTCCAGGGCAGTCACATAAAGGACCGACAGCTTCCCTGATATAGGCGGCATCAGAACCGGAGGTTGAAGCAGGTACTGCTTGATTTCCTCGAAAGCGGTCTGACACTCCTTATCCCATACATAGGTGGCACCTTTCTTCATTAGCCGAGAAAAGGGATTACACTTGCCGGCCAGATTCGCGATGAATCGGCGTATATAGGCTAAGTGGCCTTGGAACCCTTGCAGTTCCCGGATGTTACCTGGGGGAGGCATCTGGCTAATCGCCCTGATCTTCTCTGGGTCGATCTAAATACCCCGGTATCTTACCACAAAGCCAAGAAACTTCCCGGAGGTGACCCCGAAGGCACACTTCAACGGGTTCATCTTGAGGCAGCGAGACCGGAGGAAGCCGAACACTTTCTCAAGATCTTTGAGATGGTCCTGACGCTGGCGCGATTTGACCACCAAGTTGTCGACGTAGCATTCCACCAGTGTGCCGAGGATTGGCTTGAATATGCGGTGCATCGCCCGTTGATAGGTGGCACCTGCATTCTTCAGGCCGAAGGGCATGACCTGGTAACAAAAGATACCTTGGGGGGCCCTGAAGGCAGTGAACTCCTCATCCTCAGGGGCCATCCGGATTTGGTTGTATCCGGAGTATCCATCCATGAAGGAGAGGGATTGGAACCCTGCCGTGGCGTCAATCAACAGCTCTGTCACCGGAAGGGGAAAATCATCCTTCGGACAGTGGCGGTTCAGATCGCGGAAGTCGATACAGACTCTGATCTGCCCGTTCTTCTTCATGACCGGCACAATGTTGGCCAGCCATCTGGGGTACTGAACTTCCCTCACGAAGTTGGCTTTGATAAGCTTGTCAACTTCGGCCTCAACCATGGCACCGTGGAATGGGTGCATCTTCTCTGGGAGGCTACTTGAACCCGCGATGGTTCGCCGGGAGACCAAGGCGGTGGACGGATACCTGAGGATCTAGCCCCGACATCTCGTCATATCCCCAAGCGAACACATCACGGTGCTGTCTGAGAAAGTCCACGTACTGCTGCCGCTCCTCAGAGGGCATGGCGGCACTGACCAATGTGGGTCTTGGATCTGCCTCGGTTCCAAGGTTCACCTGTACTAACTCATCGACCGTGGCAGAGACGCCCTCCTCAAAGGCTGGGGGTCCGTCTTCCACATCCTCTCCACTCGGGGGGGATCGTCCACGGGAGAGACTGCGTTGGAAAATACATTGGGGCTACCAGATCCTACTGGGCTTCTGGTGCTGGCATGGGCGGTCACGGTCATCTCATCAGGAGACTCACAGGCCGTCGAGACCATGGCTACGTCCAACCGATGGATCGGGAGGACATAAGCGTCATCCAAACTTGCCCAGGGATCACTTTCAACAGCGACAGGCTCAACCTCACCTACCAGGATCTGCTTATCCTTGCTCTTGTAATAGTTCGTGTCCAGATAGCGGGCTTCACATGAGGCAAAAGGAGAGGCATCTCCCTGAAGCACACCTACTCGACCATTGAGGGAGTATTTAAGGCATTGGTGGTATGACGAGGGAACCGCCGCATGAAGGTGGAGCCATGGCCTGCCCATCAATGCGTTATACGCAGTGTCCTGAGAGACTACCATGAATTCGGTGTTGGCAACTAGGTCACCGAACTGGGTCTTCAAACGTATCTTGCCGACCGGAGTTTGCTCGGTGCGGTCGTACCCCTGGATCCTGAGGTCGGAGGGGATCAAGTCATCCTCAGACAACCCCAATCTCCGGAGCGTCCGAGTTGGAATCAGGTTAATCCCAGACCCCATGTCGACAAGACAGCGCCGGACATCAAGACTATTGAACTGGCCAGTAACATACAACAGACGAATGTGCCCATGTATAGGAGGGTCTTCATCCTCATCAGAGAACGAGATAACTGCCTGACATTCGGCGTCCTCAATCGTTTCGGCGTGAAAGGCCTCTGCAGCCGCAACCTCCGTCTCAAACTGGAGGGGGCTCTTCAGGGCTTCAGCGAGCGCCTCGCGCATCTCAGGTGACAGGCGCAGAGCCTCAAGGATGGAGAGCCTTGCTGGGATGTCGGCCAAGTGCTTCAGGACATCATACTTTCTTGCCAAGCGCGAGCCCCTGTTTGCAGGAGGTTGCTCTGCGGTTGGAGGCATGACGGGCCTTGCCGGTTGGACCGGCGGCCGACTGGTGCTTGGCGCATCTCGCTGTTCACTGGTTGCAGCCCGGGAAGTGGTCACCGTACTGGGGCCAGGAGGCCGGGATGGACTCATGGCAGGACGGAGCTGGTCGCGGCGCGGCTGAGGCGGTTCTGCCCGGTCCCACACCACAAACAGTGGCGAAGGCAAATCCGTCATCCCCGGATGGGGGGGCTGCGTGCGCTGAGCTCGGTTTTGGGCCTACTGCCTAGTCTCAGTGGCGTGCACGGCCTGGCTGGAGGTACCAACTACTGTGCCCCAGTGACTCCTGTTGTTGCGGTTCCTCCGACGGTGGCGACGACCGGGGACACTAGGGAGGTCCACCTGGTGTTCTTCAACGTCGGGAACCTAAAAGGGATTTACCAGCTCGACAGTATTAACCGAAGCGTACCCAACACTGTCATCGGACGAATCATTCATCACCGGGTGGATCCGAGGAGGGACCCCCATCTCCGGGGGCATGAAATCGCCGAGAGTGCGGGATAGTGGAGGAACTGGCGGGGCGCGCTCTTCCTTCTTGCGCCGTCGCCGTTTTCTCTTCTCGGAAGAGGCAGGCTGGGACGACGATGCCGAAGCAGCACCCGCAGATTCTGGGGGCTCAGGCTGATTCAAGCGCACACGGATGATTCCATGGGCGCGAATGATCGTCTTGCGGGCCATCCAGTTATTATACTTCTGGGATCCGCGGTCGGAGACCAGCTGCCATTTGTCCTCGTCGCCACTATCGTCATCTGATCCCACGAACACACCCGCCACTTGTGCTAGAGCTGGGCCCAACCTGATTAAATTGTTGTTAATCTGGTCTTGGAGCCAATCCTTAAACACGTAACACCGCCGGATGGTGTGCCCCAGGGCCCGATGGTAAGGGCAGTAGCGGGGGTTATCCGTGAGATGTGCCTCCTCTGGCCTCCAACACTCAGGCAGTCGCACAATCCTCTGCTCCAGGGCGCTCCGGAAATAACCAGGGACCTGATCCTCGTGAAATGAGTAAGTCAGGTATCGCGGGCCCCTGGGAGCATGGACTTGATGAGGGGATGGAGGGGCCTGCCGAGGAGGTGGACCCTGATTATCTCGCCTGGGTTGTGGCGGTACATTACGCGGAGGGGTCGGCCGGTTCTGGGGCTGCCGCTGTTGGGCCGGGAACTGAGCCCGTGGAGGCGGATTCCTATGAGGCTGTGGAGCTGGCCTCACTGGCAGCAGCTCCAACGGCCTGGGGGCCTCTATCTGGGCAACAGCAGCGGGCTCAGCCCTGCTGACTCTCCTTGCAGGGATCATAGGAGGCAGCGGGTGTGCCTGACTGGCCTGTTGCAGGGCTTCCTCAAGACGTTGAGCTTTGTCTAAGAAGTCTCTGAACCCTCCGGGGTAATTCTGAGTGATCAAGGAAGGGACCAGCTCGGTCTTGACGTTCCCGACTCACATTTTCAGAAACTTCTCCTGAGTCAATGGCATGATAAGGGAATACGTGAGACCCTTCCATCGGGTGACGAAATCCGCGACTCGCTCATCAGGCCTTTGCTTGCACTTGAAGAGGTCTGCGATACTCGTCTTCTGGGTCGTGGAACTGAACTGATAGAGGAACTGTCTACGAAGGTCCTCCTAGCTAGTTATCGACCCGACGGGGAGCTGGCTGTACCAGACAAATGATGGCCCTTCCAGTGTCTGGACAAAGCAGCGAAGCTTAGCGGCCTCCTACTGCACCGGAGTTCCCAACATAGGCCCACACCTCGAGTTGAAATGGGTCAAATGCTGTGGCGGATCTCCAGTCCCGTTGAAGGGGGTGAAAGTGGGGTTCCCGAATCCCGGAGGTGCCGGCATGTCATCCACCCATGCTGGGTATGGCTTGCCGTCCGGTGGGATCGCCACTTGCCGAGTCTCCAAGGCTTCCAAGCGGGCGATGAGTGCCGCCATCGGATCGTCCGGACATGGGTTCCAGTCCTGGCAAGGATCTCTAACCACGAGCGCATTGCATGGCCCTTCAATCAGGTCGTCGACCGGGTCGTCGAACTCGGAAGCTCGTGGGATGGTGGGCGGAGCGGCCCTTGGGGCAGCGGGAGGAATCCGAGCGGGGTCTCTTAGGTAGTCACGCCACTCGGGAGGGTGTGGTGAAACATACCGCGCTCTCTTGCCATAGGCAATGGCCTCTCCCCTGTCGGCAAACACGGCGTAATCACGGTTTCCTGGGAGAGTCTCGTCGAGGAGTGGTTGTTCCTGTCCCTGCTGTCCTGGCCTAGGATCACCATAGTCAGGCCGCTGCTCTGCAGCGCGCTCGGTGAGGAGCTGGTCAACTAGATTCTTCTGCTCGCCGAGCTGTTGACGCAGCGTGGCCTTCTCGGGATTCTCATCTACCCTCTGCATGGAGGAAGATGGGTCGGCGGGCTTTATAGCCCCATCGTGCTCTTTACCTTTGCTGACGTTTCGGCTCAATGTCAGTGCTTCAGTTGGTGTGGGGAGACCCAGGAGGTTCCTCTGGTGATGAGTAACTCTCACCGATGGATCCAAAAACGGCTTGTCTTCGGGGGGAGAGCCCCCGTCGAGAAGTTCCAAGCCGTTCCCCTCTCCCGACAGGTCAACCATATTGACCGTTTCCGTCCTTGGGGATGTACCCTTAGGGCCACCCAGTGAATCGGGCTGTCGGCGAATCGCACTGAAGCGTAGGGCAGCGTACTGCCCCCATCCACGGATATACACGTGGGGGGTGTCTTCCTCGATAACCTTGCGGAGTACTTGAAAGCACTCAACGCATCGTTGTTGGAGGGCCTCGTGGTGCCCAAATGACCTGGGGTGCCGAACCGCGGGGAGCGTGGCCAGGTCAATCTGACGGCACTGCTCACCAATATCCTCCAGGTGCGCTTGACTCCTGGGATATGGCATTTGTAGGCGGTGAAGACGGGAGTGAGTCTCCCGGAGAGTTCGGCGGAAGCATTCGAACTCATCCGGGGTGAGTGATTCGGGTGCATCAAAGTCCGGTCCTGCGACTGGCCAAAACTTCTCAGGGAAGTGGCCCTCTGCAAGGACGGTCCAGAAGCTCCACGACTCAAACTCGGGACCCAGGTCTTCTTGGTCCTCTTCAACGACTGGGAATGGAAGGGGAACCGACAGTGGAGCCGAGGCGGGCCGCCGGGCCGACGGGCTGGCCGGCGGGGAATACGGCGAGCAGGCCGATTGGCCTCCATATCCCGGGCCGCCCTCTGAGGGTGGCAGTGCCCCAGCTACCACATCACGATAGGACGGACCGGCGAGCGAACATCCTGCCGTAGCGTCGGTGCTCGCCGAGGGTGCACTAGATCGTGGTTCGACCGTCGGTCCACAGAAAAGGTCTCCAGCTTCTCCGATCGAGGCAGAAGGCGCTTCCGGAGGGGCCGGTACCAACCGCAAGCTTGATCCTTGGGGGTCTACCAGGCCCTCGCTACTCCGGATATACCTTCGGAGAGAAGCGGCGATCACATCTCTCTCTCTCTCGTGGAGTACGAGGCTGACGTGCCGCATTCCTACCCATGCCCCTAACTGGCGGGATCGGGGGGAGGGCTCTGTCGCCGAATCGTACTCCGCCTCTGTATCAGAGAAACGAACCTGTCGTATCTCTGTCCGGAATTCCCTAACATTCCTCCCTCAACGTCGACGCCTCGCCTTCCTACCCCTGGGTGGTTCTTCGGGGCATGGCTGATCTCTGTCCTGGCATCCTCCGGCCGCACCGGTGCTGGGGCCAAGAGGACTGGAAACCAAGGTGCGAGGAGCACCGGGACAGATATCAAAGAGGACGCGGGGAGAGATGATTCCGGGCAGGCCTCCGGGCCGGGATCAGAAGGTGGGATGACCCATGCCTCTTGGATCGGCCACACGGAGTAGACCCTGCTGGTGAATAGCGCTACCGCGAGGTGGTCCGCGGTGGCTATTGCTTGTACCAGCAACCGGGAGAGTCAACCCAACCTGCCTTTGGGGCGCTCGGGGCCTCGATCCAGGTCGGGCATAGAAGTGCCCCTGCTCAGGATGCGCAGGGGCCTGGTGACTGGAGCCAGCAGTGGCTTGGGCCAACGCGGCCGCTGTTGCTAGGGCCCCAAGGTGAGAATCCTCTTCCGCTCGTGCCCGATGTTGGCGTCGGGACAGACGAGTCGGGATTAGCGGCACAGGCAGGTGGAGAGTCCGTTCTTCGACTTGAGAAGCCTGGCGGCGGTGTCGACGTGACCTGGCAGGAGCCCTTATCGCGGATCCCTGGAGCGAATCTCGGATAGGGTGGTCCCGGACATCTTCCACCTCATCCGCATAGGGGAGGGAGCTGTCGGAGCGTTCCGGGGATAAACTCCCGAAGCGGTTGGACGTCGAGGTAGGCAGCGGTGCCTCCCTGCGCGGCCCTCGGGGGCGGCGTTGGTGGCAAGGTGCAGCTTCCTCGAGGTCTAGGCGAGCCATGTCCCTGGTGGGGATGAATCCCTCTTCCTCATATCTCCGCACCAAGTTGTTGATCACCCTTCTTTGGATGACCTCCGAGGGGGAGAGAGGGCGTGGTTGCCCCGCAGTTGCGGCTACTGGGACGGCTGTGGAACGGGCGGGACCGCGCAGAGTAGCCGCGTCGGTGTTTCCCCTACCCCTGCGCCCGTGGGCGGGCGGCGATCAGGCACTGGATTGGGCGACCTGATTCCTGAAAGCAGGGAGAAGAACCCGTTAACACTGACAGGAAAAGGAATCGACAATCAACCATTAGTGCCACGACGCCTTCCGTGGGGGGAACCCAGGCCATCGACGTCGTGAGACGGAGTGCCCGATTTCCCTTCCCCAGCCCCTGGCGGGTTCCGTGCCCCAGTGCTGAATGCTCGGCCGGGCAACATGCTGGTCTTCCAACACCTCTGAAAGCCATCAGCCTTCGTATTGAGGAGAAGAGATTCACGTCGGGTTCACCATTTTTCTATTTCGGTGCGGATGTGCGTCGGGTTTCTGTTCCGACGCTGTTCCGCTAGGACGCGTTCGCGCGTGCGCCCGTCGACCCGAGGGGATGGGAGCGCGGCTTATGGCCCCGCAGTCCCGCTTTCCAAAGGCGGGCGGCATCCGTCCCTTATTTAGGGACGTCTGCTCCTTGATCGAAACCGGGATGATGGGATGTCGGCTCCTCCTTCCGTGGACGTCTCCTCGGAACTCGTCGCCTAATCCGGGTCTCCCTCATAGATTTAAGAATGTTCGTGAATCTTGTTCCCGACGCCATATCTTCATGGACACCGGTTAATTACGCTGCTTCCGCCCGGACGCTCCAAGGAGTCTGGTCGGGGCAGCAACCTGCGGTGAGGAGACCGGGTAGCTCCGGGTGTTGGGGGCGTGTCTTAACACTGCGGCTCTGCATGTCTGCCCTCCGTCCCTAATAGGGCTTCTCGAAGGCGTGATGGCCTGAGGCATCTCACGCTGTGTACGGGGAACTACGTTACCTGAGGTTTTCCTCAGCTTCCCATGTTTAACACGGGGTATGCCGCGAGTTTAACGTCCAGCGGGGACGGCATCGGACTGATCAACACGAGGAGTGGATCAGATGACAGAACCCCTTGCGGGGAACCTCCGATGCTGGGGCCAGCACATGGGCGGCTTCCCGAGTGAAGTGGAGTGGAATGAAATGGCATGACCCCACCGGGATGTGGCGGCCCGGGTGAGGATCAGGATGGATGATGGAGTGAAGATCTTGGACCCCGTAGAGGCTTCCTACGTACCGCGAGTTAGCGCGGATCAAAGTCAGCGTAGTTCGGATATACAGTTTAACGTCATGCTGGACGTTGGCAAGCCGACTCACGAGGAGGTTGAGGCTGCCGGGCGAAGGATTGAACTGAACCACCTCGCACAGAGGGGGATGGAACGGTCGGGAGGTTCACAGTTTCACGTCATGCTGGACGATGGTGTTTGGGGATTACACTCTAAGGAGGCCCATATGCGGCAAAGCTCAGTTGGAGAGGGACTTGGGCCGAAGGTGAGAGACCTCGATCCCTGTCACGCCCTCTACTGGCTTCGGCAGTGGGGAAGCACAATGGAGATACACATGTGCAGTCCCCCACAAGGGCGGATTCATAGGTGAATCGACGCGAATGTGAACCCGGGAGGGGTCCACTGATGGAAGAACCGACGTGAATACGACCGGGATGACCAGGTGGTGGGCTTGAACCTCAGGGAGGCTTCCTACGTGCCCTGTTTAGGAGACAGGGATCAAAGTCCACATAGTTCATTCTGTCAGGACTTACGCACTGAGGCAACCTGAGTGCGGCAAAACTCAGTTGGAGAGGGACTTGGGCCGAAAGTAAGAGACACCTCGATCCCTGTCACGCCCTCCACTGGCTTCGGCAGTGGGGAAGCACAATGGAGATACACATGTGCAGTCCCCCACAAGAAACTGGGGATTTGTAATACCCTACCCCCGTGGGCGAAGGTCACTCCAATGAATCGTCCCTAAAGAGGGGCAATCCCGACATCCCTGCAGAGACGAGCGGGTGGGGGCCACATCCAAACCGGGTGGGGACCCTGCGTGCGGGGCACGGGATCGGGTGATGCGGACGGTTTAACGTCTTGCCGGACGAAGTACAGTTTAACGTCGTGTGTTGAGGACGAAGATGCTTGGCAGTTTAACGTCTTGTAGCGCGGACGAAGTACAGTTTATCGTCATGTTGGAGGAAGCGCTTGGCAGTTTAACGTCTTGCAGCGCGGACGAAGTACAGTTTAACGTCATATTGGACGATGGATGCTTGGCAGTTTAACGTCCTGCAGCGCGGACATGGATGCTTGGTAGTTTAACGTCTTGCAGTGCGGACGAAGATGGTGCCGCTGATGGGTCCGTGTCACTTCGCGCGAGCCTGGAGGGCCGCACGGGAAGACAACGCACGGTGCAGGCACCCGGGATAAAGATCATCGGGCGCCACGCAGGCGGGTACCCTCAGGGGGTCAAAGGGGGCGACCCTGGCGGTTTTGCGCGCAAAAGAGAAGCTTGGCGCGCAATACCGCGGGTCGGCGCGCAATTGGGCGGGCTGGCGCGCAATTGGGCCAGCGCTTTGCGCGCGGAAGATGGAGATTGCGCGCAGCGGGCCTTTGATAGCGCGCGGGGGAAATGGCCCATTCTTTAACGAATGGCCACTTAGTAAGGGGGGGGGGGGTGCGCGCAATCGGGCTGGATTGCGCGCACCCCGGGGGGCAATTGCGCGCAAGAGGCTTCTTTTGCGCGCGAAGGCCTTCGGGTGCGGAGTTGGTCAGAGGAAAGGAGCCAAAGGGGTTACGCGCGAAGGCGAACCCCGAGGCTTGCTTGCACGAAATAAAAGAGGTTACCTGAAGATCGGCATTGCGCGCGGAGGGGGTGGGATTGCGCGCACGAGCGACCCTTCAAATTCCGGAAACCTTCAAAACGTTGGGGGTCACCTTGTATTTATAGGCAACCCCGAGCGCGGAATCTCGCCGCCGGCGCGCAATTCATGGCGCGGGGCGCGAAATTTCCTTCGCGGGCGCGGAATCGGGGCCCGGCGCGCAAGGGAGTCGCGCGGGCCACGGGAGCGCAAAATTGCGCGCCGGCCTGGCGCATTGTGCGCATCCCGGGAGGATTGCGCACCACACTTCAACTTTGCGCGCGGGCCTCCAAAATTCCGCGCAAGACCTCCGGGCCTTCCGAAACGTGCTTCTGACTCCAAATATGACCTCTCTTTCCGCATCCGGAGCTTCGTTTGGGAACAACGGACTTTTTCGGCATCTACAATTATATGCTGGAAACTGTGGATTATTACTACTATATATTATCCTTTTTACTTCATGTTGTTTACTGCTTACTGTTCTTTACCTTCCATATATTCACTGACTGTTAGGCACAAATCTTTGGGTTGTTGCCTATTGGGACTTTGTCTCACACCCTGTTTGGGTCATGCTTTTGGGCCCAAACAGATTATGTTGTTGTAGGTATAGATAAGGGTAAGATCCCTTCTACTTCAGGTTCATGATTGCACTGGAGCTAGAGAGCATGGGATCGAGCTGAGGATTGCGATACTGAGGAGTTGTTCATTTGTTTTTTTATTTTTTACATGGGCATAGTACTATATTTTAGTATTGTGACTTGTTTGGATATTTTTCCTAGACATATATATATCATGCATCAATTCATATATTCTGCTCCAGTTTTTTATTATTAGTCTTCTGCTTTTTACTGTTTACTCTTATATGCATGTATTATACTTCTGCTATTGGAATTATTTATTTTCTCTTCTACTGTGTACCCTTCCAAGGAGGGAATAGTTTCCCCACTATCACACCAAAGGCCCTCTCTGCTAGTCAGCAGCCTCTAGAGTTTGGGGAAATGCGCTTGAGGCCATGTGACCAACCGGGTATGGGGCGCCTCTGGGTGGCTTCCAGGACCGGGATGTTACAAAGTGGTATCAGAGGGGTTCTTTTCTCTTGATTTACTATTTAGAGCCTTTATCCAGGGATAATATGGATTCAGTAATTTGTGTTAAGCTGTGCTCGGAAGTAGCTAATCCGTGTACAGGGAAAAGCCATACTACCTCGATTATTGCAGTTTTCTGGTTTTGAGATTTTACGGTTGATATGACTTTACCTAGAGTGATTCACATGACTTGTGTTGTTATTGTTGTTTCTATTATGGTTCTATTTCTATCAAAACCCAATGTGATGACGGTATTCCATCTCATGAATCATATAGGCACCTGTTAGATATCACATGCCATGCATTCTTGCCATTCCATCTAGGGTGCATTAGCAATTGCATGTTGTTGTGATAGACTTTGTGCAGATTATGCATGTTGTTGTGATAGATGCTTTGTTAGAATCTCTAATGATTGTTAGAGGATAGTTTGTATCGTACTTTTCTTAAATGGATGCCAGGATTTGATTTGTGGGGAGTATGGGCCCTCGCAAATTGGAATTTGGCACCTTCTTTCTCATTTTTTAGTGTTTTCTGGGCTTCGGTGCAGTTTCAAAGATACTGCCTAGAAAAACCCAGAATACACAGCGTGTAATTTATATATACATGCCGTGTAGTTTTAAACCGTTTCAATGACTGTGTGAGCAGAAACACGGGTTGTGAAAGATCTCCAGGAACACGCCGTGTACGGTAGTTACACACCGTGTAGTAGTGAGCGTGTACCCATCTGTGTAACGAACAACATGGGTCGAGGAAGCTCATGTCATACACGCCATATTATGTATAAACATGCCATGTATCCTTGTCCTCAGTACCTGATAGTGTCATGAAAAACATGGGACGATATCCTCACCCCCTATACACGCCATTTTTATTCACAACACGTCGTGTAAGGTTCAACCGTGTACTGGTCATGTCGCCAATAACACGGGTCGGGAAAATCTTTAAGTACACGCCGTGTTTGTTTGGGACCGTCTGTGTAGTCTCAACCATGTAGCCGGCCGTGTAACTAACAAAACGGGTCGTTGAAACCATGCCTATTACACGCTATTTCCACAGGGAACACACAGCGTAGTCTCAGTTTAAGAAGACCATGTGGGTTAGCCGTGCAAGGAGAAACAGGTAGGGAAACAGAGTTAAGTACACATCATGTAGAGTTTATACACGCCATGTAGTCTTGTTTTGTAAATCTTGTGTGTTTCCATCTCCTATTTTTGTTTTGTACCCCTTGGATATCTGTCCTTGTTTTCCTAATCTAAGGTATGTTTTGATCTTTCAGAGCTATGCCTCTGAGATGTCCTCTAGTTGTACGTCAGTTGTCAGGCAGTGATCAGATGCCAGATATGGCTGATCAGGGACTTCCTGCTGATCCTCTAGTCTGGCCAGCCTTGGCACCGGCTGTCATACCAGTTTTAGGCGCTGATATGCAGTTCAAGGAAGGTTTTATGAGGATGATGTATAATATTTAGGGAGCACTGCCTCCTACCACGATTATGGCAGACTTGACTCGGGTTTTCCAGAAACAGCATCCTCCCACTTTCTTGAGGGAAGGAGGACCTCAGGCTATAGAGTCATGGATGGAAGCCATTTTGACCATCTTTGAGCATCTGGAGACACCTCCAGAGAGGCGGGTCAAGCTTTCTACCTACATTCTCTGAGACTCCGCCAAGAGGTGGTGGGACGTGATCTCACATGTGGTTCATCAGTAGGTTATGGCCTGGGAGGAGTTCCAGCGCGTGTAATATGACTACTTCTATCTGGAGATCCTGAGGGCCGATCGAGCCTAGAAGTTTATGAGTTTAGAGTAGGTTACTCTTTCTGTCATGGATTATTCCTATCGTTTCACCGATCTACAGCATTTCACACCCCTCCAGGATGGGATTGGGGTGTTCTTATCAAGGAAGTTTGAGGAGGGACTCAGGCGGGAGATCCGCTCCTAGGTGAATATCTTCCAGTTAACTTCCATCACTTCCATTGTCAACCAGACACTAATTGCAGAGCGCAATATGAGAGACTCCGGAGCTGCGAGCCAGGGTGGTTCTGCTTCTAGAGCTAGTTTTCCTATAGATGACAGTAAGAAGCATTGTAGGGAGTCTATGTGCGGTGATCTGAGGAAGCGAGATGCATCGTCAGGAATCCAGGTGATATGCTTCCAGTGTGGCCGGTCAGGGCACATGAGGCTGCAGTGCTAGAGGGACCCCATGGAGTGCCGATCTTGTAGAAAGATGGGTCACCTACAGCATTTCTGCAAGGTTCTCTCACCACCATCTGCTGATGGGAGTTCTTCTATGACTCCTCGTTCAGGAGTAGTTTGGGACGAGGTGGAGGTTGAGGCAGTGGCAGTCAGCCACCCGTCTTTCTACGTCAGCAGGGTGGATCATCTCAGAGTGGTCAGGCAGGGTTGAAGGGCCGCGGTGTAGTCCAATCCTTTTCCGTGGAACAGACCTATCAGAAGCAGGATTCCAGACCTTCTACAGTTCAAGGTACAATTTTAGTAGCCTCAGTTTTATCTTCAGCTCTTTTCGATACTGGTGCTACACATAGATTTATCTCTATTGCTGTTATGGAGAGCCTTGGGCTCTGTATCTTTTCTTCTGCCGACTCATTGACACTAGACACACCTTTGGGGACAAGGACATCTAGTGTACGTCAGTTTAGATAGTGAACTCTCGAGGTTGAAGGGTATCGTTTCTTATGGGATCTCTACGTCCTAGAGATGACATGCTATGATGTCATTCTCAGTATGGACTGTATGGTTCACTTCCAAGCAGTCATCGACTGTTATCACCGTAGGGTGAGTATCATTTCACCAGAGGGTGAATCTTTTCTTCATAGAGGCGAATGGGATGTTTAGGTGAGTCGAGCAGGACTCGAGCATCATGGGCTAGAAAGCATGACAGCCCAGATTGCTAATCTTTATCTGGATGACCAGGGGAATTCACAGTTGGAATTTCCTCTAGTGGTGGATCGTTTCAGGGATGTCTTTCCAGTGGAATTTTCAGGTTTGCCTCTGGAGCGTGAGGTGGACTTCTCTATTGAGGTCATTCCAGGAGCAGCACCGGTGTCCATTCCTCCATATAGGATGGCTACACCTGAGTTGCAGGAGCTCAAGAAGCAGTTGGGGGAGTTTCAGAGAAAGGGTTTCATCCGACCTAGTACTTCTCCTTGGGGTTCACCTGTCTTGTTTGCGAAGAAGGCAGGCGGTACCCTTAGGCTCTATGTGTATTATCGGAAGCTGAACCAGTTGATGATCAAGAACCGGTATCCCTTGCCTAGGATTGATGACCTTTTCGACTAGCTTTGAGGATCCCAGGTGTTCTCAATGATTGATTTGAGGTTCGGTTATCATCAGTTGCATGTTAAAACATCAGATATACCTCTGACAGCCTTCAGGAGAAGTTATGATCGCTATTAATATATGGTTATTCTATTAGGTCTTATGAATGTGTCAGCAGTTTTCATGGAACTGATGAACCGAGTGTTCTATCCTTACTTGGATTCCTTTGTCATGGTCTTCATGGACGATATCTTGGTGTACTCTCACACTCGACACGACCATGCTAACCATCTTGAGATCGTTCTGAGTAAACTGATAGAGCATCAACTTTATGATAAAATCTTGAAGTTCCACTTTTGGATGGATCAGATTCACTTCTTGGTCACGTCATCTCAGAGGTAAGAGTATATGTGGACCCAAAGAAAGTGAGAGCTGTAGTTTCCTAGGAGCGGCCGAAGAACATTTTTGAGGTACGGAGTTTCCTAGGGCTGGCTGGATACTACAAATGCTTTATAAAGGACATTTCACGCCTAGCAGCACCTTTGATAGGTCTGACCAAGAAGGGGGAGAAGTTCTTATGTTCATATTCTTGTGAGTCAGCCTATTAGGAGCTTAAGGGAAGGTTGACGTTAGCACTGATACTAGTCTTGCTAGAGCCAGGAAAGAGATACACTGTTTATTATGATGCTTCAAGTATCGGGATGAGCACTGTGCTTATACAGGGAGATGGAGTCATTGTGTATGGGTCTCAGCAGTTAAGGCCACATGAGAGGAACTACCTGACACATGATCTGGATTTGGCATCTGTTGTTCATGCCTTATGTTGTTAGAGGCATTACCTTATGGGAGAGAACTTTGTGGTTTTCACCAACCACAAGAGTCTCAAGTACATCTTCACTTAGCATGATCTAAATCTGAGACATCGCAGGTGGGTCGAGTATCTTCAGCCTTTTGATTTCGATCTTGCCTATACGCCAGGAAAGGGAAATGCAGTGGCAGATGCGTTAAGCATGAGAACTCAGATTCAGAAAGTTTAGAAGGCCAGCAGTTAGTGGAAACTTATGGCTCTATTCTCTGAGATGCATATGGAGGTGCATGATAGACAGGGACGGACTTTCCAATCTTTTGTAGCTGTTACCTCTATGCTTCTTGATCAAGTATGAATGAGGCATCTATCAAAATTAGAAGGCTTAGTCATGTGGGAGAGTGTGTCAGGAGAGGACCCTCTTCCTGGATGGACAGTGGTCGAGGATAAGATCTTGCATTTCCAAGGACGCGTATTGGTGACAGTAGACATACGTGAGGAGCTGATGCAGGATTTTCATTCCTTAGTTTGGGCAGTTCATCCTAGTGTCACCAAGATGTATCAGGATCTTCATCGCCAGTACTAGTGTCCAGGTATGAAGAGGAATGTTGTTGGTTTTGTCTTACAGTGTTCTACTTGTCAGTAGGTGAAGGCAGAGCATCAATGACCAGCAGGCATTTTACAGCAGTTACCCATTCTAGAGTGGAAGTGGAATGATGTCGCGATGCACTTTGTGACTAGATTTCCGAGATCACCTCGAGGGAATGATGTTGTTTGGGTTGTCATCAACAGGCTTATGAAGGTTGCTCACTTATTACCGATCAAGGAGACCTTAATTGTATATGATCTGGGATTACTATTCATCCGAGAGATTGTACATATGCATGGGGTCCCACACTCCATTGTTTCAGAAAGAGATGTGCGCTTTACCTCTCGGTTCTGGTAGGGGATTCAGAAGGCTTTGGGTACACATGTAGGTTTGATTACAGCATACAATCCCTAAATAGATGTCCAATCCGAGCGTACGATCTAGGTGCATGAGGATATGCTTTGAGCTTGAATTCTAGACTTTGGAGGTTCTTGGGAGAAGCATATCCCTCTGGTGGAGTTCACCTACAACCACAGTTTTCAGGTGACTATTCAGATGACACCTTATGAGGCTTTGTATGGTAGGCCATGTCGATCACCCTTATGCTAGCTGGAGGCAGGAGAGGCAGCTTTGTTGGGACCTCTTCTTGTTAAAGATACCTCAGAGCAGATAGAGCTGATTCGGAAGAGGATGGCTACAGCACAGTCTCGACAGAAGTCTTATGCTGATCAGCAGAGATGACCTCTGGAGTTTGAGGTCGGGGATCAGGTTTTCCTACGTGTTGCACTGAGGTTGGGACACAAGAGGATTCAGAGACAGGTTAAGATTTCACCATGATACGTCGGGCTGTTTGAGGTATTGGAGAGAGTTGGGCCAATTGCCTATCAGTTGTAGTTACCTCATAGGTACCAGGCCATGAACAACGTCTTGCATGTCTCTCAGCTTCGAAATTACTTTTCAGACCCGTCTCATGTCTTTCAGCCAGAGGAAGTTGAGCTCCAAGCGGATGCATCGTTTGAGGAGCATGCTATCCAGATTATCGATCGTAGTACGAAGGTTATCCATGGGCGGTCTGTTCCTCTAGTATGGGTGCTTTGGCAGTACAGACGAGTATAGGATGAGATTTAGGAAAGGGAGGCCGATGTACGATCGTAGTGGCTAAAGCTGCTCGGGGTTTCTTCTTCCACACCTCGTTAGGGAAATTCGGGGACAAATTTCTTTAAGGGGGGAAGTTTTTAAGAACCTGGATCTTCGTTTGAGGTATTCCTTTCCTTTTCGCAGTTTTTGAGAAAAATGGAGTTTCTGGAAATTTTTGAAGTGCACGCTGTGTACTTTATGAGTACACACCGTGTACTCTTTTTCAGCTCGAAGCCGTGTGCTGGCCGTGCTCGGGCCACACACACAGGGTGTAGGGGTGACGTGGAGGCCACTTAAAGCAGAGTACGGAAAAACCTAGTACACTCCATGTACTCTAAAATTAAATGTCATGTACATTCTTTTTTTTTCATTAAACGGACCGGGGTCACACCTAATCAAAAAAAAGCTCTTCTTCCCCAGATTCATCATCCGAGAGAACTGGGAATCTACGGATCTTCGACGAGATTCCGTTCCTCCATCCATTCTCCGAATCGATCGCCATTGATTGCATTGGAATGGCAGCAGTGAGTTCTCTCTTCTTCTTTAGCCTTGTTCCATGTTTCCTCCTCATTTACAAGTTATCGTGGGTTGAGCATTTTTGGCATTTTCTCCGATATTTGATGTTCTAAGGGGAATCAATCATCTTGGTTCACATATATCGATTTCCTAGGACCAAGGTAGGTGGTTTGTGCCTTTCTGTAGAAAGTCTTTGAGTATTTTGTGGGAATTCCACCAATACCCTTAAACGGGGTATTGCTTGTTTCCTGTTTTGCCCCTATTATTGTCTGCTTTGCTTGATTGCTTGAGTATAGGTAAATTATTGTAAATTTGGATAATTTATACTGTGTTCATGTGCTTTTCCTTGCATGTTTTGCTTATTAGGAATTTTTCCAGTTGCCATGCCTAGTTATAGGATAGTGGAACTGTTGTACTGTTATGCTGATGTGCCTTAGAATGATAGCCAAGTAGTTCTTGACGTTTACTTGGTACGATACGTGCTCTATGCATGTTTGTTTTACATAGGGATATGATAACCTAGTGTAGTAGACTGTATGGAGAATGAACGGAAGGGCTTCTCTAGAGTGTCTTTAATTTACGATGCGAGACCACAGGGGGAATGGACGGTTAGTGCTTCCCCAGAGATTCTATTAATTCTTTAGCTGAACTAGAGGGGCGAGACTGTGGGTCCTTCCCAAAGGGTTGATAGTACTTGTAGGTTGAACCTTACGGGTTAGGCTGTGAGAACTACCCATTGGTTAACTTTTTTTTCTTGCTTGAGTGGTTGTTTCTTGTTTATAGATTATATGCTGAAAACTGTGGATTATTACTGTTGTGTATTATCCTATTTACTGCTTGCTGTTTACTGCTTACTGTTCTTTACCTGCCATATATTCACTGATTTTTAGGCACAGATCTTTGGGTGGTTGCCTATTGGGAATTTTTCTCACACCCTGTTTGGGTCATGCTTTTGTGCCCAAACAGATTATGTTGTTACAGGTATAGATAAGGGAAAGCACCCTTCTACTTCAAGTTAATGATTGCACTGGAGTTGGAGAGCATGGGACCAAGCTGTGGCATGCGATGCTGAGGAGTTTCTCATTTTTTTTTTCTTTTGTACATGGGCTTAGTATTGTATTTCAGCATTGTGACTTGTTTGGATGTTTTTCCTAGACATATATGTATCATGCATCAATTCATATATTCTTCTCCAGTTGTTTATTGTTAGTCTTCCACTGTTTACTGTTTAGTCTTGTATTCATGTCTTCTACTTCTGCTATTGGTATTATTTATTTTCTCTTCTGTTGTGTACCCTACCAAGGAGGGCAGAGTTTCCCCACTATCACACCCAAGACCCTCACTGCTAGTCGGAAGCCTCTGGCGTTTGGGGAAATGCGCTTAAGGCCATGTGACCAACTGGGTAGGGGGCACCTCTAGGTGGCTTCCAAGACCAGTACATTACAAAAACTATTCCCACTTTCTTACTATTTGATATCATGGTACTATTTTCATCCTAATGTTATTGGGAATGAGTTTCATGCCGTATGGTGAGTCATGTTAGGTCTCATGTTGGGTCGATCCGATCCAATTCGTGATAATCCAAGTGTTATATATTGTGTAATCAATAAACATTGGCCATATAAATAGTGGTCTCTTGAGATAAAATCAAAACTAACTCATGGTGTAATCAAATATCGATCTTGGTTTACCAAAAAAATATTTTCGATTAATTTGGTGAATTATTTGATAAAAGAAATTATTAAATATAATAAATATATGATGATAATATACTTTCATTATTCCTGTAGTTAAATGGTGGTTTAAAACACAAACCTAAAAGCATCTTTCAAATATTTTCTTGAGAAGGGTATATTAAATGAAACTAATTTTATGTAATGGAAACTTAATTTGAGATTTTTACCCAAAAATAAAAAATATATATATTCAATAGAATCCTTTTCATAGAATATGTGATAACAATTCCTCATAGATATATAATGATTTTTATGAGAAGATCCAAGAAAATTATTGTTATGTTTCATGTCAAATACAAGCTATTATGAGTTTATAGATTTAGAAGAAACACGGATCAAGGGGATTTTACAATATAATTCAATAGATAAAGAAAATATAACATGATCAAGTTAGTTCTGAAAATAATTAAGTATACAAAGAACTATTTTAGTATATGTTTAGTATTAGAACATCTTTTTTAATACATATGATTAAAATGATTATTCATATCAATGATTTGGTGAAAATTTTGTTCCCACTCATGAATGAATTAGTTATTAACGCGATCATATAACTATTTCTATGATTATTCTAGGACATAATCATTAATTATAATATGATTATTATTGAACAAAAAATAAAAAAATGATTTTAACACTTTTTTTACACCAGTTATTAAGGGGATAAATTTTAAGCGATGTTGTATATACATTTTTTTACATTGGTTATTTTAAGAAACATAAAAAATTACTTCTATATTGGTTATTATTATTATCAACACTGAAAAAATCATAAAAAAGAAAAATGTCAACACTTTTCACATCTGTTAAAAAATAACCAATATGGAAGTTCATTTTTCTTTTTAGTAATTTTAAATAAAGGATGTAACGAAAATTTTCCTTGTTAGTTATTTCAAAACCAACATCTAATATATTTTTCATACTTGTTATAATCACAACCAATGTTAAACATATTATTTTTATAGAAAACTAAATTTAATTAAACTACTATACTAGACCTTCTATTGTAAGGAAACTATAATAAAATAATTAGAAACTCTAGTAGTTTTATAGAATAAAATTAAAACCACAACAATTTTAAAATTACATAGTTAAAATTCAAAATATCCATTAAAAATATAAAAAATAAGAATTAAACCTGAATCAAAATTTGTGATGTAATTATACCATGCCCCTTTTAGATGATTTAGATCATTATAATTATATGGTCAAGGATCGTAAAAAAATTACAAATTTAAAATAAACTGTTTATCTTTAAATCATGAGTTAATGATATGATAAATAAATAGAAAAGTGATAATAATAACTAACCTTATTGAAAGTTGTAATTTTCTTAGTTGTGATTACTTCATACATAAACCTCATCACATAGTAATCGTGTTCAATTACTCATTTTTTATGATGAAAATTATATTCCAAAAGAAGTTATTATTTAAAAACAAAATTGTAATTATTTTCTAAATTATAGTAATTATTAAATAATTCACTTTTATACACTCATAATAGATATTTTATTCTATTAATTTTATTAACTATGGATAGTGTTTCCATTACCTATTTAAAAATGATAATATTTATCAAATAAATAGAAAGTTCTCATAAAATATATGTATTAAATAATCAAAATTACTTTTCCAATATTTATTTAAAAATTTCTGTCACTTCACTATGTATGGATTATAACTAGTAATCAGAGTTTTCTTTTAGAAAAAAAAACACAATATCCATTGACTGATACTATACAATGATAATTTGAGTGGTTATTTAATTTTGAAAAATTCAACAATAATTAAAAATATTTTTCATTATCTTCAAGATAAAGAATAATCCAAAACTTTATTATTTTCTTATAAAATCTTTGAGAATCAAATTTGGATATTTTTCTATAATACATTTTCCTCATTACTATAGAAAAAAAATTAAGGTTTTAAGAATCCTTATAATGAAATTGTATCATAGTGAATACAAAGTGTATGAAGATTTTTAATAAAAAAAACAAAAATAGGTTGTACGTGACAAAAAATTGATATAATTGAAAGAAATATGATAATTGACTTACATGGAAAATAATTGCAACACTATGAGGCCCCATATATTTATAGTTACCTAATACATGATATCATTATTATAAATCATCATCAAATAATACCTCACAAAAATGTCAATATTCATTGTTAGATCATAAAAATGAAAAAAAATATAAATATAATTTATAAATTCTTTCAAAAAAGTTGGATGTGAAGTTTAAGGAGCCACAACATGTTATTGATTTATACACAACACATTTTTAACATTGATTTTTTCTTAGAACACACACCCACACATAGAAATATATATATATATATTAAAAAAAAATAAACAACAACTTTACATAAAGGATATAATTTATTCATAACTTAGTGATAGGTTCGCATAAAATTCATGATGGGAGGAGTAAAAAAAATTAGACATTAATTCTAACTAAATAAATCTCAACAGTAAAGAACAATACTCTAGCTGATACATCTATAATATCCTATACTATTTCCCTATGTTGATCTATATTCATCTATTGATTTTGTAAGTAATACCAAATATAATGTATGATATCATATTCTATAATATGATACTGAATATCCTCAATATATAAGTCATAGTAGATATAAAACTATTGAGGAGAAGGTATAACAGTGTGATATGCAAGATGAAACTATATCTGCATGTCTGAAAACATTGATTATATCAATGATCTAATCTTATCCTTCATATTTTGTTTCCATCTATCAAACTTTATCTTCTAAAGAGTGTATTTTTACTTATATATGTCCTCCCTATAAGAAGTACTAGGATGACTAAATAATTTTTAAATATATACAACCACTTTGTATCCTCATATGTGAACCATGAATTCTTTCTTTACCAATGAAGTAACCAAAATATCCTTACCATCCTCAGGTATAAAGATCCCCTATGTTCTCCTCTATTAAAGTTATTCTTATTAATATTTTTTTGAAAATTTATTAGTGTTATAAATATTGAGTTAGGAAATAACTAAAATATATTCTTATAATCTTTTTAGCTGTAATCATTGAATTCACTATAAGATATTTACCCCTTTTCTTCATCTGTGATATTTTTCATTTTTTTTATTGAGTTTTGGGGAGTATAGGGAAAATCTCTACAGATCCTAAGGACTGATATCTTATTTTTTTAAACTTCCCATCCATTATTTTTTTGTTAATTTAATAGACACCATCTACAATACAATATATGATGTTCTATGTGCTGTAAATATTTTACATTTTACTTACCAAAAATAATTCATGATATCTAATTTCGAAAAACTTATCATGACCCGTTCCCCCCAAAGGTACCCCTCAGGGATAGACATTGAGAGAAGGTAGTTTGTGATGCATGAAGCCCACCTCAAATAGGTCCTGGGTTGGTGACAATAACTGAGGGTGTGTCATATAATCTTATGATAAGAATTAACCTCTATGATAATAGAAATGAAAGTGTTAAGATAGAAACCACTATGAAAATTATTCTCATAATAAAAGTAAAATATTCCAAATACATGCATGCAATTTCATACAACTAAAACCCACTATAATAAAAGTACCAAAATATAAACACTACAATGCCCATGAATCCCAAACCTAACCTAAATATACCATGAGCTAGAAATGTACAGCCTGATTTTAAAGCAGCACCTGCAGAACTTAAAAAAAGTTTATATATATGTAGGGTGAGGATAAAATGTATACTTATTAAGGTCATTCTAAGATCCTCTCATACAAAAGATAAAAAATCATGATAAATCTTAGAAAACAAAAATGGAAGTTAACTCATCACCTAAATAGGAATGTTATGTTTTCAAACTCCCCATGAATATCTCTTTCCAAGTATCACATATAAGTGATCATATAATATAATATCAAGATAAAGTACCCTACCACCACTTACCCGCAATTTTTCTAATTTTCCCCAACATCATACCACCTGATCCATATCTTTATAAAATTAAGCCATTCCGAGGACACCTGGGCTAAGTAAAATATAATACACACCAAAAATAATGTTATGTCATCATCACATTCCATGAACTATGTGCATCACATCATCTGATCACATCTATAAATAGTAACCGGGTAGTTTCTAGGATCCACCACATCCTATATTTCATGTATTATACCTCAATACATCAAATCATATACACGTCATACCTATAATAATATATAGGATACAACATCTAGAGATAAATTCATGTGAAATAAACATGATCCATTATATCCCACTACACACATATATGAGGAAAGATAACCACCATTCATACTAGTACATAATACTACCAAGAGATGAGATGGGTTCCAAGGGGGTGGTCAATCATCTGTTCATTTTTAACCTAGACACCATCATAGAGTCCATTATGTGTCAACCTCCATTCCAACATGGGTGAGGTAGCATATGAAATCACATAAAAACATGATATAATATATATCTCTATAATATGATGAGAATTAACCTAATATTATACTCAACTACAACAATCATCTCTTATACACCAAACTACCACTATTAAGGACTAGGTATTCTATAAGTACACAAGAATTCAAGAAGGCTTCATTTAATTAATTACTCCCCTTAAAATATTAACTTTATGTTAATTAATTCATTGGCTATGAAGTAACATCATTCCATTCAAATTTCACTAACCACCATGAAATACATTCCATTCAGGCAAAATCCAAATGATTTCATGGATCTACTAGATTATCAATATTAGCATTCCATTAAATCACTAACCTCTTCAGTTAAAAAAAATTATAAATAATTATCCTTAGACAATTCTATATACTCTAGATAACATATTAAGCTACCATTAAAGAGATAAATAAATCAATAACAACTAGCTACATCAAGTAGTGAGGAAAGGAATACAATTAAACAAGAAACTCAGCCATATAACCTTTAATGAAAAACATTATCAATAAAGCATCTAGATTTTAGAAAAACAATGGGAAATCATAGATTCAAATTGCTTTATCAATCATTGTTCTATCCCTAACACCACTATGAATATAACAATACATCCTTCTTTCACAGAAATTAACTACAACCATAAACCTGTGCCCCATTGCCCATATTTTGTCATCCATTATCCATCCTAGGTTCACATCATGTCACATATCATGTATCACATATAGAGAAACAAAGAAGGTGTAAAATTATAAACAGAGACAATAAATCATTTAGGCCCTAAAAACAATTCATCTAGACTTCACATGAAAACTGGTTTTCTTAGCCCAAACCATTTATTTTTATCAAAATAATTGTTTTATTACCCTATTTGATTAACTAGTTAATTTATGAAAATTTAAAATTGCATGTAACCTAAGGAATAATCTATTAAAAAATATAAATTATTTAAACATGCTTGAAAGCATAACTTCCAGTTTCAAAAACTTTAATGAAGAGTAACTCCTTTAAAAGAGGTCTTTGATTTGCTTTAATAATAAAATGAGGCTTTGGCCCCAACCTTTAAAAAAACAAATTCAATAAACATTCCTCTTTAATTTTTTATCAAACCAAAATTATCATTTATACATTCTTTAACCATTTTCATCAAATTAATCATGTTAAACCTAATTATAAAAACAACTAAAATAAAACATAAACAAATATATCACATAATCTAGTAAAATAAGGGGAAAACCATTAACATATTGAAAACCATATGCA
Source organism: Viscum album (assembly GCA_963277665.1). Classification (NCBI taxonomy): domain Eukaryota; kingdom Viridiplantae; phylum Streptophyta; class Magnoliopsida; order Santalales; family Viscaceae; genus Viscum; species Viscum album. The sequence goes on along the minus strand of OY728145.1, from coordinate 1,265,669,523 downwards.
ATCACTAAAAGTATAAACCATTTATTTTCTTTAATTTGGTTTATTTTTTATTGTGGTAAATTCAACCATAAACCAAAGAGATAAATAATTATTACATTATTATTAAACATAAAATAATAGGATAATCAATGAATACTCTACATCAATTTTTTAAAGTTCCTCAAATGAGAATGTAACAACAACACATATCTATTATCTTTTATATCGTAAGGAATCTTGATCTTTTTTAGTAAATCATGCCAAAAAAACCAAAAAAACCTTATAAGAACTCTTTAAAAAATAGATCAACCTCCATAAGATGGAAAGATATAATGGTAGGAACAAGAACTATCAAAGAATAAACCATAAGAAAAATAGGATAAAATAACCATAGATCATAATAGATCAAACATGGTATGTATGGATTAATCCATTTTGAAAGGGGTTGAAAATTCCTTAAAATAACTCCTCTTGAATCCTAGGGTTGGGAGAGAATTGGATGATTTTGGGAAAGTTGAGGGTGAAACACAATTTATAGGTACACTACTAAATATAGATTCATAGTGTGAATGAGTAATTCCCATTGTGAATGGATTGAGTTTAAATACACACAGAAAAACGTGTTTCCTTGATACAATAAATATAGATCAACCCACATTAAGAATTTAATGTTCACTAATCCACTCATTTCATGAATCACACCCTGTAAAATTCTCTTATGCGAGATGCGACCAACCACTTCAAGCTACAAACTTCCCACTCACATAATGAACTATGTTTAACATTATAAAATCTTCCTGCAACCATATTTCATCTCCCAAACTCCACCAAATCTACTCTAGGAATCCTATAAGAACCAAAAGCTTCAGAACCATGAAAATCAACAATATATTAGGATATGGGCCCTTAAATTTGATACCTAATAAAAAATTCTCATCCTTGACAATTTAAATCCAAACCAAGAGAGATGGAATAGTAATGGGGACATCTAAAAAGAATCCCCAAAAGATACCACCCAATATTATCACCATCACATGGGTTTAAACACATCACTTAGAGGAACAAACACCAAAACTACACAATAAAAAAACAAAGTCTGAAACAATCACCTCAGGGAGATTTCTCTCAAACAAGTATGAGGACATAAAATGGAAAAAAGGGAATATAAAACCAGCTCAAAAATATAATAATGTTTAACAACCATAAAATAAGAATCACTACAAGAGAATAGATAAACATCAAACAACATGAGATATTGAGAAAGCATATATGAATCACATTACAAGGTGCTCTCCTCCACACCACCATTCCACCAAAGTACATGAACTAAAGAAATAGTATGTCCATGAAACACATTCTCTTAGTGGTCCTAGAAATCTACTAGCCTCTCTATAATGTTTGCATCATCACCAGTATCTTTATTTTTTCAATCAATGATGTGAGAGTCATCATGAAGGTACTAGTGAAGTTGTAATATAAGGAAGACGTTATGTATCTTTCTCATCCATGGGGGGAAGTTCTATTTTTTATGAAACATCTACAACATTAGTGGAAATCTCAAAAGGCAAAAAAATATATAATTCTTACTCTAATTACCACACCATCACTACCCTTGATGAGGAAAATTTTTATGAAAACCTAGTCTCCAATGTTAGACACTAGAGGTCTCCTTCAATGATCAGCACAAAATGTCTAGAGATCATATGATGATCTTATCCACTCAATAATCACCTAAATAAACTCTATCATGATCTTTATTGTTTACATCCTGATAATTTTTGAATATTCAGACCAAGTCTAGAATAATAGAGAATGATAAGTTTGTCCATACAAATCTTTAGATAGTGATATATCAATAGTGGAGTGAAAACTATTATTGTAAGAAAACTAATCCAATGGAAGGTGCATCATCCATAAACCTCAAAAATTAAGTACATAGGCTTAAAACATATCTTCAAGAGTCTGGATAGAATTATCCATCAGACTATCAGTATGTGGATGAAAAATAGTAATAATGAATAATTAAGATCCAAAATAATGATGGAGAACTCTCCTCATCCTGGAGGTAAAACAAGTATCATGGTCTGGGATGATCATCCTTGGTAATCCATAGAGTCACACAACCACCTCTAGGTACATAATTAAAAAAATATCCCCTGATCTTGACTCCTTGATAATTAAGAAGTGAGATGATTATATCAAATGGTCCACTATCACCCATAATTAATCATATCCTCACTGAGCTAAAGGTAAACCATTGATGAAGTCTATAGAGTTGTACTATCACTTCCATTGAGTAATATAATACATTTGGATAAAAAACAAGACTATGTTTCTCAGCCTTTACCTTATGGTAGACCAAACATCCAAACATAAACAATGAAATAGAATAATTAAATCAATGACACCAAAATTAACATATCAAATCTCTGTACATTTTATCATTCTCTGATGTACTACCAAGTATGATCTATGGAACTCCTGAATAAACACCTCATTCATCAATAAAGTTAATAAAATCATCCCCTAGAACAACCCTCTATGCTTTTCATCCTTAGACCAAACACCATAAGAAACACCATAGACAACTCAGTCTCTCTAAAACTGCACCTCATAATCCCTAAGCTGGGAACCCTCAACCTGCTACACCAAATACGACTACACTACTATATGAGAAAGGAAACCTCTACCACCAAAATTTCTCATATCAAGATGTATCACTAAGATCCCTTTCATCACTCTCCATGAATCTCCATATTGACGTATGACATCAATATGTGACATCCTTCTCAGCGCATCAGCTACACCATTATCATCTCCTAGTGTATATAAAATCATGAATTCTCAATCCCTCAAAAATTCTTTCCAATTTTTTTTATGTTCAATTCACACATGGATATTAAATACCTTAGGATCTTATGATTGGTGAAAACAAAAAAACTCTCACCAATGAGGTAATGTCACAAAAAAATTATGGAAAACATGATTGTTTCTGACTCAGAATCATGGGTGTCATAGTTATGCTCTTGTGGATGTAATTTTTGAGACCCATAAACAAATTTATCACTATTTCATCAGAACACAACCATAAGAAAGATTAAAATCACTATAAAAAAATAAAACTAAACTACCTCTTCTGGAAAAAAAGAAACAGAGTATTTACCAACTTCTCCTTCTCATACTCAAAAGTTATTTAACAATTATCAATATACAAGAATTCCTAATTCTTTCTGGTAATTTCTGTTGAAGGAGTGAAAACATGATATAAATTAGCAATGAACCCTCTATAACATCTTGAAATATCAAGGATACTCTAAAACACTATAATTATCTTGGTGTTTTCCTAAGAAAAAGAATCATCAATCTTTGAAGGATCCATATCTTCACCAAAATAGGACATGACATACCCTAATAAATGAACTTTATGAGCCTATAATTCAAAATTGAAAAACTTATCAAACTACTATTGATGATAAATAACTCCTAAAATGAAACATAGATACTTTGTGGGATCCTCCTCAGAGGTAGAGTACACAAAATCATATCATCATTCAAAATCCCCCTGAAGTAATCAAAGAACTCTCTAAAAAACATTTATCAAAACCATGATCATAATTGGGGCGTTCTTCACACCAAAATAATCCTTATAAAACTCATGATTACCATAACAACATTAGAGTGAAACCCTCGGTATATCCTCATATTATATATTCATATGATGTTATCCTAATCACAGGTCAATCTTTGAGAAATAACTAGATCCTGATAGATGATCAAATAAATCATTAATTTGAAGAAGGGGATAAAGGTTTTTCACGGTCACCTAATTTAAGTAATGGTAATCAATAGATAGATCAAAACTTCTATTAGTCTTCATTGAAAATTGAATAGTTTCACTCTAAGGTGATGCACTCGTCCTAATTTAACCTCACTAAAAAATATCATTTATCTATTCCCACAACCCTAATAACTTATAATGCATCATCTTATGTGGAGACATCATGATTTAAGAATAGCGATGATATATATCTATCCCTAACAAGATTTCACATCGAGGGTGTAATGCCACAACATCATAAATGAAGATATCATAGTACTCTTCCACTACCATGTAAAAAACTATAGGTTAAAGTATGACAGAATCAACATCAAATTAACCATCAAGGAATATAAGGATGAAACATTCCTCTGACCCATCTGAGTGTCTTTCTTGCAAACGAATACTAAAATATCTATATTAGCATCATATAACATAATCTTCCTCCTAATAAAATCCACAATATCTTAAACCAAATAAATCTATACCATGTCATGAATAATGTCATATGGTTGTATTACCGGAACATAAGATGTCTCCCCAAGTGTGGTGCTGATCTAGAACTAGCTGAAAATCTTTACATACTTCATATAGATTACCTCAGCCTCTAACTAGTGTTGTTAGTTTTAATGGATCTAGGACTATATCCACATCATGTCCCAAAGCCTGTACTATAGTTGGTGATATGAAGGAGTTAATATCTCAAGAATCAAAAAAAGGATGCACCCAAATAAAAAATAATCAAATGGTACCCTAAATGAAATTTGTATTACCTAGAACAGGAAACTCCGAAGCATGTAGCTGACCATGACCTACTCCATGTCCTATGTGGCCCTGATGATTACCAACACTATGGTTATTCTAATATTTATGAGGGTGAGGAGCATCTCAGGGATTTATTATCATCTCCCCTATATTTTTCTAAAGATGGAGCACCCTGATACTAATTCCTTGGCTAAAAATGCCTCAATAGAGTAACCAAAAGTGGTACACCGATTGAAAGAATCCTTTATAAAAACTTTAGGCACTCGCAGCACAGATCACAGTATCCTCTGAATAAACAAATCGGAATATGATCCCTTATTAAGGGCTAGAGAGCCACCACCACAGAGAAATGAGATGAAGAGGGATTGAACCTACCCTTGGATGCCTAAAATATCTTCTGTTTTAGAAGTTGGGAACCCTAGACCAGAGCTCCTCTACCTTGGGAATCCTAATGACTCCCCTCTCATGAATATATATATTTTTTCCATTGTCCTCTCACCAACCTCTGAACTCACCAACACCTCAAGGTACATCGTCAGAATAAATAAGGTGACTCAGAATTAGATCTCTAGATCCAAAAGATGTTCATTGTAACACCCCACAATAATAAAGTATTAAATGAAAAAAATGATATGACTCATGTCAACAAGGTGAACATTAATTTTTGGGAGTCTACCTGATTAGAACTTCATAGTTAAGCGTGCTTGGTGTGGAGTAGTGATCAAGATGTGTGATATTCTAGGAAGTTTCCCAGGGTGTGTGTGAGTGAGGACAAAGCACGCTGGAAAGGACATGTGTTTTCTTGTGGGGACTGTCATTAGTCAGATGACCCGTTTGGGCATGTGGGTGGGACCCAGGGTGGGGACCATGTGTTTATGGGGCAACTAGTGATACCTAGCGGGACAGAACCCAACGCCCATGTAAAATTCAGGGTGTCTATGCTGTCACTAGGACCTAGTTGTCCCATTTGGTATCAGCGGTGGTACCCAGACTTATGTGTGGTGCACTGCCTGGGTTGAGATGCATTGACCACAATGAGGAATTTATGCACTAAGAGGGGGGGGGGGTGAATGTAACACCACAAAATGATAAAGGGTTATATGAAAAAATGATATGACTCATGTCAACAAGGTACACCTTCCTTTTCGGGAGCCTACCTGATTAGAACTCCACAGTTAAGCGTGCTTGGTCTGTAGTAGTGATCGGGATGGGTGACCTTTGGGGAAGTTTACCAGGGTGTGTTTGAGTGAGGAAAAAGCACATTAGAAAGGACATGTGTTGGCTTTTGGGGAATGCCATTAGTTAGATGACATGTTCGGGCATGTGGGTGGGACCTAGGGTGGGGACCACGTGTCTACGGGGCAACTGGTGATACCTGGCAGGCCAGGACCCGACGTCCATGTTAAAGTCAGGGTGTCTGTGCTGTCAATGGGACCCAGTTGTCACATTCATAGTTTCTCACAATGACATCCTCATCTAGAAATTGGTTTAAATCATGTTTAATAATGGTCTGAAAGTGGATCCCAAACTCTCATATACCATAAGTCCCCTATCGAAGGGTAAAAAACTTCAGGTAACTGGAAGAATTTTTGGTTAAGGAAATAAATTCATCTTGAAACTAGTCTTGGAAGTTATCCAATGAGTTAGATGACTCCTCAAAATTACCAAGTAATAAGAACCACCACTTCCTGAATAATCTATGCATCATAATCACTACCAATGAAACCCAGTGATCCTTCGAACAATGGATTGAATAGAAGGTTTTCTCCACCTCCTCCAACTAGTCCTTTGTCCGGGAGCCAAAAACATAGCCCTTATACTTTTTTAGACTCTAGAACTAAAACCCCTAGAGTTTCCTCCTCCAATTGTCTTCTTCATTGACCTATAATCCTTGGAAATATACTTTGAAATCCTACTAAACTTATTCCGTGAAAACATGAAGAGGAGGCTGATCTAGATCCATACATGTAAAAGAAAAAACTAGGAGACCATTGGAAAGGACATGTATTGGCTTGTGGGGACTGTCATTAGTCAGATGACCTTTTCGGGTATGTGGGTGGGCCCCAGGGTGGGGACCACGTGTCTATGGGGAAACTGGTGATACTTGGCAGGCCAAGCCCTAACATCCATGTTAAAGGTGGGGTGTCTGTGCTGTCAATGGGACCCAGTTGTCACATTCATAGTTTCTCACAATGACATCCTCATCTAGAAATAGGTTTAAATCATATTGAACAAGGGTCTAAAAGTGGATCCTAGACTCTCATATACCAGAATTCCCCAATCGAAGGGTAAAAAACTTTAGGTACCTGGAAGCCTTTTTGGTCAAGGAAATAAATTCGTCTTGAAACGAGTCTTCGAAGTTCTCCAATGAGATAAATGACTCCTCATAATTCCCAAGTAATAAGAACCACTACTTACTAAATACTTTATGCATCATAATCCCTACCAATGAAACCCTGTGTTCCTTCGGACAATGGTTCAAATAGAAGGTTTTCTCCACCTCCTCTAACTAGTCCTTTGTCTAGGAGCCCAAAATAGATCCCTTATACTTCTGTAGACTCTAGAACTAAAACCCTTGGAGTTTCCTCCTCAAATTGTCTTCTTCATTGACCTATAATTCCTGGAAATATACTTTGATATCCTACTGAACTTATTCAGTGAAAATATGAAGAGGATGTAGATCTAGATTCATATATGTAAAAGAAAAAAACTAGGAGAACATAAAAATTTCTACATCAGAACATAGGTGGTCATAAAGACATATGTCTCATCTAGTCTCCCTTGTTTTAATATCTTACTAAACTTTCCTGACACTTTTTCTATATTAATTCATGTAGTCTTCACATATGACTACCTGTAAAATCTATCATATCCCTCAACTCAAACCTTTGATACCACTCTACCAATGAACCCCTCTCCCCCAATAGTACCCCTCTAGGGAAGGCAATGAGAGATGGGATATAATGATGCATAAAACTCACCTCTAGTAGGAGAAAGTTTTTTAAAAATTACAAATGGTATATCATACGAATAGATTGGATGAGTTACCCTCTTAGATGTAATAAAATAGATATATAATATGGAAACCACTATACAAATCCTACTCATAAGAAAATTAACTAATCCCATGTACCATTATGTAATTAATAGAAATGAAAAAAAAACTATAATAAAACTACAAGTATTTAAATTAAAATAAGAAATAACATCAAATCCAAAATATCTCATGAACAACCCATGAGATTAAAATGTCCATCCCAATCCCCAAACAACTCCTATAGACCTGAAAATAGTTTATATATATGCAGAGTGAGTATAACATATATAATTTTTAGGATCCTTAATGGAGCCTCTCATGAAAAAGATTATGAAACCGTTCTAAAGTCTATTGAACAAAAATTGAAGATAACTCATCACCTAAATAGGTATTCTAAGTTCCGAACCTCACCACATAAATCTCTCACAATGTATCTTATACATGTGATCATATAATATAATATCAAAATAGGGTACATCACTACCACTTTCCCACTAGTTTCCCACTTTTCCATAACATTTCACATCATATTCCATCTCTCCCTTTAAGTAATAAAACTCAATTAATCCTAGGCAATGTATCATCTCATGCATCCCATGCATCATATCATCTCATCATCACATACCATGAACTTTGTACATCACTTCATTTTCTCACATCTCTAGATAGTAAATGAGTAGTTTCCAGGAGCCACCACAACACATATGTCTGTACTCTACCTCAAGTTTTCAGATCCTATACATGTCATAACTATAACAATCCATAAGATACTATATCCAGAGATGAATGTGTGTGAAATAAAAAAATTCCATTTCATCCCTCTACACACATATATAGGGAAATATAACCACCATGCATACTAGAACATGATACTATAAGGAGAAGAGAGAAAGGTAGAGGGGATGGTTAGCTATTCATTCCTAACTAACCCTGATGTTGGGGAAAACACCCTTCTGATGTCTTTTGGGTGTTGGCCACTCTACTTAAATGGGTAGGAGAGAATATAAAATCATATAAAAAATATGATACAATATATCTCACAACCACACTATAGTAATTGTCGGATTATTATTCTCAACTGTAACTGTCATCCCTTATACACCTGGTTACCACTACTAAGGATTAGGAATCCTAAAAGAGAACAAGATTTCAAGAAGAATTCTTTTAATTATTTATTAAATTTCATGCTACCATAATATTATCAACAGTGTAATTATATTCTTGTACCAAAATCATGGGTTAAAACATTAATAAATAATTATAATTCCATAATTAAATGTAATCTATGAAAAAACCTAAGCTATATCAAAATAATACATAAACCAAGCACAACCAGCTGCCTCAAGCTATGGAGAAAGGAATGTCGATAAACAAGAAATCCAATCATCGAAACATTAAAATAAATAATTATGAATCAAGAATCCATTTTTAGTACAACAATGGGAAATCATAGATTCAACACATTCTATCAATCCTAGTTCTATCCCCAAGACAACCATATATATCACCATGCATCCCTTCATCATAAAAATCAACTGTTTCCACAAACCTAGGAATTCCCACCCACATCTCAACAACCATTAACCATCCCAGTCCTACATCACATCACATAACAAGGAACACATCTAAATAAACACATAATATAGTAAATAATAAATAGAGGTAATAAGGTTCTAGGCCCTGAAAACAATGAATCTATACTTCCCATGAAAATGGATCGCTCTCCCCCAAACATTTTTCTTTAGTAAATAATCTGTTTTATTACAATCTTGAATCAACTAATTAATTTAACACATGTTACAACTATGGGTAGCCTAATGAATGAGCTATTAAAATCTATAAATTATTTAAATATGCTCTAAATTAAAACAACCTATTTCCATGACTTTAAGGAAGTATGATTTTTTTCACATGCCTCTTTATTATTATCAGAAAATAGAATTTTGAGCTTCACGTTCAATAAAAAATTCCATTATCATATGGAATAAAATTTAAATTAAACATGCATGATTAATCATTTGATATCTCTCAAATTATAAGAATCAAAAAATTTAATAAGCATGCCTATTTAATTCTTTATCTAACCAACATTACTGGATTTATGTTCCTTAACCATTTTCATCAAATTAATCAGGATAAACCATAAAATTGAAAAAGTTTTTAAAAAATCATAAACATATATTTCATAATATCTAGTAAATCAAGACACAAACTGTTATCATTATTGAAATCAAATGTAATCTCTATAATTATAGACAATTTATTTCCATTATCCAGGATTGTTCTTTAGTAAGGTTAATTCCACCATCCATCGAAGAGATAAATCCTGATCACTATATGATTTCATATAAAATAATAGTAGAAGCAATGAACCCCTACCTCAAGGCATTCAAAATTCATTAAATGAGAGCATAAAAATAATGTAGATCTATGATCTGCTCTCCCATAAGGAATCTACTACCCTATAAGGATGCTACATAACAACCATGCCATAAAATATCAAAATAAATAAATAATAACAAATTATATAAAAACTTATAACATAGAATGATATATAAATAAGAACAAAACTAATTAGATAATAAGCAAAAAATAAAGAGTAAAAAAATAACTTGGATCACCATAGATCAGACACGGAAAATTGGGGATCAATCCCTATTTAAATGGATGTGAAAATCCTCAACATAACTCCAATGGTCTCTAAGATTTGGGAGAGAATTAAGGGATTTATGGAAAACTTAGGGTTTGATACAATTTATAATCACACTAACAGATATAGATTCATGACATAAATGGGCCATTCACATCATTAATGGGTTGATTTTTGAGACTCACTAAAAAATAAATCACCTCGATCCAATAATCCAAGTTAAACTCACGCCATGAACATCCCATTTACAACATGAATTGTTTGATATAGATTCATATAATACAATAATAATCCATTCAAATAATGAATATAACATACACATTATGCATCACACCCTTAAAACTTCTCTTTCAAATGCTTCGAACAATAACTCAGGGCCTCAAACTTCAAAATCTGGTCATGAACTACGTTTCACATCATGAAATCCTCAAACACCCATATTTAAGATCCTAAACTCCATATAACCTACTCTATACTTTTTCAAAGTACCAAAAGATACAAAACCACACAAAGAGATGGGATAAAGGATTAAATCCCTTAAAAACATTACTTTTTGTAAATTCATCTAAAACATTGTATATTTGATATAATGTCTCATTCCATCATTCACTAAAAATGAAATATAAATTTATTTTTTGAGAAAAAAATCCTCCAAATACTTGCAAAAAATGATAACCATCTCTTTTTGGATTCATTAGTGTCAGGTAAATCATATGTCATCTGAAATTGAGAAGAAGAAAAATTACTTAAAATGTTAAGAAAAAGTCAACATAAATAAACTAATATTAAATTTTATTACTAAAATGGTTACCCATATATGATCTTGTGACTTCATGTTAAAACTTATCTAATCCTAAATCTAAATAATTATTTTTTTAGAGATTCCATTACTATAAAACTCCTAAATTGATTTTAATTTCGACCTATAGAATTACCATTTGAGTCACACTCAATATGAGACATCTACTCTTATATAATCAAGTAATATTTTTGGTAAAGATGTCCGGAAATACTTAATAGCCATGGATTCCTTCCCTATAGAAGTAGGAATCTTTTATACTGAGGTATTAGGAAGCTCCTTAATTGATATCTATAGAGGGAACTCTATAAAATGTTGAGAAGGATTAGGTGTATGGTCTGACATGTCTCTACAAATAAAATTAATAAATGATTCGTAAAATATGATAAAAAATAAAACTATTGATATATAAAATTGAATAAAAATTAGAAATTGTTACAAAAAATAAAAAAACCCTTTTTATCATATTTGTTAAAATAGTTAACATAAATTTAAAAACAAAATAATTTCCAAATTTATGATGCATGAAAATAAATATATAGAATAAAAAAATATAAAAAATATTTAAATTGATTATAGTTTCCAAACAAATTTATGTATTTTTTTTATTCCTACACAAATATTTTATAATAATTGTTAAATATACGACTCAAATAAATAATATAAATGAAAATAATATATCTCAAACTTTGGAAAATTTTAAAAGGTAAAATAGAAATAAAGATATAGAACTTAAAATATTTATAGACTATTAAATGGTTGTTTTCACATATTCCTTATTTATGATCATTTGATCTGGAATGAACCATTTCTACACCATGGTTATCAATATCATCTGATAATAATTGTCTAGAAGAAGAGATATCACATAATTCATCATCATCAACAACATTTTCAACACCAAGATAACATTTTTTCCCTTTTAAATGATATACCATGTAACATTTAATGGTTAAGGAAACATATAAAATTTAATTTTCAAGTGTTTCCATGATAGATGGGTAATATATATCCCAATATACCCTGATATACTCATGTTATTTTGAATACATCATGTTTAACACTGTTGTTACAAAAAAACCATTTCTAGTTGAACATGAGAACTTTAAATTTAATGAAATCAACCTCCGATATATATATATATATAATAATTATATAATATTCATTTCACATAAATATTGTGTTTTTTCACTCAAAAAATTCATTACCTTATTTTACACAAATACACCACTATTATAAACTGATATATTTTTGTTATGGTATTTTTTAAAACTTTATAGCCATGAATCACATATACAGACCACGTTATCACCTTTAAATGTTTGTTTCTTGCTACCCATATTAATGTTTCTAATGCATGGGGAGATGTTGGAGTATATTTCCACTATAGACAAGTTGTTTATATAAAATCAACCACCTCCTCAGAAATATACTTCTCAAAAATAGAGGATTTTGGCCGGTGTGGATAGATAACATACCTGTTCAGTATCATTATATTAATATTAATAGGATATATCCAACTTATGTATATGGGGCCATAAATATTTATTTCTTACACCAAATGAACCATTAAATGTATCATGATATGATAATAATATGTCATAATGTACATTTCAAATTAACCATGTAAATTGACTGTATCATTCTATGGATTGTACAAAGAATTTAGATATCTCAGTTTTGTATAGATGGAATTGAATAAATAAGACACCTTGATGATAGTTAATCAGACATGGATGGGTAGTATTCCCTGTAATGAAACTGGTAAGAGTTTTTTAATCATGAAATTCATGAGATTTAATTCCTATTAACTTCAAATATATTATTGATACAAAAGTTTCTATATTTGAATTATATCACTCGAGTACCTTGATACCATGGTGGTACTAAAAAAATTTCATACTTCTTGAATAATGTATGAAAGTACATAAGAAATATTGGCCATATTCCTTTAGGAGTAGGATCTTACTCTAAACATATTCCCATTGATTGTAAGTCCAATATTGTATTAAAAAATCATATGTAATTCCCTTAATATCTAACAATGTTCACATGAAACTATCATAGATATTATTATCAACATGCATGAGATAAATGTTATGTTTGACCTCATAATATCACCAATGTAGAAGATCAAAAAATATTGATCATTTATTCCATATATTCCCATCGTAACCTAATCATTGTGTGTTTCAAAATTTGACATAAATACTTTTCACCCCCTAAAATTCTAATCTATTGAAAAATTATTCAGAGAAATATCAAATTTCAATGAGTTGTTGAATGCATTTTTTAATCCCTGATAAGAGTTATCTAGAGAAAATAACCATTTAAAACACACTTACACTATTTTTTATGTTTAATTTGATAACATAAAGTCCTTTATTTATAAATTGGACAATATTTATCACTCTTAAAACTATATCCAAAAACAATTCAATATGACAGGGCGTCATTTCTAGTGAACATAATTATTGCACACAATTAATTATATTTATTTTTACAATAATCATCAACTTTAATAAAATTGTCATATAAGAGTTTAAAATTATAAATTAATGGTGAAAGTAACCTTAAATACCATTTTAGTTTGTTTTTATCCAAAAATAATTAAAAACAACATGATATATTTCTACTTTATACAAAATTCTATAGAAAATATGTAAACTAAAAAAATAGGTTTTGAAATATTTTTTATAATAAATACATGATATATATTCATTCTATCTATTCACAGTCCTAGTATGAGATTTATTAATTAATTTCTGAATATATGAAATTATTAATCAATTTTTATCTATTATATACAATCACTGAATGATGTAATTTCAATGAAATATTCCATTATTTTCACACCATAATAACCTTTTACTGACTATAATTTTTTTTAAATGTTTCAAATGATGAATTATGAAAAGATACCCAATCTTAACATAGTCCATAAAACTATAAATTTAATACAACATAGATACTGTGTGTTTCCATAATCACCATAAAAATAAATTTAACATTTTTTTCAATTTTTTCTTCTTCAATATCAGAATCATTTCATCAATTTTATCAGAATTATCATTTGGAAAATATTTATCATCATTTGATCTTTAGTTCTAAACAATTTCCCCTACAAAATCCATGTACTCTAATTTATATTAAAACCATATAATATTAAATGATCCTTGATTTATCTACATTGATATTTCTCATATTTAAACACATCATGCATAAATAGGAAAATGGGTCACTATTTGGAACATTTGATTTTTAAAATTCCAAAACACATAAACTCCTTACATAGATTTATCTTTTATATATAATGAAGTAATAAAAATATGATTCATTATCATCTAACACCTCTTAATTAAAGAATATATGTTTCTATACTGTTAAATTTCAAATACAAATTTTTTTGTAAAAAAAATGGAAAAAAATATTTTAAAAAACAAATAACCTTAATAATAATATTATTATTATTATTAACACTACTACTAATATTAATAATATTAACATAAATGTTAATAATATTGAAACGACCGTTAACTATGGTAATAATATTAATGATATTAATACTAATATTAAAAATATTATCACTAATATTAAAAATATTAACACCAATATTAATAATATTAACATTGAAATTAATATTAACAATATTAACGTTATCATTAACATTAATATTACTAAAATTTCCATTAATATTAATAAAAGTAATCCTAATATTAATATTCATATTATTAATACAAATTGTAATAGTAATAATATTAAAAGAAATATAAACAATATTAAAATTAATAATATTAGAAAACTAATAATTTCATTAATAGTAATAGTAATATTAACATTACTAACATTAAAATGAATATTAATTTTAATAACATCATTAGTATTATTATTTTTTTATTATTATCAACACTAATATTGTGAATATTGATACTAATAATATCAACACTGATATTTATATATAAAATAAATAATAATATATTTTTCATAAATATAGAAATAATATTGCTAATTATGTTAATAAATAATTACTCGTATATATTAATTGAAACATAAAAAAATTATCTCCTTTGAATTTAAAATATTAATAGAAATATAAATGATAAATTAATTTAAAAATATTTATACAAAAAAATATATTTTGAAAAAAATGTATAAGTCAATATAAATGATAAAATTTATATAAAATAATTTTCCAAATATTCTACATAAAATTAAAGAATCAAATATTAAAACTAAAAAATAAAAAATTTAAAATGGTAATAAAGGAAAATATGTGTTTGATTCAATAAAAGTGATCGACAAACAATGATGGTTGTATAAAATTAAGGATGATAGTGAAGGGAGCGAGATGGCTATGAAGGGTTAAGAATAGAGAATGATTGAAAATGATGATAGTGGAGGAACAAAAATACAATGATAGAAAACTAAAGAATATAAAGAAGGAGGATTGAGAAAAAATAAGGATCATGGGATAGGGTTCGTAAAATGAGAGAGTTAGGGTATAGGTTAGAAGATTGTGTGGATGTGCCACCTAGATTAAGGGAATTAAAATAATTTATTTATGGGACCATTTAAAAATAATTAATGGTTTTCAACATCAATTATTTTATAATGTAAATTTAAAACATTTTTTCATAGTGGTTATAAAATAAGTGAAGTTAAAAATGAGTTTTTCACATTGGTTATTTTGTCACTGAAGTGAAAATCCTCAAGCAAGGAATTTACACAAATTTTATAGAATTACAGACATTGAAACCCATTGTTTATGACAGTTACAAATAATTGATGTTAAAACTGTATCATTTTGAAATAGTTTTTTACTAATCTATCTTCTTATTATTCAAGAGGGAATCCCCAAGTGTGGCCTTTTCAAACACTCTACACCAAGAAACCCCCTCACCATGAAGTGATCACTCTAGAGAGAGCCCTAGCTAGGAAGAATATATTACTAGTTGAGATGGCAGATCCTCCATTAGGGTGATGACCTGACATGTGATAGTTAAACACAGAAATAGGTCTACACATGTGGGTTGCGCCTTGTTTTACCCACCCAGTAAAAAACCGGGTGACTCGGCAAGGCGAGTGGATCCCAAAGGAAGTAGAAATTATCCCAAGAGTAGACTCCTAGGATTTGAACCTCAGACCACCCAAAGAACATAATTTTTTTACCCCTATCCTTCACCACTGAACCACCGCCAAAGTGGAAACTAATTTTTTACTAATGATAATACCATATCTATGATTTTAAATATGTTGAGAGCTTCTAAAAAATTATAAAAATATCATGTCTAAGAATAATTTTGAAAGTGAACAAAACAAATTTCAACGAAAAAGATAATAAAAAAATGTTTAGAAAGTATAAATGTTTTCACATGCACCAAATCCTCATGATATGGTGGGAAAGTGGGGAAAATCACTTCATTTAGAATAGTATGTGAATTGGAAAAGAACTTTTCCTAATTATATAGAAGAACTTATGGTATGAATTTCACTATATATATTAATTTTATATAAGAAAACTTCTCTATAAATATTTCATGGGTATTTGATACCAATTATATATACCACATTTAGTTGAATATAAAACATATGTGAAGCAAGAAGGAATTGTTTAATGAAAAAATGAGACATCTCATTCATTATGGTACAAAAATTGAAACAATTTTAAGGGACTTTGAAAGGTACCCGTTTCAATTAGTCTATTTCTCTAGTTAATAACAATTATCATATTCCATATCTATATAAATATTTAATTTATAGTGAATAATGTTTTCAAATTTTAATAAAAAATATTGTTTCATTTATAAATAAAGTATTTTACAATGGTGCAAACATTGGGAATGATTTAAAAAATGTACAAAATAAAATATTTTATATAAAAAATAATTTTTCAACATAGTAAAAGGTTTTATATTCCATTTATTATATAGATATAAATAATATTTAAGTTATGTGTTTTTTGACTATCTCAAAATAGTTTTATATTTAATTATAATTCAATTCTTCTAGAATACCAAAGTGTAAGGGTGTGACTCTGAGTAGAAATTGAATTTCATTGAATTTGATTTGACTAGTAATGAATCATAATAAACAAATTCTATCATTTTTGGGATATATTTTAGAAAATAACGTTTTTTACCACAAATAAATAATAATATAAGGTTATTCAAAGGAAACCATATTACATATGGATTTGAAAATGTTCATATTTGTATTTGATGCTGATTATGGGTTGTGAGGTGAATGTAAAGTGTTCTCATTACACGAAATGCAAACCTAAATATTTCATTGTTATCTTAAGAAAAGGAAGGATAATTATCTCTATAATAGTATTAGTCATAGAGTTACTGTGGCTAAATATACCAGGTTTCTAAAAGAGAGATTCCTTTTATGAAAAAATGTTAGGAGTAAACTAGAACATAGTGAATTTTTAAAGTAGTTAGATAAATCTATGTTTGAGAAATATAAGTTTGTTTCAAAAAATGTTTCTGTGGAATAAATGAATCATTGTACACATGAATAAATAAAATTTTGAACAATTCATCATAAAAATTATAGGTATTAATTCTTATAGAAAATTGTAATAAGTTTGTGGCCATAATTAAGGAGACAACCACCTATAACAAATATGTTCTTAGTTAATATTCACATAAATGATTTGGAACCAAGGGGTATGATATGTAGTCCATGTAAACTAACTTATTTTTTTAATTTGGTTTATTTACTCGATGTTTCAAAACCTAAATTGTGAAAATGGGTCTTTAAAATAAAGGCTAATATAGATGGTAGAGTATATACCAAAAAAGTATGACTATTAATAAAATGTTTCAAGATAATTCATGAAATACTCTATAAATAAAACAATTTACCCATTATTATTCTTAATTACATAAGAATCATGTTATCTAATATAAAATTAAATAATACCGAAATTTATATGAGGGATATCAAAATAGTGTTCCTTAATAGGAACATACTGAAGGATTTGAATGTGATTCAGGATGAGTGTTTTTTCAATACAAATAATGTTTAAAAGTTGTATTAGTTGTATAGATCCTTTAATAAACTTTAATATGAATAAAAAATTTGGAGTAAATTTTTTGTAAAAAAATTTAGTAATAGTTCTTACTTAAGAAAATATCTTTAATAAATGTCTTGATAGTCATATTATATCTTTTGGGTATGAAGATATACAGAGACATATCTATGTGACATGCCAAATTCTTTTTGGGTATATACATTGTTAAAATATTGATTCATCTCAATATAAAACAATTCATGGAAGGATACCATGTTTTGTTTCAATCTAAATGTAATTTATTCTATGACCATGATGAGAGGATACAAATCAAATGATAGTGAAGTTCATTGGATAATTGTTAATAATATCTATAAGGACTTATAAAACACTATGGGTAAGTTATTGATATTTAGGGTGATAAAATAAATCAATAAAAATAGTTAAAATGATGCAACTTTCCAAAATGATAGTGATATTTGAAATCAAAATCTGATTTTGTGTTATTCCTAATAGAGGAATTGTTATTTGGAAAGGTTTTAATAAAAAAATTATTGTTTTTTATGTAACTCAATCTAAATATATTACAATAAATGATTTCATAAATTAGGTTGTTTATATTATAAAGTTCATTTCAAACTTTAGGATTTCCAAAGAATTATATATCAATGGGGTAATAAAATAATATATGTGTCCTCAATCTTTCTAGTAATACAAATACATACATAGATTATTTTTATCTCATTTATGAGATTATAAATAATGGAAACATATGAATTTGAAACAAAAAATCCAAAATATCTCTTGAAAAACCCATGAGATTAAAATGTCCATTTCGATCCCCAAACAGCTCCTATTGACCTGAAAATAGTTTATATATATGTAGAGTTAGTATAACATATATACTTAGTAGGATCTTTAATGGAGCCTCTCATGAAAAAGATTATGAAACTGTTATAAAGTCTATTGAACACCAATTGAAGATAACTCATCACCTAAATAGTTATTCTAAGTTCCCAAGCTCACCATGTCTATCTTTCACAATGTATCTTACACATGTGATCATATAATATAAAATAAAAATAAGGTACCTCACTACCACTTTCCCACTAGTTTCCCACATTTACCCTACATTTCACATCATAATCCATCTCTACCTTGAAGTAAGACAACTCAATGAATCCTAGGATAAGTATCATCTCATCCATCCCATGCATCATATCATCTCATCATCACACACCATGCACTCTATACATCACATCATTTCCTCACATCTCTAGATAGTAATTGAGTCGTTTCTGGGAGCCACCACAACACATATTTCATGTACTCTACCTCATGTTTTCAGAGCCTATACATGTCATAACTATAATAATCCATATGATACTATATCCAGATACGAATGTGTGTGAAATAACCAAATTCCATTGCATCCCTCTACGCACATATATGGGGATAGATAACCACCATGCATACTAGCACATGATACTATAAGGAGGAAAGAGAAAGGTAGAGGGGATGGTTAGCTATTCATTCCTCACCAACCATGATGTTGGGGAAAAAACCCTTCCAGAGTCTGTTGGGTGTCAGTAAATCTACCTAAATGGGTAGGAGAGCATATAAAATCACATAAAAAATATGATACAATATATCTCAAAACGACACTATAGTAATTGTCCGATTCTTATTCTCAACTGAAACTATCATCCCTCAGACACTTGGCTACCACTACTAAGGATTAGGAATCCTAAAAGAGCACAAGATTTCAAGAATAATTCATTTAATTAATTATTAAATTTCATGGTTCCATAATATTATCAATATTGTAATTATATTCATGTTCCAAAATCATGGGTTAAAACATTAATTAATAATTATAATTCCATAATAAAATGTATGCTATGAAAAATCCTAAGCTATCTGAAATTAATACATAAACCAAGCACAACTAGCTTCCTCAAGCTATGGAGAAAGAAATATAGGTAAACAAGAAATCCAATCATAGAGACATTAAAATAGATCATTATGAATCAAGAATCAATTTTCATTCCAACAATGGGAAATCATAGATTCAACACATTCTATCAATCCTAGTTCCATACCCAAGACCACCATGTATATCACCATGCATCCCTTCATCATAAGAATCAACTATTTCTACAAACCCAAGAATTTCCCCCCACATCTCAATAACCATTAACCATCCTAGACCTACATCACATCACATAACAAGGTATACATATAGATAAACATAGAATATAGTAAATAATAAATAGATGTAATAAGGTATCTAGGCCCTAAAAACAAGAAATCTATCCTTCCCATGAAAATGTAATCGCTCTACCCCAAACATTTGTCTTTAGTAAAAAATAAGTTTTATTACCATCTTGAATCAACTAATTCATTTAACACATGTTACAACTATGGGTAGCCTAATTAATGAGCTATTAAAATATATAAATTATTTAAATATACTATAAATTACAACAGCCTATCTCTACAACTTTAAATAAGTATGATTCTATTCACATGCCTCTTTATTATAATCAAAAAAAAGAATTTTGAGCTTCACAGTCACTTTAAAATTCCATTAACATATAGAATAAAATTTAAATTAAACATGCATGATTAATAATTTGATATCTCTCAAATTATAAGAATCAGAAAATTTAATAAACATGCCTACTTAATTATTTACCTAACCAACATTACTGGATTTATGTTTCTTAAACATTTTCATAAAATTAATCATGATAAACTATAAAATTGAAAAAGATTTAAAAAAATAATAAACATATATTTCATAAAATCTAGTAAATAAATACACAAACTATTATCATTATTGAAATCAAATGCAATCTATAAAACTATAAAAAATTTCTTTCAAATATTCTTGTTTGTTCTTTATTAAGGTTAATTCCACCATTCATCGATGAGATAAATCATGATCACTATCTGATATCACATAAAATAATAGTAGAAGCAATGAACCCCTATGTCAAGGCTTTAAAAATTCATCAAATGAGATCAAAACAATAATGCAGATCTATGATCTCCTCTACCATAAGGAATCTACTACACTCTAAGGATGCTACACAACAACCATGCTAGAAAACATCAAAATAAATAAATAAGATCAAATTATATAAACCTTTATAACAAATAATGATATAGAAATAAGAACAATACTGATTGGATAAGAAGCAAAAAATAAAAAGGAAAAAACAACTTGTATCACCATAGATCAGACATGGAAAGGTATGGATCAATCCATATTGAAATGGATGTGAAAAGCCTTGAGAGAACTCTTATGGTCTCTAAGATTTGGGATAGAATTAAGGGATTTTTAGAAAACTTAGGGTTTGATCTAATTTATAATCACACTAATAGATACAGATTCATGACATTAATGGGACATTCACATCATTAATGGGTTGATTTTTAAGACTCACCGAAAAACAAATCGCCTTGATCTAATAATCAAATTTAAACTCACGCCATGAACATCGATTTTACAACATGAGTTTTTGTATATAGATTCATCTAATTCAATACTCATCCATTCACATAATGAATATACCATACACATTGTAAAGTACACCCTTAAAAATTCTCTTACAAATGCTTCGAACAACAACTTTGGTCCTAAAACTTCAAAATTATGTTGGGAACAATGTTTCACATCATGAAATCCTTATACACCCATATTTAAGATCTTAACTCCATGGAACCTACTATATACTTCCTCAAAGCACCACAAACTACAAAACCACACAAAGAGATGGGATAAAAGATTCAAGCCCTTAAAAGCATTCCTTTTTGTATATTCATCTAAAACATTGTATATTTAATATAATGTCTCATTATATCATTCCCTAAAAATGAAATATAAATTTATTTTTTGAAAAAAAATTCCTCTAAATCCTTGCAAAAAAAGCTAACCATGTCCTTTTGGATTCATTAGTGTCGGTTAAATCATATGTCATCTGAAATTGAGAAGAAGAAAATTGACTTAAACTATTAAAAAAAGTCAAGATAAATAAACTAATATTAACTTTTATTACTAATGTGGTCACCCATATATGATCTTGTGACTTTATGTTAAAACTTATCTAATCCTAAATATAAATAATTATTCTTTTTAAGCTTCCATTACTATAAAACTCCTAAATTGATTTTAATTTCAACCTGTAGAATTACCCATTGGGTCACACTCAATATGAGACACCTAATCTTTTATATAACCAAGTAATAATTTTGGTAACGGTGTGCTAAAATACTTAATAACTAAGTAATACTTCCCTATAGAAGTAGGAATCATCTATAATAAGGAATGAGGAATCTTCTTAATTGATATCTATATAGGGTCCTCCATAAAAGGTTGATAAGGTTTAAGTGTATGGTCTGACATGTTTCTACAAATAATATTAATAATTGATTAGTAAAAGATGATAAAAAATAAAACTACTGATATATAAAATTGACTAAAAATTAGAAATTGTTACAAAAAAGTAAAAAAATACTTTTTATCATATTTGTTAAAATAGTTAGCATAAATGTAAAAACAAAATAATGGCCAAATTTATGACACATGGAAATAAATATATAGAATAAAAAAATATAAACAATATTTAAATTGATTATAGTTTCCTACAAAAATAAATTTTTATGTATTTTATTTTTTATTACTAGAAAAATATTTTATGATAATTGTTAAATATATGACTCAAATAAATAATATAAATAGAAATAATATATCTCAAACTTTGGAAAATTTTAAAAGGTAAACTAGAAATAAATATATAGTACTTATAATATTTATAGACTATTAAATGGTTGTTTTCACATAATCCTTATTTATGATCATTTCATCTGGCATGAACCATTTCTACAACATGGTTATCAATATCATCTGATAATAATTATCTGGAAGTTGAGATATCACATAATTCATCATCAATAACAACATTTTCAACACCAAAATAAAATTTATTTCCCTTTAAAATGATATTCCATGGAACATTTAATGGATAAGGAAACATATAAAATTTACTTTTCATGTGTTCCCATGATAGATGGGTAATATATATCCCAATCTACCCAAATATACTAGTGTTATTTTGAATACATCATGTTTAACATTATTGTTACAAAAACACCATTTATAGTTGAACATGAGAACTTTAAATTTATTGTAATAAACCTATGATATATATATATATAATAATTATTATATAATATGCATTTCACATGAATATTGTGTTTTTTCACTCAAAAAATTCATTGCCTTAGTGAACACAGATACACTGCTATTATAAATTGATATTTTTTTGTTATGGTATTTTGTAAAACTTTATAACCATGAATTACATATACAGACCATGTTATCACATTTAAACATTGGTTTCTCTCTACCCATATTAATGTTTCTAATGAATCATATATATCATGCATGGTCTCTTTAAACCAAGGAAAAAATATTTTTTATACTCATTTTATAGACATATATCTTTATTCATTAGATGAATTGGTTTTAACACATTAATATTCAATGTTATATATGTAAAAATTCCATATATGTTATTCAAGATGTATAAATGTAACTACAACATTGTTCACCTATCAGTTAGTTTATTTTCATGGAAAGGATATCCTTTCACTAAAAACAAACTCATTCATGGGGAGATGTTGGAGTACATATTTTTTCCACTATAGAAAATTAGTTTATAAAAAATCAACCACTTCCTCAAAAATATACTTCTCAAAATTGGAGGATTTTGGCCGATGTGGATAGATAACATACCCGTTCAGTATCATTATATTAACTTCAATAGGATACATCCAACTTATGTATATGGGGCCATAAAGATTTATTTCTTACACCAACTGAACCATTAAATGTATCATGATATGAGAATAAGATGGCATAATGTACCTTTCCAATTAACCATGTAAATTGACTGTATCATTCTATGTATTTTTCAATGAATTTAGATATCACAATTCTATATAGATGGAATTGAAAAAATAAGACACCTTGATGATAGTTAATAAGACATGGATGCGTAGTATTCCCTGTAATGAAACTGGTAAGAGTATTTTCATCATGAAAGTAATTATATTTCATTCCTATTAACTTCAAATATTTTAATGACACAAAAGTTTCTACATTTTAAGTATATCACTCTAGCACCTTGATACCATGGTGGTACTAAAAAAATATTTCATACTTATTGAATAATGTATGAAAGTACATAGAAAAGATTGTTCATATTACTTTAGGAGTAGGATCTTACTCTAAACTTATTCCCATTGATAGTATGTCCAATATTGTATTAAAAAATCATAGGTCATTCCCTTAATATCTAATAATGTTCCAATGAAACTATCATAGATATTATTATGAACATGCATGCGATCAATGTTATGTTTGACCTCCTAATATCTCTAATGTAGAAGATCAAAAAATATTGATCATTTATTCCATATATTCCTATCCTTACCTAATCATTGTGTGTTTCAAAATCTGATATAAATGCTTTTCACCCCCTCAAAATACTAATCTGCTGAAAAATAATTTAGAGAAATATCAAATTCCAGTGAGTTGTTGAATGAATTTTTTAATCCCTGATAAAAGTTATCCATAGAAAAAAAACCATTGAAACCCCATTTACTCTATTTTTTTATGTTTCATTTGATAACATCAAGTCCTTTATTTATAAATTTGACAAGATTTATCACTATTAAAACTATATCAAAAAACTATTCAATATGATAGGAAGTCATTTCTAGTGAACATAATTATTGCATGCAATTAATTATATTTATTTTTACAAGAATCATATACTAAAATAACATTATCTTATAAGAGTTTAAAATTATAAATTAACGGTGAAAGTAACCTTAAATATCATTTTAGGTTGTTTTTATCCTAAAATCATTAAAAACAACATGACATATTTCTACTTCATACAAAAATCTATAGAAAATATGTAAACTAAAAAAATATGTTTTATAATAAATACATGGTATATATTCATTCTATTTATTCATAGTCCAATTATGAGATTTATTACTTAATTTCTAAATATATGAAATTATTAATCAATTTTTATCTATTATAGACAATCACTGAATGATGTAATTTCAATGAAATATTCCATTATTTTCACACCTTAATAACCTTTTACTAATTTTAAATTTTTTAAAAAATGTTTCAAATGATGAATTATGAAAATATACCCATTTTCCAAAATAGAAAACTTTTTACTTGGTATGATAGATAAATTAATAGGTGATTTTTATTTCTACATATAACATAATTTCCAACATTTAAGTTATCCTTACAAACCTTTGTATTACATTATATATAACAAATAGCCATTGAGTATCCATGTATATGATGTTCCCCTAATCTCATATCTTATAATATTTATTTCAAATTATAATATGAATCGAGAAGATCATTGTCTTTAAGAAGTGTATTTTTTATCAGTTGTCGTAATTCAATAAAACTATTATCATTCCATCCATTACTTTATTTCAAGTAAACCAATATTAACACAATTTATAAAACTATAAATTTAATACAACATAGATACAATGGGTTTCCATAATCACCATAAAAATAAATTGACAATGTTTTTCAATTTTTTCTTCTTCAATATGAGGAATCATTTCTTCAATTTTATCAGAATTATCATTTGAGAAATATTTATCATCATTAGATCTTTAGTTCTAAAATATTTCCCGTACCAAATCCAATTACTCTAACTTATATTAAAACCATAGAATATTAAATGATCCTTGATTTATCTACATTGATATTTCTCATATTTAAACACACCATGCATAAATAGAAAAATGGGTCACTATTTAGAACATTTGATTTTTCAAATTCCAAAACACATAAACCCCTTACATTGATTCGTCACCTATATATAATGAATTAATAAAAATATGATTAATTATCACCTAACACCTCTTAATTAAATAATATATGTTACTATACTATTAAATTGTAAATACAAAATTACTTTTATAAAAAAATGGGAAACAATATTTTAAAAAACAAATAACCTTAAAAATAATAATATTATTATTTTTAACACTACTATTAATATTAATAATATTAACATAAATGTTAATAATATTGAAAGGACTGTTAATTATAGTAATAATATTAATGATATTAATACTAATATTAAAAATATTAACACTAATATTAATAATATTAACATTGAAATTAATATTAAAAATATTAATGTTATCATTAAAATTAATAATATTAAAATTACCATTAATATTAATAAAATTAATCCTAATATTAATATTCAGATTATTAACACAATTTTTAATAGTAATAATATTAAAACAAATATAAATAATATTAAAATTAATAATATTATAAAAATAATAATTTCAATAATAGTAACAGTAATATTAATATTAATAATATTAAAAATAATATTAATTTTAATAATAATAATATTATTATTATTCTTTTTATTATTATCAACACTAATATTATGAATATGGATATGAATAATATCAACACTGATATTTATATATAAAATAAATAATAATATATTTTTCATAAATATAGAAATAATACTACTAATGATGTTAATAAATAATTACTCATATATATTAATTGAAACATAAAAAAATATCTCCTTAGAATTTAAAATATTATTAGATTTATAAATGATAAATTAATTTAAAAATATGTATAAAAAATATTTATTTTGAAAAAAATATATAAGTCAAAATCAATGATAAAATTTATATAAACTAATTTTCTAAATATTCTACATAATATTAAAGAATAAAATATTAAAATTAATAAATAAAACATTTAAAATGGGAATAAAGGAAAATATGTGTTTGATTCAATAAAAGCGGTCGACAAATAATGATGGTTGTATAAAATTAAGGATGATGGTGAAGGAAGCGAGATGACTATGAAGGGTTAGGAATAGATAATGATGGTCAATGATGATAATGGAGGAACAAAAAAATAATGATATCCAAATAAAGAAAATAAAGAAGGAGGACTGTGAAAAAATAAAGATCATGGGACAAGATTCGTAAAATGAGAGAGTTGGGGTATAGGTTAGAAGATTGTGTGGATGTTCCCCCAAGATTAGGGGAATTAAAATAAGTTATTTATGGGACCATTTAAAAATTAATTAATGGTTTTTAATATCAATTATTTTATAATGTAAATTTAAAACAAAGATTCATTGTGGTTATAAAATAAGTGAAGTTAAAAATGAGATTTTCACATTGGTTATTTTGTCACTAGTGTGAAAAGCCTCAAGCAATGAATTTACACACCTTTTATATAATTATAGACATTAAAATCCATTTTTTATGATGGTTACAAATAATTGATGTTAAAACTATATCATTTTGAACAAATTTTTTACTAATCCATCTTATTCTTATTATAGAGGGAATACCCAAGTGTGGCCTTTTCAAACACTCTACACCAAGAAACCCCCTCCCATGAAGTGATCACTCTAGAGGGAGCCCCAGCTAGGAATAATATGTTGCTAGTTGAGATGGCAGATCGTCCATGAGGGTGATGACCGAATATGTGATAGTTAAACATATAAATAGCTCTACACATGTGGGTTGCACCTCATTTTACCCACCTAGTAATGAAGTGGGTGACTCGGCAAGGTGAGTGGATCCCAAAGGAAGGAGAAATTATCCCAAGAGCAGACTCCTAGGATTTGAACCTCGGACCTCCCAAAGAACAGAATTGTTTTACCCCTATCCTTCACCACTGCACCATTGCCAAAGTGGAAACTAATTTTTTACTAATGATAATACCATATCTACGGTTCTCAATATGTTTAGAGATTCTAAAAAATTATGAAAATATCATGTCTAAGCATAATTTTGAAAGTGAACAAAACCAAATTCAACCAAAAAGATAATTACAACATGTTTAGAAAGTATAAATGTTTTTCACATGCACTGAATCCCTAGGATAAGGTGGGAAAGTGGGGAAAATCACTTCATTTAGAATATTATGTGAATTGGAAAGTAAATTTTCCTATGTTTATAGAAGAACTTATGGTATGAATTTCACTATATATATTAATGTTATATAAAAAAATTCTCTATAAATATTTCATGGGTATTTGATACCAATTATATATACCACATTTAGTTGAAAATAAAACATATGTGAAGTAGGAAGGAACCGTTTAATGAAAAAAAGAGACATCTCATTCATTATGGTATAAAAATTGAAACAATTTTAAGGGAGTTTGAAAGGTACCCCTTTCGATTAGTATATTTATCACGTTAATAACAATTATCATATTCCATATCTATATAAATATTTAATTTATAGCTAATAACTTTTTGACTTTTAATAAAAAAATATTGTTTCATTTATAAATAAAGTATATTACGATGGTGCAAACATTGGGAATGATTTAAAATTTTTACATAATAAAATATTTAATATAACAAATAATTGATCAACATAGTAAAAGGTTTTATATTCCATTTATTATATAGATATAAATAATATTTAAGTTATGTGTTTTTTGACTATCTCAAAAGAGTTTTATATTTAATTATAATTAAATTCTCCTAGAATACCAAAGTTTAACGTTGTGACTCTGAGTAGAAATTGAATTTTATTTAATATTAATTGACTAGTAATGAATCATAATAAAAAAAATTCTATCATTTTTGGGATATATTTTAAAAAATAACTTTTTTTACCACAAATGAATATTAATATAAGGTTATTCAAAATAAACCATATTAAATATGGATTTGAAAATTTTCATATTTGTATTTGATGATGATTATGGGTTGTGTGGTTAATGTAAAGTGTTCTAATTCCACCAAATGTAAACCTAAATATATTTTGGTTGTATTAAGAAAAGGAAGGATAGTTATCTCTATAATAGTATTATTCATAGAGTGATTATGGCTAAATATACTAGGTTTCTAAAAGAGAGTTTCCTTTTATGAAAAATGTTTGGAGTAAACTAGAACAAAGTGAATTTTTAAAGCAGTTAGATAAATTTATATTCGATAAAGATAAGTTTTCTACACAAAAGGTTTTTGGGGAATAAATGAATCACTGTACACATTAATAAATAAAATTTTGAACAATTCATCATAAAAATTACAGGTATTAATTCTTAAAGAAAATTGTAATGAGGTTGTGGCCATAATTATTAAGATAAACACCTATAATGAATATGTTCTTAGTTAGTATTCATATAAATGATTTGGAACCAAGGTAGATTTTATGTATTCCATGTAAAATAACTTAATTTTGAATTTGGTTTATTTACTCGATGTTTCAAAACCTAAATGGTGAAAATGGGTCTATAAAATACAGACTAATACAGATGGTAGAGTATATACCAATAAAGTATGACTATTAACAAAATGTTTCAAGATAATTTGTGAAATACTCTATAAATAAAAAACTTTACCCATTATTATTCTTAATTACATTATAATAAGGTTAGCTAATATAAAATTCAATAATAATGAAATTTATCTCAAGGATATCAAAATAGTGTTCCTTAACGGGAACCTACTTAAGGATTTTAATGTGATTCATGATGAGTGTTTTTTCAATCCAAATAATGTTTAAAAGTTGTATTAGTTGTATAAATCCATTAATAAACTTTAATATGATTAAAACATTTGGAGGATATTTTTTGTAAATAAATTTAGTGATAATACTTAATTAAGAAAATATCTTTAATAAATGTCTTGATAGTCGTATTATATATTTTGGGTATGAAGATATACAGAGAAAAATATATGTGACATGTTAAATTCTTTTTGGGTATATACATTGTTAAAATATTGATTAATATCAATATAAAACATTTCATGAAAGGATACCATGTTTTGTTTCAATCTAAATTTCATGTATTCTATGACCATGATGAGAGTATACCGATCAAATGATAGTGAAGGTCATTGGATAATTGTTAATAATATCTATAAAGACTTATAAAGAACTATGGGTAAGTTATTGATATTTAGGGTGATAAAAATAAATCAATATAAAGAGTTAAAATGATGCAAGCTTCCAAAATTATAGTGATATTTGAAATCAAAATCTGATTTTGTGTTATTCTTAATAGAGGCATTGTTATTTGGAAAGGTTCTAATAAAACAATTATGGTTGATTATGTAACTCAATCCAAATATATTACAAAATATGATTTCATAAATGAGGTTGTTTTTATTATAAAGTTCATTTCAAACTTGAGTATTTCCTAATAATTATAAATCAATGGGGTAATAGAATAATATATGTGTCCTCAATATTTCCATTAATACAAATACATACTTAGATTATTTTTATCTCTTTTATGAGATTATAAATAATTGAAACATATTAATTTGTGAGATTTTTATTCTAACTAAACCACATATATACAAAAGTCTTGAGGGTTATTGTAGTAGCCCCAGTTTCTGGTATATAACCCTCACTTGATGCTTTTCTTGGTTTTAATGTTAAGGGGTTTGAATGGGAGAGTCGGGAGAACTTGGAAGGATGTTTTGAGTCAAAGGGGAAGTCACACGGGAGGCACACGGTTTGTCTAAACCATGCGGCCAAACCGTGCGTAGTGGGTCTTTGAGGTAGTGTCTTCTGCATGATCGGCGCACGGTTTGTCTAACCGTGCATCCAAACTGTGCGAGAAGGGTGTCCGAGGAAGTAGCTAATGCACGGTTAGCGCACGGTTTTCCAAACCATGCGGACTAACCGTGCAGTCACTTAAAATTATATCCTTAAATTGTGGATCTAACTCGTTTTGCCTCTAATTTCCTCATTAATGCTCCTAAGTGACCCTAACTCAGGATTTTGGTTCTCTTAAGGTCAAATAGGGTTCTCCCATCGTTCCGGAGGCGATCCGAAGGCTTCTCTTGGCTAATCAAATCCATATTATTAAGGTATATGATCGTTCTCCTTAGTTCATGGATGGTTTCTTAGATCCTCTCAGATCTACTTCTCGTCTTCTCTCGATTTCTTAGATCTACACCCTTTATGGGTAGATCTAAGTGTGTGGATTCCATTTATGACTATATTTGGTCTTGGTTGTGTTAGAAGAAGATATCTAAGGTGGGTTTTTTGAGATTTGACCTAGTGTTCTTGACCTTTCTTCGTCCGTTACTTGGTTTCGCCCTTTTATTGAGGTAGGTGGCTTCACTCTCAATTCCTCTTTCTTAGAACTTGAAGGCTTAGTTTCAATTTGTTTTCCTTGATTGAAATGGTTTTTTTATCTCCTGTGAAAGAATGTTTCAAACCCATTTTTAGTAACGACTGATGAAAATTGTGTGTTTTTGGAAAGTGGTTATAGAAGTAAATTTAAAATGGTGATTTTAAAATGGTTATTGTTTTGTTGCTTGAATGAAATAGTTCTCAATAAAAGCGTGATGTTTTATTGAAAGGTCTTGAACACACATGGTTTTGGGCATGGATTTCATGCGTTGTGGTGTGTGTTCATATGCATTGGTATGGATAAGGGTGAGAAGTACCCCCATCAAAAGGTCGGGATGGATAAGGGCGAGAAGTCCCCTCATCACTAGGTTGGGATGGATAAGGTGGTTAAGTACCCCCATCAAGGTAGTCCACTAAGTGAAAACTTAGTGGAAGGATAACTCACCACTCGCAAGTATATGGAGGTCTAGGTTTCATTCATGGTTGGTTCTGTGGATTTGTGAAACGGAATGGATGTGCCAAAATGGAAATGTGAATTTGATTGGAAACCTTGCTTGGTTGTTCTTCCTGAGAAAGATGGGTTTTGTTGGAAAATGGTTTTGACATGGAACTTGTTTATTGTGAACTGCTTGAAATTGTTTTATATAAATTGTTTTATATAAATGTGATAACATGTTTTATTCTAGAGGCACGGGTAGGGAAGTCATCGAGGAAAACCTACTGAGTTTAATTACTCACCCCATGTTTTGGAACGTTGGTGCTTTTGCAGATGTTATGTACCGGGACGTTAGCAAAGTTAAAGTGTCACATGTTTAGATCACTGCTTCGGGATACTTGGGCTGGTTCCTGATGATGGAGCTTGGATATTGGAGCTTGTGGAGCAAGGAGTTGGGTTGTTGTCTTGTGGTATTTTAGTTTGTCTTTCCGCTATTTACTCTGATTTAGTGTTGGTTTCTACTATGGTACTTTTGATTAGGTTTTGATAAAATAAATGGTTGAGTTGTCTTAGCTTTTATCATGCATCATTTAGTAGTTTTTTTTGTTATGTTTGTGGGCTAAATGGTATGTTCTTAAAGGGTAAATTGTCCCCCGCCTGTTTTGAAACCCTTCGGCATTTATTGCCATCCTTTGGTGCATTGGGGATTTTGCTTAAGGCCAAGTAATGACTTGTTGCACTCTCAAGCCAATGGGAATTGGCGGGTCATTACAAATGGTATTAGCTTGTTCGATCCTTGCCTAACAAGTAGTCATCAATGTTCTTGGTTTTGGAGTTGAAATTCCTTCTTGTCTATTCATTGGGAGGTCATCTTAGACAGAAGTAGGATTGTCAAAACTCGAAATGTATAGCATAAAAGGACGTTGCTAACTCGTTTATGCAGAACTTAAAGTTATCATGGTGTTGGGTACATAAGTGTTCTGGATACACTTCTATAATGTTAGACATCTCGTTTTCAAGGGTTTAGCCAATGAGAGTAGCATGACATGCATTGTAGAGTAATGAATTTATCACTAGTATTTCATATCTCATTGTGAGGAATGAGTAAGAATTTTGTGAAAGGTGACAATTTTTGAAAAATACAAAAATTGTTTTCAATCGAAAGACTTTGAGAATAGGGTATTTGGTGTTTTTTGAAAATGGATTGATTTTCAAAAAATATGTTGAATGTTTTAAAAAATGGTCAAAAATGTGGAAAATTTTGATGGATAGAAAATAATGATGTGATAGTTGATGTGATAGAAATTGAAATGCTAAGCCTTCAGTTACTAGGAAGTGAGACTAACAGTGTGCATTGTTTTTATAGAAAATGGCACCTATTAGGCGTTGTAAAAACCAACCCGAAGAATATGCAGAGAATATGGTTGCACTTGAACCACATGTGAACCGAGAGATGGTTTAGAGTATCATTCAAGAGTTCCAGGCTATGGACACAGGGAATCAGAGGGTTGAGTCAAGACATGTAGACCATTCTGTCAAGTTCCAGAAGCAGAATCCACCCATCTTCTGGGGTGATTAGGAACCAGAAAGAGCGAAGGTGTGGCTGAGTAGGATGATTTGTATCTTCAATTTCATTAGCACACCAATAGAACTAAAAGTAAAGTTGGCGACGTATATGCTGGAGGATATTACACGACAGTGGTGGGAGCTAGTGGTACATGCTAAGGTGGATCAAGGCCTGGGCTGGGAGGAATTTAATGATTTGTTCAATAAACAATTCTATCCTCGCACATTTAATATCTAGAGGATGATAAACTTTTCCATCTTGAAGTAGGATAATCTCTCTGTCACGAAATATGCGGCTAAATTCATGAATTTAGTGCGCTTTGCACCAGAAGTTGCTACAAGTGTGTCACTGAAGGCACACATCTTTGAATCAGGGTTGCGACAAGAGATTCTCTCAAAAATAGTTGTGCTCTGTATTACGGATTATACGGAGATAGTAAACAAAGCAACAATAGCTGAAAGAGACATATCAAGAGTTATGGGCGGAGGAAGTATGACGATACCCATGGGAATGGTTGGGAACTCTAATGCTGGGAACAAGTAGAAGACGGACACCTACTTCCAAGGTGGGAGTGCGAATCAGAATCAGACGGCTGGATCAGTGAATCTTCCTCCATGACCCATGATGAAATTCAGGTGTTTTCAATGTGGCTCGACTAATCACATAATGAAAGAGTGTACAACGCAACCTAGACAATGTCACAATTGAAAAAAGATAGGGCATCTACCGTGCTATTGTAGAAATACTCTAAGGTCGGGTTCACGTGACACTTCCTAAGCGTCACAGGCATCGTATGTTTCAATAGGGTGAGGTCAGCAAAATCAATATCGTCAGCATAACAGAGCTAGCCATGGTGATTATCGAAATACCATGAATCCTCAACCAGGGCAATCTCAACAAGTAAACAAGGAGAACAGTGCAGCGATGAAACAATTATATGGAGTTGAGCAGATGATTGTTGATGATCAGGCTAGACCATCAACAGTAAGAGGTATGATTCTTTTTAATTCTACCTTTGTGCAAGTGTTTTCTGATACCGTTGCATCAAATTCCTTCATTGCTTCTCATGATGTTGACTTGCTATGTTTAAAACTGGAAATGATGCCTTCTGTGTTGAAACTGCAAACTCCTCTTGGTGAAAGAGAATGTCAAGCCTTAGTGTTTCGAGCATGTGCTATAACTGTTGATGAAGTTGAGCTGGAATGGGACTTATCCATGTTGGATATGGATTTCTATGATGTAATCCTGGGTATGAATTGGTTGACAAGGTTTAAGGCTCACATCGACTGTTATAGTAGAACAGTTAGTTTCATGATTGAGGATGGCATCGACCATCTCTTTAGAGGAGAAAGGATAGTAAAGAAAGGTGAAAAGAGCTTGTTGGAACCAATGGTGGGAACAATTTCTTACCAATTGGCAGCATTGACATTGGAATCATTAGAAGAGATTGTGGGAAATAGTTTACCAACTGTGGTGGATCAATTTCCCGATGTTTTTCCTGAAAAATTCTCAGGGTTACCACCTGTAAGAGAAGTGGAGTTTACAATTGATCTCCTTTCGGGGACCAGTCCTATCTCACTTCCATCTTATAGGATGACACCAACAGAGTTACGGGAATTGAAAGTGTAGTTAGAGGATTGGGAAAGAAAGGGTTTCATTCGGCCAAGCGTGTCTCCGTGGGCAGCACCAATTTTGTTTGTAAAGAAAGTAGATAGAACTTTGAGGCTATGTGTAGATTATCGTACACTTAACCAAGTTACAATAAAGAATATATATCCACTTCCATGCATTGATGACTTGTTTGATCAATTGAGTGGAGCTCAGTGGTTTTTAAAAATTGACTTACGGTCAGAATATCACTAGTTGCGAGTTTGGAAGGAGGATATTCTGAAGACAGCCTTCAGAAGTCGATATGGCCACTACGAATATGTAGTCATGCCTTTTGGTCTTACAAATGCATCAGTAGTCTTCATGGATTTGATGAATCAAATATTTCATCAATATCTGGATTCTTTTGTTGTGGTGTTTGTGGACAACATATTGGTGTATTCAAGAACAAGGGTTGAGCATGAGCAACACTTTATGATAGTGTTGGAAATATTGAGAGACCATCATTTGTATGCCAAATTATCAAAGTGTTATTTTTGGATACAAGAGGTACGTTTTCTGGGACATTTTGTTTCTGAGAAAGGTGTTTCAGTGGATCCAGAAAAGATAGAAGCTGTTATTTCTTTGAAACCGCCAAAGAATGTCTTTAAAATATGAAGTTTTCTTAGTCTAGCTGGTTATTACCGATGCTTTTTCCATGACTTCTCATGAATATCTTCACCTATGACCGCATTGACAAAAAATAATAGTTCATTTCAATGGACTAAGGAGTGTTAGAGATATTTTCAAGTATTGAATGTTTTCCTTACATCAGCACCTATCTTGATCTTGCCTGAATCAGGACATGGGTATGTGGTGTACTGTGATGCTTCGGGAACAAGGTTGGGTTGTGTTCTCATGCAATGAGACCATTTCATTGCTTATGGCTCAAGGTAGTTGAGGTTGCATGAGAAACATTACCCAACACATGATTTGGAGTTAGCTGCAGTCGTCCATGCTTTGAAAATATAGAGACATTATCTCTTTGGTGAGAAATTTACTGTGTTTACGGATCATAAAACCTTGAAACACATTTTCTCACAGCGAGATTTGAATCTGAGGTAGAGGAGATGGATGGAGTATCTTAAAATGTTCAAATTTGACTTGATGTATACACTTAGTAAGGGAAATTCGGTGGCCGATGCATTAAGAAGAAAGTTGTATGCTCAGTTGTCAAAAGAAGCTTCAGATGAGTGGCAGTTGATGTTAGTCCTAGACGACAAGAATGTGGAATGTGAAGATCGAGGTGATGTTGCAATTTTCTTTCCAGTTTCCCTTTTTCCAGATTTGGTGGAGATAGTAAATGAGGCACAGGTATCTGATGTATATTGTGTTGCAATGAGTTCAATACTCAATGGTGGGGAGACCATTGATGAATGGAAGCTGGGTGGAATTTTAGTTTGGCGATTTCAAGATCGGATGGTTGTACCTTTAGCTGCTCAGGAACAACTCCTTAATGCTTACCACTATTAAAGATGGATTGTAAATCTGGGTACACATAAGATGTATAAGGTGCTAAAGGCGCAGTTTTGGTGGAGCAGCATGAAAAGAAAGATGGTCGAGTTCGTCTCATGATGCATAACTTGTCAGCAGGTTAAATAAGAGCATCAGAGACCAGCTGGTATGTTATAGACTTTACCTATCCTAGTGTGGAAATGGGATCAGATAGTAATGGACTTTGTTACAGGTCTTCCAGGAACGGTCCGGAAACACGATGCCATTTGGGTGATAGTGGATCGGCTAACCAAGTCATCCCATTTCATCCCTATCTGTGAAACTCATATGGTGGAAGATCTTTCAAAAATCTATATCCGAGAAGTGGTAAAGAGGCCTGGTGTACTAGTGTCTATAGTCTCAGAAAGAGATTCTAGGTTCACATCTTGTTTCTTGAAATCATTACATCAAGCCCTGGGGACTCAGTTGATAATGAGTACGGCGTATCATCCTCAGACAGATGGGAAATCTGAGCAGACGATACAGACGTTGGAAGACATATTGTGGGATTGTGTAATGGACTTTGGTGGCTCATGGGAGGAGCATATATCTTTAGTGGAGTTCTCATATAACAACAATTTTCTGGCCTCAATACGCATGGCTCTGTTTGAAGCATTGTATGGGCATCCTTGTCATTCTCCACTTTTTTTGGGTGGAAATAGGTGAGAATTCACTATTTGGGCTGAGCCTTGTCTAAGAAAAAATGGAGAAGATTAAGTTGGTTAGGAAGAGGATGGAAATGGCTTAGAGTCATCAGAAATATTATGCAGATCACCGTCGAAGAACGTTGTCGTTCATATTGGGGGATCATGTATTTTTGAGAATCTCTCCAAGACATGGACATCATTATTTTTGGAAACAGGGCAAATTATCTCCTCATTATATAGGGCCTTTTGAGATACTGGAATGGGTTGGAGAGGTGGAATATCAATTGGAATTACCACCATGGTTCAGTTCAGTGCAGAATGTGTTCCATGTATCTCAATTGAAGAAGTATCAACCCGATCCTGACCATGTGATCAGATGGGATAACATTGACCTAGAGTCAGATGCTTCGTTGGTACATATCCCGGTATGGATTGTGGATAGGCAAGAGAAAGAATTGCATTGAAAAAATCATC